>CM065715.1:92762092-92767092 GCA_033310375.1 Conus canariensis
AGACTCAATCTGACATCCTGATGTCGGGTCTACTTCAGTGAGTAGGCTTAGAGCGACCTGCCAGGGGAAACTCCTAACCGGCGGTGGGACGGGGGTCAGGGCACAGCTGTTTAGGCTGGGATGGGAAAGAGCAGGCTGGGAGGATGACGGACACTGGGATGAGTGGAGTGGGGGTCTTATGGACAGACCAACCACCTTAATTGGAGGTGATACAATTCCTGGCTCTTGACTTCACACACACACACAGCCATACAGAGCCACACACAGCCACACACACACACACACACACACACACACACACACACACACACACACACACACACACACACATAGACACAGACACACACAGACACAGACACACACACACACACAGACACACACACACAGACACACACAGACACACACAGACACACACACACACACACACACACACACACACACACACACACACACACACATTCGCAGAGAGAGAGAGAGAGAGAGAGAGAGAGAGAGAGAGAGAGAACAGACAGACAGACAGACATACAGACAGACAGACAGAGACAGAGACAGACAGAGAGACGGAGAGACAGAGACAGACAAAAAAAACAAAACAAAAAAAACTTAAGACTCATCAACCGTCTTTGGCAGGTCCAATACCCTCAGGATAAAACCTGTTAGCGTCTCCGCTCAGTCAGTATGACAGCACTGAAGGCGAAAAGGTCAGGAAAGCAGCTGCAGATAGCCTACCAGACCAGTATTGGCTGTATGGCGAAGGTCGCTCACACATCTCACGTCTGGCTCTGTGCGGCTGACTTCTCTAGTAATTCACCTGTTTATCATTTCAGTCTGTTGCTTTCTTCATCTTTTCCTCTTTGTTTCTCTTCTTCTTCTTCTTCTTCCAGCATTTTTTCTGTCTTCTTCTTAGCACCTTCGCCCTCCCTCCTCCTCTTAGCCCATGTTCACCCCCCCCCCCCCCTCCCCATGTCCCTGTGCAGTTTTATTGTTGTTTTCGAAGAGAGAGAGAGAGAGAGAGAGAGAGAGAGAGAGAGAGAGAGAGAGAGAGAGAGAGAGAGAGAGAGAGAGAGAGAGAGAGTACATGCTTAAGCCTACGTGATAAGTATCGCATGATGTGATGGTGGTGGTGATGGCGTATGTGTATGTGGGTGTGAATTCCTGCATGTGAATGCACGTGTGTGTGTGTGTGTGTGTGTGTGTGTGTGTGTGGTGTGTGTGTGTGTGTGTGTACGTGCGTGCGTGCGTGCGTGCGTGCGTCCGTGCGCGCGTGCGTGCGTGCGCGTGTGTGTGTGTACTGTGTCTATGCGTGTGTGTGTGTGCGTATGTGTACGTGTGCGTTGCGCGTGTGTGTGTGAATGTGTGTGTGTGTGTGGTGTGTGTGTGTGTGTGTGTGTGTTTGTGTGCGCGCGAGTGTGTGTGTGTGTGTGTGCGTGCGTGCGTGCGTGCGTGCGTGTGTGTGGTGTGTGTGTGTGTGTGTGTGTGTGTGTGTGTGTGTGTGTGTGTGTGTGTGTGTGCGTACGCGCGCGCGGATAGACACTTGAAGAGACTAATAAACAGAATCACACAGACGTAGACACACAGCAAGAGCTGGCGATGTGATTGATAGAGCGAGCACAAGCGTGTGCACGTGCTTTAGCTTTAGCTCATGCAACCGGCTTTTCTGTTAATGGAGCTGATCCTTACTAAACAGTGAACCATTATCATCGGCTGGTACTAATAATCATTCTCTATCTCCGTCGTGTGTGTGCGTGTGTACGTACTTGTGTGTGTGTGTGTGTGTGTGTGTGTGTGTGTGTGTGTGTGTGTGTGTGTGTGTGTGTGTGGTGTGCGTGCGTGCGTGCGTGCGTGAGTGCGTGCGTGTGCGCGTGCGTGCGTGCGCGCGCGCGTGTGTGTGTGTGTGTGTGTGTGTGCGTGCGTGCGTGCGTGCGTGCGTGCGTGGTGCATGTGTGTGTGCGTGCGCGAGAGCGTGCGCGCGTATGTAATCCGGGCCATTTACGAGTCATGAGCAGTTTTAGACACATGCTGGTCTGACAGATCCTAACCTCATCCTTAACCCCTTCCCCCCTCCCCCCCCTCCAAAACACACACACACACACACACACACACACACACACACACACACACACACACACACACACACACACCCGCCCATCCTGGTCCCTTTCCATCGCCTGTTCCTTTCTCCGTTCACCAACGAGACACTAAAGAAAAGAGATCCAAGCCCTAAAACAGAAGGTGAAAGTCTCACAGCCTAATGGCCTTGGAGGGGCAGCGACCTGTCTGATATTCACCGTGTCCAGTGCACGGCATGGCGGAAGACGGAGCCCACCTCTCTGCTCTCGTCACCTTAACCTTCCCTGAGCTGAATCAGGCAGCCATTGACTTCGAAGTGGACAGACAGGGCTTCCAAGCTGTAGAACTCAAGCCTCACGAGGTCACGACAGTCAGCAATACGGGCGAAGGCGTTAATTAACCATTCAAATGCGGGCAGCCTATCCATGATTAATCTTCTTTAACGCTTGGACACCACCAACATCTCAACCATGGACTTCGCAAAATCAGTTTTGACGTAACCGCTGGGTTGTAACTTGCTGTGCCCAGTCGCTGGCCAAACTGACGAGAAAAAAATAATAAAAGAAAGAAAGAAAGAAGGAAAGAAAGAAAGGAAAAAAGAAAGAAGGAAAGAAAGAAACAAACAAAAAACAAGGAGGAAAAAAGGCACCCTGCCGAACCCCTCCTCTCCCTCCACAAAAATAAAATAAAATGAAATAGATCAATAAATAAATCAGCTGAGCGAACCCTCAGTGTGTTAGTCTCACTCCGCCTGCTGAAGCCCTCAGGGTCGAAACGCCTTTTGCCCAGATTTGTCCCGTGGATACCTTTGGCCTGCCGTCAGCATCTGGAGTTCTGCAGGCCCAGTAGCAGGGAGTCTTGAAAGCTTGCACGTCCTCGTATGTATTGATATGAAAGATCGGGGGAAATGTACATATTTTAGTTGTCTCAATCAGTATTTCTTCAAAGAAAAAAAAGTAGTTTATCCAGGTGACGAATTGACGGACACCCTTGA
Organism: Conus canariensis; assembly: GCA_033310375.1. NCBI lineage: Eukaryota > Metazoa > Mollusca > Gastropoda > Neogastropoda > Conidae > Conus > Conus canariensis. Next base: position 92,765,157 of record CM065715.1, read on the forward strand.
AACAGACCAGGAAGTCTTTCTTCCTGTTTTTCTTTTCTTTTCTTTTTTTTTATGTAACTCCTGGAAGCCTGCAACAAAGTGATCGCACTCGTAGGATGTTATGTCTTCATCCATTCGACAAGGCTGCCACTCATATGATAAACCTGAACAGCTCGACACTACAGGATACAAGCGGAGAATCAAGAACTACATTCTGACCGAGGGCGTTGACATATTAGTGTGACTTATTACACTCATAATTCATGTAGTATACCTCGGAAGGGGGCCCAGTGGTTGATACACTCACTCGGAAAGCAAAAGTGCTGGATTCGTGTTCCCAGTCTCGCACACTATCTTTTTTTTTCTCTCTCTCTCCTCCTTTCCACTGAGCATTTACTGGTGGTCGGGGTGCTTTTTTTGTACTCCCAGTTCTTATGGAACAGGGAGTACTTTAGAATGGGAACGAAGAAATGCTCTGTGTGTGTGTGTGTGTGTGTGTGTGTGTGTGTGTGTGTGTGTGTGTGTGTGTGTGTGTGTGTGTGTGTCCCCGTCCGTGGTCAAAATGTGTTCCACTCGTTCCAGACAAAACTACTGGGCCGATCTTTCTGAAAATTTGTAGGTATGTTCATTATGGGTCATGGATGATAACCGATGTTTAATTTTACCGTTATATCAGTTACTAACGGCTATAACGGCCCATAACGGTTTTTCTTCTTTATGGAATATCTCAGAAAGTACTTGGCCGATCTTTCTGAAAATTTGTAGGTATGTTCATTATGGGTCACGGATGATGGCCGATGTTTACCAGAATAGCCGTTACTAACGACTATAACGGCCCAAAACGTTTTTTCCTCTTTATGGAATATCTCACGCTCATTTAAGATAAACTGGGAGTACTTTTATATGCTTTGCATCTTGTTTGTTTTTGTCTTTGTTGATATGACGATAAACAGAGGTACATATCAGCGCACGGAAAAGATCCCACGCCAACAAAAGTGAGGTGTTCCTGGTAGAATTCTGTTGACCAATCCCGTGTGATGGGTCGACAAAGACATACACTGACAGACAGACACTGCTGGTGGCACTGGACTGTGGCAACGAATTCTTATTGAGGCGAACAGCCCAAATTTCACAAAGAAAAATGAAACGATGTGGTTGTACCTCACCCTACAACACTATCTGTCTATCTGTCTGTAAACACACACACACACACACACACACACACACACACACACACACACACACACACACACACACACACAGACACACACACATCTCTCTTTCTTCGTCCGTCCTTCTGTCTATCTATTTATCTATACATCCATCTATCTATGTAGGTATACAAATAACATTCTTGTCTTGTGTGAAGACTTGCATGCTTAAAACTAAGCGAAAGAAAAAAAATGGGAGTGCAAAATCAGGGCGTTAGGTTGTAAATATGAAATCCTTCACTACCAGCACATGCGGACTACCGTAGTCCATCCTGAAAACAGAACCATGCACATTGCCTGACCAATGACCTTTCGCCCGTGGACGCATTGCCTGACCAATGACCTTTCGCCCGTTGATTCGGCCTCGTCAGTGAGACACGGACGGTTGTGTCTCCGCTCCTTTTTGCATCAAATTAATGGAGATATCCCACAGTCTATGAGTCGGTGGTATTATCACCAACAAAAGTTCAAAAACAGAATCCAACGGCAGCATAAAGCACCAGTGAAGGATAGAAAAGTAAAATGAAAAACAAGAAAAAAAGCGCTGTAAGGGAAAAAAAAGTTGCTGAAAAAAATAAAACCATCGTATAAAGAATACAAATACATAGGGGGGAAATCTTTGAGCCTATATGTATCTATCAGTATAATTATGTAGAGGTGTGTCCTTGACGAGTCCGAACCAGCCGACGAAAGACCTCGGAGCAGGCGGTATGAATGGTTCTGTCTTCAATACGGGCGACGATGGT
>CM065715.1:92772092-92777092 GCA_033310375.1 Conus canariensis
TGTGTGTGTGTGTGTGTGTGTGTGTGAGAGAGAGAGAGAGAGAGAGAGAGAGAGAGAGAGAGAGAGAGAGTGTGTGTGTGTGTGTATTGTCAGTACAACCTTGAGTTAATCTGACAATAAATTGGCTTCAGTCAGTCAGCCACCTTGACAACACCTCAACAAGATATGGGATGGAAATCAGCGCAGAGAAAACCAAGCTGATGACTAACAAATATGGCACCATAACAACTGAAATCGCTGTCAAAGGCCATAAACTTGAAACTGTCAACCAATTCAAGTACTTAGGGGCAATCATTTCTGACGATGGATCACGACCGGAAGTGCTATCAAGAACTGCACAATCAATGTCTGCACTCGCCAAGTTAAAACCAATATGGAGGGACAGAAACATCACCATGAAGCACAAAATTCGACTCGTGCGCACGCTGGTACTGTCGATCTTCCTGTACGCTTGTGAAACATGGACCCTCACAGCAGAGTTGCAAAAGAAGATAGAAACAATGGAGATGAGATGCTATCGAAACATCCTGGGCATCTCCTACTTGGACCACATAACCAACGAACAAATCCGACAGACCATCCAGAAACACTTAGGCCCCTATGAAGATCTGCTCACTACAGTGAAGAAACGGAAGCTGAGATGGTATGGTCACATAACAAGATCCAGTGGCCTATCGAAAATAATCCTTCAGGGGACCGTGGAGGGGAGCAGAAGGAGAGGCAGACAGAAGAAAAAATGGGCGGACAATATTGCAGAGTGGACAGGCAAAACTTTTGCTGAAACCCAGGCTCTCGCTCATGACCGGGACAGATGGAGGAAAGTGGTGTACAGCGCATCAAGGCGGCGCCCCTACGACTCCATAAGGAGTTAAGGGCGCAAGGCAAGGCAAGGCAGTCAGTCAGTGTGTATGTGTGTGTGTGTCTCTGAGAGAGAGATACAGAGCGTGTGTGTGTGTTTGCAGGGGGGGATGTTAATAACAATATCTACACTCACACCCATTGTCTTTCCACACAATCGACAACACCTACATGCACACACACACACACACACACACACACACACACACACACACACACACACACACACACACACACACACTAAAGAACCGCGCGGGCACGCACATACGCACGCAAGTACGCACGCAAGCACGCGCACACGCACACACACACACACACACACACACACACACACACACACACACACACACACACACACACACGCACACACGCTTTCACTTGCACATACACTCAGGCACCCATATATGCACGTCAGAGAGAGAGAGAGAGAGAGAGAGAGAGAGAGAGAGAGAGAGAGAGAGGAGAGAGAGAGAGAGAGAGAGAGAGAGAGAGTTAAAAGCTAAATTGTAGATAGAGTGAGGAAGAATAATGAACAAGAATTAATCCGCGTGACAGTCTGTCGAGGGGTCTGTAACAGTTGTTTCATGTCAAAGTGTGATTAGCTAAGTGTTTTTCCTGAACCCGACTGCGTGTTGAATCCTGCACTTTTTTTTTCTTTCTTTCTTTCTTTTTTTTTTATAATCTCAGTCAGCCAGTATCCTTGAGCGGCTTCCTGACAAAGCGTGGTTAGCTAAGAATGTTTTCTGTTGTTGACTTTTGTGCTGAGTCTGGCACTGTCTATCTCACCCAGCCAAAAGTATATGATTATGTAGTACGTCAGGAAAGAAGCTACCAGTATCTCTCTCTGTGCACGAAGACATACGAAGTGTTTGTGAGGTAAACGGCACGTACGCCCTGCGTGACGAAGAACTTGAGGAGGAAACGTAATGTAACGAGTCATTACAATGCTCTGATAACGGTGGTAAATGAGCTTGAAGAGGTAAACAGTCAAACAGCAGATGCTTGCTGGTTATTCTTCGTTCTCCACAAATACATTTGGCTTCGTTTGTATATTTAGTTTTTTAAGGCTTCAAGTTTTGATTTATAAAATACTGAAATAAATTTCTGTATTGATACATATTTTTCACTTGTAAATGAGGAATGCTGTTTACATGTTCATAATTAATTAAATGAGTCTTTTTATCAGCCACACCAAGCAACGTATTTTTGTAGTGTTTTCTGAATCGGCATCAGACGGTTTGCTTTAATAACTGATTGACTTCAGGTAAAGAAAAGGATATATTCAATTCCGTGGCACACTTTTCATTTCTGGCCCCTCTCTTTGCGCATCTATCAGCTAGCTCATTACCCCAAATACCACAATGATGGAATCCAGCAGAATTTGACATCAGTTCCTTTACATATCAAAACACGAATAAGATTGCATATTTCATTTACAAGAAAGTTGTTCGAAACGGTATTTTGTGTGATGTCTTTTCATATTTAAAGTTTGCCTTCAATGTTGTTTTTTCTTTCATTTGTAGTCCACTTAAGCATTTACTTTAAGATTATTTGCAGGTGTGTTGTAGGGATGCTTAGAGGGACATTGATATGCACTTAGATAACTACATTATGCATACGCTCACATAGTCACAGACATTTATGCATGTCTCTCTCTCTCTCTCTCTCTCTCTTTGTCTAATATCACATATGTGAACAGACGTAAAACTGAAGTGTTACTACTACTACTACAATGCTCTGGTTCACATTGGAGTTTTTGTTTTCCTGTTCGTTCTTTCTTTTCTTCTCTTTATTTTTTCTTTTCTTTTTTCTTTTTTTTCGGGACCTGCTGTGAAACATGTGTGTGTGTGCGTGCGTGCGTGTGTGTGTGTGTGGGTGTGTGTGTACGCGCGCGCGCGCGCGCGCGTGTGTGTGTGTGTGTGTGTGTACGTGCGCGCGCGTGTGTGTGTGTGTGTACGTCTCGTTTCAAACGTCTGTGTCCTCTCTTTGTCATCTTACGGTGCAAGGCACCTATCACACACAAATACACACGCACACACACGCACGCACGCACGCACGCACACGTACGTAGAGCGCGCGTAAAGCGCGCGCGCAAGCACACACACACACACACACACACACACACACACACACATCCACGCGCGCGCGCGCGCGCACACATACACGCACGCACGCGCGCGTGCGCGCGCGCACACACACACATGCGCACGCACACGCGCGCCACACACACACACACACAAACACACACACATTTTCTATTTGACAAGGGCCTCGTTTTCATTCAATACCCATTTTGCGCTGAATATGAGAAGTTAAGTGATTGTTCGTTCTTTGGTTTCATTGTCGTAAATGTAGGTTGTTTTTGCCCCGAAGAAGACCCAAGAGGTCGAAATGCAGACTGTCTTGTCCTTTATTCTGTTTGTCTAGTTTGTCTCGCGGAACTGGTAACTTCTCTGTTTTAAAACTGTCTATTGAGCTGAGGCCATGAAGTAACCTCACCATTGTCACTGTGAACACTGCTACCAATCATAACTATGGTCACAAACAAGTGACGTTTGATTTGTTTAGCGAATACCTATGAAGTTTTCCGGTGATAGCAATTGACTGCTCGGTTCGTTTGCTGCTTTCAGACAGTACTTACGCTAAGTTAAAAAAAAAAAATCCATCATTTTGGAGACTTATTACAAACACTAAGATTATTCCGTTTGTTTTCTGTTTTCAGACAGCCATACTTACGCTAAGTTTTTAAAAATCCATCAGTTTGGACACTTATTACGAAGACTAAGATTATTCCGTTCGTTTTCTGTTTTCAGACAGCCATATTTACGCTGAGTTAAAAAAAAAATCCATCATTTTGGACACTGTTATTACGAACACTAAGATTATTCCATTCGTTTTCCGTTCGTTTTCTGTTTTCGTGTGGCCTTATTTGCAAGGGGTTTAAAAACAAAAAAAAGTTCATGATTTTAGTCACCATTGTTGCAAAAACTTTGACTTTTCGATCTCTCCGATCCCCCCCCCCCCCCCCCCCCCCCCCCCCTCCCGTCCTATATTTTCATAAAGCTCCTCCCACTATCTGATTTGACATTAAGTCCGGGAATTCTTAATCATTTTTTTCCCCTCTTTTCTTTCTTTTTTCTTCTTCTTGTCTTTTTTTTTTTTGCGTAAAAATATCAATCGACAAACCTTGTGTCAAGAGTGTAAAGCAATTGCTGTAACTGATTACACGTTTAGCTTGACAGGATGTCAGTTTGTAACAATTACAGTACAACTGAAAATTCTTAAGAATCGGAAATGTACGGCCTTTACCATTCAGTGACTTCTTCTGGCAGGGGCTGGCTAGAAGAGGTTTTGTGGATTTGTCGGTCTGCCAGGTTTGCTTCTGCTGGCATTTGTAACAGCTGGGAAAAAAATGCAACGATTAATTCTGCCATGCACACACGCACGTACAGACATATACGCATATGTAGTGTAAAGGGTATGATTCTGCCCAACTTTTGAGAACATAGAGTTTGTAGTGGTTAACCCCTCCAACGTGGCATAGAACCACAGTGAGGGGTAACCTAGCTAGTAGTTTGGAATGCCGGTAAAGAGGCTGGTCACTCAGCAGACAATTTGCGTACGGCTGGTCTGGGCAGACTGGTTTTGAAGAGACAGCCATTGGACTTCAGCCATATCGTAATTGGTGTCGCTTTTGCTGAGGAGGTTTGAGCCTCTCTTTGACCATGGTTGGTCTGGATGGCTTGGCCTGGAAGACTAAGTATAGACCGAGGAGACAGCCCCAGGAGACCGTGGAGCCGTGGTTGGTGTTGTCTTTGCTGAGGTGGACTTCAGATTGTAGAGAGGTAAATATCCTCAGGTGGGAGTCGTTGCTGGATTTTGCCCTGGGTACAGAGTCTGAAGGGTCTGTTCCTCTGCACTTCTACAGACCCAGCCACTTACATGGCGGTCGGCCCCGTTGGTTGTCGGGTCCTGGGGAATAGAATGTCTGTTGGAGAGCAGCCCAGCGAAGCCAGATCTTAGACACTTTAGACGCTTCTAGTGGTTCCATTGTGACTCAGGCCACAAAGGAGTTTTCTCGAAAGATCTTGTTGAAAGGGGCTGGAAGGCCTATTACTCCCAGCGTTCTGGCTCTGAGATCA
>CM065715.1:92782092-92807092 GCA_033310375.1 Conus canariensis
GTCTCCTAAAGTAGGCGTGTGCGTTTTCCCGTGTTGTGTCTGTTTTGGTGTATGTGTCAGTCATGTCTGTTATACGGTGTGTTTGTCTCCAGATTCGTATCTGCTACAAATAGTGTTAGAGTGTGAATCACATCTCCTAACATTGTTTAATGTCGAAATCAGTTTGGAAGATATTCGTGAAACAAAATAAAATTCATTTTAAAGTCCATAACTGAAAAAAAAAGAACTAAACTGTCATCTGATAGAACTCGCATCTTGGGGCTGGGTGACCACGTTCTGAGTTATTTTCTCTCTTCAGCCTGTCCCTCGGGTTGGACCAGAAAGTTCAAATCCTGCTGGAAATTCTACTCGGGCCCGGTTCCTTGGAGGGCAGCCAAAGTGAGTTTGGTTTTGTTTTTGTTTGTTTGTTTCTTTCTTTGTTGTGTTTTTTCTTCTTTCTTTCCTTCTTCCTCTCGACAAAAAGGCGACGTCTCCACTCCATTCTGTTGGGTGGTTTGTCCAGCGACAAAATGATGCACGAGATACAGAACCGACTGTAAACCGACTCCAACAAATCCCGTTGGATCGTGGTACAACGTTTCAGTTTCAACAAGGAGGCGTCACTGCGTGCGGACTGGTCCTTATAAGCTACATCAGATCCGCAAAATTTTGAGACAACAACGCGCAAATGAATTAACGACTTTAAGAAGAGGGTCTGGTGGCTACGGCTTAGTAGATGTCTGACCTACGCATTAGCCCAACACGCTGGTCAGAACTTCAGTAGTTCAAAGACCAATCCAATTAACCCAAAAATTCATGCGGATCTGAGGTGTCCAGGCAGATCCTAGGACGTCTTCAAAAGCCATCGAGCAAAACTGTCCGTAACAGACAATGTTCGGAAATCTGCAAGAGAGGTAATCTGTGTTCGAGGTCACATTCGGCGAGAGTAGCCCCGCCGTTTTCACGGGACAGCAGCCGCCGAAGGGCACACGCCCAAAGCAATGTTGCCCCAACGGTCAGCTGAACAGTTCCATCGGAACGAGGGGAAAAAATAAAAGCCAAAACATATGGGTGTGAAACGGTGTGTCTGTTACGCAGACAGTCGGTATCTCGATCGTTATCATGGCACGCGCTTCAAATCAAAATATTTGACTCTAGATCTTTTTTTTTTTTTTTTTTTTTTTTTAGCCATAAACTGATAACAGGTTACTCTGTTTGCGATGGAAAGACAGGATTTATTTTTCCTTGATTTTTTTCCCTTCTGGAACAGGTCTGTTCAATGAACCGATTTGAAGGAAACTTAGCGGGAAATATGAAATGGTGACCTGAGAACGAAGCCGTTGAAGTTTCTTGCGGATCCATGGCTCAAACTATTATTATTAAAACAATTGTGATTACTACTGCTATTATTATTGTTGCTGTTATTATTATGATTGATACGACTATATCACATATACCAACAGCCGAACTGGCCTTCTCTTCCGACCATTGAGATTTCACGTGTGGGGAAGACGTTACGCTTGCGTTCACATACAGCAACTGGGTTTACAGTCTCATTCGAAGGACTTTTTCGGGAATGGGAGCCAGAACCGATTTTAAATCTGAGGGAAAATTTTCCTGTATCGGTGAGACCCGGCGGAGATTCGACCGAATAACCCAAGGATCGGTACGATCGCAAGTCCGGCGCTCTAACAACTGAACTATTACAGGCCCTTACTCTGACCAAAAAAAAAAAAAAAAAGAAAAAAGGTAAAAGAAAAGATGAGAAAAATTAAAAAGAAAAAAAGAAAAGAAAGAAAAATAAAAGAAAAGAAGAAAGAAAGAATGAACAAAGTGGAACCAGTTGAATTCGCTGGAGTTGGCGCTTTCTTGCAACTTGAGGACTTTCTCTTCCCCGTTATATGCCAATGTAATCTGTGGAGAACCTGTGTGTGTTCTTCAATTTAGTGTCCTTCCACTGAAAGTGATTCAGACAATAGTGAGTTTGTGGGTGAATGAGAATAAGTGGATTTGTCTATAATAAGGTTAACAAACATTGAATAGTGAGTTTGTGGGTGAATGAGAATAAGTGGATTTGTCTATAATAAGGTTAACAAACATTGGATAGTGAGTTTGTGAGTGAATGAGAATTAGTGGATATGTCTGTAACAAGGTTTACAAAAAAAAAAAAAAAGGAATAAAAATGTATCCCTTTTGTCCTACGTATTGTCATGTACCCCACCTTGATCCTAATTATATAAATGAATAGATAAACTAGTAACAATGGACAATTGAATTACCAAATCAATAAATTAACAATTTTACAAATAAACACTCAGTGAACTATGTAATAAACCTTTACATACAGATTGAAGAACAGAATAATTGTTACGTATGCTAGATAAAGACAAAGGAGTCGATCCATCAGTGAAACCATCAATACCCAATTTCTTAAAAATGTCTTTTGTTTTTGAACAACGTGTCAATATATGATTGACACTTAAGGATTCTCCGCACATACATCTGACATTGTTACAATATTTTGTTTGATTGAATTTAAACGAAGTCTATGAATAAGACTCTCAATCTCTCTAGATGAGCAAATAAAACGCTTGGATGGTCTGTTTTTGTTGTCTCTGTCATGTTGATTAAAACAATTACGACTACACTGTATGTCTGTATTTAACAATAAGATTTTCGCATTTTCGTGGGATTTTCTATTAATAATTGAATAGCATTCTGTTAAATCTAATGGAACATTCACGGACACAGCATCATTACTATTTTGGGCTGCTTGTTTTGCAGCTCGATCTACTCTTTCGTTTCCATATATGCCGCAGTGAGAAGGCACCCAGCAAAAAGTCACAGTAATTCCTTTGATTGAAAGAAGGTGTATTAAATGATTTATTTCAAATATCATATCTTGGCGTATGCGTGAATTGGGAGACTTTATCGCAAGAAGCGCTGCTTTCGAATCAGCACATATTAAAAGTTGACTGTTGTTTATTGGAAAAGTTAGTATGAAATCCAAGGACTTCAATATAGCAAATAGTTCTGCACTGTATATAGATAAGTTGTTACCAAGATAAAATAACTTTTGAATTTGTAAACTAGGGATTACGAAAGCTGCTCCTGAATTTGAATTATCAAACACTGAACCATCCGTATATATTTTTAAATGATTATTGTAATTATCTTCTAAATGAGAGCATACGTGAGTTTTTAAAAGATTAGGTGAGTCATTTTTTGATAAATCTGTGTATTCTATATCAAAGATTGCTGTTGATTGTTCCCATTTTGGCATCGGAGAAAACGTTAGATTTTTAGCAATGTTATTTTGATCTATATTAGTTTTTCTCAGAAGATCGCAAGAATAAGAACAGATAGATTTTGCTGAGAGTATGTTTTGAGCTCGCTTTCCAAAGTCCTTTTCCGAATCTAAGCATACCTCTTGAGAACAAAAATTTTTTTGTGAGAAACTTTTCAAAACAAACTTTGAAGCAGAAGCTTTTCGGAAGTCTGTGAGTGGTAAAACACCTACCTCATTGTATGTCCCTAAATTTGATGTATGTGTGGGGACTCCAAGGGCAATTTTATAAGCTTTGCAATCAACACTTTGAAGTTTATTTAAAAGATATTGAGGTGCATTAAAGAAAACTTCTTGAGCATAGCAAAGTCTTGAACGAACTAAAGCATTTGCTAAGATGGTTAATGTTTTAGAATCTTGAGCCCAGGATTGTTTATTTATAATTTTAAGGAAGTTTAAGCTTTTCCTTGCTTTGTTTAGAATGTAATCAATGTGAGCATTCCACGTAAGTTTGCTACTTAATATGACTCCTAGAAATTTAACGTTTTTAATATAGTTTAAAATTATACCATCCAATGTAAATTTTGGTAGCTTTTCTGGATCATAACCAGAGTTGAAGAGCATCATGTGAGTTTTTTCTGTTGAAAGGGAAAGCCCATTTTCATGTAAGAATTTGTTTATTTTATTGAGCTCATGCTGGTATTTGATTTTGATGTAATTCAGAGATCGTAGAGAAGTATGGCGTTTCATAGTTACTTTCACCCATAAACATATGTCGTCAGCAAACTGAGCTAATTCTGTATCTTTTGAGAGACCTTTTGGTACATCATAAATCAGAATGTTGAATAGCATTGGTGAAATTACAGAACCTTGGGGTAGACCCATCTGTAAAGGCCTAGGGATTGAATAAGTATTTCCTATTCGTGTTTGAATAGACCGGCAATGAAGGAACTCTTGAATATAATTAAACATATCACCATTAATACCAATATTCTTAATTTTATACAGCAAGCGCTTATGCCATACATGTTCGTAGGCCTTACGAATGTCAAAAAATGTGGCTAATATGTTCTTGCGACATGCAAATTGATGTTTTACCTGGGTAGAAAGTTTAACCAAGTGTTCAATTGTGGATCTACCTGTTTGAAATCCAGCTTGATTGATAGGAATTATGTTTATTGCAATGGTGAACTAATCTTTTTAATATAATTTTTTCCATTAATTTACATGTGTTTGACGTTAAAGCAATGGGCGATAACTACTTATATCTTTCATAGGTTTTCCCTTCTTATGAATTGGAACAACAATAGATTGTTTCCAAATCATAGGCATTTTTCCATTTCCCCAACATTTCTGAAAAAATGAGAGGAGAAAATGTATTACATTTTGTGGAAGATGATTAAGGATTTCATTAGATATGCCATCTAAACCCACTGATGTCTTACTGTTTAAATTACTTAAACATTCTTTAACTTCTTGAATTGTTATTGGAGTATTTAGGTAATGATCTTCAATAGGATTTGGTTTATTATAAATGTCTTTATTTTCTTCATTTTCTCGATAATTTTTATTTTCAGTTGATAAATTTTCTTTGCTGCTATTTTTAGCAAACAAGTCAGCAAATGCCTCAGCTTTATCAAAATTAGATGGAAATTCAGAACTGGTAAGACGAACAGGACAATTTGGTAGGTTAATTCCACTTTTCATTGTTTTTAATTTTGTCCAAACTTTTTGAATATCTTTATAGTTTGATACATTATTTTCACAAAAGGATGACCAATATTGTCGTTTTTCTCGAGCGTTTATTCTGTTTTGTAGATTCTTTACTCTTTTTCTCTCCAAATTCTTTATGACTTTTTCTTTTTGATCTTTTTCACGTTTATATTCTTTCGATTTCGCAATTTTCTCATCTTTTGCACGTTGACAAGTGTCGTTCCACCAGATATTACCCAGATGTTTTTTTAGATTTTACAGATTTTACTGTTGGGATGGATTCACGAGCAGCTGAATGTATGGTCTTTTGAAATCTGTCATATAGTGTATCAACATCTTGATTATTAATGGTATCTATATCAATATAGAATGAACTTAATAAGACAGAAAATTTGTTCCAATTTGCAAATTTGTAACAATATTTTGCAACTTTGTCATGTGTTGCATCATTTGTTTTACATTGCATGTTTTCTAATGTAATAATAATTGGAAAATGGTCACTATTTAATGAGTCATCAAGGGTTTGCCAGTCGCAAAACACTGCTAAATCAGGAGATATCAATGACAAGTCAATGGCGCTTGGGTTGTTTTTTGGATTGTCTGGGATGCGAGTAATACAACCATTGTTTAAAAGATAAAGAGATGAATCTACAATATTTTCTATAAAGCAATTGTTCGTTACTTTTTGACACCCCTTTTCCCAGAAAGGTGAATGGGTATTAAAATCCCCAGTGATCAGATATTTATTAGAATTGTCTGACTGGAGTAATCGTAACCATTCCGTATTAATATCATTGGGTCCTTGTGGTAAATAAACAGATATTATTGTTAATACACTTGAATTTGTTTGTACCCTGGCTGCACAGGCATGCAGCCCAGCAATATCTGATGGAATAGGACTTGCACATGGCGTATACTTCTCATCCTCATGTACATATATAGCTACATTAACTTTTTCATTTTCGTCGACGTTTTGGATAATAGGTGGAAAATAATAGTTTGGTAACTTAGGTAGTTTGTCCTTCCGAATATTTAGTGATTGCAAAGCTAATATGTTATATTTTTCTTCAGCTAACTGCTGTATAAGTTGATCCTTACCAGTTAGAATGGATCGACAATTCCATTGAAAAACTTTAAAATCTTTGTCCAACATTCAATTTTCAAACAAGAAGAAATAGTAATAGAAAATAACCAGAAAACCAATTTAAAAAAAAAAAAATTGAGATTCCCTGCGCAGTGAGTTTAAAGGCTACAAAAAACGAAGATCAGCCTGAAAATCTACACAAAAAGGAATAATTCAAACACACAAGGCTTAATGTATGTCAGCACATAGTCAATGACTAGGGTTTTATAACGTAGACAGCAAGAAAAAGATCACATCTACACTTCTAGAAGTGGTGAGTTAATAGTTCATGAGAACGTGAAATCTGTTGGACCATGGACCACTGGACCACCGTTGTCCTCCCTCAGGGTAAGGGTGGAAGCTCCTAGGTGTTGTGGGAGGGGGACGTCTCGACGACTTCCGTGGCTGTTTCCAAAAAAGGCCTCTGATGTGACGCCCAATGTTGACTGCAAGGGTCCTGGCTCCTTCGCTTGAAGGGTGAATCCCATCAGTGAGGTTCCATTTGTTGGGAGAGAGATTCGCATGGCTGATGAGGGAGACATCTTTCACATTGTTCAGTTTCATTCCAAGTAGGGCATTGAAAAGGTCCACCTTGATGTTCAGTTGTAAATCTTCAACTGGGGCCACCTTGCTGACGATGATCTTGCTCACAGGATGTTCCTTTTTTATGTTCGTGATTGTCTCCACAAACTGATCTGAGCATGCTTCAGGGGATGCTTTCTTTAAATCGTTTACTCCGCAGTGAACGACGACAGCATCAAAGCATCGTTCATGTTTCGACATAGCGTCTTCAAGAGACGTTCTGATGTCCTTCGTCGTGTATGTTTTGCGGCAATTCACAGAAAATCCATATGATTTTCCAAGACGGTTCTTTTCAACTTTGTTAAGAATGGAGTCATTCAAAAAGAGCACCCTCGGATGGACTTTACTTTCGTTCTTTGGTAATCCAGAATGGTTTTGACGTAGGTTGTTTCTGACGTCAGAGTTTGATTTTGCGTCATCTTTTGCGTTCTGATGCTTGATTTTATGCCTGTCTTCTACCGTTTGATTCTGGGCCGCTCTGTTTTCGCTAGGCCTGTTTTTTATTTTGTTTTTGATCGGCGAATTATTCGGTATTGGTTGTCTAGAAGCTTGGGGAGAGTCAGAACGAGCAACCTCTGCATAGGAACGGGTAGGCGGATTGTCCGTTTGTGTTCCGACACTTGTACTCTTGACCTTCGTTTTCGCACAATCGATCAATGAATCCAATATTTTGTTTTGCTTTTCAATTTTTTCTTCGAGGAAAGCTATTTTTTCACACAGAAAAGCTAACTGATTGTCTGTGGAGGAAAGACTCCCTTCTTTTCTGATGACACTGTCGGTCTCTTCGTGTGTCGTCAACAGGGATTTGTTGAACGGTCTGCACTTTTCTTTGATGATCTTAACAGTTGTAGCCTTGCCTTTAGGGTGACCACACACTCCACTTGACAGAATGGAAAGAAAGCTACCCACACGTCTAATTTTTGTCATTTTTGATCATGTTTCTGCTGACACGATTATAAAACGTCTAGAAGCATGTTTTCAGCTTCTTGTCTGCTGACGCCATCTTGGTGTGTCCTCTGAGGAACCTGCCTGTGTGTGTGTGTGTGTGGTGTGTGTGTGTGTGTGTGTGCTTCACATGCGATCCCAATTTCTGTTTAGGCGTGTCTCTTTTTCCTTAGTTTTCTTTTTTCCCCCGACTTTTATGTCAATAAAACCAAACAAACAAAAAGAAAGAAAAAAAAAAAGACCAGAAAAAGAAAAAAAATGATAACAATAATTGCTTTGTCCCCCCCCCCCCCCCCCCCCCCCCCCCACACACACACACACACACCCCTCCGCCTTTTTTTCCCTTTTGTTAAGATTTCATCTTCCTTTTATTCCTGTCTGATGTAATCATTTTCTTTCTTTTTTTTCCCCAATCTTGTTTCGTTTATTTTCGCTCTTTGACACACAAGTGCGCAGGGGCACGCACACGCAGGGGCACGCACACAGATAAGCGAATAAATACACACCCACACGCGCACGCTTCCACACACACACACACACACACACACACACACACACACACACAAAATAAAGAAAACAGCGTATTATAGCGCGTGTGTGCGTACAAAGAAGAACAAGAAGATGATTGATGATGATTATGATAAAGAAGAAGAAGTTGAAGTTGAAGAAGAAAAAGAAGAAGGAAAAGAAGGAAAAGAAGAAGAAGAAGAAGAAAGAAAAAGAAGAAGAAGAAGAAGAAAAGAAGGAGGAGGAAGAAAACAACGAGAAAAGAATTGTCATTATTATTGTTGGTCTAGTTGTTGATGTTGTTGCTGAGGAGGAGGAAGAGGAGAAAGAGGAGGAAAACAACAAAAAGAATAGACATTTGTATCATTGTACTTGTTGTTCGTGTGTGTGTGTGTGTGTGTGTGTGTGTGTGTGTGTGTGTGTGTGTGTGTGTTTCAGGCACGATGCAGGAGTGAGGATGCTGAACTGGCGTACATAATGAATCGCAAACAGAACAAATTCATCAAGAAGCTCGCTGGACGTAGGAATACTCTCTGTCTGTCTGTCTGTCTGCTGCCTCTCACTCTCTGTCTCTCTCGCTCTATCAGTCTCGTTTCCTCTCTCTGTTTGCTCCGCCCCCACTCCCATCCCCTTCTCTCGTTCTCTTATTCCCCACCCCCTCCCCCGGCCCCTCGTTTTTTTTCTCTTGCTCTCTTTATCTACCAGTCTCTCTTCTTCTCTCGTTTTCTCCCCCCCCCCCCCCCCCCCGCCCCCTCTTCCCACCATCGAGTGCCTGCCTGCTTGTTCAATCTTCTGTCTCTCAGTTCTCTTTGATGTTGGGATGTACCATTGACCAGAGCAGGAGAGGGGGGGGGGGGGGGGGGGGGGGGGGGGGGGGGGGGGGCAGGTTGGCGAAATATTGGACGTGGGACAGAGCTGTAGCAATTCCTCTCATTGTTGCCGCTTCCCAACACGTATGCGTATCTGCATTTGTGTGCGAGTCCACGCGAGCGCATGTGCACAAACCGGTATCCTACAATTTGATGTCCTTTCACGTTTCGTGATCTTAGCGGGTGGGGGTGGGGGTGGGGGGGGGGGGGGGGGAGGAGGGAGAGGGGGAGAGGAAAGCTTATTTAGTTGAACGTAAACATCAGAGTGACATCAGTGGCATCTGCAATTCGTTACATGCAAGCAGAACATGGACCTCGCACTAATGCTGATCCAGAGTCCCATATTAGTGATGAATCATTCAAAACCTCATCTTGGGAGGATTAAAAGAAAGTAGGTAAAACATGTGCAAACATGAACATTTAGGTGTGTGTGTGTGTGTGTGTGTGTGTGTGTGTGTGTGTGTGTGTGTGTGTGACCGATTTGTATTTGTGAAGTCTTACACTAAACGCAGAAAATGTACATGATGAGGGTGATGATAATGACGATGATAATCATGACGATGATGATGATTATCATTGTTGTTCTTACTGTTGGGTCTGAACATTGTCGTTTTCGTCGTATTCTGTTCTGGTTGTTATCATTATCATCATCTTCCATTCAGGCAAAGAGGTAGCAGGGTCTTCTTCCTCTGAAACAACCGAAACATACTGTGTAGTCCAAAGATGGGGGCTTGTCTCCCCTGACACAGCTGAGGACTCAGTCTGGTGTTTGCTCTGCCTGCCTGCTCGTCTCTCGATCCGATAGAACATCCCATCAGCATCACCATCACATTATTATTAGTGGCCACAATTAGGATTTTGCTCCAAAACACTATATAATCCATGCCAGCGTTTTTGAGGCCTACCATAAATTTGAGCCAACATTCAATGTTAAATTGATACTTGATCAAAAGAACAACTCTCCAATCAATTATTTCCCTTGTTTTGGGGTATCTTCACCGATGAAATCACAAACAATCTTCAAATGCATTACCTTCCCCTTAGTTGACACACATTTCAGGCCTTCGCTCTCTCCCGTGATCCTATCCTTGCGCGAGCTTCAAGAGCACAAAATAATCCCATTCCTTTGATTTTAAACTGTTTGCTTGAAACCACCTGGCTTGTACCTTGATGACGACATGGAAGAAGATGAGGAGAATCAACTTTCAGACATAATAAGAATTCTCAAAACAATCTCACTGCGCCAGTCTATGAATACTCGACTCCTAAAGGAAGGCCTTGGCGCCTTAATTTTTGGCGTGCAGCCAGCAGAAGCATTTTGCTGAGAGTGTTAGGCAACATCAAGGCTAGCGGGGTCCATCCCTCTCGAGGTCTGCTTAGAGTCGCTCCCCACAAGCGCAGGGTAGTGCTGGATTAGACTGCATGGTTACCACACCTGACTCTTCACCTATCGCACCGACCTATCAACAGGTGTTTCAAACCATCAGGCAGCACATCGGACCACACGAACATCTGCTGACGTCAATGAAAAAAAAAAAAAAGAAAAAAAAAGAAAGAAAACTACGCAGGTCTGATCACATAAAACGAAGCCAGTGAAACTGCCGGAAACAAACTCCAAAGAAATTGTTGCAGGAGGAAGAGGAGGACGAAACACACACACACACACACACACACACACACACACACACACACACACACACACACACACACACAAGCGCGCGCGCGTAGACCTAAGCACTCCACAGATCGAGCTGAAGGAAGCTGATGAACTGTTCGTTTACTGTGGTACCCCCAGGACTCCTCACAGAGAAGAAGAAGAAGAAGAAGAAGAAGGAGAAAAAGAAGAAGAAGAGGAAGAGAACGAGGAGGAAGAAAACTACGAGAAAAGAATTGTCATTAGTATCGTTGGTCTAGTTGTTGATGTTGTTGCTGAAAAGGAGGAAGAGGAGAAAGAGGAGGAGGAAAACAAGGAAAGAATAGACATTTGTATCATTGTACTTGTTGTTCGTGTGTGTGTGTGTGTGTGTGTGTGTGTGTGTGTGTGTGTGTGTGTGTGCATGCATGTGTGTGTGTGTGTGTGTGTGTGTGTGTGTGTGTGTGTGTGTGTTTCATTTGTTCTGCATTTTCACAATTTTCTTTTGCCCTTTTTTTCTTTCAAAACTTGAAACGAAGTATAGCCAACAAACGAGCGAACATGCCAATACACAAACAACAAACACAAGCACAAAAATGTAAGGAAATAAAATAAGCTAGTGAAAGGAGCAAGGTTGACAAAAATCAGCAAGTGAAGAATATCGAGAAATAATGAACTGCCCCTAAAAACTTAATGAAAAAGTGGGGAAGCAGTCAGTGTTAAGTACAATACTGGAAAAACAGTAAGTGCTTATCAATGCTTTGTCTCACCAGTCTGGCACATCACTCTTCAAACTGAGGTTGATGTGATAACCAACTGTCGCAAAACCGGTTCCAAGTCATATTAATACAGGCCATGCATTTTTGTTTATTCTATAAAAAGACAATAGAAAATACCCCGAAACTGCCAATATAGTGAGATATCTGGATGTTTATTTTACATTTGTCAAGGAAAACAGTTTTATCACAATATATTAACACACACACAAAAAAAACAAAAACAAAACAAGAACCAAAAAAAAAAAAAAAAAAATTAAAATAATGTCAACACCGAAGTTCTCAGGTGAACTTTTTAGCGTTTTGTTCTCGTTGTTGTTCTGGTCAATGTTGATGTGATTCAAGCTCAGCGAAAAAAAAACAACCTTTGTGTTCACTCCCCTTACAGGCAAGATGCCGTGGATCGGCCTGGCGAGCTGTAACAACTGGCACGGGCTCAAGTGGTTGTACAAGCACCTGCCTGCCACCTACACCCACTGGGATACCAATCAGCCTCGGGACGCGCCTCCTTTTACCGAGCGCTGCGCTCTGGTGAACAACAGGTTGGGCACTGCGGTGTGGCACTCCTACCCCTGCGCTCAACGCTTCCCGTTCGTCTGCAGAAAACCTGTGGTGGGTGTTCTGACTACCGGGCCAGACGACGGCGATCGTCTCGTTACCATCTTTTAGGGACCACACCTTTCGTTTTTTGTATTTGGGTGGGAGGGGTGGGGAGGAGGGTGGGTCATCGCTCTCTCTCTCTCTCTCTCTCTCTCTCTCTCTCACAAACACACACACAGTGTGTGTGTGTGTGTGTGTGTGCGTGCGTGCGTGCGTGCGTGCGTGTGTGTGTGTGTGTGTGTGTGTGTGTGTGAGAGAGGAGAGAGAGAGAGAGAGAGAGAGAGAGAGAGAGAGAAAACTCGGGTTGTGCTGCTAAGTGAATTCAGCAACAACAACACTAATAATAATAATAATAACAATGGTAATGACAATGATAATAATAATAATGATGATAATAATAATAACAATGAAAATGATAATTTTTATTATCATCATCAATATCACTTTGATTATTGTTATTATTGTTTATTTTTTTCTATGAACGTGACTATTCCATCGTTATAAGTAGTAGCAGTAATAGTAGTAGTAGTAGTAATAGCAGCATCAGCAGCAGTAGTAACACTTTTGCTAAATATCGTAAATGTGAAAAAAAAAAAAAAAAAAAATCCGTCTGTCTATTTACAGCCGTGCGGCCTGCTGAACTAAGCACTGCGGAATATCAAGCCCATGACGTCACCTCTATGACGTCATTGAAAATCCAACTTCGACCCCTTCCTGTCCTGCAGAATGTTTTATTTTTTTCCTCCGTGTTTGATCGATGCCCATCTCCTCTGCCTCCACGCTGCACTTGCTCAATCTCCTCAATTTATCCCTCGATCAGAATTCCCCCCCCCCCCCCACACCCTTACCCTCTCTACCCCATCTTTCTTGCCCTACTTGTAAGTTTCTGTAGCACTGGGATATTTTCTGTGTGTTCATATGGAGAACGCGAAACGACCAAAAAAAACCACCAAAAAAAAAAAAAAAAAAAAAAAGAAACAACAACACTTCGGGACGTTTTTTGCATTCAATATGTAGAAACAATCAAGAAAAGAAAGAAAGGAAGAAGAAGAAAAAAAGCCCACACCTTCCCAAACTTGAAAATGTTGGACATATATCGAAGGGAACGAGGAAGAAAAAGAAAGATGAATAAAATGTTGGTATGTTCAAATGGAAAAGGAGGGGAAAATCCAGTTTGAAGCCTGAGAATTTTCTGTATGTTTATATGAAAAATGGGAGAGAAGGATAAAAAAAAAAAAAAAGGGGGGGGGGGGGGGGGGGGGGGGGGGGGGGGGGGGGGGAGAAAATAAAAGGAAGAAGAAAGAAAGAAGCCATGTCGATGAATTAACATTACCAACCGGAAATGATAACGAACGTCTTGTCAAGGGACGCAACGTCTAAACGTTTTGAGTTGAAAAGAAATTATCTCTCCCTTCGATGAGTTATAAACACAGTGTGTCTCTTGTTTTTGACAATCGGCCAAGTTTGAGCACTCGGATCCACAGAGAAGACGTCACATTGTCTTCGACAGTTGGTCTGTTTTGAACGTTCGTACCAACAGAAATGGCACTTGTAGTTTTAGGTTTTATGTCCCTTTTGAACACTTGTAACTCGTGTAGCTACAATGACGTCACATGGTTTTTCTACAGTCTATTTCTTTTTTTTTTTTTTGTGCCCCCCCCCCCTCCCTTTTTTTTATTTTTTTTAAGCATCATTGTCACGTTATACAGGTTCTTTGATAATCTGTCCATTGTGAAGTTGAAGATTTGAACACTCACATCTGCTGCTGTAACAATTGCATTTTATAGATGTCTGCTAGATCCTTTTACAGTTATCTTGCACACACACACAACACACACACACACACACACACACACACACACACACCAGAGGTTTTTTCTCTATCACAGAGGGTGTGGAAGTTCTGTACTATGCTTCACCTGGTAAAGGTGTAATACATGTAGCATTTCTTCGCTTACGAAGTAAAATATTACAAAACGCAGTTCTTTGATCTTGTATTCAGCTGTGCTGTGGCGAAATGGTGTTGATGCTAAATCTCTCTCTCTCTCTGTCTTTCAATATCGTGTGCGTGCGTGCGTACGTGCGTGCGTGCGTGCGTGGTGTGTGTGTGTGTGGTGTGTGTGTGTGTGTGTGTGTGTGTGTGTGTGTGGTGTGCATTTGCGTAAGTCAACACAACAGACTGCAAAAACAAACCGCACTTCAACACCATACAAATAAACATAACACAGCATAATACGAATGCAAATCAACGCAAAACATAACATTTTGCCACCAAAAGTAATCCAAAAAACACAACGCCATGATGCATTTCATTTACTCATCATTATTCAATGCACCATAGCAAGACACATAACAACACAACGAAATGCGATGTACAGTACAAGTTCACGAAAATGTTAAAAGGAAAAAAAAGAAGAAGAAGAAAAACGAAACAAAACAAAAATTCACCTTACATCACACAGCACACCACAACACAGTGAAGTGGAACTACCGAGCCATCACCCTTCCTATTTTTTTTTCTTTCGAAAAAGATGCACTGTGTATCCAGCTTAATATACTCTCAACAAACAACCCCCCCCAAAATGTCCCGCCGAAACGACGATGGTGTAAATGAATGTCAACCCAAAAAGCCTCCATAAAACAACAGATGGAACTCCAACCGGAAGGGCGTGGCGAAGTTACAGAGTTATCTGCACTTAGTTTCACAAAAGTGCTGGGATGGGCAGAGGAGGATAAGCAGTGGTGAAGGAGGGGGTTTCTTAAAATTTACAACAACAACAAAAGGGTGCGATCGGAGGGGAGATAATCCAGTCTGATTCACAAGGATAGAACTATGTCCCCTTTTAGCATGAATCGCATGGGTGTTGAATATCATTTGTTAAGGTATGCCAAGAATGACAAAGTATTCATGATCATGGCCTAATTTTGATAAATATGTATGGTGACTCATCACAAGCAGCAGGAGATTGTACATGATTTTGCCAAGTTCATCCGGTGTGACCTCTATGTCAGTAATACTTTGATTTAATCTATTATTTTCGTTTTGAACAACTTTCTCGTACGGTACACTTGTTTTCTCGATTTGCTGTATAACATAGGTGTATGAATATGTAACACTATATCCAGGTAAATTTATGTAAAAATACGCCTTGTTGAACTCTCTCTCTCTCTCTCTCTCTCTCTCTCTCTCTCTCTGTAGCCGAACAATGCCCAGCTGTCGCTGTACAGCACCACAGACCTGTGCCCGAACAATGCCTAGCTGTCGCTGTACAGCGCCACAGACATGTGCCCGAACAATGCCCGGTTGTCGCTGTACAGCGCCACAGACCTGTGCCCGAACAATGCCCAGCTGTCGCTGTACAGCGCTACAGGCCTGTGCTGCTATCGCATTGAAAAATGTGTGCATGATACTAATTACGTGAAACCAAACGAAGTATTTTATGTGAATGGTGTAGAAATTCAGTTGTCAATTAAAGAGGAGAACTCTGTTCTGTTTTTCTGTCTGGTTGTGTGTTGACGTTGTGCGAGCCAGAGTCTGACGGACTGTTTGATCTTCAACAAGATCCACCCTCTACGGAAGGCCTTTTTATTATCATTATTAGTACGCCGCTAGAACTAAGAATATCATTATTTTCTTTTTTGTCCCATGTCGCCTATTTTGTTATCCCAGTTTTACAAAGATAAATGAAAAATACGTGTACACACACACACACACGCATAAGCACGCGCGTGTGCGCACACACACATACAAGCACGCACGCACGCACTCACTCACACACACGTGCGCACATACTCACACAAACACACACTGACAAACATACACACACGCACGCATGCCACACACACACGCATATTCATACATACACACACACACACACACACACACACACACACACACACACACACAAAAGCACTCTATCTCTCGGATTCCTGCGCCAACATGGCGGATTAGTCTGAGGACCTTGCAGCAGAGGAAGAAAATTCCTCAACTATGACGAAATCAAAAACCCCATCGACACGGAGGAAGTTCCAAAAGCTGCTTAAATCGTCGAACGTCGAAACAATAGCCACAGAAAGTGCCAGCAGTGAGCAAACTCCAGTTTTGGAGAATATCCATCAGACGGAGAAACGGCCGAAAGTCTGAAAAATTCACCCGCTGACCACCATCTACCTGAGATTTCAGAACACGCTCACCGAACCTGCTTTTGTGAAAAAGCCCTTTCGGAGATCAAGGGGCTAAAGGACATCATTCAGAAAATGAGTGAAAGAATCTGCAGTTTAGAAGAGAGCTTACGGAAGACACGCACTTCATCAGCGTCAGGAGAGGAGACCACCATCGAGGCACGGCAAGGAGAGAGGAGCAAACCACTTACCATCTGTTCAACCACCCATTCCAGCTCCCTCCAAGGCAACGGTGAGTGTGACACACTATCATCTTCACTCACTTACTCATGATACACCGCCTGCTTGAAATCCCCTTCGTTAAAAGGAAAAAAAAAAAAAAAAAAAAAACATTGCCAGCAAGATCAGGCCAGAATTGTGACGTTAAACAAAATAAGAATGACGTTGATTCTTTTTATACACGATGACGTAAACACTCGTTCTTCCAAAACCGTCCTCGCGTTCTCCTTCATGACTCCATCATGAAGAAAGTGGACGGCAATCGTCTGGGACTTTCATATGGGCTACAGGTGGCCACACGAAAAGTGTGCACCGTTGACAACTGCAAGGCAACGCTTGAAGAAGCAAAAAAAAAAACAAAAAACAAAAACATCCCCACCCTGCACCGGACTGTGTTGCTCTGCATGTGGGTCTAAACGACATCAAATCGAAAGAACCATCTGACATCAGTACAAACCTGTACAAGAGTATACTGGACATCAAAAAGCAGTTCCCAAAGGCAAAGGTGGCGCTGAGCCAAGTAGCCCTAACAAGAAATAAAACCTACAACGTCAAGCGAGAACTGCTGGTCCCTACCTACCACTACTACTACTACTACTACTACTACTACTACTACTACTACTACTATTGGTGAAATCGAAACTTGTATCAGAAGAAGACGTTAGTGACATCAGTCACGACAACTTACGAGCCACAGACTACAGGTCCTCTCTCTCGAGACGACATCCACCCCACGTCGAGAGGTGCCAGCGTCATCGCCAGGAATCTGGGCCAACATCTACATCGACTCTACTGGGAAAGGCCCAGGAGGAGACCAGTCCTGCACCAACGTCATCTTGGATATGGCTTCTTCCCTCCCGCTTTTCCCCCACCCTGGTTTTACTGACAATAGAGTCGTCAATCTGCAAAAGGTGTGTCTTGACACTATTAACAATTTCTTTTTGTGTTGTTTATTATTCAGACTTGTTACTGTAATGTTTGAATCAGTATTTTGTTTATTGCTCACAGTTCTGATTGTTATATTTGCTTAAATATTCAAAATTCAGAAATCACAAATAACATTTTCATTGCCATAATGAGTAAAGGTACAGAATCAAAATTAGGAAGACCTATAAATATAATGCAATGGAAAACACGGTCTATTACCAAAAATTTCCAGTATGTAAATCAATGCGTTGTTTCTAATGATTACCAAGTTTTATTACTTCAGTCTCTAGATGTAAGCAGAAACAATTTACCCAAACTTTCGGGTTACCACTATCCACTGGTTCATGAGCATACTAACTCATCCTCACTGAAACATGTTCAAACCGCAATCTATGTTCGAGAAGGCCTGGAAATTGTATAAGAACATCACCAGCTCTAAAAGATATGGAATCGATTTCATCCTGTGCTATTATTGTAAAATTTTCGTCATCCTTGTTTGTAAACATTGCGTCAGTTTATTTGCCCAGAGGCCCGGACAACGACAATACGGAGTGGTTGCGGGATTATCAAGATCAGCAAGACAAATGGATTATCTGTGGTGACTTTAACGCGCATGCACCTTTTTGGGATAAAAGTTGTACAAATGTAACGAGCAACAGATTGATTGATAACATCGTGGATTCGAATTTGCATATGCTAAATGATGGGAGTATTACCAGAATACTTGGCGTTGCCACTCATAGACCATCAGCTGTTGACCATTCCTTTATGTCTCCAGCTCTAGCAATGAATTGTGTGTGGAAAACAGAGGATGACTCATTAGGGTCTGATCACATCCCTATAAAAATAATTATAAACGAAAACATAGCACAGGAAAGTGAGGAGTATGACACGCTGCCAAAATATAATTATAAATATGCTGATTGGTCATCCTTTAAAACTACGCTTCAAAATATGAATACAGATCTTTTAGTCACAGAAACAGACATAGAAATCATGTACAGTACATTTTGCAGATTAGTTCTTTGTGCCGCAGATAATTCTATTCCCAAACAACCAGCTTTGAAGTCCGGGAAGCATTACGGTAACGTGTGGTGGAATGATGATTGTCAACATGCCGTTAATGAAAATAAAGAGAAATATAAAATATACGTTAAAACAAAATCAGCTGACGATCACAAAGTAAGGAAAGCCGCTAATAAACATAGCGATAATGTCATCGCAAAAGCCAAAGAGGATTACTGGAAATGCTTTTGCAACTCTGAAATAAAAGATTATAAAGATACATGGAAACTTTGGAGGGAGTCAAAAGTAATGAGAAATGGTATTAAGATGCCGTCTAATCCTGTACAGTCAGAAAATAAGCCTTTACCTAGTGCCTTAGAAAAGGCAGAGGCCTTTCAGTTGTAAAAACGGTTTTAACTGATGCAAACAGAAACTATAGAGAACAGCAGGAGACTAACAAAACATATGATGATCCTTTTCCAGACAACACCAATTATATAAATGCCCCCATCACGATGCAAGAAATAAAAGACGCTATTCACCAACTTTCAAACAAGAAGGTATCTGTTGGGTTAGACTCTATTTCAAATCAAATGATACGAAATTTACCCGAACATTTTATGGGCCTTGTACACAAAAATATTTAACAAGTGCTGGTTAAGTGGTGAAATGCCTAAAATTTGGAAGCAGTCGATTGTAGTGCCTATTCATAAAAGGGCAAACCTCACACCAACATAAAAAGCTGTAGGCCTATAGCAATTACGTCGCACGTCTGTAAACTTATGGAGAAAATAGTTTTAAATAGGCCTTTGCAATTGCATTTTTGTGACAGAAATAATGTCTGGCAGGATTCCGTAAGGGTCGCTCAACAACGGAAGTCTTGGTGAAATTAACAACCAACATTAAAAAGCAATTTGCTCGGCATCAGTCTTTACTAGCAACATTTTTTGACATAACCAAGGCATACGACCAAGTATGGCATTCTCGACTCTTGCTAGAATTACAAAAATAGGTCTTTCAGGTCACATGTTTGACTATAATAAGTGTTTTCTAGAGAACCGAGAAATACAAACACGAATTGGATGTACTTACTCAACGAAAAGGACATTTGAAATGGGCATTCCTCAAGGTTCAGTGATTGCACCCATTTTGTTTTCGATTTTAATGTACGACCTACCCAACAAGATGTCTAAAATGTAGTTTTGGTTCAATATGCTGATGATCTATTCATGTGGATGGACGTGAATCTTAAAAAGAAAACTCCCATACGAAGTATAAATTATACACCGAAAGTGTACCAGAGAGAACTTGACAACATAGCAAAGTATATGATGACGAATGGATTGCATTTATCAGAAGATAAAACTAATATTGTACATCTTAATTGTGGCACAAATCCAGAGAGGATGCCTATTTTTAAAGTAAATAATATTACTATCCGTTATAAATCGATTTCCAAATTTTTAGGAGTTTTCCTCAATGACAAACTGTCCTGGAATCAACATATCGAATATCTATTGACAAAAGCACGTAAAACAGTAAACTTGTAAAAAAATCATAAGTAAACAAGCATGGGCGCAAGATACTTCTACCCTCATTTATTTATATAATGCACTTGCAAGATCTAAAACAACGTACGCTCAAGAGGTTTTCTTCAACGCACCAAAATACTTAATAAAAAAAGCTTCGAAGCATAGAATCCAAAGCATTAAAAATTAGAAAGCATTAAACACACCTTCTTATATTCGAACATACAAGCAGGCTCAAGTTTTACCTCTAGATGAAAATAGGAAAGTTGCTTGCGCTAAATTTCAAATGAGAATCATATCTGTAGAGAATGATTTTAAAACTGAAATCAGATTAAGATCAGATACAGACTTCCCTAAAAGAGCGAAATCCATGGCATCTCAAATTACAATTGCAACATATACATCTGATGTTTAAAAGGCTCGGGTATTAATCTTGAAAAGGACTTTGAATTCGTTAAACCACGCTTTTCCCAACACCAACGTGGGAACTACAGAAAGCCAAATTTGATATCAATCACACAGCTATTAAAAAGTGTGATAATATAGATTTACTAGGTAGTCACGTCAGACTTCATATTGAAGAAAATTAACCCAACCGTTTGAAGATATATACCGATGGATCTCTAATACAGAAAAAAGCAGGTTCAGCATTTGTAAAACCAGATCTTAATGTTGAAAGATCATTTCATATTGGAGAATGTAAATCAATCTTTACTGCTGAACTTACAGCAGTTTTAATGGCCTTAAACTATCTCATAAATTTTGGGAAAAACGTGTTTCAGATCCTTTTCTGTGTTGATTCCAAGTCAGTGCTTCAAGCAATCCAATCACTGAAATTACACACAAGACCAGAAATGATTATTGAAATCACCCATATAATTCATGAACTTTCATTTCGAGGCATAGAAATCACTTTCTTTTGGATGCTATCACATTGTTCAACTTATTTTAATGATAAAGTTGACAGAGCGGCTAAAAAGGGAGCAAACATCCAACGTCAGAAAACATACTTTTTCCATTATCTTTGCAAGGATATCATAACGTATTAGACACGTATGTTTGGAAACAATTTGATAGCATCGAAACAAATACTTGTTGTTGCATATGAACTTTAAAATCTGTGACATAAAATCTCCTTCTCGGGCTAAGAAAAAAATAGTGTCTCATGTATCGGTGGAAAACTAACGCCTTTATCACTAAGTATACCAAAAATATTGTTTGCATCTGTGGACAAAAAAATTAGTTATGATCAGATTTTATTTTGTAATGATTTAATTAAGGCGTTTCGTCACTATACTCTCTCAACATACTGTCAATGAAATTTTTGGTTTCACCGACGTTAACATACAACGTTTTCGATCCGTTAGCTAACAGTCCTATTGGTAACTATTTGCAGTTAAGTCATTTTACCTTTAATTTGTAATGTATTGGGATATTTAAGCATTTATTACTATTTATTGTTACTACTATTTTGGGGGGTCTGAAATCACCAAGGTGAATAGACATTAAATCAAGAAAACACACACTCTCTGTCTCTGTCTCTCTGTCTCTGTCTGTCTGTCTGTCTGTCTGTCTGTCTGTCTCTCTCTCTCTCTCTCTCTCATCACACACACACACACACAACACACACAACACACACACACACACACACACACACACTCACACACACACCACACACACACACACACCACACCACACACCACTGAAGAGTTGTTCATCGTGTTAGCTCATTATGCCTACCTGAGAAACGATGTTCCTCACCTACTCCCCGTGGGAATAACGGAGGCTTTGTCAGTGCTACCAGCCCCCCCCCCCCCCCCCCCCCTCCCACCTCCCCTTACAGTCTGGGTACTGAGTGCCAGTCACTTCCCCATTTCTGCCACTTCTTTAACACTCCTTCAGTCCCCCCCCCTCCCCCCCCCCTTACAATCTGGGTACTGAGTGCCAGTCACTTCCCCATTTCTGCCACTTTCTTTAACACTCCTTCCAGTCCCCCCCCCTCCCCCCCCCCTTACAGTCTGGGTACTGATGCCAGTCACTTCCCCATTTCTGCCACTTTCTTTAACACTCCTTCCAGCCCCCCCCCTCCCCCCCCCCCCCTTACAATCTGGGTACTGAGTGCCAGTCACTTCCCCATTTCCTGCCACTTTCTTTAACACTCCTTCCACCCCCCCCCCCCCCCCCCCCCTTACAATCGGTACTAGTGCCAGTCACTTCCCCATTTCTGCCACTTTCTTTAACACTCCTTCCAGGCCCCCCCCCCCCCCGTCCTCCCTTACAATCTTGGTACTGAGTGCCAGTCACTTCCCCATCTTCTGCACTTTCTGTTTACACCCTTCAGCACATCACACCCTCCCCTCCCCTCCCCTTACAATCTAGGGTACTGAGTGCCAGTCACTTCCCCATTTCTGCCACTTTCTTTAAACACTCCTTCCAGCCCCCCCCCCCCCCCCCCCCCCCCCCCTCTCCACAATCTGTACTGAGGCCAGTCACTTCACCCATTTCTGCCACTTTCTTTAACACTCCTTCACAGCCCCCCCCCCCACCCCCCCCCTTACAATCTGGTACTGAGTTGCCAGTCATTCCCCAATTTCTGCCACTTTCTTTAACACTTTCTTCCAGCCCCCCCCCCCCCTCCCCTTACAATCTGGGTACTGAGTGCCAGTCACTTCCCCATTTCTGCCACTTTCTTTAACACTCCTTCCAGCCCCCCCCCTCCCCCCCCCCTTACAATCTGGGTACTGAGTGCCAGTCACTTCCCCATTTCTGCCACTTTCTTTAACACTCCTTCCAGCCCCCCCCCTCCCCCCCCCCCTTACAATCTGGTACTGAGTGCCAGTCACTTCCCCATTTCTGCCACTTTCTTTAACACTCCTTCCAGCCCCCCCCCCCTCCCCCCTCTCCCCCCTTTACAATCTGGGTACTGAGTGCCAGTCACTTCCCCATTTCTGCCACTTTCTTTAACACTCCTTCCAGCCCCCCCCCCCCCTCCCCCCCCCCCTTACAATCTGGGTACTGAGTGCCAGTCACTTCCCCATTTCTGCCACTTTCTTTAACACTCCTTCCAGCCCCCCCCCCCCCCCCCCCCCCCTTACAATCTGGGTACTGAGTGCCAGTCACTTCCCCGTTTCTGCCACTTTCTTTAACACTCCTTCCAGCCCCCCCCCCCCCCCCCCCCCCTTACAATCTGGGTACTGAGTGCCAGTCACTTCCCCGTTTCTGCCACTTTTCTTTAACACTCCTTCCAGCCCCCCCCCCCCCCCCCTTACAATCTGGGTACTGAGTGCCAGTCACTTCCCCATTTCTGCCACTTTCTTTAACACTCCTTCCAGCCCCCCCCCCCCCCCCCCCCCTTTACAAGTCTGGGTACTGAGTGCCAGTCACTTCCCCGTTTCTGCCATTTCTTTAACACTCCTTCCAGCCCCCCCCCCCCCCCCCCCCCCCTTTACAAGTCTGGGTACTGAGTGCCAGTCACTTCCCCATTTCTGCCACTTTCTTTAACACTCCTTCCAGCCCCCCCCCCCTCCCCCCCCCCCCTTACAATCTGGGTACTGAGTGCCAGTCACTTCCCCATTTCTGCCACTTTCTTTAACACTCCTTCCAGCCCCCCCCCCCCCCCCTCCCCTTACAATCTGGGTACTGAGTGCCAGTCACTTCCCCATTTCTGCCACTTTCTTTAACACTCCTTCCAGCCCCCCCCCCCCCTCCCCTCCTCCTCCATCCCCCCAAGTTTGTCTTTCTAGCTAGAGGTCGATTCTTTTTCTGCCTTTTTGGACCATTCTCCTGTCTTTGTTCTGACAATTTTCTTACAAAATTATTATTAACTATAATAATAATTATATTAACAATAATGATAATAATAACAACAATAATGATAATAGTAATAACAACAACAACAACAATAATAATAATAATTAAAAAAAAATTGGAATGTAAAAGAGGTAGACTATGTATCTGAACGAAAACCAGGGTAAGAAAAAGGGGTGGTTGTGATATAAATGAGTGAAAGAACAGATTAACAACAACAACAACAAAAGAAAAAAAAAAAGAGAAAAAAATGAAGATAATATCCCCGGGGTTGTCTCCAAGTTTGCTCTGTGTCCTCTGTGCTGGCATTACTGCCAGACGATTTGGTGTCGTTAAACAACATCATTCGTTTGGAGTTATGTGCGTGTCATTGATTTCTCATCATATGAGAAGGAGTCGCACTACTTGTTCGTTAGTCACTGTTTACTTTTTTCCCCTTTCTCATTTAACTCCCCCCCCCCCCCCCCTTTTCTTCTTCTTCTTCTTCTTCTTCTTCTTTTTTGTTCTTGTTTTGTTGTTACAAACGGTTTACTCAGTACTTTCCTGTACTTCGCACACAGTTTGGCCTCACTGGTGAAACTGATCTCGCGCTAGCAGACGGCTTTCTCGCAATGTTGTTGTATTGGAAGCATGTCTGGATACATGTGATTCGCCATAATTCCATCTACACTATTACTTTACGGTCTGCGATGGACAAGGCAGAAGCAGACCATACTACACAGACAACGTAAATCCACTCCCTCCTGGAACGTTTCCGAAGAACAATCCATTTAACAGCACGCATCGTTTTTCTTTCTTGTTAACCTAGGACGTTCGTCGTAGCTGTCGACATCATGAGCCAATATGAGGATCAGGTTATACTCTCTCTCTCTCGCTCGCGCGCGCGCGCGCGTGTGTGTGTGTGTGTGTGTGTGTGTGTGTGTGTTTGAAAGAGTAGAGAGAGAGAGAGAGAGAGAGAGAGAGAGAGAGAGAGGAGTGTGTGTGTGTGTGTGTGTGTGTGTGTGTGTGTGTGTGTGTGTGAGAGAGTGTGTGTGTCGCTGAGAGAGGGAGAGAGAGAGAGAGAGAGGGGGGGGGACGTGTGTGTGTATGTGTGCGTGCGTGCGTGCGTGCGTGTGTGTGTGTGTGTGTGTGTGTGTGTGTGTGTGTGTGTGTGTGTGTGTGTGTGTGTGTGTTTCTACATGTTTTAAAAAGAAAAACGACAACAACAGCAGCACAACGAAATATTTCTAATATTCCATGACTGTTGTGCCAACAGAATGAGTTTGGAAAGTAGTCTAAAGTATGTCTGGAACTTCATATGTATTGTTCTTTCTTACAT
>CM065715.1:92824592-92847092 GCA_033310375.1 Conus canariensis
CTCCTAAAGCAGGCCTGCGCGTTTTCCAGTGTTATGTCTGTTTTGGTGCATGTGTCAGTCATGTCTGTTATACGGTGTTTCTGTCTCCAGATTCGTATCTGCTACAAATAGTGTTCGAGTGTGAATCACATCTTCTAACGTTGTTTAACGACAAAATCAGTTTGGAAGATATTATACGTGAAACAAAGTATAATTCATTTTAAAGTCCATGACTGAAAAAAAAGAACTAAACCGTCATATGATACAACTCGCATCTTGGGGCTGGGTGACCACGTTCTGAGTTCTTTTCTCTCTTCAGCCTGTCCCTCGTTTTGGACCCAACACTTCAAATCCTGTTGGCATTTCTACTCGGCCCCGGTCACTTGGTATGAAGCCCAGGTGAGTTTGTTTTTGTTTGTTTGTTTGTTGTGTGCTTTTTCTTCATTCTTTCTTTCTTCCTCTCGACAAAAAGGCGATGTCTCCACTCCATTCTGTTGGGTGGTTTGTCTAGCGACAAAATAATGCACAAGATACAGAACCGACCCTAAACCGACTTTGACAAATCCCTTTGTATCGCAGTACAACACTTCAGTTTTAGTTTCAGTTTCATCAAGGAGGCGTCACTGCGTGTGGACTAGTCCTTATAACTTACAACAGATCCGCAAAATTTTGAGACAACAATGCGCAAATGAATTAACGACTTTAAGAAGGGTCTCGTGGCTACGACTTAGCAGATGTCTGACCTACGCATTAGCCGAACACGCTGGTCAGAACTTCAGTAGTTGAAAGACCAATCCAATTAACCCCAAAATTCATGCGGATCTGAGGTGTCCATGCAGATCCTAGGACGTCTTCAAAAGCCATTGAGCAAAATTGTCCGTAACAAAAATGTTCGGAAATCTGCAAGAGAGGTAATCTGTGTTCGAGATCACATTCGGCGAGAGTAGCCCCGCCGTTTTCATGGGACAGCAGCCGCTGAAGGGCACACGCCCAAAGCAATGTTGCCCCAACAGTCAGCTGAACAGTTCCATTGGAACGAGGGGAAAAAATAAAAGCCAAAACATATGGGTGTGAAGCGGTGTGTCTGTTACGCAGACAGTCGGTATCTCGATCGATATCATGGCACTTAGCGGGAAATATGAAATGGTGACCTGAGAACGAAGCGGTTGAAGTTTGTTGCGGATCCATGGCTCAAACTATTATTATTAAAACAATTGTGATTACTACTACTACTATTATTGTTGTTGCTGTTATTATTATGACTGATACGACTATATCGTATATAGCAACGGCCGAAATGGCCTTCTCTTCCGACAATTGAGATTTACCATGTGTGGAAGACATTACGCTTGCGTTCACATACTGCAACTGGGTTTACAGTCTCATTCGAAAGACTTTTTCGGGAATGGGAACCACAACCGATTAACTCTGAGGGAAAATCTTCCTGTATCGGTAAGACCCGGCGGAGATTCGACCGAATAACCCAAGGATCGGTACGATAACGAGTCCGGCGCTCTAACAAGTGTGTTATTACGGGCCCTTACCCAAAGAAAAAAGAAAAGGGAAAAAAAAAACGAAAAAATAAAAAAGAAATAAAGAAACAAAAGAAAACAAAAAAAAAAAAAAAAAAAAAAAAAAAAAAAAGAAAAAAAAGAAAAAAAGAATGAACAAAGCGGAACCAGTTGAATTCGCTGGAGTTGGCGCATTCTTGCAACTTGAGGACTTTTTCTTCCCCGTTATAGGCCCATGTCATCCGTGGAGAACCTGTGTGTGTGTGTGTGTGTGTTTGCGCGCTAGCTTCACATGTGATCCCAAATTCTGATTTGGTGTGTCTCTTTTCCTTAGTTTTAATTTTGTTTTCGACTTTGTATGTCAGTAAAACAAACAAACAAACAAAGAAAAAGAAAGAAAGAAAAGACAAGAAAAAGAAAAAAAAAATGATTACAATAATTGCTTTGTCCCCCCCCCCCCCCCCCCTTTTTTTTTTTCCTCTTGGAAAAAATTCATCTTCCTTTTTATTTCTCTCTGATTTGTTCATTTTCTTTCTTTCTTTTTTTCTTTTCCAATCTTGTTTTGTTTCATGCTGGATTGGTGCAAAAGGAACTAAGCTCTCTTTGACACGCGCACAAGTGCGCACAGGCATGCACACAGATAAACGAATGAATACACAACCACTCGTGCACGCTTCCATACACACATAAACACAATTATTAAAGAAAACAGCGTATTATAGCGCGCGTGTGTGTACATGTGTGTGTGTGTGTGTGTGTGTGTGTGTGTGTGTGTGTGTGTGTGTGTGTGTGTGTGTGTGGTTTCAGATGCATTGCAGGATTGAGGGTGCTGAACTGGTGTACATAATGACTCGTGACGAGAACAGCTTCATCAAGTCGCTTGCTGGACGTAGGAATATTCTCTGTCTGTCTGTCTGTCTGTCTCTCTCTCTCTAGGTCTATCAGTCTCTTTTTCTCTCTGTGTTTGCTCCGACCCCTCTCCCCACCCCCCCCCCCCCCTTCTTTCTTTCTCTTGCTCTCTTTATCTACCAGTCTCTCTTCTCTCTTTTTCTCCCACCCCGCCCCCTCTCCCCACCATCGAGTGCTTGCCTGCTTGATCAACCTTCTGTATCTCAGTTCTCTTTGATGTTGGGATGTACCATTGACCAGAGCAGGGGTGACAGGTTGGCACAAGTATTGGACGTGGACGGAAGCTCCTGTCAGTGTTGCCGCTCCCCAGCACGTTTACGTGTCTGTATGTGTGTGTGTGTGTGTGTCCACGCGAGCGCATGTGCACAAACGGGTATCCTTCAATTTGATGTCCTTTCACGTTTCGTGATCTTAGGGGGTGGGAAGGTATTGGGGGAGGAGGGAGAGGGGAGAGGAAAGCTAATTTAGTTGAACGTAAACATCAGAGCAACATCAGTGGCATCTGCAATTCGTTACATGCAAGCAGAACATGGACCTACCTCGCACTAATGCTGATCCAGAGATGCAAGTAGAACATGGACCTCGCACTAATGCTGATCCAGAGTCCCATATTAGTGATGAATTATTCAAAACCTCATCTTGGGAGGATTAAAAGAAAGTAGGTAAAACATATGAAAACATGTACATATACGTATGTGCTTGCAGCTTGCTGTGTGTGTGTGTGTGTGTGTGGTGTGTGTGTGTGTGTGTGTGTGAGACTGATTTATATTTGTGAAGTCTTACACTAAACGCAGGATATGTACATGATAATGATGATGATGGTGATGATTATGACGATGATGATGATTATCACTGTTGTTCTTACTGTTGGGTCTGAGCATTGTTGTTTTTGTCGTATTCTGTTCTGGTTGTTATCATTATCATCATCTTCCATTCAGGCAAAGAGGTAGCAGGGTCTTCTTCCTCTGAAACAACCGAAACGTACTGTGTAGTCCAAAGATGGGGGCTTGTCTCCCCTGACACAGCTGAGGACTGAATTTGCTCTGCCTGCTTACTCGACTCTCGATCCGATAGAACATTCCATCAGCATCACCATCACATTATTATTAGTGGCCACAATTAGGATTTTGCTCCAAAACACTATATAATCCATGCCAGCGTTTTGAGGCCTACCATAAATTTGAGTCAACATTCAATGTTGAATTGATACTTGATCAAAAGAACAACTCTCCAATCAATTATTTCCTTTGTTTTGGGGTATCATCACCGATGAAATCACAAACAATCTTCAAATACATTACGTTCCCCTTAGTTGACACACGTTCCAGGCCTTCGCTCTCTCCCATGACCATATCCTTGCACCAGCTTCAAGAACACAA
Source organism: Conus canariensis (assembly GCA_033310375.1). Lineage (NCBI taxonomy): Eukaryota > Metazoa > Mollusca > Gastropoda > Neogastropoda > Conidae > Conus > Conus canariensis. The sequence continues at coordinate 92,828,371 of CM065715.1, forward strand.
AATAATCCCATTCCTTTGATTTTAAACTGTCTGCTTGGAACCATCTGGCTTGTACCTTGATGACGACATGAAAGATGAGGAGAATCAACTTTCAGACATAATAAGAATTCTCAAAACAATCTCACTGCGCCAGTCTATGAATACTCGACTCCTAGATGAAGGCCTTGGCGCCTTAATTTTTGGCGTGCAGCCAGCAGAAGCATTTTGCTGAGAGTGTTAGGCAACATCAAGGCTAGCGGGGCCCGTCCCTCTCTAGGTCTGCTTAGAGTCGCTCCCCACAAGCGCAGGGTAGTGCTGGATTAGACTGCATGGTTACCACACCTGACTCTTCACCTATCGCACCGACCTATCAACAGGTGTTTCAAACCATCAGGCAGCACATCGGACCACACGAACATCTGCTGACGTCAATGAAAAAAAAAAAGAAAAGAAAAAGAAAACTACGCAGGTATGATCACATAACACGAAGCCAGTGAAACTGCCGGAAACAAGCTCCAAAGAAATTGTTGCAGGAGGGAGAGGAGGACTCCTCACAGAGAAGAAGAAGAAGAAGAAGAAGAAGTAGAAGCAGAAGAAGAAGATGATGATGATGAAGTAGAAGAAGAAGAAAAAGAAGAAGGAGTAAAAGAAGAAGAAGAAGAATAGGAAAAAAAGGAGGAGGAAGAAAGAATTGTCATTATTATTGTTGGTCTAGTTGTTGATGTTGTTGCTGAGGAGGAGGAAGAGGAGAAAGAGGAGGAAAACAACAAAAGAATAGACATTTGTATCATTGTACTTGTTGTTCGTGTGTGTGTGTGCGTGCGTGTGTGTGTGTGTGTGTGTGTGTGTGTGTGTGTGTGTGTGTGTGTGTGTGTGTGTGTGTGTTTCATTTCTTCTGTATGTTCAAAATTTTCTTTTGCGCTTTTTTCAACTTTGAGACGAAGTACAGCCAACAAACCAGCGAACATGCCAATACACAAACAACAAACACAAGCACAAAAATGTAAGGAAATAAAATAAGCTAGTGAGAGGAGCAAGGTTGACAAAAATCAGCAAGTGAAGAATGTCGAGAGATATTGAACTGTCCCTAAAAACTTAATGAAAAAGTGGGGAAGCAGTCAGTGTTAAGTACAATATTGGAAAAACAGAAAGTGCTTATCAATGCTTTGTCTCACCAGTCTGGCACATCACTCTTCAAACAGAGGTTGATGTGATAACCAACTGTCGCAAAACCGGTTCCAAGTCATACTAGTACAGGCCTTGTATTTCTGTTCATTTTATAATAACACAATAGAAAATACCCCGAAACTGCCAATATAGTGAGATATCTGGATGTTTATTTTACATTTGTCAATTAAAAACAGTTTTATCTCAATAGATTAAAACAAAACAAAAACAAAAAACAAACAAACATGAAAATAATGTCAACCGAACTGTCCTCGTTAATCTTTTTTTTCCCCTTCAACCTCCAATTTTCCACATTAAGAAATTCTTTTAACGTCTTTTTTAAGGTGGGCCATCTCTCCTCCTTCTTTTTCCCCACCTTTCTTTTTCTGTTTTCTTTCTTTCTTTCTTTCTTTTTTTCCAACAAGCAAGCACCCCCAACTCTTACGGACCATATATGTCTGTATGATCTGTTTACTGAATGGACATTCTCAGGTGAACTTTTCTTAGCGTTTTGTTCTCGTTGTTGTTCTGGTCAATGTTGATGGGAATCAAGCTCAGCGAAAACACCTTTGTGTTCACTCCCCTTGCAGGTCGTAGGGTCTGGATCGGCCTGGCGAGCCTCAACAACTGGTACGGAATCAAGTGGTTGTACAAGCGCCTGCCTGTCACCTACACCAACTGGGCTTCCGATCAGCCTCGGGACGCGCTTGCTCATACTGAGCGCTGCGCACTGATGGACAACCGGAAGGGCTTTGGGCTGTGGCACTCCTACCCCTGCGGTTACCACTACCCGTTCGTCTGCAGAAAACCCCTGGAGAGTGTTTGAGGTTCTGACTCCCGGTCCAGACGACGGCGATCGTCTCGTTAGCCTCTTTTAGTGACCACACCTTTCTTTTTTTGTATTTGGATGGGGGTGGGGAGGAGGATGAGGCATCTCTCTCTCTCTCTCTCTCTCTCTCTCTCTCTCTCTCTCTCAAACACACACACAGTGGTGTGTGTGTGTGTGTGTGTGTGTGTGTGTGTGTGTGTGTGTGTGTGGGTGAGAGAGAGAGAGAGAGAGAGAGAGAGAGTTGAAACTCAGGTTGTGTTGCCAAGTGAATTCAACAACAACAACACTAATGATAATAATAATAATAACAATGGTAATGATAATGATAATGATAATAATAGTAATAATAATAATGATAATAACAATGACAATGATAATTTATTATCATCATCATTATCACTATGATTATTGTTTTTTTTCTTTTTTTTTTCTATGAACGTGACTATAACATCGTTATAAGTAGTATTAGTAATAGTAGTATCAGTAGTAGTAATAGCAGCAGTAGCAGTAGTAACACTCTTGCTAAATATTGTATATGTGAAAAAAATCCGTCTGTCTATTTACAGCCGTGCGGCCTGCTGAACTAAGCACTGCGGAATATCAAAACCATGACGTCACCTCTATCACGTCATTGAGATTCGAACTTCGATTCCTTGCTGTCCTGCAGAATGTTTTATTTTTTCCCCCGTGTTTGATCGACGCCCGTCTCCTCTCCCTCCACGCTGCACTTGCTCAATCCCTCGATCCGAATCTCTTGACACGCCCCCCCCCCCCCCCCCCCCCCCCACCACACACACACAACACGCCCTTACCCTCTCTACTCCATATTTCTCGCCCTACTTGTAAGTTTCTGTAGCACTGGGATATTTTCTGTGTGTTCATATGGAGAACGCGAAACGACAAAAATGAAAAAAAAGCAAATCACTTACCCTTTAGTACATAGACGTTTTCTGCATTCAATATGCAGAAACAATTCAAAAAAGAAGAAGAAAGCAAGAAAAAGCCCCACACCTTCCAAAACTTGAAAATGTTGGACATAATAATCGAAAAGAACGAGGAAGAAAAAGAAAGATGAATAACATTTTTGCATTTTCAAATGGAAAAAGAGGGAAAAAACCAGTTTGAAGCCAGGGAATTTTCTGTATGTTTATATGAAAAACAGGAGAGAAGAAAAAAAAAGGGTGGGGTGGGGGGATGGAAAAAAGGGAGGAAAAAAGGGAGGAAAAAAAGGAAGAAGAAAGAAAGAAGCCGTGCCGATGAATTAACATTACCAACCGGAAATGATAGCGAGCTTCTTGTCAAGGGACGCAACGTCTAAACGTTTTGAGTTGAAAAGAAATTATCTCTCCCTTCGATGAGTTATAAACACAGTGTGTCTCTTGTTTTTGACAATCGGCCAACTTTGAACACTCAGATCCACAGATAAGACGTCACATAGTCTTCGACAGTTGGTCTGTTTTGAACGTTCGTACGAACAGAAATGGCACTTGTAGTTTTAGGCTTCATGTCCCTTTTGAACAGTTGTAGCTCTTGCAGCTACAATATGACGTCCCATGGTTCTTCTACAGTCTGTCTTTTCTCCCCCCCCCCCTGCTGCTGTAACAATTGCATTTTATAGATGTCTGCTAGATCCTTTTACAGTTGTCTTGCACGCACACGCTCACGCACGCACACACGCACGCACGCGCGCGCGCGCGCGCGCGCGCACACACACACACACACAGAGCTTTTTGCTCTATCACAGAGCGTGTGGACGGTCTGTACTATGCTTCACCTGGTAAAGGTGTAATACATGTAGCATGTCTTCGCTTACGAAGTAAAATACTACAAAACGCAGTTCTTTGATCTTGTATTCAGCTGTGCTGTGGCGAAATAGTGTTGATGCTAAATCTCTCTCTCTCTCTCTCTCTCAATTTGGTGTGCATGCGTGCTTGCGGGCGTGCGTGTGTGTGTGCGTGCGTGCGCCCGTGTGTGTGTGTGTGTGTGTGTGTGTGTGTGTGTGTGTGTGTGCGTGTGTGAACACAACAGACCGCAAAAACAAACTGCATTTTAACACCATACAAATAAACATAACACAACACAATACGAATGCAAATCAACGCAAAACATAACATTTTGCCACCAAAAGTAATCCAAAAAACACAACGCGATGATGTTTTTCATTTACTCATCATTATTCAATGCACTATAGCAAGACACATACCAACACAACAAAATGCGATGTGCAATACAACGCAAGAAAATGTTAAAAAGAAAAAAAAAAGAAGAAAAACAAAACAAAACGAAAAACACCTTAACACACAGCACACCACAACACAGTGAAGTTGAACAACCGAGCCACCACCGTTCCTATTTTTTTTTCCTTCGAAAAAGGTGCACTGTGTATCCAGCTTAACATACTCTCAACAAACAAACCCCCAAAGAATATCCCGAAGAAACGACGACGGTGTGAATCAATTTCAACCCCAGAAAGCCCCCATAAAACAACAGATGGAACTCCAAACGGAAGGGCGTGGCGAAGTTACGGAGTTATCTGCACTTAGTTTCACAAAAGTGCTGGTATGGGCAGAGGAGGATAAGCAGTGGTGAGGGAGGGGGTTTCCGAACAGGCCAGGATCCAGGGGGCTGGGTTGCCTGCCGCCAGTGGGGCTCAGGAACAACGGAGGTCTCTCTTGGAGGATAACCAGATGTCTTCTTCTTTTTTTTTTTACACTACATGTATGTGTAGTTGAACACAAAAGAGAAGGAAGAATGCTCCGTTAGTTTGCACTGTCAGGGTTAACACCTGTTGACAAATTCACAGTTAACCAAAGTAAACTTTATGAGGTGTGTTGAGAGCAACATCCCTGGTTTCATGCCAACAAAAACAACGTTTTGTTTCCTCTTTTCTTTAATGGCAGGAGTGTTTCAGTAATACTGTTCCGCAATGAAAATCTACCAACAGAAGGAAAACCTAAAGTAGAACTGAAAGTACTGTTTCCAAGAATTCATAGACACTTCTACGAACCACACCGTGTAAGCTACCCGTTAAATGCACCTAGCTTTCCCTTCCTTTCCTGTTCCTGAGGATCCCACGTGTGTTTGATCATGCCTGCAACGGGCAAACTCGTACAATTTCTGCAACAACAACCAACAAACAAACAAAACCGAAAGGGAGAAAGAAAAAGTGTGTGGTGTGGAAAGGGGGAGGAGGGTGTGGGGAAGCCCTGGAACCTATACAATCTGGCCCTGGACAGGAAGAGAGAAGATGATTGTCTAAGGGCGGTGACTGTTGTTAGGTAATCAACTACCGTATTACACAGAACAAGAAGTGTTGTGTCAGAAAATACATTTTGAGGGACATGCAGAAGGTATGCTAAATCACACGCGAGGTTTTCGTTTGATTTGTAAGCAGCTGGCCAAGATATTCCTCTTTCCCCCTTCCGCGGTCATGGGCATCTTAACCCTATCCACAAATTCACCCAAGTTATTTATTAATATTCATTAGGTTAGTCATTATTATTTTGTGAGACGGAGAGTGAACAAACTTTGTGAATAATTGTTTGAAAAGGAGATAGGGCAGGCGCAAAATGTACCTTGTCTTGCAATCCTGACTTATGGCATTACCATATACGCAGCATTGTTATCAGTTGAAACACACACACACACACACACACACACACACACACACACATGCACACACACACATACATAGAGAGAGAGAGAGAGAGAGAGAGAGAGAGAGAGAGAGAACCAAAGCAAACGAAAACAAAACAAACAACAAATTTCTACCACCACCACAGCCTTGAAAGGAAAAAAAAATGAAAAGAAAGAAAAAAAAATCAACGAGAAAAACACCAGTGGAATTTTACACAGGTTTCAATCTACAAAATTTAATGCACATTCAACTGGCACAAAACGGTATGTTCCGTTACACACTGCAGTTGCTCTTGAATAATATCAGAGAGAGAGAGAGAGAGAGAGGAGAGAGAGAGAGAGAGAGAGAAATGTGCTTTTTGTTCATTCTGCAGTAATTAAGCCTCTCAGAAGAGAGGGGGGGGGGGGGGGGGGGGGGGGGGCATATATGAATATATTTCAGTTAACTAAATCGCTCACCTCACCCTCTCCTCTTCCTTTACTCGCTTCTAGCTAAGTTCATCCTGTCAATCTCCTCCTCCCCCCTTCCTTCTCCCCTCACACGCACGTGCGCGCGCACTCACACTTAGGCACACAACAGCGAATCATCATGACAATTACTTCATGGATTAAACAATTTCACTGGTTGTTTCTGCCCATTTTCTTTTTTCCTTACAGTCATTACCTTTGATATCAATGTTACCCAATCTGTTGTGGCCTGTTCATAATTGCACGACAGAATATTTTGCAATATTGAAAACAAAGGCAGCTATTTGCTCTGATAAATAAGTTCCCCTTTCACATTAAACGGATATATTCAAGAACATGTTACTCGTATCAGATATGTTAGAATTATATTTAGTTTCAATGGGAATTTATGTTAAGCTGTAAAAGAATTAAAGGATTAAGGCAGAAGAGCAATGGTGATTCGCAACATAAAGGCAGACGACTCCAGCTCCCAATATCGTGTCAGTTTGATCTGCTTAACTCCCTTGTAAGGGCTGCGAAGTCCAGGGTAATAGAAAAACGTTTACATCAAAATAACCGAATCTCCGCATTTAAAATATCGCTTAAAAAAAAAAAAAAAATCTGACAATGAGGAAATGCACACTCACTTGCTTTGTGTGTAGTAAAACGGGAAACTTCCCATTGTTCATTCACATAAACATCCGAATAGTCCGCAAATTATCGACAGACGCAAGTATGAAATAGTCGTCATGTATGCTACGAACATTATAGGAATGTCTTAACTTCCAAATCTATGCGTAAAAACGAGTTATTAATTAAAATGAATTAGACTTTAGAGATGTGTATGTATGTGGGTTATTGTTCGTGTGGCAATACCCTCAGGCTGTCACTACAGCCTGCCTGAAAAAAAACAGCCTGCCTTAGAGACTGAAATAGTTTTATTTTGTTTTGTTGTTGCTGTTTTTTTTTTTTTCTTTTTTATTTACTGAAATGGTCGTGACTGCTCTAGATTAAAAAAAAAAAATATTATATACAAAAATTACTTATGCTTCGAACAGTCCCGAGATCTTTTACCATCACATTGCAGGCTATTAGTGCTAAGCTCAGATATTGCAATCACAAGTTCTTCAGTAATTGAAAAAAAGGGGGATGCGATTGGAGGGGAGATAATTCAGTCTGATTCATGAGGATAGAATTATGTCCCCTTTTAGCATGAATCGCATGGGTGACGAATATCGATTTTGTTCAAGTATGCAAAGAATGACAAAGTATTTATAATCAGTTTTTACTTGGTACTATAAATCATGGCCTAATTTTGATAAATATGCATGGTGACTCATCACAAGCAGCAGGAGACTGCACATGATTTTGCCAAGTTTATCCGGTGAGACCTCTGTGTCAGTTATACTTTGATTTAATCTATTATTTTCGTATGGAACAACTTTCTCGTACCGTACACTTGTTTTCCTGATTTGTTGTATAACATATGTGTATGAATGTGTATGACTATATCCAGGCAAATTTGTGTAAAAATATGCCTTGTTGATCTCTCTCTCTCTCTCTCTCTCTCCTACCCACCACTTCTTGTATGTAAAATAAGTTTCGTTGCAAAGTACATACAGTTCCCTTTGCTGGAAGTGATAACGGACACACAGAGGTTCACTGGCATATTTACAACATTATCGTTCTGCTATCATTCTGGTCAGTTTAACTACGGCATTACAAACCTAATCAGTCCTATACTGCATGCAGTTATATGAATTTAGCAGCCTTTGGTTCATGTATGTAATTCTGTTTCCATTGTTCTTCCTCTCTGTACTCGCCATCTCATAATTGTCATGCATTTTTGTATTTCTTCGTGAGTCAAAAATGTTGGAGAGAATGAAAATCATTGTTCGAGTTGTTATTCGTTTGGAAGTGTTGGCGTTCATATCAGTAGGGGGTTTTAACATTCCGTGAAGATGTGTTAATGCATAGACAGCTGTCAATCTGTAAACAATAGTTTCTCATAATGACAGTCCAGTAGGCCTTAATTGGCATTGGAAGTCTCATGGGTCTGTCCTTGGGCTTCAAGCTGTTTTCCTTCCAAGTTTCATTAAAACAGCGTGTGTGTGCGCGTGTCTTTAAGAGAGAGAGAGAGAGAGAGAGAGAGAGAGAGAGAGAGGGCAGTAGGGGTAGAAGGTTCACTTCCATTCGCAAACATGCGTGCATGGATGAATTCATGATGCAACTATCGTTGATTTCAAGATGATACCTGGGTTTCTGAACACGCTCAGGTAGGACTTCCAAACCGATGCCTGTGTGACCGACCTGTCCCCTGCCGCTCACAAACAGAAAGAACGACCGAACACTCACGGTGTGATTCCACTACAACCAGCTGCCTCCACACATTGGCGAGCCCACTGAGCCCCCCACACTTTGGTGACATTCACACCCGACGTCAGTCATCAAAACAGGCAGCAGGCTTCCCAGGTTTGAAAGAAACAGAATATATTTTTCAGTTGTCAGCACACAGGAATGACAAATGAATCACATTATGGACAAATGGATGAGTTTTTCTACCACCTGAATGTGTTGCATCCCAAGAGATTCTTCTGTTAATCTCACACACACACACACACACACACACACACACACACACACACACACACACACACACACGTGGGCACGCGCGCACACGCACACAGCCACACGCGCAAATGTTTCATAAATAGTGAAGCAATTGCCCGTTCTTTATCGTATGCATGCTGGTCTCCTGCAAACAAGAGAAGTATCTGTCACATTCATATACCATTAATACCGTCACTTTCTGCCGAAAATTAAAAAAGACCAATTCATTCAGACGACAATGTAAAAAAGGCACAACCAGACATGACATAACAGTAGGACGTAAAAAAAAAAGCGTTTGCACAGATATGCCAACAACTAACGGGCGAATGATGAACGGACGCTGCAAAAGACCCAGTCTTACAAAACTATGGTACTAAACCCCTCTCATAGCATCCCTACCCACCCCCACTCTCTGCCCGGCTTAAAAAAAATTGCTTCTGTTGATATTGCTTGACTAACTTATATTTCAATCATTCCCAACGACAGTACAATAAACACTGCATCAAGCTGGGCTTTGTCTGCTACTGCATCAAGCTGGGCTTTGTCTGCTTTGGTTTTCACTTCGGGATTAACCTTCGCATCATTCAGAGGAAGCTCTCCGTACACACTTTTAGACAGGTCAGCTCTCACACTGTTCCACTCCTGCGTCTCCATTCTCCACACGTCAGGAAGGACACGCAACAACGAACATCATTCATCACAATCACCTAGTTGATGACAAACCATGCAGCACCGACCAGTCTGTTCAAATATCTCACGCATTCAGCCCAATGAAACCAATCCTTAACATCGACTTTAAAAGGTATCCAACCTGATTCTTGGGATCAGTCAGGTTCAAAACATCTCTATCTATTCAATCCCATCGGCTCTCCGTGCGAGACAACCAAAATATCTGCTGATTTCAACAAACGTTTCATGTCATGGTATGGGGCGGATACACTGCTAACAACACATAACAGAGTGCCAAGAAGCCTGCAACAGACGAATCACGCTGAGAACCACAGCTTGCTGCCTCACGGAACTGGACCAAGGAGACACTGGGTATAAGGCCGACGGCGTTGCCGGGTTTAACACAAGGAGGGTGGTCATAAACAAGAGTGATTTCCCCGCAGCTGTACAATAAATAGCCATCACATTAGCCACTACTATTTACACCAATGGAACATTAATGTATGCATTCTTTTCGCCACGTTTGAAAACAATATCATATCCATCTGGTCATTTCATTCGTCGAGTTCATGTTGAACAGAGAAAAATACACTTTTTATCTCTTCTCAGTGATATTAACAATTACAATCAACATCTTTGACCATAGTTCCTTTAGGATGGGCAGAAGGACCATTGTCCGGAGAATTATACTCCTGTTAGGTCAGACGGCTGGTGGATTAGACACATTTCAGCTTATTTGAATAATTGATAATCAATGGCAGTGTCGATGTTCTGAAGATCGAAAAGTATGAAATTACAGAAAATAATTTGCATTCTACATCAAAGCAGTTCATTACATAATAATCTGGACTGACAATAACGACTGTCAGATATTCAGCTCAAAAGAACATTTCTGAGACAGGTTCTGTGAACTTCGCGAAACGACTTGAACAACTGGACAAACCTCAAGAAAATAGAAATAACGTTTAACATGTTTAAAATAGAGATCAGTATATGCCACACTGCGGCTGAATGCAGCTTTCAAGCGCTCCACTCACGGACAAAAAGCAGTTGAAAAAACTGCTTACGTTAATAAGGCATCAATGTATGGACAGAGTGACGATCAGAAAGTCAGTTTCTAACTTCCCTTATTAAGGGACGGTTCAAGTCTTTTCAAAACGTGACGGTACAGATGCATAATAGTTTAAAAACATGATGACGTTAGTAAACAAAGAAAATGGACAGAATTGTTGCAATCACATGGCAAGAAAGGCAAATGACGGTCACCAACAGACCACATGTGTTGGACATTAGGAAAACGCACGCAGGCCAGCTGTTTCGACGGATTTGTAGACGACAACCAGACTGCTTACGGACAAATCTGGCTTTGTCATTCTGCACACAGTTAGTGGGTAGTGGGAACAGCCAGTTCAGTAGTCGACACATGATTATAGCTAGGTCTTCATGTTCTGTGACAGAACAACATGAATCAACACAACAAATACCATAGCCGTGGAAAAGATCAATTCATAGTAACAGAGAATCAAAAGTAATATGACTGAAGATGTATGGAAATAAAGTCTTGCATAGTTTATTTCCAAACGAACTGTTCTGCATGATCCTTCAGCTGACTGTTTAGTTTGCTATTGCTGTAAAGTATTGCTATTAGTATCTCAGCAGAACGGTTTGAAACAAAAAATCTACTAACTCAGATTCAGCTTAGCCAGGTAGTAACTGCACTTTGCACAAAACGCCTGTCCCGGAGAACTCCGCCGGCGGCGACACAAATGGCAGACTTCTTCCTCCTCTACATTGTCGTCGTCGCTGCTGGAGCTGCTGCTGTCGTCGAGGTCACAGTCCTGGCTCAGTCTGACGTCATCGTCGCTGAAGTTCAACCGACCGTCCACAGCTCGCTGGGACCAGCTGGCCTCTGCGGCCGACTCGTACCCAGAGTTGGCATCGTCACACTCCGCGAAATGAGCGATGCTCTCCGCGAACGTCACTGACTTGCGAGGCCGGCTCTTCATGCGGGTCTTCTTCAGTACCGACTTGGGCTTGCAGGAGGACGACTCGGACTTGCTGCGCGTCCTCCGCAGGCTGGCTCGCCCCGAGTTCCTGTCTCTGGGCTCCCTCTTCAGGGGCTGCCCCTGGGGGTGGAGGGGTCCCGGTCGGGGGCAGGAAGTCGGGCTGGGCGCCACGTCCGTTCTCTCGAAACGTGAAAGCAGAGAACGGACGTTGCAGGGGGTCTGTGCCGCCTCCGTGTCAGCCCCCTCACTGACTGGGGTACAGGTCTGGGCGCGTCGGTGGCTGTCTGCCCTCTGTTCACAGGCATTCTGCAAGCAGATGCAGCAACTGAGCTTTCTTTCAAGCACGCGTCGGTGGAGGAAATAAGAGCAGCTTTCTAAGCGTGTATTCATACCAACTAGAACATTCCTGGCTTCTTCAACGTTTGTGGAGGAGAGGAATGAAACTGGCTTCTATCAAAATGTGCCAATGCAGCAACATCCCCCTACACTCATTCACACACACACACACACACACACACACACACACACACACACACAGGCACGCACACACGCACATACACGCTCGCACACACGCACGCGACAAACAAGTGTTTTACAAACACCTTCACCCACAACCTGAATTTTGTAAAACGTTACTGGGCACCTGCCAAGCTTTGAATGAGAGTGCGTTGAACCATTACCCCATGCATATACCCTTGTTACTGCCACCAAGAAAAGCAAGACTGGCCTCCATTTTTGTTTCTCTTACAGAAGGCTTATAGACATTCATAAGAATCCATCTCTTTCGTTTTAGGAAGACGAGCTAAATCTGAACTATGTTGATGTGAAACATGTTCTTGGCTTGTGAAAAGAAATCGTCTTGGCTTCTGCGAGAGCTGGGTCGCTGTTGGGAAACTGTCAAATGACAGAAATTATCCCCAAATCTAAGTAGGGACAAGGTCTGTCCCGGTTTAATACTGTCTTTAGTTTGCTCTGAACAGACCACTGAATAGATGTGTATCTCTATAATTATGTGCCTTTAATTTTTAACTGACTAAACCCATTATTTCTGTACTTTGGTTCTTATCATTCAACATAAACATTGGTAGGAAGAGTTGTGTTGCTCTTAATGGTGGTAAGGCTCTCTCGTTACGCCAGTAAAACAGCAGCGCTCTGAATGTTATAAATCTTTACAGGTAAACTTGCAGCGCTCTGAATGTTATAAATCTTTACAGGTAAACTTGCAGCGCTCTGAATGTTATAAATCTTTACAGGTAAACTTGCAGCGCTCTGCATGTTATAAATCTTTACAGGTAAACTTAGAACTGGCATTGCACAGAAATGGTGACAACAGTGTAAAGATCGGGGATTAGAACTCATCAATGCTGAACAGAACAATCAAGTTACTTTCCAAGACAGAACAGGTGTCGTCAATTTTGACGGAAGCAACCGTTGTTATTTTAAAAAAAAAGATGAAAAAGAAAAAGCATGCGACAAACAAGTGATTTAATCCATGTGGATCACGGACCAGCCGACCACAAGGAACCTATCAAGCCATTAAAATATGTGAAAAGGAAATCATATTCACCAATCTAAAGATTTCCAGAAAAATACTATTTTCAGGAGGCTTTTCAAACGGAAAAGCCATTTAAAACATAAAGGTTGAATCCACCTACTAACTAGACAAACACACACACACACACACACACACACACACACACACACACACAAACGCCCGCATACATGCACACACATGTCTGCACAAGTGCACGTACATATATACATACATCGCATTCATACATACATATTCATGTATCCTCTAAAAAAACAAAGTCGGATGGAATCCGACAGAAAAGAATCTTCACCTTATGCTCAATTGTATATTGCCATTCTTATACCTGGTGTCGAATTTCAACACTTTGTCACTGAACATGCACTTGGCAAACAAAGGACAAAAAAAGAGGCAAGCAGACTGCATGTCGTACACTCTAGACACATTACACACACGAAAATAAAGCAGAAACAAAGGACATATTCCATGCCCAGGGAGACGCCACAGGAATCAGTACTTACAGCCACAGACACAGAAGCAGTGTGGTATTTGTTGCACACGGTGTTAGACAAACAAGCGCCTTGATCTGCACAAGTCACAGGAGGAGGGGACGGTTAGGACAGTTACCTCGCTCTAAACAGTTAGTGCTCTCTCTGGAGACGTTAGGTTAAATGGTGGCTACTGGAAAACATTAGTCTGGTTACTCTAAGTGTCCAAACACAGCAAGAAGAATTCAAATACTGATTATTCTGATAAAATTAGAGAACAAAATTAGTAAAAGGGAGTTTCTTCTTGATTCCAAACAGTGCACGCATATCTGAACAACGGTTACTTTAACCAGGTGAATAAATACAATGTATCAATTATTTCACTAGTAATCATGACCCAATCAGAATGCATTATTATTTCGTTATGTCGCCATTCACACACAAAAAAATCCAGAAAACAAGAGTTAGGAAAACAACATTTCAAAGAAGACAGCTTTTAACTGGAATAAAAATGTTGAAGATTAAAGTGGCACAGCTGATTAGAACGATACACCTGAGAATTTGACTAACGTTATTTCCTGACAAATTTGACAAACATGATATACCTGAGACGTTTGTGGAGGATGCCCCGTGTCCCAGTGTTCGGCAGTCCGAATGGGAAGCCGAGCGCTCCAGAGGTTTGCAGGCGGGCGTGAAGGGTCGGGCCGCTCCCGCGAAAGGATGCCCCTGGCTTCCCCGTGCTGCCGAGGAGCTGTGCTGTGAGGGGTGCATCATGACCAGGTAGCTACTGCCGCTGCAGCGCATGGGCTGAGAGTCCACCAAATGGGAGTAGGGCGTCACCCTGGCCACGTTCTGTGGGGCCGAGGTTTTCGTCGCCCCTGACGAGCCGTGAGAGGGGACCGAGGAAGTGTGGATGGGGGGAGGGTTGGAACAGCCGGCACTAACCGACGTCTGACAGGTGGGGGTTCTGGGCCGACCTGCGGACACACTGCCGGGGGTGGGGGGTCGGAGGCCCGGCACTGCCGGCCTGCTCTGTCCTGCCGTGTGAGGCGGGGGGTGACCTGCTGGAGGGGGCGGCCTCTGCCGGTGTTGAGATGTCGGCACGGTATAACCGGACTGCGGCGCTTGTGTCGGGCGCTGCTGCCCTGCAGACCGTGCAGGCTGAGGTTGGTGAGCGGACGTTCTGGTACCCACCCAGGACCTTGACAAGGCTCACCAGAGGGTCTGTACTCCTGCTGCTGTAACGAGTGCGCAGCAGTGGATGGCTGCCCTGGAGGGTTCTGCTGCCCAGACCCGGGCTGGTGCCACTGACGCTGAACGATGCTGTGCTGCAGGAGCTGCCGGATCTGGGTCTTGTTCATCTTGCTGCCGGCGTCCGAACTGCCGTCAGACCTGGCGCTGTCCATGCTCTGCTGACTCAGCGTCGCTGCCGCTTGCAGGGACTTCTGTTTGTCGAGGAAGGACTGGTACATCTCTGCGCTCGCTGCCGTGTCGCTGCCAGGTTTCCGAGACTTGTTCCTGGGCAAGGTGCCGTACAGGTCCGCCGTGCTGTCTCCCGCGCCGATACTGTTCATAGTGACGTAATCCGACACAGCCGAGGAAGCAGGAGGACACACAACACTGCTGCTCACGTTAGTCCTGTCATGACCTTGCGGGAGATGACTGCTGCTGCTACAACTGTCACTCCTGCTGTGATCCCGAGAGACGACAGTGTTGCTGCTACAACTGTCAGAGCTACTATGATCGTGAGGGACATGGCTGCTGCTACAACTGTCCGACCTACCATGACCGTTAGGGACAAGACTGCTGCTACAGCTGTCAGTCCTGTTTTGACTCTGCCTACAAACGTCTGATGGATTTCCTGCTCTGGGTCTACCGTGCGCAGCATTGCCAGGGTATCCACCCGGAATGTCCCTCTGGCTCACAGTGTGATGGTAGCCGTTCTTGTTGTCCCCAGTGTGGCCCCGGGGGACAGGGAGAGTCCCCGGTCCGCGGGTGTCCCTGGCTGGGTCTGATGATGCCACGTGGGAGGGGTGGGGAGGGAGGTGGGGTCTGGGAAGGGGCGGTGCCGTCGATCTGCCGGCCGGCCTGCTGTGTTTGAGGACCTGGTCACTGAGGTCAGAGTCACTGCTGGTGATGCTGGACCTGCTGCACACACACACACACACACACACACACACACACACACACACACACACACACACACTTGACAGTGAAGACAGAACGCTCACCATTCTGAAGTTATCCACAAATATGGGGGACACAAATAACAACCAGAATCCACTTCCACTTAGGACAACGTGTAATATGCTGCACACCAACTAACTACACTCTCTCATTGTGGCGTTTTGCTACGCCTTTTAGAAAAAAGAACAATCTGCAAGGGAACTATCGTTTATGGGAAAAAAGCAATGATCTAAAACTTATAAAGCAATAATATCTTGCCGATACTGCTAAAAAGGTAATCACGCGGCAGAATATGTCTCATACACACACACACACACACACACGAACGCACACACACATACACACAGACACACACGCACACAGGCGCGCGCGCACATACACACATTCACTCACACACACACACACGCACATACACACACTCAATCACACACACACACACACACACACACACACACACACACACACACACCAAGCACACACACACACCACACCACACAACAACAACAACAACAACAACAACAACAACAACAACAACAACAACAACAACAACAACAACCCCACACTCACACAAATCCACGCAGGATGACCAAAAACACCATCAACAACCGCCCCCCCTCCGCCCTCCAAGACATACCCGGCACACCCAACCTACCTGTTGCCCACGGAGGAGGTGATGTCAGATCCGATGCCCGAGGAGTGGGACTCCTGCCTGGACGCCGGGGCCCGGGTCTGCAGCGTGTGCACCTTGAGCAGGCAGGTGCTGTGCTTCTTCTGCAGGTAGGCCCGCGCCTTACTGTTCAGCTCCTTGTGGGCCATCGCCTCTTGCAGGAACTCTGAACACACCCGCCAGGCACACACTGCCCAGGTCATTTCACCGTGCAACGACTATGCCATCAGTAAACCATCATTTGCAATGGCTACAATCGCTCCCTGAATGACCACTGGGAAACTAATCAATACATATGCGACAGGTACCATCACTCACTGATTGAATACTGAGAAACCAATCAATATATCTGCGATGGCTACCATCACTCATTGATTACATGCTGAGACGCTAATCAATAGATTTACAATGGGTACCATCACTCACTGGGTGAACACTGAGAAACTAATCAACAGATTTGCAATGGGTACCATCACTCATTAATTGAATGAGAAACTGATCAAAAGATTTACAATGGGTACCATCACTCACTGAGTGAACACTGAGAAACTAATCAATAGATTTGCAATGGGTACCATCACTCATTAACTGAATGAGAAACTAATCAATAGATTGGCAACGGGTACCATCACTTATTGAGTGAACAATGAAAAACTAATCAACAGATCTGCAATGGGTACCATCACTTATTGAGTGAACACTGAGAAACTAATCAATAGATCTGCAATGGGTACCATCACTTATTGAGTGAACACTGAGAAACTAATTAATAGATATGCAATGGGTACCATCACTTATTGAGTGAACAATGAAAAACTAATCAACAGATTTGCAATGGGTACCATCACTTATTGAGTGAACAATGAAAAACTAATCAACAGATTTGCAAAGGCTACCATCACTCCTCCAGTGAACACTGAGAAACTGATCAATATGTTTGCAGTGGGCACCATCATCTACTGAGTGAATGCTGAGACACTAATCAATATCTATCCAATGGGTACCATCACTCATTGACTGAACATGGGAACCTAATCAATATCTATCCAATGGGTACCATCATTCATTGACTGAACATGGTAAACTAATCAATATCTATCCAATGGGTACCATCACTCATTGACTGAACGTGGTAAACTAATCAATATCTATCCAATGGGTACAATCATTCATTGACTGAACGTGGTAAACTAATCAATATCTATCCAATGGGTACCATCACTCATTGACTGAACGTGGTAAACTAATCAATATCTATCCAATGGGTACCATCACTCATTGACCAACCACTGACAGAACACTACTGTAGTGTTTCCATCAACAATCTACATAAAGTCTAACTGCTGTCATCTCTTTATCAAGAGGCCACACGAAACCCACAATCATCACTAAAGTATGTCAAGCCGCCAGTCCTAACCCACATAACCCCCAAATTTTCACCCTTGCAAAATTCACAATCTAACCCACAAAATAAACCACAATTCTAAACCAGAGCCCAAATTCTAACCAACACAAACCCCAAATGCTAACCCAAACCGTCCACAATACTAATCCACGCACATCTTAATCCCCATCCGAGCTCAGATCGTGATCCAAATCCTACTCAACACAAAGCTACACCATGTAAAGGCCAAACTTCCAACCCATATTAAGCCTAAAGTCCAAACCCATACCGAGTGACAATCCCATCCCACACAATGCCTAGCCAGAATCCTAACGTAACCCTTATAAAGCCTACAATAAACCGAAACAAAGCCTACAATCTCAATCGAAATAAAATCCACAATCCTCACCCACACAAATCTAAACCTAACAGAAGGCCACAACCTTACCTCACTCCAGTTCTAACCCACGACGCTCATGGCCCTAACCCACACCAACCTAACCGACATCCATTTCACAGTTCTGAACCATGCCAATCCTAACCTTGTGCACCATAATCTAAGCCCACATAATCCCTCAAAACTGCCAATCTTCTGAAGTCAAAATTCAGGAACCAGGTAATGAAGGGAAGAGGCGGTGAGGGGGGGGGGGGGGGGGGGGGGAGGGGGGGAGGTGCTGGGGGGGGGGGGGATGAAGATTGGGCAGTAAGGCTTTCAGCTGAAAGCATTTCTAACCCCCACGTGTTTCAGTTGACAAATGTGGGCGTTAAATAGAAAACGATTTTCCACGTATTATTACCCCCAACATTTTTATAGTTGACAAATGTGGGCGTTAAATAGAAAACGATTTTCCACGTATTATTACCCCCAACATTTTTATAGTTGACAAATGTGGGCGTTAAATAGAAAACGATTTTCCACGTATTATTACCCCCAACATTTTTATAGTTGACAAATGTGGGCGTTAAATAGAAAACGATTTTCCACGTATTATTACCCCCAACATTTTTATAACATCGTTTGCACTTTATTCCGCAATACTCTTTTATCCCTGCCTATTCAAAATGACTCTCTAAGCCCTGTGCACCCAAAACTGTGAAATTCTGGATTTTCCCCCACGAATT
>CM065715.1:92849592-92852092 GCA_033310375.1 Conus canariensis
ACTGTGGCGGTCGCAGCTGCCGCAGCCCGAGTCCTTCATCGAGCTCAGCGACAGGTTGTCCAGAGGGATGTCCACCTTCAGCGCTGTGCCGGCGGCCTGCTTGGACACCAGCTTCCCCATCAACGAGTCCGACTCCACGCTGCTGTTGCTGCAGGACGAGCCACTGCGGGTGACCCCCTGGTGCTTGAGGATGTTCTCCACCATCCGCGGATCGATGTACTGCCGGAAGGTCTCTCTCAGCGCCGCGCTCTCGCTCTCACTCTTCTTCATGGTCGTGGTCGGCTTTCCGTGTCCGTGGAGGATGTCTTCTCTGGAGATGATCTCGTTCCTGGTTGTCCTGGACTGCTGGTTGTCCGCTAACGACAGTTTTCCTGAACCCAGCTGGTGGAGGTTCCCCATGGAGACCGAGCTGCGCATGGAGCTGGCCTGGGAGCAGGTGGAGGCCTGGCGACTGTGAGCCTGCTGGGAGCTGCCCACCACGGAGTCGTACTCCGGTGGGGGAGTACCGGGGGGCAAAGGGCAGTTACGGGGGGGACCGGAGTGAGAGGACCGGTGAGTGAGCTGAGTCACTTCTTGGTTAGCCGGGCTTAACTGACGGTGACTCGACGGCTCGTTGTTTCGGTGGTGTCCCTTTGGGCGGGGCAGAGTGGCCAGCCCTGACTGCACAGCGGTGTGGGAGGAGGGGTAGTCGGCAGGGTCTTGCTGAGCACGTGCGGTCGGGGTGGGTTTGACGACCACATGTTGGCTACCTGCCCACACCCCCCGGCTGCCTTCCTCCCTGCCTGAAAGAGCCCGCTCTGTCCCAGGAGGACCCGCTGTCCTGTACAATCCTTCTCTCTGGGCTTCGTTACAGGACGGCTGCACGGTGAAGTCTGGCGTGCCTCGGTGGGACCGGCTGGGGTCCACCTGGTATCTGACCACATCCACCCCGCCCTTTTCCTTCCCGCACGCCGTTTTCATCCACGCGGCTTTTCTCTGGTCATCAGCGCCGCGCGACACGTTGGGAGGCATGGGCAAAGGCCTCTTGGACTCCACTCCCAGAGGCGAGGGCCGACGGTACTGACCTCCGCTGGACAGGGTGTAGTCTGGGTAGTCCACACACTCCTCCACCATGGGCTTCAGAGGGCCGCAGTTGGCGCCCCCGTCCAGGAGCTGACGCCGACCGCTGGGTTTGTAGGCGGCACCTCCAGGAAGTGTCCCCACCCCTTCAGCGGTGTCTGAGGGTCTGGCCCTCTCCTTGGAGACCGCGGATAGGAAGCTGGGCTGACGGATGTGGTCTCTGGAGATGCTGGCCGGGGAGTCCCGCCCTGTTTCTTCTGGAGAGAGAGGCGCTGGCATACGACCCATGTTCTGTGCATGGTCCGGGTTAGGGGTGGACTGTCTGGACGAGGTACTGAAGCTCTTGATGCTCTCGTGAGTCCTGTCCAGTCTGCTATCACTGTTGTCAGAGGGACCTGCACGTACACAACGAAAACACATTATCTGATGGTGTCTGTGTGAGTAAACTATAGCATTTTGCTGCAAATGGTGTGTGTGTGTGTGTGTGTGTTGTGTGTGTGTGTGCGTGGTGTGCGTGTGTGCGCGCGCGCGTGTATGTGTGTGTGGTGTGTGTGTGGTGTGTGTGTGTGTGTGTGTGCGTCGTGTGTGTTGTGTGTGTGTGTGTGTGTGTGTGTGTGTGTGTGTGTGTGTGTGTGTGTGTGCGTGCGTCGTGTGTGTGTGTGTGTGTGTGTGTGTGTGTGTGTGTGTGTGTGTGTGTGTGTGTGTGTGTGTGAATGTGTATGTACACGTGCGCGCGTGCAACACAGAGAGAGAAAGAGAAAGAAAAAACCAAAGCGAGAGAGAGAGAGAGAGAGAGAGAGAGAGAGAGAGAGAGAGAGAGAGAGTCTAGGACAGAACGCACATGTTTGTGGGTATGAGAGAAATAAGCTCAAGCATGGACCGTGGTTAGGTGTATCTGTGCCGGTTCAGAGAGGTATGTATGCATGCACTATCCACAAATACTGCACCAGACTAAAGATCAGCTAAATGATGTTAGAATGGGCACATGCAACTAGACAAATACAGTAACACTGCAACTACAGGAAAAAAAAGCCTTAGCAATGTTCTCAAAACTGTCAAAGAAAAATTAAAAAATACACGTGCAGGAGATCAAACACACAGAAAACAAGCAACAAACATAAACGATGTTTGCCAAGCAAACAAACATAAACGATGTTTGCGAAGCAAACAAACATAAACGATGTTTGCTATAATGTTGACAATTATTCTTAAGTAGAAGGAGACATACAAAGTTTCTAGATTTCTACGTGTTACAATGTTAGACGCCTAATGCTGCGAATATAACATGATTTCCGTGAACGGAAATACGCTTATCCGTAATCAAACATGAACTGTCAGATGGAGCATCTATGTAACATCATTAAATGACTAATGCTGTATTTGTAGATTCAACGAATGGATGCCAAACGCTCCGTGTACAAGATCACGTCCACGCTCAACA
>CM065715.1:92857092-92862092 GCA_033310375.1 Conus canariensis
AACCACCACTCACATGACAACACCAATCAACCCACACTCACAAGACAGGTACAGTCAACCACCACTCAACCCACACTCACAGGACAGTTACAGTCAACCACCACTCATAGGACACCACCAATCAACCCACACTCACAGGACAGGTACAGTCAACCACCACTCAATCCACACTCACAGGACACTTACAGTCAACCACCGCTCATAGGACAACAATCAACTCACAGGAGAGTTACAGTCAACCACCACACACAGGACAACACCAACCAACCCACACTCGCAGGACAGTTACAGTCAACCACCACTCACAGGACAACACCAACCAACCCACACTCACAGAACAGGTACAGTCAACCACCACTCATAGGACATCATCATCCAACCCACACTCACAGGACAGTTAGTCAACCACCACTCATAGGACAACACCATTCAACCCACACTCACATGACATTTACAGTCAACCACCACACATAGGACAACAATCAACTCACAGGACAGTTACAGTCAACCACCACACACAGGACAACATCATTCAACCCACACTCACAGGACAGTTACAGTCAACCACCACTCGTAGGACAACAATCAACTCACACTCACAGGACAGTAACAGTCAACCACCACTCATAGGACAACAATCAACTCACACTTACAGGACAGTTACAGTCAACCACCACTCACAGGACATCATCATCCACCCCACACTCACAAGGCAGTTACAGTCCGTCAACCACCACTCACTGGACAACACCAATCAACCCACACTCACAGGCAGTCAACCTCCACTCATAGGACATCATCCTCCGGCCCTCACTCACAGGACAGTTACAGTCAACCACCACTCATAGGACAACATCACCCAAACCACACTCACAAAACAGTCACAGTCAACCACCACTCACAGGACAACACCACCCAACCCACACTCACAGCACAACACCATCTAACCCACACTCACAGCACAACACCATCCAACCCACACTCACAGGACAGTTGCGGACGTCCCCCATAGCACTGGCTCTCCGCAGCAGGAGTCCGAAGTGGTCAGGGTGAGTCACCCCCTCCCCGCCGTGGTCCTGTCGGGCCTGGGCTCTGCTCGTCACATCAGCGTCAAACATCAGCCAATGAATGAACAACCGACCAATCACTGACAATTTTTTTTATCAAACCATGACAACAGAAATTTGAGTGAATGCGCGTAGTGGTGCACCGGGGAGAGAGAAAAATGCCAGCACCCTTGATTGCTATTTCGTGGAGTGGAACATGGCTGTATGTACCATTTCTTAAAACAGTTTACATCCGTCTCATCTTCAGATAAAGCGCGGGACAAATGCCCACAGAAAACGTAAGTAAGCAAATGACATACAGCAGACGCCTTCATCATCACCAAGGTTCACTGCAGAAGAGTTGCCATCTGTATGCGCGTGAGTGTGTTGTGGTGTGTGTGTGTGTGTGTGTGTGTGTGTGTGTGTGTGTGTGTGTGTGCGCGGTGCGCGGCTGGTTAGTATGGCTGTTGCGCTCTTGCATGTTACTTCCGCCGCGATTTTGCATTGGGATGTAATTGAAAAATAGCTGTGGCATAGATACATTACTTGACAAGCTGAATCTGATAGCTGATGAAAAAAGAAAAAAATGAGAAGAGGGGGATAGGACAGACGATGAGGAGAGAGAGGAGACGACGCACAACAACACACCAAGACAGAGAGAGAGAGAGAGAGGAGAGAGGAGAGAGAAGAGAGAGAGGAGAGACAGACAGACAGACGACAGAAGACAGAGACAGAGACAGAGAACAGAGGAAAGAGACAGAGACAGAGAGAGAGGGGGACAGCGAGAGACAGAAGCGAGGGTCTGAACGGCCAACTCACAGAAGTGCCGAGGCAGACACATAATGCACCATTTCATGGAACTTCAAGGGGTTGGTACTGGCACCACACACGCACACGACCTGCAAAAAAACCCCACCTTATGTTGTAAACACACAATCTTACATCACAACGTAACCTACGCAACACATTCATTAGCGGGGGTGGGGGGTGGGGTGGGGTGGGGGAGAGGAAGACGTAACCGCGGCGCGTTTTTGTCATTCTCTTCATACATGAAACAGCACCAGTCTATAAGTTTTTACTTATTCGCAAAAGTATTTTTCTTTCTCGGTTTTTTTTTTAAACCATTGATTGTTATCAGACACTTCCAACTGTCATCCCATGTAAATACTGATCTAACCGCAAACAACCCTGATGAAGATCTACCTCGCTGTTTTCCGTGCATGCAAAACTGACACACAAGCAGATCGACAACAATGCTCTGCTTTGCCTGCATGGAGTCATTATGAAGATGTACAAATAGAAGGTAAAGAAGCCTGTATGGTCACCCTGAAAAGTCAATTAATATCAAGACAACAACACAGCGATTTACTTTTGTCAACGTGATCTGCACTCTCCATCTACAGGTTGATCAGAAGAGGTTTTGAATTTGGCTCCGAGCATGGTAGAGAGAAGGGGAATGAAAAAAAAACCGAAATAAGATGAAAATGGCAAAGGACAAAGCAAAGAAAGAAAGAAAGAAAGAGACCGACATAAAGACTGTTCGTCTCTTTACTGAATGTTCAAACTGGTTTTAATGACTTGTGATCAAAATTGGAACACTCGTTAACGTTTTATGGTACTGGTTCAAAAGCACAGAGAAATTAAAGTGTTGGAGCGGTACTTCTCTCTCTCTCTCTCTCTCTCTCTCAACGCCTCAATCTAGTTTGTTCATGTGCGTGGTATGTTCGCATGCTTGTAATTATATATATTTATTGTCTTTCACTAATGTCCTATTTTGTTTTATTCCATTTTGAGTTGAATCTTTAAACAGTGACCTGCCTTTGCCTTTGTCTCATAATTACGTAAATCGAAATGTTTAAAAATCGAACCACTCATAATGGTCTGTAGTTCAAGTTTTGATGTTTTTTGTGCTTTTTTGGGAGGGTTCTGTTTTGAAAATAGACACATTTGTTTACATAAAAAGACGGAAGCAGCAGTCTCCTTACAGCAATCAACCCACCGGCCTTTATGCGTATTGATCCCCTTGACATCTAAGGCGTTGGGACAGGCAAACACGGACGTTCATTGGAGTACAAAGAGAGCGAGACTGGCAATTCAACAACTCCTTCAACCCTCAGGCTCTTGATTGAACAGTGACGAGCATTCGAGATCCTCCACGTCTGTTTTGGCTCTTCGCCAGCAGCGTCACTCCTTCACGAACATTTGCAATGGAAAGCGACTCAGGCTGTCCTAGTCCTTTGGACACATCAGGTCACGAGGAAGGGGGGCGAAGGAGGTGGATGAGAGGGGATGGGGGGGGGAGGGAAGGGGGCATAGGATACTATAGCTTTGGACGTATGACTGACGAAGATTAGCGTTGAACCGGAAGGTTGTGGAGGGCAAACCTGCCGTTCATTCTGAACGTTTTATTCCATTATGAAAGACGTTTTATTCCATTATGAAAGACGTTTTATTCCATTATGAAAGACGTTTTATTCCATTATGAAAGACGTTTACCAAACACAGAATGATGGCTGTGGCGGGGAAACGGGCTGGGAGGAAATGACAGAGAGAGAGAGAGAGAGAGAGAGAGAGAGAGACAGAGACGAGAGACGAAGAGAGAGAGACGAGAGAGAGAGAGAGAGAGAGAGATTATTTGCAGACTGGATAACCCATGCTAATCTCTGGATAGTCATTCTACTCTCACAGAGAAAGCGAGACTGAGACAGAGAGAAGAACAGAAAACTTATTAAGATGAGAGAGAGAGAGAGAGAGAGAGAGAGAGAGAGAGAGAGAGAGAGAGAGACAGAGACAGACAGACAGACAGACAGACAGAATGAAAGCGAGAGCGAGAGTGAGACAGCGAGCGAGTCCGTGTCCCTAACATCGTCAATCCGAGGTCAAACTGGCAGGTCGCGCACACGACGCCTTTCAATGTGGACAGGAACATCCATCTCAGCTTTTACGTCAGACAGGTTGACAGGTTGACCTGTACCTGATCATATTAAGACAGGGGAGGAGGGGGTGGGGGGTGAGAGAAGGAAAGCGGAGGGGCGGGACTGGGGGAAGGGGGTAAGAGGGGAAAGGGGGACGGGAGGGGGGGGGGGCGCGGCAGAGCGGAGACTGCTTGCGCTGAACTCCCTTCCCAATGACCCGGGGCCCGAGAGGCGCTGTGGCAATCAATATGTCGTGCTGTTTGTTGTCCGACTGTTGGAGACGAGGTGTGTTCGCCCTCACAGCTGCTGCCGTGCAAGTCCCGTTTATCAACCTCCACTCTTCCACCACCCCCCCCCCCCTCCCCTCTCTCTCTTATTGGCTATGGGGTATAAGAGGAAGGAAAGAGAGAGAGAGAGAGAGAGAGAGAGAGAGAGAGAGAAAGAAAGAGAGAGTGTGTGTGTGTTAGTCTATGATGAAGTACGTTGTGTACACATGCACGTGATTGCTTGCATAAACATGAGTGATGATACAGACGTATGTACTTAGGAGAGGGTCGGGTGTAAGCATGTACTTAATTAATATATTCACTAAAAATATTACAGCCTTCCTTTTTCTCTCTCTCCATACATATATCATCTGTGTGTGTGTGTGAGTGTGTGAGTGTGTGTGTGTGTGTGTGTGTGTGTGTGCGTGTGCGCGCGCGCGCGAGCGCGCGAGCGCATATGTGTGCGTGCGCGCTTGTGTGTGTGTGTGTGTGTGTGTGTGTGAGAGAGAGAGAGAGAGAGAGAGAGAGAGAGAGAGAGAGAGAGAGAGAGAGACTTTCTTTGTGAAAGACAAACAGAGCCACACAGACACAGAGAAAAACAGACGCAGACAGAACGAGAGACAGGGAGGCTGGTGTCTATTTACGTACAAGCATATCACAGCCTGCAATCAATAACCCCCACCTCCCCTCCTCCCTCCCCCAGCTGATTTGTGTTGAGCCAGGGAAAACACGAATGACGCAGGTATCCCCCCCAAACCACCCTGGGCGGGGGG
>CM065715.1:92867092-92884592 GCA_033310375.1 Conus canariensis
TCTTGTTGATGATATAAATAAAGTCTGCATTTGTTGCTGAATTTTTTTTCCTGCACCGAACCTTGAGTGGCCACACGAAAATAACATCGCTCCAACTTGTACTGATGGAGGGTCAAAAAAAAAAAAAAAAAAAAAAAAAAAAAAGAAGAAGAGAGAAACAAGGCAATGGCCGTTGAACAACATACAGGACCTGTTTATCAAAGAGAAGACATATTTTCACAAATTCCTTTGCGCGGCTTCACCGAAAGAAACAAAGATAATTAAAAAAAAAAAAAGAAAAAAGAAAAACTCAAGCAAAAGAACATTCCACTAACATCGAAAGAAAAGAAAAAAACAAAACAGAAGGTTAAAAAAAAAAAAGACCAGCAAAAGAACATTTCCACCAAACAACAAGCAACACTTACGGGATATGTCGGTCCTGCATAAATGGTGAAATTAACGTCTTACAACCCTGGGGCTCTCCAGTACAAGTTGCACTCATTCTAGGTCTTTCCTGTGTGTGCCCGCTATGCTATTCAACTTCATTCTCTTCCTCACCCGAGGAATTCCCCGAACCCCCCCCCCCCCCCTCCCCCACCCCCTTTTATCCCCCTAACTCCCTAACCCAGTTGTTTTTTTTCAATCTGTCTCTCCCCATCCTCTCAATACCCTTCGCACTCTCCGCTCCCGAACACACACACACACACACACACACACACACCCATCCATTTACCACTAGCGTGCGCGCACCATGCTCGCCACGCTTTCAGCGCACGTGGACCCATTGATTTTGGGGCGGTGTCGCTATTGATCGTCACGCTCCAGTGTGCACGGCAAACGGTAAAGGGGGAAGGAGGGGAGTGTGGGGGTGGGGGGGTTGAGCGCAGGAGGAAGGAAGGAGAAGTCCGGGATGTGTGTGTGTGTGTGTGTGTGTGTGTGTGTGTGTGTGTGTGTGGTGGGGGGGGGGGGGGGGGGACAAAAAGCAAAGCTGAATGCTGCACACGGTCGTGAACAACCCTCCCGGTGTTCGATGTTGTGACAGTCGGTGAATCTTGAAACCCTGCACCAGTTCATTAAAGCGGTCAAGCCATATGTCTTCGTTCTCTGCCTTGGAAATCGAATGTTTGACAAGACATGCTTCCTGTGCGTGTACACACACACACACACACACACACACACACACACACACACACACACACACACACACACACAAACACACACACAAACACACATACAAAAGCGCGCATCTATGCACTTAGAGAGAGAGAGAGAGAGAGAGAGAGAGCGAGAGAGAGAGAGAGCGAGAGAGAGAGTGAGAGAGAGAGAGAGAGAGAAGAACAAGAAGAAGAAAAGGGAGAAGAAAGAGGAGAATGAGAAGAAGAGGAAGCGAACGAACGTACAAAAACCAATTGAGAGAGAGAGAGAGAGAGAGAGAGAGAGGAGAGAGAGGGGGGCAGGAGGGAGAGAGAAGGAAACCCGTCAAACAGTTCATTTCAAACTCTGAGAAAAATGGCCCCTGGCCAAAACAGACTGGACACAAGCCACTCTGTCACTGTTTGACGGTTGGAGAGGGGCAGCACACGGGGACAGTCCACAAGTCCAACACAGGCGTGCAGGGAAGGAACCACACACCACCACTCACCTTCAGCGCGCAGAAGATGCAGGAGTTGCCCATACAGGTGTGACCCGACAGACGACGGTAGCTGCGTCTGAACACGTCCAGATGCCAGAACACCTGTCAGACAGAAAGAAAGAACACATGAAATCCAGCAAAATCTGTCAAATCAACAAGGTAGGGAGGAGGTGTGTGGGGGGGGGGGGGGGGGGGGGGGAGGTCGTCTGTCTTCCGAGTTCAGTTTGGTCACAAGACGATGACTCATGCTTTGATAAGATCTGGCTGGATTTTTTTTTTTTCAAATTCTCCGAGAAAAAAAAAAAAGCCCTGAAAAGTGGGACAAACGATTTTTAAAGAAAATGTTGACATTGTGTCCACACTGAAATACTTCAGTTTATATTCAAGGAAGAAACATAAATTCCTATACAGAGAAAAAACAGAAAGAAGAAAATGGAAGAAAAAAAATCATTAAAATGACAGATGATACCATTACAGTAATCCCAAATATCAGTGCATCAAAGTACTACGGAAACATGCACCACACTCACTGATATAACCAATTACCAACATTACCATCACGACAAAAGCACCAACCACGACAATAACAAAAATCTTACAAACTGTTCCCCACCTCAAGAGCCATTTCATATCTACTATTGTTGACTGTTCCCTGCCTCATTTCATTATTTACTTTCCTTGCAAACTGGAACAAAAGTTTTTGCTAGACTGTGAAATGTTTGAACGGAACGGGAATACCATGGTTTTCATTTTGCCAGATAGACACAGAGAAAGACAGAACTGAAAAGAGCGATGTAAAATGTTTGAACCGAAGGGGAATATCATGATTTTCATTCTGCTAGAAAGACGGAGAAAGAGAGAACTGGCAAGAGCGATGTGAAATGTTTGAACGGAAAGGGAATATCATTATTTTCATTTTGCCAGAAAGACAGAGAAAGAAAGAACTGGCAAGAGCGAGCGAGCGAGCGAGAGACAGAGAGAGAGAGAGAGAGAGAGAGAGAGAGAGGTGGAGAGTGTGTGTGTGAGGGGGGTGGGGGGGTGAAAAAAAAAAAGAAAGGACATCCGAAACAAATGAGATTTATCAAGACAAGCAAACAAACATACAGTAATAAAATAAGACACTAATCCTAAACCCTAAGACCTTATGAAAAATTATTCGAGTTCTAGCGCACGCTCTAACACACACACACACACACACACACACACACACATTACAACCATGGATACACAATAGTAGATGTGAAACGTACATTACTTTATTGTTTGATGAACTCGCGCACGCGCGCAGTCGTGCGTGCGTGCGTGCGTGCGTGTGCGTGCGCGCGCGCGCGCGTGCTCTCGCTCGCTACAACATATACATACACAACACTCATACACAAGACATACACTATAAGCCTACATATACATTCATACATGCGCAACAGGAACATACACACGTGTACGCATACAATTTGAATTCAGGTGCTGAAATAGGAGTGGTAGAGAAACGTCTTTTTTTTTTAATTCCCCTGCCTCATTCAAAGCGGACCGTCCCTCTCTTTTCTCGCAGTTTGTTTTCTAAGGTTGTTATTGTAGATGAGGCGCACGTATACCAGTCTAGCAGGTTTGTCTCGCCTTTTTCCTGTTACTTCAATTCCTAATTTAGTTGCGTGCAACCTCGTCCCCCACCAGGAAAAAGGTCTCCTCCCCCTTTCAAGATAAGATAAAAGAAAGAAATACGTATCATCATCATACGTGACTGCCTTCTAGTGTAGCTGGTTTCTAATGTTCTACTTTGTATTCTTTAGACACCAGCGTTTAGTCGCGGTTTAAAGTTAGCCATACGAACGTAAATGTACACGTTCGTATGTTTGTGCCATTTTACCATATTTCGGTACGACTCACAGTGTGTGTGTGTGTGTGTGTGTGCGTGTGTGTGTGTGTGTGTGTGTGTGTGTGTGTGTGTGTGTGTGTGTGTGTGTCGTGCGTGCGTGCAAGGGTGAAGGCGCACGCCAATGTAGGTATGAATATGATTTTACTCAAGTCTCCAGTTATTGGCCGGCCAATCGTGAATATGCGACTGTGCATTAGAGCGTGGGTGCGTCTCTCTTTGCACGCACGTACATTAAAAAGGGGGCTTTACAATGTTAAACAGGATTTTCCTTGCAAGTTGCCTCTTATGCTGAAAGGGTCCATCGCTTCCTTGAAGTCTGTAGGATAATTTCTTTAAGAGCGATTCCATTTACCTCTGTAGAACACCCATAGCGCTTAATCTCTTAATGGACGGTTGTCATAGGTCTAATGACAGGCGCAGAGAGGGAGAGAGAGGGAGAAAGAGAGACAGACAGATAGAGAGCGAGCGAGCGTGGGGGGGGGGGGGGGGGAGAGGAAAAGGGGGCTAACATTTATTCTGTTTTATCACGTTAAATGAAGGATGTTTGAATAATACTGGCACAAAAATACAGATAATATCAATTACGTCTTCTCAAAAGCGTCAAGAACATCTTGAAGGATTAGCGCTTCATTTGGTTTGTTTAGGTAAAAAGAAAAATGACACAAATATTATTTAAAACATGGAAATATGGGTGAAAGAAAAAGAGGAAAGAAGAGAGAAACGAAAGAAGAGAGTAAGGAAAGAAAGACAATTCACAGACTGTCAAGAGTTTCAGCATGGCACGACCATTTTGTGTGGGACACACGGCAGACAACGTAGCAATCTCCTGCCTGCTGACAGAACTGAAAGTGCATTCACTGTGTATCTTGTTTGCTTACAACGGCAATCTATTTCAGAACGGAACCAGCATTCATTGTGTCTCTGTCGTGGTTTGGTTCCGACACCCAGGTCCACTACGTGAAGAGATGAAAGTGGTCTTTATATTTTTGCTTCGGCCGGAGGGGAGGGAACACTGACTAGACACCCGCCAGTTAAATTTGCGGTCAGTGGCTACCACGGCAAAAACTCTCTAATCTGGATGGAAACACGTTTGTCGTTCGTCTCGTGACGGCGCT
Organism: Conus canariensis; assembly: GCA_033310375.1. NCBI lineage: Eukaryota > Metazoa > Mollusca > Gastropoda > Neogastropoda > Conidae > Conus > Conus canariensis. The sequence goes on from CM065715.1 coordinate 92,871,693, forward strand.
GGCAAATCTGGGTCATGATGTCACAGCTCAGTTCGTTTTCGACTGTGATGTGGAGTCGTTAAACTGTTTATTTTTTCTTTTCTTTTTTTTTTTTTTTAAAACTGCGAAAAGGTAAAGGGGAGAGAATGGATAGCAAAGCCGATAGAACTTTTCAGCATTAAGTACTGAAACTTTCGACACACCTCCATTAGCCTCATTTGACAAGAAAGACGGATGAATATAAATCCAGACAGGAACCGCCCCCCCCCCCCCCCCCCCCCCCCCGCAGAAAGAATGGATGGTTGGTGGTTAAAGAGGAGAACAACGTATGCTTACGATTATACAAAGAGGATGATAAACCGAATTGAGAGAGAGAGAGAGAGGGGGGGAGAGAGAGAGAGAGAGAGAGAGAGAGAGAGAGAGAGAGGAGAGAGGGAGAGAGAGAGGGGGAGAGAGAGAGAGAGAGAGAGAGAGAGAGAGAGAGAGAGAGAGAGAGGAGAGAGAGAGGTGGGGATGGGGGAGACGAACAGAATGGGAAAAACAGCATTACTGGGCAAACAAACAGAAAGGGCAAAACAACATTCAAATCGTTCGGGGGGAAAAGTCTGTTACTAAACATCTCACAGTGGCTTTCCTCTTCTGGATGTGGTCATCGAGTCACTTAAGACATTCATCATAATAAAGTAGCTGAACATTTGAACACATCATAAGCATTAGCTTGTTGTTCAAATGTTCACATTTATTGTAAAACTAAGTGATTGTAAAGTGGAAATAAACTTATTTAAACCATCATGATAAAGTCCACCTTGCTCTGCGTGAAGCCGGAGACCAACCATGACGTCATTACCAATCGTTACGTCACCGAGTAACCGCGCTGCGCTGTCAAGCCGGTGATCCATGAATAATGAATGGCGGCTTTGTTTCTCAGGCGTTGTTTCGTTAGTCCACAGCCGAGCTGCTGCTGTGCCCACCAAGGCGAGTCCACGCTCCATTGGCATCGTTATCGCCAACCTCGCCAACCAGAATCGCAAGTTGCCCGCTGTGGTGCGTTTCATACAGCCGAGGCGGCGAGGATTCTCGCTCGCTTGGCGAGTGTGAGCGTTTCATGGCACACCCTTGTGGCGACAGGGGCTAGGAAAAGGTGAGTTTGCTAGACTGTCTCGGTCTGTGTCGCACGCGAGAGAAAACGGCAGACAACTGTTTACGTCCTGCAGTTGGTGCACGCAAAGCAGTAACGTTCTCTGATCGGTATACAAAACGGTTAAAACGGCGATCCTTCAACAACACAGTCTAGAAAACCTTGTCCTTAAGGGCCTCCGGCCAACAGGACGTAAATCTCACCCATCAAGTCAACTGACCCTTCAACAGCGTGAGGAACTTGAAGAAGAAGTCACACTGTCAATCTGAAGTTGAACTTTTCTTTCGCGCGTTTATATACTCCCCTCGCCTCCCACACCCCTCGCTGCAAGGACAGGCTTTGTCTGCACCTCGCGAGTCCTCGCGTCTATGGAGCTCGTCTCTGGTGGACGTGGGAGACATAAGCACGTGCACAACAGACTGCTGGTGGCTGCTGATGCGTGAACACGTGTGCCCGAGGCACTTTGGGCCGAGATCGATATCGTCTACATTGAACTGGGATTAGAAGACCTGCGTTCCGGGCCCTGCCCCTCTCGGCCTAATTGTTAATTCTTTGATGAGTGTTGGTTCTCCTGTGTTTGATCACCGCTTGTCCGTGTTTGGTTGTCATTAATTCTCTCTGTATGGGATGATCGCCATAATTATCTGCCGTGTATTTAATTAGATGTGACTGGTTGTTGCTGATTTTGTTGTTGTTGGGCGAGTGTGAATTCTCTGTATTTGATGACAGTAAATTCTATGTGTCTGATGACTGCTGATTCTCTGTATTCAATTATTGTCCATTCTTTGATGACTGTTAAGAAGGGGGAGGGTGGGAGGAGAAGAAGCATATGCAGTACAAAGTACACAAAAAGGTAAATAAATACCCAACCTATGACGTTCCGCCCACGACAGATTAGGGGGGAAAAATCGTCACAAAGACCCGGAAACCGGGTTCAGGGTAAACGTCTGCAGTGCCTTAGCCCGTCTTTCAAGGTGCGCCGTTGGAGACAAATTAACATCCCATTACTTTAAGGAGTTGCCCTTACGTCCGCCTTTCCTGTCTGCTCTTTTTCTTTCCTTTTTTTCCCTTGCTTGGCGGCTGTATAATCGAATGGGTTCGGCCGTCGTCGTCTTGGCTTTCTGACAAAGGAATCCTGGCTTTGTTAGCGCTCGAGTTACTTCGTCTACAGGTATACTTCAAAACAAGTAGAGAGTATCTGTTAACAAGTCCTGTTTTCAGTTCAAATTGTATATAGTCCAGACCGCGCGCGAAAAAAACAAAACAAAACAAATGAGTTCGGTTAATGCAGAGAGAGAGAGAGACAGAGAGACAGAGAGACAGAGACTGAGAGACAGAGGCAGAGAGGGGAGAGCAAGGGAAGATCGATTACACACACACACACACACACACACACACACACACACACACACGAGAGAGAGAGAGAGGAGAGAGGGAGGGAGGGAGGTAGGGAGTGAGTGAGTGAGAGATAGGGACAGACACACAGAAACAGAGCGATAAACTAAGAGAAAGATAGAGAGGGAAGATCGATCGAACGCACGCACGCACGCACACACACACACACACACACACACACACACACACACACACACACACACACACACACACACAAACACACACACACACCGCCAGAGCAAGCGCGCGGGAGAGTACGAACGCATGAACGCAAACACGCTCGCGCACTCGCCCACGCACACACACACACACCTACATACACACGCAAACGCTCGCGCAAGCGCGCGGGCAAGTACGAACGCACGAACACACACACGCGCGCGTGCGCGCGCGCACACACACACAGAGTACTGAGAGAGAGAGAGAGAGAGAGAGAGAGAGAGAGAGAGAGAGAGAGAGAGAGAGAAGAGAGAGAATACGAATCTTTTACTCAGTTTAAGGCCAAAGCCCCATACTGAGACGGGTTTCATACATGGATCATACAACATTCCTAATAGGTAACAAAATGAAATAATGAAAACATGTACATATGTTACAGAAGGCAAAGTACATCACATCACTGTCCGAATTCTCTGTTTTGCTTCATACATATACGTGGTTACAATTCAGAAGTGTATTCTCATTCCTTATCGATAGTAAGAGAATTATGGTTCGGCGTAATATTTGGATTGAATAAGTTTTATTCTAAGATCGTTCAGAGCAGGACAGCGAAACAAACAAAAAAAAAATGTATTTCATTTTCTCTTGCTCTGTTACAGAGTCGACATGTCAGTTCATTTTCAACACACACACACACACACACACACACACATGAGACGATGGCATGCAGTGTCAGACATGCCGAATCTAAATTTCGTCAGTGCACATTTGATAAATCTATTCATTTTTATCCCAATATTAGCTTCTAACATACCTGTCGATTTAAACACTTTATACTGAGCAAATCAATCACTATTATGCATAATATGGTGATGCCAGTCCTGCCACCTGCAATCAATAATCCTCTAATTAAAACAATTCAGAAATTCTGATATATTTTCAACACCTTGGTTATCCCAAAGAAATCCATATCCATACCAATTCAAACACCGTTGAACATGGGAAGCCCATGTCCTCGGACCAACATGAGAGGAGAGAGAGAGAGAGAGAAGAGAGGAGAGAGAGAGAGAGGAGAGAGAGAGAGAGAGAGAGGGGGGGGGAGAAAATCAACTTCACAAAGAAAGAAAAACAGAGAACATACAGGAACACTGTGAAACAAACAAAAGAGAACCAAGACAGTCTTTCCGAGCTGAGAGCGGTAAAAAGACAGAAAGGACGGTGAACGGAAGAGGAGGTATGATGAAGGGGTGGGCGGGGGGGGGGGGGGGGGAGGGAGGGGGAGAGGGGAGGTTACTTGCGGCTAGATATCTTCTCTCCTGAGCAAGCTGCAGGCCAATCGATGAACGCTAATGAAGAATCGATGATGTGATTGTGTATGTTTACGGGCCTGGCCCAGCTGAAGGAGGAGGAGGGGGGGGGGGGGGGGGGGGGGAGAAAGGGTGCGCAAAGCATGCCGCTGCTACTGACGCTCTAATGGCCTTCTTTGGTTGGACCAATGTCCGCGAACAAAAGACGACAAAGGGTTACTAATGATTTTATTAACCGTATCTAATCATCTTTTCAACATGGTACTACAGCGACACTCCATAGGTGAATCCAGCTGCTTTACCCCCCACCCCCACCCCTTCCCCTCTGCCCGGGGTTTCCCGCTCTTCTCACCAATCCCAGTTTATATGAACCGTTTTTTTTTTTTCTTTTTAGCAGGTGGTAAAAATATATATGTGTGTGTGTGTGTGTGTGTGTGTGTGTGTGGTGTGTGTGTGTGTGTGTGTGTGGAGAGAGGAGAGAGAGAGAAGAGCGCGCGCGCGCGTGTGTGTATGTGTGTACGTGCGTGTGTGCCTACGTGCGCGCGCGCGTTTGTGTACATATGAGGGACACAAAGCTAGTCACGGATACACAGAGAGAGAGACAGACAGACAGACCGACAGACAGACTGACAGAGAGAGAGAGAGGGGGGGGGGAGAGAGAGAGAGAGAGAGAGAGAGAGGAAGAGAGAGAGAGAGAGAGAGAGAGAGAGAAGAGAGACAGACAGACAGAGACAAAAACAACGACTAAAGTCCGTCACCACGCTTAAACATGAATGCACGTGAAAAGCAAGAAGGGAAAGCGAGAACTAAAAAGAAGAAAGCGGCACACAACCTAAGAGACCCGTGGATAACCCGGGGAGCGATTAATGAAGTCAAACCTGGTCCTGAGCCCCCACATACCTCTCCGGCATTCCTGGTGTCATTAGACCACCCGCCAACACACGCCCTGCAGCGCCTCCACTAACAGCCCCAACACCCCCACAGGGAAATCCTACAAGTCTCATTCCTGCGGTGGATTTCGCTGAGCTTAAACCATTCCGGGTGCGATTAGTTGGACCGTTATGTTCTTGACTTGGTGAACAGTTTCGGGAGCAGATTAAACGCTGGGGTAATGAACGATGTTGAGGGCATGTGTGTGAGAAGCGTTTTTTTTTTTTTTTTTGAATTCTGATTAAATTTTAGGACAGAGCAGAGCTAGTGGTCTTGAAGGTGAAACGTAAAGGACTGACGCTGAAGAACTGACAGCCCTGAGCTGGCCGCTCGTGGTCGGTTGGGCTATAAACTTGCATGAACTGACCCGAGGGTGAAACGAGGTCTGTCGATGATTTCCATCCTTGCTCCATCTTCTCGCTCACGAAGTCCAAGAGGCCCTACTCCGATGTCAAGAAGGCTCCATGACTTAATATAAGAGTATAAAAGTGTGTACATGTATATATATGTGTGTGTGTGTGTGTGTGTGCGCGCACGCGCGTGCGTGCATAGTGTGCGCGTGCGTGAATACGCGCGCGTGTGTGTGTGTGTGTGGTGTTTCAAAGCAGCGGATGGGTTTAAAGTCATACTCGATTTAGCGGTGAAGTTCACTAACGTTCGCCTGAAACAAACTCGCCAACTCACGAAGTTTTCGTGCAAGCCGTTTGCTCATTTACTCAAACGCCGAACTGTTGAATTATTTGACACAGGGTGTTTTCCCCTCAACAGGAAAGAGCGGAAACGGGTTCAGGGTGGGAAGGGGATTGCCGCGTTTTCGAACGTCATCACAGTCATGCTTGCTTGCCGAACATGGTTGGTTTCCCCTCCCGTGACCATAGAAGTACTTCAGCCTCATCCAACCATGATGACCACTGCGCGAACTTCCCGTCAGGCAAAGTCACCATCTCCAATGACCACTGTACACTGGTCTGTGAGTCAACGTCCTGATCTGCTGACACGGCTCCAAGTCTAAGTGCAGCGGTATCTTTTCCAGAAAGAACCATTGAGACAAACACTGCAGAAACACTCGAACCCGTTTCGGTTTGAAGTAGTTTTCTTCTGTGGTATTTCCGTGATATCGCCGTCGTCTAGTAACCTGATCTTTGATTTCATTTCCTTATCCTGCCAGGTCCCCCCCCCCCCTCTCTCTCTCTCTCTCTTTCTTCCCCTCTGCTGCTGGTCTGTTGGCCTTCGAACTTTATTTCTCCATTTCTTTTTCGCTTTCGGTCTCACGCATATCCCATCTCTCTCTCTCTCTCTCCTCTCTCTCTCTCTCTCTGTCTGTCTGTCTGTCTGTCGCTCGGCTTCTCAATATGAGGACGATATTAATTAAAGTATGGTTATGCTGATTTGGCAGTATGTATTGGAACGATGTGTGCATGACAAGGACAGATTGTAAGACTAGGCCTCCGCCGTAATCCTTGAGTAGTACAGATCAGTAACCCTCCCTCCCTCGCTCCCTCCTTCGTTCCTTCTCCATCTCTACACAACGCTCTCGCTCTCAGTGCAGGTTAGTCGCGGTCGCCCGTGTTTTCCTGCCACTGGGCCACGTCAAAGGGTTGACATGAGGGGACAGTGGACAGGGCTTGTTGTCCCCCACTTCCCTTCCTTCTTTGGACCACCGTATGTGCTCAGCCTCTTCTCGGTGCGTGCGCAAGCGTCTGTGTGTTTCTCTCTCTCTCGCTTTGTCTCTCTGTCTGTCTGTCTGGAACCCTCTATGGGTGTGTGCGTGTGTGCGTGTGGTGTGTGTGTGTGTGTGTGTGTGTGTGTGTGTGTGTGCGTGCGTGCGTGTGTATGTGCGCGCGCGCGTGCGCGTGTGTGTGTGTGAGGATGTCAAGCTTGTCATAATATTAAATATTGTTTCTGTATGCACTGCATGCACTGCTTTGTTTTATCTGCCGCCTTTAACTCTCCCCTACCCCCCCCCCCCCTTCCGGCTCTCCCCATCCATACCTCATCCCATCGTCTTTCGCCTACTCTCTACCTTCCTAACACCCCTGGAGGGTTCCAATACACCTCGTCTCCTTTATCTCTGTCTCCATCAGTCTTCTCTCTCTCTTTATGTGAATGTGTGTGTGTGTGTGTGTGTGTGTGTGTGTGTGTGTGTGTGTGTGTGTGTGTGTGTGTGTATTGAAACGCGCGCTCATGTGTGTGTGTGTGTGTGTGTGTGTGTGTGTGTGTGTGTGTGTGTGTGTGTGTGTGTGTGTGTGATTCCATCTCCTGTCATGTCTTGAGTTCAGAAGCAGTTGGAGTAACTGTTTGGGTGATATCTCGCTGTTGGGTGATGTTTCCCTGTTGGGTGATGTCTCACTGTGTTGGGCGATGTCTCACTGTGTTGGGTGATGTCTCCCTGTTGGGTGATGTCTCACTGTGTTGGGTGATGTTTCCCTGTTGGGTGATGTCTCACTGTGTTGGGTGATGTCTCACTGTGTTGGGTGATGTTTCCCTGTTGGGTGATGACTCACTGTGCTGGGTGATGTTTCCCTGTTGGGTGATGTCTCACTGTGTTGGGTGATGTCTCACTGTGTTGGGTGATGTCTCACTGTGCTGGGTGATGTTTCCCTGTTGGGTGATGTTTCACTGTGCTGGGTGATGTTTCCCTGTTGGGTGATGTCTCACTGTGCTGGGTGATGTCTCCCTGTTGGGTGATGTCTCACTGTGCTGGGTGATGTCTCCCTGTTGGGTGATGTCTCACTGTGTTGGGTGATGTCTCCCTGTTGGGTGATGTCTCACTGTGTTGGGTGATGTCTCCCTGTTGGGTGATGTCTCACTGTGTTGGGTGATGTTTCCCTGTTGGGTGATGTCTAACTGTGTTGGGTGATGTTTCCCTGTTGGGTGATGTCTCACTGTGTTGGGTGATGTCTCACTGTGTTGGGTGATGTTTCCCTGGTGGGTGATGTCTCACTGTGTTGGGTGATGTTTCCCTGTTGGGTGATGTTTCCCTGTTGGGTGATGTCTCACTGTGTTGGGTGATGTTTCCCTGTTGGGTGATGTCTCACTGTGTTGGGTGATGTTTCCCTGTTGGGTGATGTCTCACTGTGTTGGGTGATGTTTCCCTGTTGGGTGATACCTCACTGTGTTGGGTGATGTTTCCCTGTGTTGGGTGATGTCTCACTGTGTTGGGTGATGTCTCACTGTGTTGGGTGATGTTTCCCTGTTGGGTGATGTCTCACTGTGTTGGGTGATGTTTCCCTGTTGGGTGATGTCTCACTGTGTTGGGTGATGTCTCACTGTGTTGGGTGATGTCTCACTGTGCTGGGTGATGTTTCCCTGTTGGGTGATGTCTCGCTGCGTTGGGTGATGTCTCACTGTGTTGGGTGATGTCTCACTGTGTTGGGTGATGTCTCACTGTGTTGGGTGATGTTTCCCTTTTGGGTGATGTCTCACTGTGTTGGGTGATGTCTCACTGTGTTGGGTGTTGTTTCCCTGTTGGGTGATGTCTCACTGTGTTGGGTGATGTCTCACTGTGTTGGGTGATGTTTCCCTGTTGGATGATGTCTCACTGTGTTGGGTGATGTCTCACTGTGTTGGGTGATGTTTCCCTGTTGGGTGATGTATCACTGTGTTGGGTGATGTCTCACTGTGTTGGGTGATGTTTCCCTGTTGGGTGATGTCTCACTGTGTTGGGTGCTGTTTCCCTGTTGGGTGATGTCTCACTGTGTTGGGTGATGTCTCACTGTGTTGGGTGATGTTTCCCTGTTGGGTGATGTCTCACTGTGTTGGGTGATGTTTCTATGTTGGGTGATGTCTCACTGTGTTGGGTGATGTCTCACTGTGTTGGGTGATGTCTCACTGTGTTGGGTGTTGTTTCCCTGTTGGGTGATGTCTCACTGTGTTGGGTGATGTCTCACTGTGTTGGGTGATGTTTCCCTGTTGGATGATGTCTCGCTGTGTTGGGTGATGTCTCACTGTGTTGGGTGTTGTTTCCCTGTTGGGTGATGTCTCACTGTGTTGGGTGATGTCTCACTGTGTTGGGTGATGTTTCCCTGTTGGGTGATGTCTCACTGTGTTGGGTGATGTTTCCCTGTTGGGTGATATCTCACTGTGTTGGGTGATGTCTCACTGTGTTGGGTGATGTTTCCCTGTTGGATGATGTCTCACTGTGTTGGGTGATGTCTCACTGTGTTGGGTGATGTTTCCCTGTTGGGTGATGTATCACTGTGTTGGGTGATGTCTCACTGTGTTGGGTGATGTTTCCCTGTTGGGTGATGTCTCACTGTGTTGGGTGATGTCTCACTGTGTTGGGTGATGTTTCCCTGTTGGATGATGTCTCACTGTGTTGGGTGATGTCTCACTGTGTTGGGTGATGTCTCACTGTGTTGGTTGATGTCTCACTGTGTTGGGTGTTGTTTCCCTGTTGGGTGATGTCTCACTGTGGTTCACTCTGAGGGGCGCCTGTTGTGTTGAGACAGCCACGTAGCTTTAACGTTCTCTTTGCACAGCTTGTGGCTGGGCGACTAGAAATCACGGGCGTTGTTTTTAAGCACGCCCACGCACGCACTAACCTTCACTCTTTTCACTTGCTGTCAAACCTAACTTGATCTTCATGATAAAGTGGACGAGCAGCAGGAGTAAGCGAGAGAGGCAGTTGAAGAAAGAAGTACAACACTGTGGGGGGGGGGGGGGGGGGGGGGGGGGAATCAGTTTCTCGTGCCTCTGATAGATGAAGAAAAGTATTCTGTCTCAGCGGCTGTTGGTAAACCAGCATCTTTGATTCCATGTTGCTTTTGAATCCTGTGCACACGTCTCATCAAACGTTAGTTGTATGCTGACAATGTTTGAGGTAGAAGACACGTTTCATCGCACGTTAACTATGCGTTGACTATGTTTGAAGTCAAACGCAGTCTCGCCGAACGCTAGTTGTCTGTTGATAATGTTCGAGGTCGAAGACAGGTCGCATCGAACATTAGTGTAGTGACAACGTGCAAGGTCAAAGAGGCACATCCAAGCGACGTAGTACATGGAGAATGCTTGAGGTCGGAGACACGTCTCGGCGAGCGTTAGACGTGTGTTGACAGTCGTTGAGGTATCAAACACGTCTTGAGCATCGAAAGCTTGTGTGTTGACGATAGCTGAGGTATGAGACACGTCTCATCGAACGTCATTTGTATGTTGACGACATTTGAGATAGAAGACACGTCTCATCGAACGTTATATATGTGTTGACAATGTCTGAGGTCTAAGACAGTCTCATCGAATGCTTGTTGTGTGTTGACGATGTTTGAGGTATGACACACACGTCTCATCGAACGTTATTTGCATGTTGACGACGTTTGAGACGGAAGACACGTCTCGTCGAACGTCAATTGTGTGTTGTCAATGTTTGAAGTCAAAACACGTCTCGGTCGAACACTGGTGTATTGATGTTTGAGGTAGAATAAATGACATGTTTTACAGAATGTTTGTTATGTAGAGACGATGTCTGAGGAAGAGTAGAAGACATTTTTCATCGGCGCTATTTGTGTACGGATGAAGAAGACATTCTATGGAATATTATGGAACGGTTGACAATGTGGTAATTCGTGGACATCTTGTCGTTCGTTATGTGTTGACGGTGTTTCAGGTAGCAAGCACTACACACACTATGATCTGTCATGATCAAGAAACAGAAGAAGTACGTCAGTATAATGAAACGTCGTAAAACTGATATTTCATTAAAAAACCCAACAACATCCTCACTGTTTGGATCTGTAAAAAGGGAATTGATCTATACAGCCCTTGGGAAAGGGGGGAGGGGGTGGAGGAGAAAGGAGGGCAGGGAAGAGGGCGGGGGGGGGGGGGGGGGGGAGGACAGAGGGGGGGGGGGGGAGAAAGAAAGTGCACTTGCCGACCTAGTTTAAATCTTAATGGTACATGACCCACATGTCGCCATTTTCAGGCCAACACGGGACAAATTACTCCCGCAGGGGCGAGGTTTTCAGGTGATTATGACAGGTCGGACTATTTGCCCACAACCCCAACTTGATTTATGTTCCAACGGCTCTTCGGACATAAATGGAAACGTTCCCTTTGAAGAAAACCAGACTGCTGTAGGAAAAAGTACCACTCCACCTTACTTCATTCCAGTCTCACGAATTTATCTCAGGAGTACTTATTTCCTGTGTGTGAACAATACGGAAAAAAAGTGTTTATCTCAGGGGAGTTGTTCAACGCGCGTACGCGTGCACGCATTCGTCTGCATGCAAATATGTGTGAATGCGCGCACACGTGTGTATATATATATATATATATATATGTGTGTGTGTGTGTGTGTGTGTGTGTGTGTGATGTGTGTGTGTGTGTGTGTGTGTGTGTGTGTGTGTGTGAGTGTGTGTGTGTGTGTGTGTGTGTGTGTGTGTGTGTGAAGGAAGCCTGTAGAATATTACGACAATGGGATAGACAGCGGCGTTAGAAACCAAATGAAATATCAGGAGAGAGAGAGAGAGAGAGAGAGAGAGAGAGAGAGAGAGAGAGAGAGAGAGAGAGAAGAGAGACAGACAGACAGACAGACAGACACAGGGAGACGGACAGAGACAGACAGACACAAGACAGACAGAGACGGACAAAGAGACAGACAGAAGGAAACAGTGACAGAAACAGTCGGGTCTTACGTGGGACGAAAAGAAGGCAGGCAGGGAACGGCAGCGGGAAGCGCGAGGAGAGGGGAGGGAAGGGGGAGGGGGCGGAACACATAAGACGTGAATCAGCCGCCCCAAGTCTGACAAACGTGTTTCTGTCCCATCTCTCCAACATGGTGCCCAAAATGACTGACGACCCACAGGAGTCGAGGGAGAGGAGAGAAGCGAAAGCGGCCCCGCCTGCATGCAGTCTGACCACTGGCAAAACCCTCTTAAACGCATTAATGGGCCGTCCCCCGGTCTGGCCCCACTAGAACGTTCAGCCCCTGCCTGTCGCAACAACAGTTCGGTCTCAGTCGTTCCCACCGAGCCGAGCCAAGCCAAGCCCGAGTCCCGGGGGCCAACCCCGCCGCCACTGCCGGCAGTGCCCTGAAAGCGGCGATCCCTCCAGGCTTGTTGTATAATCGGCTTTAGCACCTGCGGCAGCGCTAAGTACCTGCTGAACCTGGCCCTCTCTCTCTCTCTCTCTCTCTCTCTCTCTCTCTGCAACACGCGACACTCCCCTGTGTGTTCTGGCCCAATGCTCACCTGATCAGCAGACAGAACACACACACAAAAAAAAAGGAAAAAAAAAAAGAAAAAGAAAAAAAGGCTTTGATCTTCGGGGGAAGGTGAGCGAAGCGAAGAGTCGTTTGAGCATGGAACACGAGGGGTAAAATTACAGTCTCGCCTGACCTGCTCAGACTAGAGAGAGAGAGAGAGAGAGAGGAGAGAGAGAGAGAGAGAGAGAGAGAGAAGAAGACAGACAGGGACAGAGAAGAGAAGAGAGAGAGAGAGAGAGAGAGAGAGAGAGAGAGAGAGAGAGACGAGACAGACAGAGAGACAGAGAGAGAGAGAGAGAGAGAGACTTGACAGCGATCGACCCAGAGCGTTGTTGTCAGGCTAGACGAGGAATGGCTGATTGGCCCCGTTGTTTTGGCCACGGTCGGGTGGGGCGGTGTTTGTACACACCCACCCCTGGTCTGTGGTGACACAACAGCAACCACTTGTCAGCTTTTCGTGCGCTAGGGTGAAAACCCTAAGGAGCTCGCTGTTGAAGATTAAGTATTGGGGGAGACAGTAACCATCTTGTGTTATATTACGTATTGCTGGTATGGGTGATGCACGTATTGCTGTGATATATATTATATATATTATATATATATATATATATATAAAATTCCAAGGATAAGTACCGAGCACCATTCCAGCAACTTACAGAGCAGCTTGGTGTTACAATGACTGCAAGAAATATTCAATTATAAACAAAGCTTGCTCTTATGTCTTAGACTGAAGAAATAGGGAGAGATAAACATTCTTCAATCTAAGACATAAGAGCAAGCTTTGTTTATAATTG
>CM065715.1:92889592-92892092 GCA_033310375.1 Conus canariensis
TTAAAGGGACAGGACAGGTCTTTCTTGACGGCACCAGGACTCTTGATTTGTTCACGCTGTAATTACAAATGCTACTGCTAGTTAAAAAAAAAAAAAAAAAAAAAAAAAGACAGACAGCGCTGACTGCGTGATTCGAGCTAGCAACAACTCGGTGCTGTACCGCTGAGCCAGTCCTGCGCCTGCTACAAGGCGGACTCGGTCATCAAGACGCCATGACGAATTAAAAGGCTTTTGAACAATCGTTCCGAGTTGTTTGTTTGTTTTCTTTCCTTCTTTCTTTCTGACTTTTCCACATATCGGAAAGCAAATAGGCCCTAAAGAAAAACGAAAATTAGGAACTGAAGAATTTTACAATTAATTTTCTGGATTTGCTTTTCTTTTTCTTTTCTTGTTTCTCTGTTGTTTGTTTGTTTGTTTTTTGTTAACGCGCAGATACCTGGAAGCAGAAGACACTTCGTCGACGGAAAGAAGTCCAACGAATAATTCAGAAGCTTTTTTCCCCCCGTCAGTTGATCATCTTCTCCCATTTTATTTATTGAACTTCTTTACATCCATTAATTATTTTCTCTTATGCAGCCATTGCATTTTTTCACGCAAGATAGCGGGGAGAGAGGGTGGAGTGGGGTGGACTTGATCGTTTCGTTGATGATGGTGAAGATGACGTAAACTCTGCACCGCAGTTCGCTTTACGTCATGATGATGATCGACCGTTCCGCGGCTGACAGCCGTCAAGGAATACCGTTGTGTGAGTTTGTTATATGTCTAAGGAAGAGACACTTCGTGAAAAATTCACTGTTTTGTACTGTGTAACAAATAAACAATTCACTACAGCTTGTGTGTGTGTGTGTGTGTGTGTGTGTGTGTGTGTGTGTGTGTGTGTGTGTGTGTGTGTGTGTGTGTGCACGCCCGTGAGCGTGTGTTCTTCCTCTCATGTCTCCTTCCCTCTGTTCTGGCACACCAACAGGTCGGACAGTCTCCACTCTTCATCCACAGAGCACCGCGGGATTCGATCCCCTGACCGTCTGGACGGGACGTCCAACGAAAACGAACTAACCGCCATTCCACCGCGCCCGTCCCCGTCCCGACAGGCCTCTAATGGACAGCGGCGGCCAACGGTTTAGGTCAACGCCCTGAGGTGTCCCCGAGTGGCCCAGACACCTGTCTCCCTTCACCTACAGCACGTCATCTGCCCGATTAGCAGGGCGTCAGGTAATCAAGTGGCCTTCTTCAACACAATCAACTACCCCTCCCATCCCTCCCACAATCAACTGCTCTCCGCCCCCGTCACCCCCCCCCTTCCCGCCTCCGTTCCCTCCCTCCCACTCACCCCCTCTCTCTCTGTCTCTGATATTGAATTAGTCCCCTAAATAGCTTGTGAACCTCGGCTTTTACTTTGATCGTTAAGTCACAGCACCAGAGGAGTTCGTGCGAGACAGTTCAAGCCATGAGCAAAGCGTCTGAAATTATAAAAGCATTGTTGAGTTTAGGAAATACGGATAGTATACTGACAGGTAAACCCTCCATGCTGTTGTACACATCGGAGGTTTGGGCGCACAACACTCTAGAAGCAGTACAGTTGTTTGCTTTTGAACAACAACAACAACATCAGAAAACCTAATGAATCCCTTAAACACCAAACGCAATGGTATGCAATATGGTGACAATGGTCGTTGGGTTCTTTTCGTCTTACTCGACAGACTCTTGCATATATTTATCCTGCGAGAGATGGGACCCGACAGAACACCCAAACAAACTCTTGTCGCATGTAAGAATAAAACTGCAAACGACACTGACAATAGGGAAGATTAATCCAACTGGGCTCGCGAGACCAAAGCCTGTTCAAACAGAAATGGATTTTCTTCAGTTTAGTCTGGTGGAGGAGATCCCAGGCTAAAATCTTTTATGAAGATTTTCAGGCAAAGAATGTCTGACCTGTATAAATAAAATTCGTTTGGCGAACAAGGTAAGTTACAACTATTGTGTAACTCTTGGTTGTTTTAAACCACGTTTGCAACCGGAACCATACCTGAAGCTTTTAACAATAAACAAATTCTTTATAAAATTTGAAGGTAATCTGCAATTCAGTATAAAATTTGACGGTAATCTACCACGGTGAAGATGATTTTCAAACAAAATTTTAAAGAATACAGAGAAAGAAAACACGTCCTTTCTGCAATCAAGAAACCAAAGCATTAACTGCGTAATTTCTTCCGAAAATTAAGTGAAAAAGTACTTTTTTTAACTTCGACAGTTCTGTAATGATCAGTCTATTGAGCTCACGAAAATGACGTGTTATCTTGGATATATAGCCATGCACTTCTACTATGCTTTAAAAAGGTGAGAACAACTCAAAAGGCCATGGAAGATTTATATACACGCAAAAAGTTATAACCATCAATAAATAAAGCATGTCTAAAGCATTTTCTCCTTCAGGTGCGGATACTAAAATAGTGGGCACCGTACCTCACGTTAAAGATCGACTTTGTGCCCCCCCCCCTCT
>CM065715.1:92894592-92897092 GCA_033310375.1 Conus canariensis
ACACACACACACACACACACACACACACCTCAGTACACTTCACCTCTATAATATACACCCGCTCCCTTTCCTCCTCCCCCCCCCCCCTCTCAAACACACTCATACACATACACATACACACACACATACACACACACACACACACACACACACACACACACACACACACACACAATCAAATAAGCAATCGACGACATCATTACGACTGCACCAGCTGGCGCCAGCCAACACACGACACAGCACACACGTTGGTCAATCGGGACAGCTAGGTCTTAATTAACGTAGACAAAAGGGCGTTTTGACGCGTGCAGTATTCCGTAGTTGAAAGGCCTTACGTGCTCGCACGACAATGATTCATACATGTATACATATCGCGCGTTTCATCGATACCTGAGCGTTTCGGTTCACTGGACGTTTATCGGCAGAATAACGGATTGTCTACTAACTCGACCGTCACAGCTATACTGACAAACACATTTCAAAAGGCATGCATTATTGACCGGGGGGAAGTGGGAGAGAGAGAGAGAGAGAGAGAGAGAGAGAGAGAGAGAGAGAGAGAGAGAGAGAGAGAGAGACAGAGAGAGAGAGACAGAGAGAGAGAGAGAGAGAGAATGATTTTTGCTGAAACTTGTAACCATTTGAGAGCCAACAGGGCTTCTACAACAGTATTTCTCGGAATCCATTTCGATGTGTGTGGATGCACTCGCTTTAAATAAATTTGTTACTTCCGATTTTTCTTTCCTTTCCTGTTACTTATTTACTTGCACTACGCTAATAACAGAACGACATCTTGAAACAGAACAGGAACGTATTGTGGGGAACGTGGATGAGAGTTGGGGGGGGGGGGGGGGGAGGTATGGGATGAGGGTAAGGAATTCTGGTGGTACGGGGCGGGACGACAAAGCCCTGATGATGCCATAGACTATATAATTTGATCGCGCTTTTCCCACCCTCATCCCTGACAATGAACTTTGTGTAAAAAATAAAAGGAAATGTTTTCAGGCTCTTATCCCCCTTGAACGTACACGACAGAAAGAGGAGAGAAGGGTTGAATCAACACACACACAAACACACAACACACACACATACACACACGTGCACGCGCACACACAAACTGCACACATAACTTGCTTACACACACGCGCGCGCATGCACACACACACACGCACGCGCACACACACACACACCCACGAGGGAGAAAGAGAGAGACAGAGACAGAGAGAGACATAGAAAGAAACAGAGAGAGAGAAAGACACAGAGACAGAGGAGAGGAGACTCAGGAGACATCGAGTGACACAGAGAGAGAGAGAGAGGAGAGAGAGAGAGAGAGAGAGAGAGAGAGAGAGAGAGAAGCATTTAAGGTAGGCTACACGCACGTAGAGAGAGAGAGAGAGAGAGAGAGAGGAGAGAGAGAGAGAGAGAGAGAGAGAGAGAGAGAATTGACGATCATCATGCTCTTTTTTTTGTTTTGTTTCAAATATCAATGAACAAATAAAACATTACAAACTGTGTATTATGGTCACGGAATAAGTTGAAATAAATGCTTGAAAAATCATCTTTTCCATTTTCGTACAAAAGTGAACTGATTTCCTCTGTAAGTTTAAATAAATAGTTGATAAATCATCTTTCTGATTTTTGAATTTGATTTTATAACAAAAACAAACAAACAAACAAAAAATCACCCAAAAACCAATATAAAAAAAGATCAGCATGCAAATGTATATTTTTCTCTACACCCCGTGATGATGGTGATGATTGTTGTTGTTGTTGTTGAGACTTCTGTATAAACGGACTTTTTTCCAGGGAAAAATACTAAACAAATGACAATACGCAAAAAGTGAATTGTCATGGCAACAGAATAGATGCTTATAAACAAAGGACACCAGTTCGTTATGTCCATTTGTACAATGATAAGTTATAGTGTATACGGAGCGCAACAATTCCTCTTTTTAACTCGAACAACACTTTGAAGCATAATTTACAAACGTCGACTTATGCCTGGCTACTTTTTTTTTTTTAAAACGTTGCTTCACCTTTTTCTTTTGTTACCTATTAGTGGTTGACTGTCACGTGAACTGTACCTCTCTCCCTTTGTGAATGAAAATTAAAATCGTCAATCTGGTTACTGTTGCTGCAGGTGCTGTTATAGCAACCGCAATCAACACATCGATTCGTTCTCATCTGAATCACAACAGTCCTCCAGTACTCCTGCCTCGGCCACTAACTGTAGCACTGCCTTCCCTTCACTCCCAGTCCCATTCACCCAGAGCCTATACTGATTAAAAGAACGTTCTTCGTTTATCCCAAAGTCCATACTGCTGCCAATATACCCCGAGGCAACAATCTGAAAATAAAATTAATGTTATCTCGTCACACTACACGAGTTTCAAGTCCAACTTAACTCAAAAGTGCCGCATTTGTGTGTGTGTGTGTGTGTGTGTGTGTGTGTGTGTGTGTGTGTGTGTTTTTTTTCAATACTTTTTTTGAATTCCGATAACCT
>CM065715.1:92909592-92912092 GCA_033310375.1 Conus canariensis
CCTCCCATTCCCCACCCTGAACCACCCCTCCCATTCCGCACCTTAAACTACCCCTCCCATTCCCCACCTTAAACCACCCCTCCCATTCCCCACCCTGAACCACCCCTCCCATTCCCCACCCTGAACCACCCCTCCCATTCCCCACCTTCAACCACCCCTCCCATTCCCCACCCTGAACCACCCCTCCCATTCCCCACCTTCAACCACCCCTCCCATTCCCCACCCTGAACCACCCCTCCCATTCCCCACCTTAAACCACCCCTCCCATTCTCCACCTTAAACCACCCCTCCCATTCCCCACCCTGAACCACCCCTCCCATTCCCCACCATTAAACCACCCCTCCCATTCCCCACCCTGAACCACCCCTCCCATTCCCCCACCTATTCAAACCACCCCTCCCATTCCCACCTTAAACCACCCCTACCCATTCCCCACCCTTAACCACCCCTCCCATTCCCCACCTTAAACCACCCCTCCCTCCCACCTTAAACCACCCCTCCCATTCCCCACCTAACCACCCCTCCCATTCCCCACCTTAAACCACCCCTCCCATTCCCCACCCTGAACCACCCCTCCCATTCCCACCTTCAAACCACCCCTCCCATTCTCCTCACCTTAAACCACCCCTCCCATTCCCCCACCTTAAACCACCCCTCCTCCCATTACCCCCTTAACCACCCTCCATATCCCCACCTTAAACCACCCTTCCCATTCACCCCCATTCCCACCTTAAACCACCCCTCCCATTCCCCACCTTAAACCACCCCTCCCATTCCCACCCTGAACCACCCCTCCCATTCCCACCTTAAACCACCCCTCCCATTCCCCACCTTAACACCCCTCCCATTCCCACCTAACCACCCTCCCATTCCCCACCCTTAAACCACCCCCCCATTCCCCACCTTAAACCACCCCTCCCATTCCCCACCTTAAACCACCCCCCATTCCCCTAATCCCCCCCTTCCATAACACCCCTCCCATTCCCCACCTTAAACCACCCCTCCCATTCCCCACCTAACCACCCCTCCCATTCCCCACCCTAAACCACCCTCCCATTCCCACCTTAAACCACCCTCCATTCCCCACCTTAAACCACCCCCCTCCCAATTCCCCCACCCTGAAACCACCCCTCCCATTCCCCCACCTCATCCCCTGAACCACCCACCCCATTCCCACCTTAAACCACCCCTCCCATTCCCCACCCTGAAACCAACCCACTCCCATTCCCCACCTTAAAATCCACTACACCCCTCCCATTCACCCCATCCACGAACCACCCCTCCCATTCCCCACCTTAAACCACCCCTCCCATTCCCCACCTTAAACCACCCCTTCCCTACTTCCCCACCTTAACCACCCCTCCCATTCCCCACCTTAAACCACCCTCCATCCCATCCCCACCCTCCTGAACCACCCCCTCCCATTCCCCACCTTAAACCACCCCTCCCATTCCCCACCTGAAACCACCCCTCCCATTCCCCACCTTAAACCACCCCTCCCATTCCCCACCTTACCACCACTCCCTCCCATTCCCCACCCTGAACCACCCCTCCCATTCCCCACCTTAACCACCCCTCCCATTCCCCCACCTTAAACCACCCCCTTCCCATTCCCCATCCCTTAAACCACCCCATCCCTATTCCCCACCTTAAACCACTCACCCATCCCATTCCCCACCCTGAACCACCCTCCCATTCCCCACGTGAACCACCCCTCCCATTCCCCACCTGAACCACCCCTCCCATTACCACCTTAAACCCACCCTCCTATTCCCCACCTTAACCACCCCTCCCATTCCCCACCCTGAACCACCCCTCCCATTCCCCACCTTAAACTACCTCTCCTATTCCCCACCTAAACCACCCCTCCTATTCCCCACCTTAAACCACCCCTCCCATTCCCCACCTGAAACCACCCCTCCCATTCCCCACCTTAAACCACTCCTCCCAATCCCCACCTTAAACCACCCCTCCCATTCTCCACCTTAAACCACCCTCCCATTCCCCACCTTAAACCACCCCTCCCATTCCCCACCTTAAACCACCCCTCCCATTCCCCACCTTAAACCACCACCCTCCCATTCCCCACCTGAACCACCCCTCCCATTCCCCACCTTAAACACACCCTCCCATTCCCCACCCTGAACCACCCCTCCCATTCCCCACCTTAAACCACTCCTCCCATTCCCCACCCTGAACCACCCCTCCCATTCCCCACCCTGAACCACCCCTCCCATTCCCCACCTTAAACCACCCCTCCCATTCCCCACCCTGAACCACCCCTCCCATTCCCCACCTTAAACCACCCCTCCCATTCCCCACCTTAAACCACCCCTCCCATTCCCCACCTTAAACCATCCCTCCCATTCTCCACCTTAAACCACCCCTCCCATTCCCCACCTTAAACCACCCCTCCCATTCCCCACCTTAAACCACCCCTCCTATTCCCCACCCTGAACCACCCCTCCCATTCCCCACCCTGAACCACCCCTCCCATTCC
>CM065715.1:92924592-92932092 GCA_033310375.1 Conus canariensis
ATCTCACCGACAGAGGATGTTCCAAGATTGTTTTTTTTTTTTTCTTTGTTTTTTTCTCTCTCCAAGATTGTACATAGACGCTGTACACGACACATGCGCACAGCAACAACAATTGGAGAAATGAACAAATACAAATTAACATTTTATTCAAAACCGGCACAGCCTTTTTTATCTTGAACGCAGTCGAGCAAACACACGGACGAACAGTAACAAACACGGGTAACCTCAGTTTTGATTGGCTTGAAATGAAATCTTAAATGAGGCAGGGGACTGTAAAAAAAAAGTAAATAACAAACAAGTAGGGTAACTCTTGCTCCCATGATAAAATAATTACAGGCCCATAACTCCAAAAACGAATGCTGCTTACGACACCAAATCGTTTAGCAGAAATGATAACACGGAGCTCACAAAAAACAACAACAAAAAAACAACAAAAAAACCCGGATACATCCCCCCAAAAGGGATGTTCCAAGCTTGCCCTATGCCCTGTCAGCGACAAGGTTAGCTTGGGGTTAGGATTAGGGTCATGCCCTCCGGATTTGGAGAGTGTTCCGGTTATGTTATTTAAGTCGCCATCTGGAATGTATAAACACACTGCCTTCACAGTCGGGTGAGAGTGACGGAATGTGTCCGGTCACCGCAGTTCTTGACCTGTGGTAATGACAAAAAACATAAATGACTGGGTCGCCAAATGAAGGAACAAACAAATTATTAAACAAACACAACGCGTTTTGGCATACTGGGTCTCAATCAGGGAGACAGAATAACCGCTCAAAACAATGAAAAAAAAATTGGAGATATAAGTGATTGTCTGGTAGTCTTTTGTTTTCATTATTTTGAACGCTATTTGTCCCGCCTGAAATAGACCCAACAGGTCAAAACGTGTTGTGTTTGTTTTGTAATTTGCTTGTTTGTTTTTGCTTCGTTTTGGTGGCCAAGTAATTCTGTTTTTGCTCATGTTTGAGTATTAAAACCAACCTGTGAAAATGGCTTCACGTGCCAGACTCCCGGGCGCCGAGAATGTCTGCGCCAGACTGTTCTTACCCCATGCTAGTTTCCCCTCAGTGGATCTTTCTTTGTCTGTCTAGTGTTTGGCATGGCTGACATATCTTCTCCTGTCAAAGCGGGAGCCAGTCCAAGACAAGTCTGCCAAGGGAAACGCGACCAAAGGATCGATGGTGTTTGGTTTTAGAGTGGTCATTTTGGTGTTTGTGTTTCGTGTGTGTTTGTTGTATCCTTTTAAATAAAAAATGCTGTTAACAAGGCGGGGTCAGCATGAAAAATCTAGGCATTACATGAAATAGCATAAATACCTCGATATATATGTGCCTTATATTTCCACCCCAAGAAACAACAAGACCACCAAACAACCCGACAGTCTTGTATTCTTGTCGGTTTGCCACATTTACACCAGTGGCATTGTCGTTGTTGTAAGAATAACTATTTGTTGTTGCTGTTGCTGCTGTTGTTTTTAAGTTGTTGCTGTTGTTTGGCTACTGTATGCCTTCGGTTCCTTATACATTGGCGTTGAGACATAACCACACGCAGCCGCTATGCTTGTCACCACACACACACACACACACACACATGCACACGCACACGCACGCACGCACGCACGCACGCACGCACACACACACACACACACACACACACACACACACACACACACACACACACACACACACACACCACCCAGTGTTGTCACACTGCTGAACGCCGTTGCTCTCTGACATTAAGCAGGGTCTGGCGAATCGTAGAATATTGACCGACCCTTATGCAATTTCAGAGCTGCGTGGGTCTGGCATAACAATAGAGATTAGCAGAATTATAGAGTGTTGTGTAAGGTGGCAATTTGAACACGGGGTGACACGACCTTGTCGGCAAGACAAGCCTCACCGGCTAAAACCCATGCCACACAAGGCGAGTCTTCAGTCTGCCAAAGTGCTGGCTCTTAGACTCGAGTTGTGACACAAGGTATAAATGGTGAGTGACCACCCAAGATAGATGAGCACAAGAGCGAGTACTCGCCCGTTTAGTGAGAACCGAACATGCTCATTGATCATATCGCCGATGAATCAGCGTCTCAAACCCGTCAAGCAGAACATTGGACCAAATCAATATCGACCGATCTCAGTCAAGGAAAGACAATTACGTTGGCATGGCCAT
Organism: Conus canariensis; assembly: GCA_033310375.1. Lineage (NCBI taxonomy): Eukaryota > Metazoa > Mollusca > Gastropoda > Neogastropoda > Conidae > Conus > Conus canariensis. The sequence continues at coordinate 92,926,759 of CM065715.1, forward strand.
GATTATAGCAAGGTCCAATGACTTTGCTAAAAAAAAAAAAAAAAAAAAGGTTTTCCTTAGAACTATTGGAGACAGGAAATTGGGGTAAGACAAAGGGAAGGTGGGGGAGAGGTGGGGGGATGAAGAAAAGATAGAGACGATGGACTGACAAACATAGTAGGATGTGCACAGGGACAAAACGTTTGCTCAAACCTTAGCCTTGGTACACAACCGACAGAACTGGTGGAAACTGGTGAATTGCTCTTCAGTGTGATGCCCAGTGACTCCCCACGGAGAAGAAGAAGAAGGAGAAGACGACGACGACGACGAAGTAGAAGAAGAAAAAGAAGAAGAAGACGACGACGACGAAGAAGAAGAAGAAGAAGACGACGACGAAGACGACGACGACGAAGAAAAAGAAGTTCAATTTTTCAGACGAGACATTTGCTGGCCCAGCGAAGGTGATTATCCAGTCAGAGCAATGTGTATAGCCATGCTCTTGGCACTGAAAAAGGAAGATGACAACGACGAATTTGTGCATTTCATCTTCCCACGTGACGTTTCGTTGTTTTTTCTCCTTTTTTTTTCTCTTTTTTTTCTTTTTTTTGTTGTTTTGATTGAACTGTGCCAGGAACATCCTATTGTTTAGAATATTCGTGGTCCGGGCTTCATTCTTCGTTTGTTTCAGCTGTTCTTCGTCAAACACAGTTGCAACCAAGACCAAGAATTCATTCTTGCTCTCATGTTCAGTTTAAATGGTTCTTGCTTTCTGTTGTATTTTTCTCTAAAGTAACAAAGTTAGAACACCTCAACCTGCATTGAACATGGAGTGTACCTTCGGAGTATGTATATATAAAAAAATAATTCTGCAGTAGATATAATGAGCCATATTACCAGTCAGCCTGCAAATTGCTTTCCTGCCAACTCACTTGGTGTGACCAAAAGGGAGACAATCAGTGAATGCGCTGCTATGGGAGCATACTGCCATCGGAAGGCGATAATAACTGTTTGAAGAACAAAGCTTTGTTCCTCCACTTAGGCGAGAGACTCATCTCGTGTCACAGGGCCTTGAGCAAGGGTGACACATTGAGTGGTTAGTGTTTGAACCTGGCGTGGAAATCCACAGCAAAGTGTGCACACTTTGTGGAGTGCGCTTGATCACGCGTCAATTTCCCTTTTTCCCCATTCTCCTGTTTTAGAGCGTTTGGTGTGTGTGTGTGTGTGTGTGTGTGTGTGTGTGTGTGTGTGTTCGCGCGCGCGCGAGCGTGCGTGCGTACGTTCGTGCGTGCATGCACGCGCTAGTGTGTGTGTGTGTGTGTGTGTGTGTGTGTGTGTGTGTGTGTGTGTGTGTGTGTGTGTGTGCCCTCTCGTGACCGCAGGCGCGCGTGTGTATGTTGAGAGTGTGAATTATTGCATGATTGGATGACTGCATTAAATGCCTGTGCTGTTTGGTTTGTGCTTTTTGTCCCCCCATTTGTATTTTTGTTGTTGTGTGCGCTAAAAGCGTATCTAAAATAAAGCGCCATAGATCCTCCTCCTCCTCATCATCATCACTACCACGACCGCCACCATCATCATCATCATTATTATTATTATTAAATCATTAGTGTCAATATTATGATTGTAACTATTATCATAAGAGCTTAATCAATATCAAGCGCCAGAAATAATAATAATCATCATAATTACTATCATTGTTATTATTATCATTATTGTTGTTGTTGTTGTTTTTCAGCAGTCTCTCTGCATAATATTATTATTATTGTTGTTGTTGTTTTTCAGCAGTCTCTCTGCATATTATTATTGTTGTTGTTGTTGTTTTTTCAGCAGTCTGTCTGCATCCAGGTCTGAAGTCTCGAAGTCCTCCGCTCCCCTTCATGATGTCGCCTTGCAGTTGTCGTTCTCTCCGTCCGCAGCCTGGGTTTGTTTCTCTCTCTCTCTCTCTCTCTCTCTCTCTCTCTCTCTCTGCAGTGCCAGCTACATGCAGTCGGTGTTTCAGCTGGTCATTCACATGCATGCGAGGAAATCCCGATCCCTTCACACGCTTATCCTTTCCGTGTTGCTTGAAGAAAACAACCCAGGCCATTCTGGAGATTTCCGTTCGTGACAGACGGCGCACTCAGCTCCGACTCTACCATAGGAAGAAACTCCAGGGAAAGCTTGACAGCAGAAGGTCTTCAGAGAAGACCCCCCTCCTCCCTCCGCCCCCCCCCCCCCCCGCCCCCCCCCCCCCCCCCCCCCTCAGACAAGTCTTTCGGCCCTGAACTCCTTACGCTCTAACAGGGCCGGGCCGTATCAGAGTCCTTACTCTTAGATATCCTTCTACTGCCAGCTTTTCTTGCTGAAATGGAATTAGAACCAGTTCATTAACGGGCCGGAGGGGACGGAAGAAGATGGGTAGGTGATGGCTGCTTATCCGTGGGTCCCAACCACTGGAGGGGGAGAGGGCTGGGGGTGGAGGTGGGAGAGCGGAGAGGAATGAGAAGCACTTAGGAATTAGTGATGAGTGATTAGCACTTAGGAATGCACGAACAGTTCAATAGTTCTTTAACCTGCTCCCAGGCTGCGCGGTCAAGCTGCGAGATAATCTGATTACTTCTCGTTTTACAGCTCCTTTCGAAGTCTCTCTCTCTCTCTCTCTCTCTCTCTCTCTCTCTCTCTCTCTCTCTCTCACACACACACACGCACACACACACCTACACACACACACACCTACACACACACACACCTACACACACACACACCTACACCTACACACACACACACACACACACACACACACACACATACACGCACACGCACATACGCACGCACGCACTGACGCATGCACGCACACACTCAACACACACATGCACGTACGCACGCACGCACATGCGCACACACGCACACGCAAGCACGCACGCAGGCACACACACATACACATAGACACACACGCACGCACGCACATGCACACACGCACGCACGCACGCGCGCGCGCGCGCGCACACACACACACACACACGCACACACATATACACACACAAGGGGCCGCTCGGTTTTGTCTTGCCTGACCTTGACCTTATTTTGCCTTTTTTGGGTTTTGTTCTACTTTGTCATGCATGGTTTGCCTGACCGTTTTTTGTATGCATTTTTATCTTGTATGTTGATGATTTGCCTTGCCTTGATTTACCCAGTCTCGCTTTGCGTTGCCCTGTCTTGCATCAGTGATTTACCTTACCCTACTTTGTTTTACCGTGGTTTACACACTTTGTTTTACATCGCTTTGCCTTGTATGCTTTGTTTTGTCCCGCTTTGCCTGGTTGGCTTTAGTTTGCTTTGCATTGTTTTGCTTTGTTTGGGGCCTGTCTTGCGTGATTGGCTGTAGTTTGCTTTGCCTTATTTTGCTTTGTTTGGGGCCTGTCTTGCGTGATTGGCTTTAGTTTGCTTTGCCTTATTTTGCTTTGTTTGGGGCCTGTCTTGCGTGATTGGCTGTAGTTTGCTTTGCCTTATTTTGCTTTGTTTGGGGCCTGTCTTGCGTGATTGGCTTTAGTTTGCTTTGCCTTATTTTGCTTTGTTTGGGGCCTGTCTTGCGTGATTGGCTTTAGTTTGCTTTGCCTTACCTTGCTTTGTTTGGGGCCTGTCTTGCGTGATTGGCTTTAGTTTGCTTTGCCTTACCTTGCTTTGTTTGGGACCTGTCTTGCGTGATTGGCTTTAGTTTGCTTTGCCTTACCTTGCTTTGTTTGGGACCTGTCTTGCGTGATTGGCTTTAGTTTGCTTTGCCTTACCTTGCTTTGTTTGGGGCCTGTCTTGCGTGATTGGCTTTAGTTTGCTTTGCCTTATTTTGCTTTGTTTGGGGCCTGTCTTGCGTGATTGGCTTTAGTTTGCTTTGCCTTACCTTGCTTTGTTTGGGACCTGTCTTGCGTGAGTGATTTGCTTGATCTTAAAAAAAACAACAACACAAAATACCAACAAAAAAAAACAAACAAACAAACAAACAAAAAACCAAGATGGAAAAGGTAATCCAAGGAATAGAATAAGAATGATCGAGCGTCCCATTTGGATGTTAGATGGTGTATGTCATTTGTATGTGTGCTCGGTCGGTTAACAACAATTTTTAGCACCACCAATTCCTGAAGGTATTCTTTACGCAAACTGATTTGTGGATGCATAAGTTTACAATGTTAGGTTTGGAAAGAAATATGAAACCGGGTTATTTGTATAATCAGTTAATAATTTCTGGCATAGTTCTTTTTAAGTTTGATGTTTGTTGCTTCCAGGCTTTGAGATTCCAGATGCAGACTCTGAACGTCTGATGCGGCCCCGTGATGTTGTGCAGTACATTGCTGATAAAGATATTCTGGATTAAGAATGCAGTGTGGCATGAATGGTGAGCTGTCCAGGCGTATTTCACAGTCTTCCCTTTATCATTTTCCTGTTCTATCCATTTCCAACCATCAAGTCCTCAACAACACAGCACACTAGTTCTATATCCAGAGTTGCCAAGCGCTACATGTTTGGCATGAAATGCTTCGATTTCATTGACAATACTATGCCATGACTTCGTGATGAAATGCTTAGCAAAAAAGAAAAAAAAATCCCCAAACAAACAACTTAGAAACAGAATTAACAGTGGCGTAACAAAAACGCGTCGATGTAGATCTTTAGCGTATACCTACTTTGTCAAAAAATGGCCAAGTTCAGTGAGGAGAGGAAGTGAAAGGGAGAACAAAAATTGTTGGGAGACAATTGCAATCTTTCTGCTTTTATCAGTTGGTTTTGTTTTCATCTGTTTTGATTTTTTGTTAGTCAAATCAGTCTCACTTGATAACCAGTGCGATTTCTGTCTTCAAAGTGTGCTATCATGTCATGTGTGGAGGGAAGTTTAACTGAAAGTGCTACGGAGTCTAACCTGTCGCATCACATACAAGTGCTGCTCTTGACTTCGGAATACTAAACGTAAAAATGTCAGAATGCTACACTTTGTACTTTTGAGGCCTTGGCAGATCCATCTATTCGGTCACAATAGAAAGTTGTCGAGACCCAAACACAAAATAAATTCAGACGTCAAAGATTGAATTTGCAAAAGATGAATGTATTTTATACAGTAGAAAACAAGCAGCAATGAAAACCTTACCACCAAATCTGTACAGATTTAGTTATGATATTTGTAAGGATTTGGTTTTAGGATGCAAACACAAGTGAAAGGCATTAAGAAATTTGCTAATGAATGATGATTGTCTGTTTCCAGTAAGAGTAAGTTGGGGGGGAAAACCTGTGACTAACTTGCTAAAATCTTAGGAATGAAGATTTCACTCTTAATTTTGGTCATCAGACAGAGGAGAAGACAGACTGCTCCCCATGTCTGCAAAAATCGTT
>CM065715.1:92937092-93009592 GCA_033310375.1 Conus canariensis
ATCTCACTATGGAATGCTGGTGCCAGAGCTGCGATGGGACAAGCTAGGGTGTGACCATGAATAGTGAGACAGAATGAGTGATGAGCGGTGCAGGGATAATGCCACTGAAGTGCTATGGGAGATGGGATGTGAGAAAAATACCCAGCAACTGAGAGGACCAAGGATTTTATGCAGAATGTCCGAATGGAATTCCATACAGCCATCTGAGGTCATTGATTGGTACAGGTGAGGAGACAATCATGTTGTAAAACACAAACTTGCCTTCAACTTGCTGTAATTGGTCTTGTTTAGTTTGTGTATAGAATCATGTATGTGGATATCACTGGTTACCAATGTAAACTCTCTTTTTTTTGTGAGTGGAGAACAAATTGAGAAGGGAGGGGGACAAAAACAACAATAAAATGAAAATCGGAATCCACGCAAGAAAGGTTAATCACAGAATTTTCATTAGTAGGGAAAGGCAAGAGCTTTCCATGAAACTGTCTGCATGAAACAAGTGACACTGAAAGACATATATAAAGGCACTGTGGAAAAATGACATTGAAAGATATTTAAAGCCAATGTGGAAAAATGACATTGAAAGAAATTTAAAGCCAATGTGGAACTGGTTTTCTTCGCTCGACAGTGTGCAAATCCCTCATAGTGAGCTTTTTCAAACTTCATTTGCGCACATTTCTAGTTTTTGACACCCTTCAAAATTATGTTTTTGCGAGTTTATGCTTTCCAGACTTGGATGATTAGTTTACTTGCAACGCCAGTTGCACTAACCATTGATTTTTTTTTCTTCCAAAAGCGTTAAATAGTTGCTGTGCATTTCCAATGAGGCTAAAACTGGAGACTGTTAAGAATTAGATGAGGAGAAATCAGAACCTTTCCGCTTTGAGTGAAAAGTTAAAAGATATGCAGAAGAGGAACGGATGATACCATGTTTTCCCACTATGTCATGACATTTTGTTTGTCTGATTTGTTGTTGTTCGTCATTTTGTTTCACTTTGGTGTTGCTGTCTCAGCTTTTGCGTCACTTCAGTGGCAGAACTAGCACATTGCTCATTCCAGCTCCTTGTTCACAGCCACAGCCTGCTTTGTTCCATCACAGGCCCAACACTGGCCATCCACAGGGAGCAGTCAGCATCAAGTCATGAGGTAAACCACCAGAGGAGACACTGCACTTCTGCCCAGTCACTGTGGTGGTGCTTGTTCTGATCCGCCATACATGGGACACCACGTGTCAAGCCTCGTACTGATGATGATTATTGTTTGATCTCTGACCAGCATAAATGAGCATCGCTGTCTGGATGGAATTAACATGTCTGTCCTGTGAGAGTTACCATGAACTCGCAGATATCTATGAACTCAATAGAAACTCATGAGGTCATAGACATGGAGAGGAAATTGAAACTGAAATTACCTTGAGCCACAGAATCTGGACTTTTTTCGTATTTGTATAATATTTTTGTGTTTCTATTTATGTCCATGTACATATACATAGAGAGAGAACTTTATATATATATATATATATATATAATATATATATATATAATATATATATATATGTATATATATATATATATATATGTTCAGCATTATATTATATATATATATATATATATATATATATATATATATATATAAGGGGAGATAAAAACAAAAAGGCAACAACAGAGAAGGAACACAGAAAAGATCAAACATGCCTACTTTTGAGGATGATGGAGATGATGCAGTGAAGTACCGTTCTGGTCCAGGACTATGACAGCACTATGGTCCTTGCTTACTTTCATGACATGTTCTGTTCTGGTCCAGGACTATGACAGCACTATGGTCCTTGCTTACTTTCATAACATGCTCTGGTCCAGGACTATGACAGCACTATGGTCCTTGCTTACTTTCATGACATGTTCTGGTCCAGGACTATGACAGCACTATGGTCCTTGCTTACTTTCATGACATGTTCTGGTCCAGGACTATGACAGCACTATGGTCCTTGCTTACTTTCATGACATGTTCTGACATAACCAGGTCTGGGAGATGGACGCCTGCTGTGTTGGTCAGGAAACTGGAGCAATATAGTGGATGAAACTTGACTGTGGGTCGAGTCTTCCCATTTGAACCCATTGCAGATTAAACACTGGGTAGGGGCCATCTTTTTTTTTTTTTTTTTTTTTTTTTTACTGTTTTAACTTTTTTCCCCAGACACTATTTTTCAAGATTTTGGACTTTATCCCTGTGCCATCTTAGTGGCATTGCACCCACACTGCTCATTCCAACACACCATCCACGGCAACAGCCTGGCCCAGCACGTGGCGGCCCTGGTACCAGCTGGCAAGGGAAACAGCTGCGTAGCCGTTTTGTAACTTGGGAATAGGAGTTGTCCCCCGTGTATCTAAGAGCGACGAGTAACGTTCTCATCAAGACGAAGGGAGTCTCCGGCTTAACGATAGTTATTCAGAACCGCATACACACCAACCCGATATGGTGTCAGAAGTGATGATTTTAACGCCTGTAAGTGTGGACTTGGGTTTGATTGACTGACTTTGCTTGCTGATCAGTTTGAGCATCGTTTTTATTATCTGTGTACCGTAAGTCGACAGAAGAAATGGCGACGTATCGTTACGACCCCCCGCAACGTGTCTCCTTCCGTGCAGCGGATTGGGAAGAATGGAGCGAAGAGTTTCTACGTTTTCGCCGAGCTACAAAACTGCATAAAGAGGATGGTGAAGTTCAAAGAGACTCACTTCTGTATGCTATGGGAACAAAGCAAGCAGTACAGATCATGTCTACTTTTAAGTGGGAAGTTGACGAAGATGGTAACCTAGTGGATAGTGACACTGACTTTGACATATTGATAAGAAAGTTCACAGAAGATTTTTTTGCCTAAGCGTAATATTATTCATGATCGTTCGATGTTCAACTCAAGGTCACAGCATGAAGGTGAAACTGTGGAAGAATTTGTTAGAGCTCTGAACACTTTAGTGAAGCATTATAATTATGCTGACCCAGATGATCAAGTCAGAGATAGACTCGTGATAGGCTTGCGTGATCGTCAGCTGAAAGAAAAGTTACAGCTACACAGTGACCTCACTCTGGAAAAAGCCATCACCATAGCACGTCAACAGGAGCAAATTAAGCAGCAGATGAAAGAACAGACTAAGCAGTTTGAAGAACTTGATATAGAAGAGACGACCAGTCATCGGGGCACAGGGTTCCATCCTGACTCAGGTTACAGTGGAGGGCGTGGCCGAGCATGGACCATAACTGGTAGCCGACGTCGGATCTATGCTACTGATAATAGCCCATCAGTTCATTGCAGCAAGAAACTTTGTGAGAAGTGTGGCTATGATCATGGAGACAAAACTTGTCCAGCCAAGGGCCAGCGCTGCAGATGTTGTTGAGGTCGCAATCATTTTGGTCGCATGTGCAAGAACCAGAGGTCAACCGTGAATTTGGTGGATGAACCAGAAGCTGATGTTGAGTATTTCCTGGATGCTGCTACAGTCAGTGTCCAAGAAAAGCGCAGTGCTTGGACAGTGGAATTGCCTTTTTATGGCAAGTCTGTATTATTTAAGATTGACACAGGTGCAGATGTGACTATCCTGAAAGAATGTGACTTCCAGAAGCTGCCAAGACCACCGCCCCTGTCTGCATCCTCAGTTCCATACTTGAATTCTCCAGGTGGGAAAGTCGACACTGTAGGAGAATTTGTGGCTAGAGTGAACAGAAATAAGGATCGTAAGGGTGTGACATACTGTTTTCCTGTCATTGTGGTACCAACATCGGTGGGTGCCAACTTATTGGCAAGATCCGCCTCAGAAGCCATGTGACTAGTGAAACGTCTTGAAGGAACTAGAGTCAGTGACAGCATATTTGGCTTAACAGGACTTTTCAAGACAGAGCCGGTGAAGCTGGTACTGAAGGAGAATGCAAAGCCCTACTGCCTTCACACAGCCAGGCGTATCCCCTTCCCACTGCAAGCGAAAGTGAAGGAGGAGCTTGATAGAATGGAGAGAGATGGCGTGATTCAGAAAGTAACGACAGCCACTGACTATTGTGCGCCTGTTGTCCCAGTTAAGAAGAAGAACGGGAAAATTCGTTTATGTGTTGATTTCAAGAAATTAAATCAGAACATCAAGAGGTCACATTTGATTTTGCCCCATCTGGAGGACATAGCCCCAAAATTGTCAGGCTCAAAAATATTTTCCACGCTTGATGTTTCAAGCGGATTTTGACAGGTGCTTTTACATCCTGACAGTGCGCATCTGAACACGTTTATTACAAACTATGGACGCTACTGTTTCCTGCGTGTTCCCATGGGAGTCTGTGCTGGGAGTGAAGAATTTCAGCGCAAGATGTCAGAGACCTTGAATGAACTTCCATGCTGCGAAGTCATCATGGATGATATTATTATCCACGGTGCGACACAGCAAGAACATGATGAGAGACTGTCAGAGGCATTACATCGCATTGAGAACTCTGGACTAAGGCTGAACCGTGACAAGTGTCACTTCAGGAAGTCGGAGGTGTCCTTCTTTGGTCACTTGATCAGTGCCAAAGGCATCAGACCTGATCCTGCTAAGGTCAACGCCATCATGAAGTTGGAACCACCAAAGAATGTGACCGAGCTCAAGCGTGTAATGGGCATGCTTCAGTATCTTGGCCGATTCACCAAGGATCACTCAACAACAATGAAGCCGCTCACAGATCTGAAAAAAGGATGTCCAGTGGCAATTGGATAGTCCACAGGGTGACGCATTTGATGCTGTGAAAAAGATTATCAGCAATCTTCCATCCCTGAATTTCTACAGCACTGAACGTCCAACTGTAGTGAGTGCCGACTCAAGTTCCTACGGGCTTGGTGTAGTGATTCTTCAGAGAGACGACAAAGGTGAGCTCCAGCCCATTGCCTTCGCTTCTCGTACACTGACATCATCAGAACAGAAATACAGTCAGATCGAGGAAGAATGTCTAGCAAGTGTGTGGGCCTGTGAAAAGTTTTACAAGTACCTAGTGGGACTAAGTTCATTCGAACTCCTCACTGACCATCGATCACTCGTTCCTCTGATGTCCACAAAAGATTTAGACCAAGCACCACCAAGGTGTCAACGACTTCTTATGAGGATAGCACGTTTTAACGCAATTGTACGCCACGTACCAGGCAAGGACTTAGTCGTTGCTGACTGCCTAAGTCGCAGCCCTTTACCGATGCAAGAAGAAGACATGGAAAATGCTGCAGAAGTGGACTTACACATTGATTTGGTACAGTCATTGTGGCCAATCACTGACCGGAGATTGAAGTTACTGCGAGCTGCGACTGATGAAGATAAAGATCTTCAGAAAGTTATTGAGTTCATTCAGGAGGGCTGGCCTATGCAGGTTCCATCGACACTGCGACCGTATGAAAAGGTCAAGAGTGACCCTTCTGTTGTAAATGGACTGGTGGTTTATCAAGACAGTCATGGTTCCGGCAAGCCAGCGAGCAGAGGTTCTGCAAAAAACTTCATGAAAGCCATCAAGGTCTATCAAAATGCCTTGAATTTGCTAAGCTGACTGTCTTTTGGCCAGGTCTCCGAGCTGATTTGAAGCGCCACGTGGAAAACTGTCAAATCTGTCAAGAAAACAAGCCAGCACAGCGACACCAGCCGCTACGTCCGACTGAACTTCCGCAACACCCACGGTCAAGACTTGGAGCTGACTTTGCCAAATTTCAAGGAAAGAGCTACCTGGTTGTGATGACTATTACTCAAGATGGATTGAGATTAAGCAAGTCACATCACTGACCAGCGCGGAAGTCATTCTGTGTTTCAAGCAGATTTTTGCCACACATGGAATACCAGATGTTGTGGTAAGCGACAATGGCCCGCCATTTCACTCTTATGACATGGCTGAATTTGCAAAAGAGTTTGGTTTTGACCACCATACATCAAGCCCACACTTTCCACAAGCCAACGGTGCTGCCGAATCTGCTGTGAAGACTGCAAAGAAAATTCTTGCCCAGGCAGATCCAAATACGGCGTTGATGATCTACAGATCAACTCCTCACTCTGCCACTGGCACTAGTCCTTCCGTCATGCTGATGGGAGGACAACTCCGGACCAAGGTACCAGTTCTTCCGACGCGTCGTCAGAATGTGCCACACAAGGGCAGAGACATTCGCATTTCTGAATAGAAAGCGAAACAGAACAACAAAAAATTCTATGACAACAGACATGGTGTGCGTGCGTTGCCAGAACTTTAGCCAAATGATGCAGTTCGCATAAAAACAGAACGTGACACGAACTGGCAAGACTATGGGCAAGTTCTGGGTCCCGCTGATTCCAGTGGAAGATCCTGTCTCTTTGACTCTTCTCATGGTATCATCAGAACCGTAAACATCTCCAGAAGAGTCCAGAATTACCAGATTATGCTGCCAGAGCCGGAGGTGGATCTCCTGATGACCCTGATGACATGAGTCCAGCTGCTCAAGAACCAAGCAGGAATTCACCAGTGCATGTTCATAACCAAAACATTTCTCGATTTGGACGCACTATCAAAAAACCTGCAAGATACATTGAAGAGCTTTGATGGTGTTCATCACTGAATTGGACACTAATTTGATATTGCTAAATAATGACAGTCTGTTATACTTTTTTTTTCAAATTCAGAGTTAAGCAGAGACTGATAATTGCTTGACTCTTTTATGCATGTTGTTAGGCAAATTAGCTGAAAAATTTGGGAAATAATTTAAATGTTTTTACAACAAAGGAAAACCTTTATAAATAAAAAAAGAAGGGGGGGAGGGGGCAGGGCAGGGGGCGGGGGGGGGGGGGGGGGCAGGGCGGGGGGGGGGGGGGGGGGGGGAGGGGGGCAGGGCGGGGGGGGGGGATGTCAAGGGAAACAATTCCGTAGACGTTTTGTAACTTGGGAATAGGAGTTGTCCGGCTTAACGATAGTTATTCAGAACCGCATACACGCCGAGTCACTTCAGCGATGTTCAGTGTTGCCTGCCGTGATCTAACATGCGCAAGACACTACATACCAAGCCCCCTACTGACGAGGTCAGACAATAACTGCTTGGTTGCAGAGCCGGCATGAGTTGAACACTCCCTCCGGGGGGCACCATCACATTCGTCCAGCAACGGTCCCCATGAATTTGCCAATACTGGTGACCCCGACAGAACTAAACCAAGGCCACGGACGTGAAAAGGATATCAAAAACTGAGGTGACCGTGAAAGCAGGGCATGAAGGGCCACAGAATTTAAGATTTTTTTTAAAATGCCAATCAATGAAGGTGAGGATGATGAAGATGATGCTACGAATTTCCATTCTGGTCTGACACTGCATGTCAGGGCTGTACTCCACATCTACTATCATATTGCCGCCCGGAAATACAACTGCCATAACTCGAATTTTTTGCATTTTTGGTATACTATAAGAGCAGGCCAAGGGGCATGACGTAGCCAAGTCTCATTCACATTATCCTAGAAATAAACATGCTGTAATCAAAATACTTGTACTGTAACTCAGCTCGCAGTATATCTTGCGGGGATAATAATAATATTTTTTCATCTTCTGTAAAATTTGATTTTCAGATTTATGGCAGTCATATTTCCAGACGGCGATCATATCCCTGCGTCATCCAGGCCTGAGAGATACAGACACCTGCAGTATTGGTCAGGAAATTTGAACAACACTCTCAGAGACCCATCCATTAAGTAGATGAAACTCGGTTGTGTGATCCCAGTCTTCCCAACTGAGCCCGTAGCCAATTGAACTCTGGGTAGGGGCCGTTCCAGACCGAGTTTTTGGATTCTTTATCACAAGGTTTTGGCCACAGGACCTTGTGGAACCCCTATAACCTGCCCATCATTCCAGCTCCCGTCACAGATGTTTTCACTGCCTGCTTGTCTTTCTCAGTTCCTGCTGTAATGTGGGACAGAGGAGAGCAACTGCCGGTGTAGAGTGTACTGTGTGAACTGATGTGTCTAAACTGTGAAGCACCAGAACTTGAAACAAAGCACCCATTGACCGCCTCCCACAAGTCAGTTTCAGCATCAATATAACCCAGTGCATCATACCTCATAGTGAAGGAAGTTCCGTCATAAAGCACACACACACACACACACACATGCTTGATGATTTCTCCTTATTACAAAACTAGTGGGGAGAAATTTATATGAAAAACACAGCGATACCATACTAGATATATTTATTAAAAAAAAATACAAAAAAAGAAAGAAAGAAAAGCCTGGAGGGCAAATTCACGCTTTAGCCTTTATCAGACGTCACTCTCAACCATACAGCCTGGGTGTTGCACACACACACACACACACACACACACACACACACACACACACACACACACACACACACACAATCGGTATTTGAAGATTAACAGTTTACAGCTGCATATTTTCCAACTTATTTTTTCAAATTTTGAAAACCGTACATCTCTAAAGCAGGGGTGGTGGTTGTGCTCTCGATCACCCGTGTTTACACATTCTTTTCTGATACATTTTCGTTATTACATTGCAATGTAGGGAGCATTTTTTTTGCATCCAAAGAAGACATTCGTCGAAAATTCATTGGTCTGTTTCATATTTTACATTATTTCTTTACACCTTGTGTGTCCATTAATGTTTCACATTTTGATCAACGGTAAGAATTGCCGGGAAAAAAGGTAAAACCACGACCGCCTTTCTCAGTTGTGTGCCGCCTATGGTGCCAGAAAACATGGGATTCCACACGAGTTGATTGTTTATACTCCGTCCTCCACTCCCCGACGCGCGGCGTGGAAAAGTTGGCTGTGGCCTGCATAGAAATCTGTGTCAACGCTCGGTGCAATTCGTCAAACACACGCAATGCGTACTTTTAAACCAAGTCTAGAGCATCCGCTGGGGGAAAAACGCTTCTAAAAAGCATCCGTGATTGACACTTACTGCTTTTTTAGCCAGAAAGTAGCTGTTTAAAGCCTGACGAGGGGCCGCAGTCTCAAATCTCAGTGACGAGTAGGCTGACTGGCGACACGTGCTGCCGGTCGCCTGTCTTTCGCCTGTGGACAGGTGGTGTCTGTGATGGAAGTGTTGTACGCAAACTGTTTACAACTTAGTAAAATAAAACATACACACAAGGCTAAGGAAAGGTTGAAAAAGACAACCGAATTGTTACTTTCCCTGAAACCAAAGTTGTGCTGTTGTGAATCGCATACAGGTAAGGCCACGTATAACTCGAGTTTGGTGTGTAGACACGTCCTTATCGAATTCCGTACGGTGTGAGCAAATCGCGCGAGAACGTGCGATACGGGTTGGATACATTACCTGTCCAGACCGTGCCGGATAACTAACGAGTACTCAAAAAGTCTGCACTGTTTAATCAGTGTTTGTGAGACACAGGGTTTCACGCGCAGCTGTTCACACGCAGCGCTCAAGGCAGACACGCGCTGTCAAAGTGTTTTAAGGCCTTTGGAAAGTGAAGTGTTGAGACGTGTTACATTCAAGCCAATATTCCCCACGCTGGAAAACTGAGTTAGTATGAAACCATATTGCTTTCTTCTGTTTGACGTTTGCTGTATGTATCTATGTCTGTATGTCCATCTGTCTGACCATATTGTTGCCTTTTTCTGTTTGACGTTTGCTGTATGTATCTATGTCTGTATGTCCATCTGTCTGACCATATTGTTGCTTTCTTCTGTTTGACGTTTGCTGTATGTATGTCTATGTCTATCTGTCCATCTAGCTAACCATATTGCTTCCTTCTGTTTGACGTTTGCTGTATATATCTATGACTGTCCATCTAGCTAACCATATTGCTTTCTTCTGTTTGACTTTTGCCATATATATCCATGTCTATCCATCTAGCTAAACATATTTCTTTTGTTTGATGTTTGCTGTATATATCTATATGTATCCATCTATCTGACTGTTACTTTCTTCTGTTTGACGTTAGCCCTGTGGGCTATGTCTATATCTACCCATCTATCTAACCACGTTGCTTTCTTCTGTTTGATGTTTGCTGTATATTTCTATATCTATCCATCTATCTAACCATACTGCTTCGTTATGTTTGACTCCGCCGTATGTATCTGTATCTATCAATGTGTGTAACCACATTGTTTTGTGCTGTTTGACATTTTTCGTATGTATCTATGTCTACCCATCAAGCTAACCGTATTGCTTTGTCCTGTTTGCCGTTCGCCATTCACACACGCACACGCACGCACACACGCATGCACGCACGTAACTGAAAGTGATAATGTATGTGATAAAAAGTCTTGCATTCAATTTGAAAGTGTTTGCTTATTTGTTTATCTTTGTTCACTGCTCTTGCATGACTGGAAACATTCAACATTTCCATTCTTCTTTCACTCAACGCACCCCACGACACAAAGGCCGTTCATGAAAAAAACCTATCCCACGTTTGCAGCAGTTTGAAAGTGAAGTTGCGATTTCGGGGGGGGGGGGGGGGGGGGGGGGGGGGGGGGGGGGGAGGGGGGGACATCAACTGTTGAGAGGGTTGACACCATGCTAGCTGTTCCAAAGCTTTACTGTGTTGCATATGGTTGGTTTAAATAACTTTTATTTCGGAAACAAATGAACAGAATACCTTCATAATTGACAGGACGAAGGAGCAACAACAAGCCCTAGGCTTATACTGTGCTCAAATTGACATTTACAATATATTGGCGGTTAAATACATTCACAATATACTAAACATTTCACTTAGTGCTTACGATTTTGTTTTATAAGGAAACATTGAAAAAGAAAAACAAAAAGACAAAAAAAACAACAACAAAAAAGAGCCGAAAAAAGAGACACAGTAGCAGAAAAATAAAATGAATAACATGGAAAATGGGAGGAAGGGAGTGGAAACAGCAATCACATCATCAACAAGAATATGTGAACACTTTACAAACTCGAGAGAAACTTGTACAATAACGTAAAGTAGTTTAGGGTAGAAACCATCTTTTCCATAAGTATTGTGTTGAAGTATAGTTGTTCAATTTGATTAACTTTTTTTTCCTCTCTTTTCTTTTCCCCTTTTCATTTTTTTCCATTTCCTGTTATTGTTTTTCTTCCCTTTCGAGGACACTATGACATCGATCGCGTAAACAGAAAAAAAAAATTTACTAATTTTAGCGATGACGTTGGCTAATCAGTAAGTCAACAAACTATCTATCCAGTAAACTACGTCTTGGGCCAATCGACTTGTCAATCAGCCTCTTATTGCAAGAGTAAAGAAATGGATCATAATGAATAAATAAGAGCCAAACTATAAAGTTACAGAAAGTAAAATATGAAAAAGGCAAAAATGATTTTTTTTTTTTTTTTAAAATGAGAAAGTCAGGGCTGAAATCGGTTCGATTCGGAGATAAACTGGTGTACTTTTCCAAATATTAATGAATTCACATCAGGTTGAAGATCACGGCTACCTTCTAAAAGAAAACGTAATTGGGTATAATTCTGTGGAAGAGTCAAAATTGTATTTTCACGAACTATATTGAATAGGGGACAGAATAACAAATAGTGTTCTGCTGTTTCTCTCCCATTGCCACAGCTACAAGAAGGATTATTATCCAGATGTCGGTTAGCCATATCGTTCTTTAGATTCTTTTTTGCATATGGTTGGCGAAATATCCGCCCTGGTACCGCCCGTCAATGTTGGTCAGGCAAGAAAGAAAATGAAGCGGAAAGGGTTCCTCTGATGCATATAATTATTGTCTTCTATTACTTTTAAAATTCGCGCGGATTATCACCATTGCCAGATCAGCGGAACGGCCCATGAAAGTGTTTCCGAAATGAGCTTAAATGAATGCACAGTTTTCAACGTTTTCAACTGGTATACAACGACAAACAAACACGGTAAACCCAAGAATATTCAACATGGAAGGTTGACAGCGCAACAAGGCAATACCTGTTCAGCCGCTTTGCTTTAATGTATACTGTATTACAGCCTCATACTGTGACACAAATCATATATCATGCTAATTTATTCGCACATCTTTCTGTGAAGCTGCAAAAAAAAAAAAAGAAAACAAAAAAAAATACACACAAAAAAAAACCAACAACAAAAAAACAAAAAAACAAAAATCGAATTTTAAGGTGAAGTCAGCGGTGACGCTAAAGAAGTGAACACCATGTTCGTGCAACAGAAGCATATTCACGGTGGAAAAAAAATTCTGTTCGGTAAATACTCAAAGCAGCAGAAGTCTGAAAAAACAAAACAATTAATACGTCTGTACTCAATAGCGCAATTGTGCCTTTTATACATGTGTGTGTGTGTGTGTGTGTGTGTGTGTGTGTGTGTGTGTGTGTGTGTGTGTGTGCGCGTGTATGAATGTGGGAGTGCGCGCGCGTGCTCATTCGCACCCTCTCTCACTTATGTTAACATAGGTGTATGGCTCGTGCACAGGCAGGTAATGTATGAACATGTACACTACACAAATAGTGCTAGGGTGAGGATCTACCAGAAAAAAAGAAACAGATTGTGGGTGGACAGCATTTTAAGTGTTGATTTCTTTTTACCTCCAAAACAATAGATTTTTCTTTTCGGTTTTCATGTGGACGGTGGTGTGTGTGTGTGTGTGTGTGTGTGTGTGTGTGTGTGTGTGTGTGTGTGTGTGTGCGTGCGTGCGTGCGTGCGTGCGTGCGTGTGTGTGTGTGTGTGTGTGTGTGTGTGTGTGTGTGTGTGTGTGTGTGTGTGTTTCAGTTTACATTGTGGGTCGTGAAAATGTGCCATGGTTTCTTGTTTAACCAATGCAGCAGCTTGTGTTTGCACTGTCTGCCTCATGATTCCCTACAACGAACGATCGGGCTGGATGTCGGTGTAACATTCCACAAATACTCTCACTCGAAATTATTCCACGACGGCTGAGAAAGCGCGCGTGCCCCAGAATCTCCCCTGACTTTAAGAGGGGCGGAGATGGAGGTGGGAGGTGTGGGTAGAGATGGGGGTGGGGTGTGGATCCTGCATCTGGAACTTGAAACCTTTAACCATGCTCGAAGGCCTGTGTGTGTGTGTGTGTGTGTGTGTGTGTGTGTGTGTGTGTGTGTGTGTGTGTGTGTGTGTGTGAGACGACGGAGGAATTGTTTGCCTGAACTTGTCTCGCAGCTTATTATCATTGCGTCAGTCAGTGGGAGACTGCATCTCATGAAAGATGCAACTGGAGGCTGTTCAACACAATTCTTAGCTGCTGTCAGCACTCATGTGATTGACAATTTAACAGTGGAGCTGACTGATGTGGCATCCGTCTGTTTCGAGAGACAATGTTGTTGCGCCGTGGATCAGTCAGTTGAGTTGCAGCGCCTGCTGTGGCTGAAGAGCCCAATCCTCAAGTGGCAGACTGTTGCAGTTGCTGCAGGTGAAGTCTTGGTCGTCAGTGTCTGTGGGTGCCGACACAATTCTTTGCCATCTGCGGCACCTCCGTTTTTCCCACTGGGTCTGTCTCCTCTGCTCTGCTTGCTTGATGCAGGCCTTGATGGTGGACCGCCAGCTGACCCTGTCTGAAGCTGCTGTCTCCAGAATTGTTGGATCGAAGCTGCTTGTCCTCAGGTCGCGCTTGCATACATCCTTGTAGCGTAGGGCGGGCCGTCATGTGGGTCTGGAGCCTGTAGCCAACTCGCCGTACAGTATGTCCTTAGGGATTCGACCGTCATCCATGCGGCTAATGTGGCCAAGCCAGCGCAGGCGTCTCTGAGTCAGCATAGCGAACATGCTAGGCATCACTGCTTGGGCCAGGACATCCTTCTTGGTGATGCGGTCCTGCCATGTGATTCCCAGGAGTCTTCTGAGGCAGCGCAGGTGAAAGGCGTTCAGTCTGCGTTCTTGTCGAGAGTACAGGGTCCATGCTTCATTTCCGCACAGAAAAGTGATCAGCACGCAGGCTTGGTACACTTTCATCTTGGTGTTTGATGCTAGCATGGTGTAGTCCCAGACTCTCTTCGCAAGACGCGCCATCGCCGTTAGTGCCTTGCTGATCCGCATGTTCAGCTCAATGTCCAGAGGGAGGTTGCTGGCGATGGTGGAGCCCAGGGAAGTGAAGTCGTCGACCACTTCGAGGATGTGATCGCCGAAGGAGATGCGGGGAGCGCTGCTGACGTCTTGGCCCATGATGTTTGTTTTCTGCAGGCTGATATGAGGTCGAACTCGGTGCAGGCATCAGCGAAGCAGGTGATGTGCCATTGTAGCGCTTCCTCAGTGTGGGCAGTGAGGGCGGCGTCGTCTGCGAAGAGCATCTCCCTGATGAGGACTTTCCGCACCTCCGTCTTTGCTCGGAGGTTGAAGAGGCTTCCGTCACTCCTGGTGTGGAGGAAGATGCCGTCTTCAGACTGTCGGAAGGTGTAGCGAAGCAGCATGGAGAAGATGCCAGAGAGTGTCCTAGAGAGGACGCACCCTTGTTTGACACTGCTCTTGATTGGGTATGAACCCTCATACTGGACAGTGCCATTCATGGTGTCATGGACGGACATGATCATCTTAAGGAGCTTGGGGGATATCCAATCAAGTGTAGTAAGGTGAAGAGGCCTGACCTACTGACCAAGTCGAACGCACTGGTCAGATAGATGAATGCGATGAACAAGGGTTGTCTCTGCTCGTGGCACTTCTCTTGTAGCTGCCTCAGGGAGAATATTATGTCAATCGTCGACCTCGCAGCTCTGAAGCCACACTGTGCCTCTGGGTACTATCGTTCAGTGAGTAGTTGCAGCCTGTTGGGGACGACGCATGCGAACGCCTTGCCAACAATGCTGAGAAGGGATATTCTGCGATAGTTATTGCAGTTGTTGCGGTCCCCTTTGTTCTTGTATAGTGTGATGTTTGCATCGCACATGTCCTGGGGTACGGTCCCTTCCTCCCAACACTGCAGCTGAAGCTCATGGAGGTGATTGAGGAGTGAACTCTCCTTGCTAGCTTTAATCACTTCTGGTGGAATGCCGTCGCTTCCCAGAGCTTTACCTCAGGCTAGCGAGTCGATGGCCTTGCTGAGTTCCTCAAATTGTGGGTGGGGCATCGAGCTCCTCCATGACAAGTGCGAATGGTGTTCTCGATGGCTGTGTGGGTGACAAAATTCTTCCAGGAGTACAGCTCCTGGTAGTGCTCTGCCCATCTCTCCATCTGTTTGCTGCAGTCAGTTATGACATCCCCTGACGTAGATTGAAGAGGAGCGATCTTGATGGCACAAGGGCCAAACGCTTTCTGCATGCCTTCATACATGGCGTGGATGTTGCCGCAGTCGGCGGAGATGTGGATGCCCTGGCACAGGTTCAGCTAGTACTCGGCCCATTTATGGGCGATCCGCTGGGTGTTGCTGCGAGCTTTTTGGAGTGTGGCTAGTGCCTTCTTTCAGGGCTCCCTCTTGTGATCGAGGAATGCGACTTGCGTAGCAGCAATGGCAAGCTCCATCTCCGCAGTTCCTGCTTCAAACCAGTCTTCATTCTTCCTCATTCTCTTCCCATAGGTGTCCGAGGCGGATTGGTAAGTGGGATCGCGGATGTGGTTCCACCATGATGAAGCGCTGTCTGTCAGGCAGGCCTCTTGGGCTTTGTCAACGGCTCTGGCGAAGCGTTTGCGGAGTTCGGGCACTGACATCATGGCTGTGTTGATTCGAGGACGTCCCTTCTGCTGGAGCGGTGGATTCGCTTGGTCCAAAGACACACCTTGCTGCCGACCAGGGAGTGGTCAGTGTCGCAGTCAGCACTGTGGTAGCTGCGGTTGACGAGCACATGGTTGAGCAAGGATCTTCGGATGATCACGAAATCAAATTGATGCCAGTGACGGGATCTGGGGTGCCTCCAGCACACTCTGTAGTGTGGCTCGGTGGAGAAGATGTTCTTATACAGAGGTCGTGGAAGGAGCAAAGCTCAAGTAGCCACTGTCCGTTCTCGTTGAGCTTGCCAATCCAAAGCGGCCGATGCAGTTAGGCCAGAAACTGTGGTCTGCACCAATCTGGGCGTTGAAGTCCCAAAGCAAGAACAGCTGTTCCTTTGCAGGTACCTCTCTGATCTCGGCTTCCAGCTCTTCATAGAACTCATCCTTAGCCTCGGCTGTAGAGCAGAGTGTGGGGGCATAGACACTAAGGATGTTTGTTGGTCCAGAAGAGGTTGTGAGCCGGCGAGAGAGAATTCGCGCCGTCTCTTTAGAAGGTGGTTCAACTGAAGATAGGAGAGAATTGCGCACTGCAAATCTGACGCCATATATTCAGTGCTCCTCTGACTCCAGTCCTTGCCAAAAGAACGTGTAGACCTTCTCCCTGAAGCTGCCATTGGAGGGTAGTCTTGTCTCTTGCAGCGCGGCGATATCGATGTTGAACCTCTTCAGCGCGCGGTCGATGATGGCTATTTTCCTGGCGTCGTCAACTTGCTGGAGGTCGTCAGAAAGGCCAGGACACATCGTTCTGACGTGCCAGGTTGCCAGCCGCAAGGCTGGTAGTTTGGGTTTCTTTTTCCTTTTATTGCCTGCTGCAGGGTTTACAGTCTGTTTTTCGGTCTTTCCCCTGAGCTCCAAGCACCCATTGAAGCAGGCAGGCTGTGGCGGGTCAGCATCTTATTGGCTGGGGCTGCCCAGCTTGAGGTGGGTGGTAGCTGACCAGTGGTACGCGATGATCCCTCCCACTGTCGGAGACAACCCGTAGCGCCCGAGCTTACACCAATATGGTCTGGGCCCACAACTCGTGACTGCTGTCTCCCATGTTGTTTCCATCGCTGGGATAGCGGCACTGGAGTGACCTCTCCAGGGCGAAGGCCTGGGCGAAGTGTGTGAAGATCCTGGGGTGCCCAATGGCCAGAATCCCTCTCTCGGCCTTGCTGACAGGATCCAACGGAAAGGACTCTCTTCTCTCTGCATTCGATTGAAGCTGGGTGCGTCAGACTTGTAACCCGGCCGCCATGATGAAGCCCGCGATCTTCTCCAGATCAGAACGGGCTCCCACAATGGAAAGGACAAACCAGTACAGTATGCTGTCAGTGCAGCTGCAGGAATTGCCAGAGATGTCGATCAACCGCCTTAGGTGCTCCGCTCCGGATTAACTTTCAGGGTTTACTCCCTTAGCCTTCATCTCTCCCGAGACATCCACAAGGCAGTGAAGCTATTTAACCCATCGCTGGTAGTTTGGATTGTGAGCACCAGGGCGTTTCCACACACCGGTGGGCCTGCATGCCACACGTCTGGGGGTCAGACTTCCTCTGCGTCCGTTGTAGTTTAGCCTGAGTCCGTAAGGTCCCAGTTGACGTGTCACCACGAGGGGGCACTACATAGGGCTTGCTGGAGGAGAGGGTGTATACTGACAGTGGAAGATTGACGCATTCTGCTCCCCTTTTCGCAGTGCTGCAAGCCGCAGCGCCAGTCAGCGGTGGAGGCTGAAAGTGAGAGGTGACAAGCACACAGCTACTTCGCCAACACACTGGGCGCATCACACCAACCACTGGGACACACACACTGACTACTCTGACTGTTAACACATTTTGATCTCCCTTGCATCCTTAAATGGATCCTCAAGCATAGACTCAAAGATTTCCCTGTATATTTATTACTCTTAAGATGATGATTTTGGTTTTATGCCACCTTATTTCCTTACAGTGTTTTCTTCTCTTTTTTCTTTACTACCCTTCCCCAGCTGGGCCATGGGATTCTATTTCTGGTGGTGGTGAGACTACCACAGAATGATATAGACTGTGATGTATCTCCGTTTGATGCCAAGGGAGGACCAACACAACTAGCTCAGTCCCACTGATGAGTCTAAATCAGCGCACTAAAGGTCTGTGGGCAGGCAAAATGAATGATTGTTTTCAAGATATACAATAATGGTACCTAAACGCTACTAGGGAAGGATCTTTCTTTTCATTTGTCATCTAAGGCCCTCTTTTTCCATTCCCGTAATCTTTCCTTCGGGATCCCTTCCTTAGTGCGTTTTTTTCGTGTTTTTGTTTTTTCTTTGTTTTCGTTTTTTTTTTGTTTGTTTTGTTTTAAATCGTCAATTTATTGTTGTAATGACGAAGGACATGCTGGCTTGCACTTGTTTGCCCCACTACTTCACTGTTGTCTTGGTGTCCTGGGCTTCTCACTTTGCTAAACTGACTGTAGTAAACATCGCAGACTGTAAAATGCTAAAACAACAACAACAACAACAAAAAACCGACTGTCTTTTCATGCCTTGAGACTTGAATATAGTTTTCAACAAAATATTCGCTGACACGTCAGTTCCTTCAGGTCAGAGTGCGATTATAACAACTTCATATCAAGTCAAATGGCACATCAAATAGGGTGACTATTCAGTCGGGAAACAACAGGTATAAACATGAAGATAAGATGACAATTGTTGCGTCACACACACACACACACACACACACACACACACACACACACACACACACACACACACATACACACGCGCTCGCGCACGCGCGCACGCACGCACGCACGCACGCACACACACACGCGCGCGTGCATGCACGCACGCACACACGCACACTCACACGCATACAGAGAGAGAGAGAGAGAGAGAGAGAGAGAGAGAGAGAGAGAGCACAAATACATTGAGAGAGAGAAGGGTGGGGGGAGAGGGGACAGATGTATGCCCAATTTTACCACCAAAAGATATAGAATCATAGAGGCTGATGATCATGACCACACCATTTTGAATTTCACTCTGAAAATAAGGATACATGTACAGTAGGTTCCACGCTAACTTTCTGAGCATGAACACGCTCCCAATGAGAGAAATTAATGAAAGCTGTAGCGAGGAAGCGGATATTCCCTGATCAGGTTCCTAGCAAACTTTCTGAGCGTGAACACGCTCCCAATGAGATAAATCAAAATTTAAAAAAGAGGGGGTTAGTTACAGCCAAGGACAGAGACAAAGTACAGGACAAAACACAATGCATTTCGACCTCTTGGGTCTTCTTCAGGCAAAAACAAATAACATTTAGGACAGTGAAAACGAAGAACGAGAAACCACTTATCTTCTCATATTCAGCGCAAGATCAAAATGGCCGCCAGACGAAAACGAGGCCACCCAGGAGGGGATCATGGGAGCCGAAATAGTAAGTTGGGGGTAGGGGGTGGGGGTGGGGGTAGGGTGTGTGTGAAACAATGGGCTTTGTAGCTTGTTTTGTAGAATGGTATGATATATTACTGACGGTAGTGATTATAGTGGATTGATAATAGTGCTTAGTTGGGCAACAACAACAATAACAAATAATAACAAAAAGAAAAAATGTAATAAAAATAGAAAAAATACAAACATGAAAATGAAAAAAAAAATTGAATGGGTGGTGATTGTGATGATAGTAGTTATGTGTGGGTAGTTGTATGTGGGGATGTGGGTAATGCTAATAATTATTGGAAAGGAATGGAAGTGATCAATGGGTGATAAGGTATCATTGGGGGCAAAAACAAAAAAAAAAAAAGGGGGGGGGGGGGGAAGAGGGTAATGGGGGAGGGAGAGAGAGAGAAATTAATTAAAGCTGTGACGACGAGGCGTGTGTATAGCTGGATCAGGTTCCTAGCGAACTTTCTTGAGAGTGAACACACTCCAGATCAGAGAAAATTAGTGAATGAAAGTTGTAGCGAGGAGGCGCGTAAACGCTGATCAGGTCAACGTGTGAATGGAAACCAACACGCCATTTACAGTGTCGAGCAATGACAGGCCCATACCGGTGTAGGAGGCAAAAAAGACTTCCAGGAAAAAACCACTGGGAGTGTATTTTTCCTAGGAAAGAAACACTGCAATCTCGGAAGGGGAGTGTTATTTTCCTAGGAAAATTACACTGGCGCCAGGAAAATAACACTGCCACTACGGCGGCAAATAAGACTGGCGGGAAAAAAAGACTGGCGGCAAATAAGACTGGCGGGAAAAGAAGACTGGCGGGAAATAAGACTGGCGGGAAAAAAGACTGGCGGCAAATAAGACTGGCGGGAAATAAGACTGGCGGCAAATAAGACTGGCGGCAAATAAGACTGGCGGGAAAAAAAGACTGGCGGGAAAAAAAGACTGGCGGGAAAAGAATTTTAATCATGGAAGAATTAAAAGAATTAATTGAAAGAAAACTAGAGCAGTCTTTTTTTCCTGGGGTAGTGTTAATTTCCTGGGCGTAGTCATTTTTTCCTGGTGAAGGAGTGTAATCTACCTAGGAAAATAACACTCCTGTAGTGTTTTTTTCCCGCAGTGTTATTTTCCGCCGACACCGGCCCCTCTCACCCCTTTAAACTCTCCCCTCTCCAGCCTCTTTCCTTACCGCTCATGTTTGCACCACATCAGCGCTACAGACCTGTATGTGGGCGATTGATTGTCTGTGCTGCTTGCCTACACACATCAGGGTTGAATGGAGGGTAGAAGGGAGAACAAAGTCTGTCCCTCCTGTATTCTGCCTTGGCGTCGGTGAGTGTTGATAGAAGGGGAGGTGGGGAGAACGTGTGTGTGTGTGTGTGTGTGTGTGTGTGTGTGTGTGTGTGTGTGTGTGTGTGTGTGTGTGTGTGTTGGACGATTGTCTCTGTTTGCCCCCACACACGCATCGAGGAGGGTGTGTGTGAGTGTGTGTGTGTGTGCGTGTGTGTGTGTGTGTGTGTGTGTGTGTGTGTGTGTGTGTGTGTGTGTGTGTGTGTGTGCGAAAAAGTGTGTCTTTCTGTGTTTATAGGCGTGACAGATGGTGAGGGGGAAGAGGGCTCTGTGTGTGTGTGTGTGTGTGTGTGTGTGTGTGTGTGTGTGTGTGTGTGTGTGTGTGTGTGTGTCTTCAGTGCATATGTGAAGAGAGAAAGAAATGGAATGCTTTTCTCTTTTATGCAGATGCTCTCTCTCTCTCTCTCTCTCTCTCTCTCTCTCTCTCTCTCTCTCTCTCTCTCTCGTATGTGTTTGTGTGTGTGTTATGGAGAGTGGCGACCCCATAGATTTTCTTGGTGTGTGTAGTGGGCTACAGTGACAGAGAGAGAGAGAGAGAGGAGAGAGAGAGAGAGAGAGAGAGAGAGAGACAGAGAGACAGAGAGAGAGACAGAGACAGAGAGAGACAGAGAGAGACAGAGACAGAGAGACAGAGAGAGACAGAGGTGGATGTTGACAGACTTGAAGTAGCGTAGAGGCAGATAGGAGGAGGACAGGTGGGGGCTGGAGAGGCCAACAACGCGAGACGATGGAGACAGGTTTACTTCCCTTCATTCTCTCTGATTAACTACTTTTGTCTTACAATCTGGGAAGGTGGACGGTGGTGATTGGGGGGGGGGGGGGGGGGGGGAGAGACTATGGGGAAGGGGAGAGATCAGAGGAGGTGGGATGGGGTGATAAACATAGGGGGGATGAGGCAGTGTGCGTGCGTGCGTGCGTGTGTGTGTGTGTGTGTGTGTGTGTGTGTGTGTGTAATATTAAAACTTCTATATCTCTCTGTGTCTATCCCTCTCTCTGTCTTTGGCTCTCTGTCTCTTCTCTGTCTCTCTCTGTCTCTGTCTCTCTCTCCCTCACCCCCTCTCTCTCTGTATGTGTGTGTGTGTGTGTGTGTGTGTGTGTGTGTGTGTGTGTGTGTGTGTGTGTGTGTTTATTTGTGTATGTGTGTGTGCGTGAGAGAGAGAGAGAGAGAGAGAGAGAGAGAGAGAGAGAGAGAGAGAGAGAGAGAAATGGAAACATCCCTTTTTGATTATCTCCTCTTCTTGTTTATCATAATTATCAACATGATTCTTTTTCTTTCTTCATTTATTTCTTTACTCGTCGTTCTTTTTTTAATTTTTTTTTTCATTCTTTCTTCACATTGCAGTTGCAGTTTGAAGAAAGATGACAGTTGGTCCTCCAATGTGTCTGGGCCTCATCTCTGTGCGCTCAGTGTTGGTCCTCACCATGACCTTTCTGTGTGCGCTACCCTTGACCCCTCTGACCTCTGCTGTGACCCATGACCCCTACCATGACTACTGCATCATTGGAGCAGGGCCGGCAGGTTTACAGATGGGATATTTCTTGAAGAAAAACAACAGGGATTACATGATTTTCGAACGTTCCAACATTTCCGGTAAGTCGGACTGAACTTCAGGAGAACAATACTATAAGTCGAATTGCCATCTCTCTCTCTCTCTCTCTCTCTCTCTCTCTCTCTCTCTCTCTCTCTCTCTCTCTCTTTGCATGTGTTCTTTCTCACTCTTCTTGTCTCTTTCTCAGTCTCCATATTTCTGCCGTTCTGTCTTTTAGCTAAAAACTCGATAAAAGAAATGGTACTGTAAACATTCAACAACACCAGGCGTAAAGGTCCTTTGCCTTGGTTTCGACACACGAGTGCAGTCTGTGTGGTCGCAGTGCATCTCTTGAATTAGATTCTGCACGGTTACATGACATACCTGTATCTGTGCATCAGTTACGGTTTGAGGTAATCAAGTGACGTCATTTGAAAGGAGGTGTATCAATTACTGGAAACAACCATGCCTAAATCGTGCACAATGTCTTCACACTTCGATTCCTTCAGATTTTGGAACACAACGTCAAAGACTCCCTGAAGCCCTCAGAATGGACCCCAGCTTCTGGAACACCCAGGAGGCGTGGAACCACAGGTCCTGCCCCCCCCCCCCCCCCCCCGAAGTTTTGCAACGTGCTCTGTCACTGCTGTAGGGGGGGGGGAGGGGGCTTTTTGGAAGCCGAAAAAAACCCCAAACCGCCTGCATAGAAAAGGGAGAATAACCAACAACCATGCCTTCGCTTCCCTTGATTTCCTTGGGAGTAAATTTTGTCCAATCACGATTCGCCCAGTCCTTTGGTTGTCGGGCGTAATTGCTGCAGTTTATTCCCAGAGGTATGAAACTCTTGAGTGTAAGGTTTTACCATAATACTGAGGTGCGATTCGCACAAAAGTGTTTATGGTGTGTTGGGAAAAGAAAATACGTCAGTGCTTAATAAGAAAAAAAAAGGTATCCTGCTTGACCTCCGGTGATATTATATTGTAAATATTGAACATGAAGGAAATCTTTAACGGAAAGAAACTGAACCTGAGACTAGTTGTTCAAACTGTCTCTTTGTTGTTGGCCTCAGTTTCTTTCATGTTGACATATATTTTCCTCGAGTTACGCCATTCAAACGAATTTTGTAAACTCCCTGTGAATGGTCATTCTCAAGGTCTGTTCATTTCTTGTCAATCTCTCTGTCTCTAGTGCCGTGTGTGTGTGTGTGTGTGATAAAACCAATGATCTTTTTATTCAACTTATGTATGATTTGGGGCAAAGTGAGCTGGGTGTGTGGGAATAAAGACAGATTGGTAAAAAGGCGATTGGCCGTGTTTGTGTTTGGATGAACTTGATTGGGTAAAATGTTTTTGGACAAAAAGCGATTGAGTAAAACGTGTTCAGAAGAAAAGTGATTGGCTAAAACGTGTTTGGACGAAACGTGATTGTGTAAAACGGGGTGCGCGTGCGGGAGGCACTCCTTTGCCCACGCTTGACTGTTTGGCCACCTCAGGAGCCACAAATACCAAACCGTATCTTTCTCGGGACGTCTGTGGACGCGCTTTATTATCAGTGTTCATGCCCATTGAATTACAAACGCAGACAATGACACTGAACAAATTACGTTGCTTTGTTGGACGTCGCGAGTATAGTGGATATATAACATCGTGTCATTCCCGATTTCTTCTGGTTCAAACACTTCTGCCACATGCTTTCTGCAGCAGAAGAATGAGTCACACCAATCTTGTTGTTGTTGTTGTTGTTGTTGTTGTTGTTGTTGTTGTTCTTCTTCTTCTTCTTCTTCTTCTTCTTCTTCTGGTTGTTGTCGTTTGGTTGGTTGGTTGGTTTTTGTTGTTGTTTTATTGTTTTGTTGTTGCTGTCAAGAAGCTCACTCAAAATTACTGGAAGAAACAAAAGTATAACGAAAAAGGTCAATAAGCAAACAGCACTTTCTACTTTAAGGCTATCGATAGTGGCAACAAGACAGGTACACGCACACGAACGCATACACATGTAATGTGGTCACGCTTCCTTGCATATACGTTCCTTTTTCTTCCCTGTCTCACCTTAAGCCGTCCCACCCCTACTCCCCATCTCCACGCCTTTGACATCCCCCTCCACCCACAGGTACTCCGTTTCTCCGCTCCTTTCCCGCCAACATGGTCCATACATGGCCTACCCATGCACACAGCATATTGGCCTATGTAGAGAGAGAGAGAGAGAGAGAGAGAGAGAGAGAGAGGAGAGAGAGAGAGAGAGAGAGACAGACAGACAGACAGACAGACAGACAGACAGAGTTAGATGGAAAGGGGAAGGGGAAGGGAGGGGAGAGGAAGAAGAGTAGGAGAGGGGGTGAGCAGTTTAATGGAGTAGGTCATGAGTTCAGACGGTGTATACACATTTTGGCTTGCAGAAGATTTAGCACGCACACGGACGTTCATAATTTTAATCATGTTACAGAGACATGAAATGTAAATTCAAACGTTTCGTTTCTTGGAATGTTTTAATGTGTTCGTATTTTCAAGACTTTTTTTTTGGGGGGGGGGGGGGTAGGGAGAGAGAGAGAGAGAGAGAGAGAGAGAGAGAGAGAGAGAGAGAGAGAGAGAGAGAGAGACTTTCAAGAGTCAAACGTTATATTCTTGAAGGCCATAGCCCCCATAGAATGGGGATATATGTTATAAATCATGTCGCAAACTGATAGTGCTATTCTTTATGTTATATGCATAGTGCGCTTCTTGAATACTTGATATAAATGAATAACCGTTTAACCGTGTTTTCGTTTGACGATGACGTTAACAAGGTTAATCAATGAATTAAACAAGACTTACCTGTAAGTTGTCGTTTAATCTGGATTATTTAGAGCATAGTGTTGGGAAGGAACGTTCACATGAGATGCTGTGCGCGGAAACATACTCAGGTTTTAGACGCGATTGACCTCCTCTAACAGAAACTATACTTGGGTGGGTTTTAAAAATGTTGTTAGAGCTGTGAAGGGAGGGCATGTGAACGCTCCTTTCCAACACTACGCTCTAAATAATCCAAATTATACTACAACTTACAGGTAAGTCTTGTTTAATTCATTAATTATTTCTCGCATAGCGATTGGTTCATCCACTTTCGCATGAAAATTTAGAGGAGGAAGTCAAACACAGTAACTGAATCAACTGCTGAGGTAAATTCTTACATTTTATTCATAACATCTCAAACATTTTACTTGCACAGTTCAACATGAAATCTGAAACAACAGATTTTATTATTTATTTACAAATTTGTCCAGAATGGACTGACTGAAGCTTTTGTGTGGCACTACTGGTTTGCAGTCAAAACTGCTAAAAGTGCCTTCTCTTGACCAGCTAGCAGCTGCCAAAACAGAGGCAGTGGGGACATCCCTGCTGAAAGCTGCTGATGTACTAGCTGCTCTAGTACTATGCGCTGAAAACTTAGAAATGTCCACTCCAGATGACTCCAACACTGTCTTTATCCATCTGGAGAAAGTGTCTCTTGAAACATGTCCGTGGGGTTTTACATAAGAAATAAAAAGTTCTTTCCCATGTCTAAAGCTAATGGTTCTCTTCAAGTCTTCTTGCATATGTACAACAACACACAGCTTTTGATTTGGAAAACAAATTACTTCTAAAGGTTTTACATGCTTCCCTGGTTTGGACTGCTTAAGCACTGAACTGTATGTTATCCTACACTTCCTTTCACTAATTTGTACATCTTCAACATTCAGTGCATGGAGAGTTTGGCCTCTCTGACCTGACACTAGTGCTAGAATCATTGTCAATCTGAGGGTGAGATGTTTGAGATCTAGTTTCTCTACCGTGTCCCAGCCTGCAAGGTATTGAACCACTGAATCAACATCCCATACCTCCTGATATTTTGGAAAGGATGGCCTATTTTCAAATGCTCTCTTAACTATGCGACATATAACTGGATGACTACCCTTAGAATCCTTTCCCTGGGTGCTTAGATAGGCAGAAATCGCACTTCGTGCTAAATTTATTGCGCTATGGCTTGCTCCTGTCTTGTACAGTTCTGCAAGAAAGATTGCTGCATCTATGTGTGATGGAACTGTGATCTGAATTCTAGCTACATATTCCTGCCACTTTCTAATGTTGTTGTCATATGCTCTGGCGGTGGACGGGCGCCATGAGTCCATCAGAAGGTCCACTGCTTCCCTTGTCATTCCAGCTTGCTGGTAGATTAGCCGCAGATCTTGCAAACTAGCAGGTTCAGACGCCTTTGCTGTATCAGGGGATGAATGGCCGCTGGCTGGCTGGGGAGATATAGAAGCCTGGTCCTGCACGGGAGCCTCACGGGTGGAGCCACCAACAGTCGCTGGAGTGCTGGGTACCATACCTGTGTTGGCCAGTCCGGCACCACTAGCACCCCCATGGCCTTGGCCTGCTGAACCTTCTGAAGGACTCGTGTCACCACACTGAAAGGTGGAAACATACACACAGTCATGTTTTTCCACGAGATATGAATGCATCAACAGCAAAAGCAGCGGGTGAGGTCTATATGACATATTTGTCCATCTGTTTGTTCAGCCTGGAAGCAAACATGTCAATGGTGGGCAAAATGCTTAATTCTTGGAATGCTGCCCTGAGGCGACTGCTGTCAAGTTTCCATTCTGCATCCATGTTAATGTGTCTGGATTCATAATCTACAATAACATTCAGCTTACCTGGAATGTAAGCAGCACTAAGCCATATATCACTGCATACACACCATGACCATATTTCAACAGACAGGGAATTACAGACCTCTGAATGACTTGTGCCCATGTGTTGAATACAAGACACACAAGTGGTGTTGTCACTCATCAACCTGACATGCTTTCTTTTCAGTTTCTTTTGAAAACTCTGTAATGCTAACAAAGCAGCTTTCAATTCTAGAACATTTATGTGGGCTGTTTTTTCACTGGTGGACCATTCCCCTCCTGATGATATGCCCTCACATTCACATCCCCAGCCGGTAAGGCTGGCATCCGACATGACTACAATATCAGGTTCACTTGTGCCTATGTCCTTATATGCTTGGTCCACAGTAGTAACCCACCATTTTAACTCAGCTTTGCTTTTGTCTGACAACGCCATGAATTGGTCAAAATCTCCAGAGCTTTTCTTTAATGCACGGATTTTTTCTGCTTCTAAGCACTGATAATGGAGAGCCTCATGTTTCACTGCTACAAGGCTGGAAATAATTTTTCCTACTGCCTGCGCCACCTCTCTGATTGGTACAGATTTTTTATGCAGCAGGCCCGTAAGCTATCACAAAGACTTGTTTTTCTCTCAGGAGTGAGTCTGACTGTCATTGATTCTGAGTCAATGATCACACCCAGACACTGAATTTGTTTGGATGGTTTCAGCTCTGACTTTGTTGGGTGTATCAGGAAACCTAACTTTTGAAGAGCAGTCACAGTGTCAGTGACATTCCTCATGCACTCCTGCTTTGTGAAACCATACAACAAACTGTCATCAAGAAAAGCTGTGGAGATATGTCCTTTCATCCTTAGCTTGGCAAATACAGGTTTCATCAGTTTTGTGAACAAGCAAGGAGCTGAAGCAAGGCCATTGGGCAGAGCTGTATATTCATATTGCTGACCTCTCCAGACAAATCTTAGCAGCTTCCAGAAATCTGGGTGAATGGCTATGGAATAGTAGGCATCTTTGAGGTCAGCTGAGCTCATGTAACAATCTCTCTGAACAAGTGATAAAGCAGTGGTCAGT
This sequence comes from Conus canariensis, assembly GCA_033310375.1. Lineage (NCBI taxonomy): Eukaryota > Metazoa > Mollusca > Gastropoda > Neogastropoda > Conidae > Conus > Conus canariensis. The sequence continues at coordinate 92,964,693 of CM065715.1, forward strand.
GTTTCCATTTTAAGATGGTGGTAGGTGACTTCTTCTTTCAGTCTCTTTAAGTTTAAAATCATCCTGTGGGATCCATCTTTTTTTTTTTTTTCTAGTAGAAATTGAAGCAACGACTTCACCTTCTTTTTTCTCACGTGCCCTTATCACTCCTTTAGCTAGAAGGATTTGAATTTCACTGTCAATTATTGCACTTTCACTTTCATTGAAAGGATTTGTATGGGACACTGTCAGTTTGCTCAGAGTGTCTGGGTGACAGTCAAACTGAATTTTTGCACCTGAGACAATGCTAAGAATATCTGGATCAGAGGTGATCTTCAACCAAGAATTCATGAATTCCTTAATTCTGCCTGCTTGGAACATGGCAGCTTCACATTCAAGAAGAGTAGTTGTCACCGATCGGCGGTACTAAATCAGTATGTCCATGTGTTTAAGAGTAGTGGTGGTTCAAGATAGAGAGCGTGTGCGCGTATGCGTGTGTGTGTGTGTGTGTGTGTGTGTGTGTGTGTGTGTGTGTGTGTGTGTGTGTGTGTGTGCGTGCTCGCGCGTATGTGAGGTTGGGGTTTAGTTAGCTAGAGTTAGGTTAAGTTTCTCAGGGTTAGGTAGAAAGATTAGGCTGGGTAGGGGGCAGGTGAAATAGGACATACAATATTCTTTCATTCCAGTCTTCACTTATTGAAGGAATGGAATGGAAGCGGGAGGTTGGTTTCGTTCCCGATTGTTACCCTTTTGTTACTTTGGTTCTATACCAGAGAAGGCGGGGCAGGATATCGGCTGTTGTTGTGTTGTCAAGTCTGTGAGTAGTTGTGGTAAATTGTCGTGTTGTTGCACGAGCAATAACTAGTCCGTTGGTCAGGCGTGTCAGCTCTGCGGAGGGATACACTGCTCTGACCAATCGTTGTTTTGTGTGGTGAGTAGAGTTCGCTTGATTCCGACCAGGGCGGAATGCGTTGGGGTAGCTTCACTTCGGTCCCTGGTGTTCGTCGGAGTGGACGTACGCCTTGTAGGTGCGGCGGCAGCGCCGTTAGTTTTTGAAGAGTGACTTCAAGTCATAGTTAGGGCCAGGTCCTCGTCGGGTTTGGGTGCCCTTGGCCTGTGCTGAGTCGGTGTCGTCCTTGTTGGCAGCCACTGTCAGCCAGTTGCAGAACTGGTGTGGTTGATCGTCTGTATGTCCAGATTGGTGATCTGTTAGGTTCGTTGTGTTGTAGTTCGTCGTGTTGTCTTGTATTATGGCGAGTTGTACTGTAGTTGTCTCATGTTGGGATTAGTTGTATGGTGTTCGTTGCGTATACTGGTTGTCTGGTATGATGTTGTCTTGGTTCCGTGATTGGAATTTGTTGTCAGCCGGTTTGTGTTGTTACCTCTTTTCGGTATATTCTGTAAGTAGTGTACATAGTGGTTCCTGAGTTCGGTTGTCATGTGACAGTTTGGCTAGACAGTGTGGGTTCGATATAATAACCGTTGATGGACGGTGATGTAGATATTGTTTGGGGTTAGTTCATGTTAATGTCAGTGGGTTCAATAAGAGGGTAGTACGAGGTTGCATTTTGTTGAGGATCATGATATGAGTCAGGTGCAGATGTGTCTGCGTGAATCATACAGGGATTGTGCTCAATTTCAGTTGTAAATAGTAGTAGTTCGATGATATTGATTAACGATTTCGGAGTTGACCTGCACAGCATTCGAATCGGTTAACTGTGTAGTAGGGCTAAGGCCAATTTGTGGTCGAGTGGTTGATACTGGAGTACCGTCGTGACTATCTATTCAACTTATATTGGTGTCTTCTCACTTTCGTTACGAGTCATGGTTCTCGACGCGGGTGTCGTGCGCGTGCAGACTGTATCTGTGGCGTACGCATTTGGTACAGGACAGTGAGTCCATATGGTTAGAAGTTTTTTTTAAAGCAAACGAGTCGTCACACATGCAGGGATGTATGTGTTTGTGACAGAACGGGGTTGGAGAAAGATATCTTAGGTTGTGGGGAGGCAACCCAGTTATGAATTTTAGTAAGCAGAAAGAAGGGAAAGGTAAAGTTTAAGGCGAGTAGCTTAGCAGTTGATAGGATAAAAACGGATGATGTGCAGCATGTAATATTGTATGAAGTGTGGTTGTGTTGGCATAACAAGGATTAACCACTGGGTTATCTGACAAGAGATGACATAAGAGTGAGGTGCTGGATGGAAATTTTGGCGAACAAATCATGTTGTTTTTGATATATGGTTATAATTGACAGTGCAAAGAGGGGTAATAATGTGAAGGATTGTGGCTGCGAGCCGATTCTTTTGTGTGAACATGCTGGAACTGTGAACCGCTAAGAATTGATAAGGTTTTTTTTTTCCTGAGAGATGTGTGTTACTACTGGTTATTGTGTGGAGACATTTCCTTGTGAAATTGGCCATTTCCTAGATTATTTAGTATGTTCTAAGGGGGCCCATGGAGTCCGTGTTGGATCGCTTAGATTGGTTTATTTCTCCGAGAATTGGGTGTGATTCCTAATTTCATATGTAATAGCGTGGATGGGCTCAGGGAGAATATTGTTTTACCGCTGTTGTAAGGGTTGGCAGGAAATGGATCTGATAACCCCAAAGTGAGTAATGGGTTGGGGGATGTATTCGAAATTTAAGGGGTCACTCTCATGCCCGAGTGGGAAGTAGGCAAGGGAGATGGAGAGTTAAAGCTTTACCAAGTAGCCTATGTGCCTTGATGACTCGGGTAGTAGCAACACTACAGTAGTGGCCTACAGTTGTGTCAGCAGGTATCCTGTTCCGTCCTGAGGCTGGGGCCAGACCACCTCAGTCTACTGCCACGTGCCGGCAGGTGAGCGGCGCTTTCCAGTGCCTGTTGTTTTCCCGGGAGAGGGTGACCACCCAGGCCGTCTGCCTTCTGTGGGGCAGCTCTCCTCCAGCTACCGGTGCTTTTCCGGGAGTTCTCCGGCACTGGTTCCTCGTCCCTGTTCAGGCGTCCTGTGAGAGGGCGCTGCACCAGGCCTTTTTTCCACCCTTGGTGTCCGGCGGGGCCTTCAGAGGTGGAGGCGTCCTACGAGCCCCGGACCCGTCGAGAGGGCGTCTGGTGTGTGTGCGTTGGGTGTCGTGCCCATCGCGGGGAGGAGCCAGACTGCGGGAAGCCACGGTCAGCGCCGGGGTGCAGAGTCTTCCGGGGAGGTGTCAGCCTGTGAGGGGCCACGTACAGCGCCGAGGACTGGAGCTTTCCGGGCCGGGATGGGTTGTCCCATGTTTGTGATAGAAGGGGTGTAGCGTTAGGCAGTAGGGTTAGGGGTGTTAGCTACTGCCTCCTTTTAGGACGTAGTGGCTGGCACAGTGTAGGGTACTTGTCGTTGCCTCCCTTAGGGACGCAGCGAGCAGTTTGGTAGTGGTCCCGGGTTAAAAGAGAAGGGTGAGTCCTGGGGAGAGGTGTGGGTGGTAGCAGTAGTTAAGAGATTAGAGTCCCTTTGGTAAATCCTTGTCCCTAGTAGTTAGTCACCACGTGTGCGGGCTATCGCTGTGTCCCCAGGTCACAGTGATATACTGTAACTGGTGTTTTAGGTTAGGTTAGGGTCTTCCAGGTCATTATAGTAGAGTAGGGTGAGTCAGCGGAAATTGGGATACTTGTGTGCAGTTGTGGATGTGCGTGAGTGGTGGCGCCATGGAGTGTGTGTGAAATAAAGAAGCGTGCGTGATTGTAAAACTGTGTTAGTGTGCTGTGTTGTCTGACCTAGTGTGTGATAGGCGTGGGTAAGGGTGGTAGGGCCGTCCGGCTTAGCGACCGTGACACTTTGGTGGAGATGCGGGGTACCATAAGGGGTTCTGGGTAGGTGATAGGTAGCTAGAAGGGAGGTAGGGGGGTGTTGTGTCCGGTGTGTACGTTGTGTGAAATGTAAGTGGGTGGTTGGTGGGAGCGTACCAGTACCCTGGGAGGTGGTACGTAGTGTCCCTGTTCACTTCAGGCAGGTTTCCATTGGCACTGGGCAGGGCACTTGTATTGGTGTGAATGGGTTGGCGCTACCGAGTGAGTGAGGTATGAATGGTCAATAAACATTTGAGTGGTTGTTGGAAGTGTGAGTGATTACACCGTACAGTGTAGGTGAGGTGCCGGAGGGTACCAGGTGTCCTTTGTGTCCCTTACATGTGGTATAACCCCAGTGAGTAGGTAGAGTGGTACCCGGCCCGTGACTGTGCACGCTGCGTGCTCGGATATCCTGTGGGGATTAAGGGCAGTGTAAGCCCAGGTGACTGTGTGGGAAGCACGAGGGTGCGCAGGGTTGTGACACTAAGGTATGCTGTGAGTGCACCTGGACTTGCGGGGTGCAAATGCACTGTGATCGTGTGGGTGCGGCCTACCAGAGACAGTGAGGCCTGTGACTGTGGGCAACTGGTGCGCATGCACAGTGGACGGTGGACACAGGGTGTCACGTGATTCAGTCAGTGACCAGACAGTGCAGTGGTAGTATTATATGGGTTGGAGCCCATGGGGGTATATGTATGAGGTACACAAGTGTGGGTGGAGTTATGCTTGGTGCGTGACTCATTGAGGGTATTGTGTACTTGTGCTGAGTTGATTCAGGGGCTAGTGCGTAGTCAGGAACCTCCAGTTGCGCTCAGATCGCACTGTCCGTTGATAGCTCTGTGGTGGTAGGGGTACCCTATGTCTAAACACACCCGAGCCCATCCGCTGTACGACCCCGATAGTGTCATGGATCCACAGGCCCCTACGGCGGATACCAAACCTAAGGTTAGTGACCAGGATGCGGGGGTGGATCAAGAACAGGGGACGGTGGCTTATGCAAAGTTTGCCAAGTTGGGAGCGGCGATGGGTTTAGCTGGGGGAGACCTCGCCAGGTTCGTCACAGACTCAGTACGTAATGAGGGTGAGAAAACGGCGAGAGAAGCAGAATTGGAGCTCCGGATGGAGGAGAAGGTGAGGCAGAAGATGAAGGATGAGAGGGAGCTAGAAATGCAGCGGACGCAGATTGAAGAGAAGAAGGCTGCTAGGCATAGGGAGCTAGAGATGCAGCAGAGGAAGATAGAAGAGGAGAAAGCTGCTAGGCAGAGGGAGCTAGAGATGCAGCAGAGGAAGATAGAAGAGGAGGAAGCTGCTAGGCAGAGGGAGTTAGAGATAAATCAGAGGGAGCTAGAGATGAAGCAGGAGAAGATAGAAGAGGAGAAAGCTGCTAGGCAGAGGGAACTAGAGGTGAAGCAGAAGAAGATCGAAGAGGAGAGGGAAAGGTCAAAGCGGAAGGATGAAGACGAGAAAGCAGCGAGACAGATGGAACTGGAACTGCAGAGGAAGAAGATGGAGGAAGAAAGGGCATTAAGGGAAATAGAAGCTCAAGCACGGCAAGCCGAGTTAGATCTCAAGAGACGAAGGGATGAAGCCGAGTTAGAGGCAAGAGAGCGAGAGCTAATCATACAAGAGAGACAGGCTTAGATGAAGCAGCGCATAGGAAACGCTTGATTGAGGTGGAGGAAACGAAGCATGTCCACCTTGAGCCGTTAGGAGAGAACGACGACGTGGACGCTTTCATCGCCCAATTTGAGCGTGTAGCCCAGATGTGCAAGTGGAGCAAGACCTCATGGCCCACACGTCTGATGTCTCTGCTGAGAGGAAAGGCTAGAGAAGCGGTGATGCGGTTAAGTGCGGATGAGTTAGGCGACTATGATCAGATAAAGAGCGCCCTGTTAAGCCACTTCAGGCTAGATGCTGAGGCCTACCGAGAAAAGTTCAGGAGCATCAAGAAGGACGCTGCTGAGACTTTCGGCCAGATGCTGGGAAGGATGAAGCGGTGGTTTTCCCTCTGGTGTGTGGCAGCGGGCAAGGATGAGAGTGTGGCAGAGGACGTAAAGGATCTGCTGTTCCAGGAACAGTTTTATCAGCTATTGTCTGCAGAGTTCACAACTGAGGTGCGGAAGACATGCCCGAAAACTGTGGAACAACTTGCAACGGAAGCTACTGTTTTGGCAGAGGCCAAAAGACTGGGGAGGAAGGCGAGGCAAGACCGAACAGTTAACCAGCCCAACCTGGGTAATACACGTGAAACAGCAGGGAGCCAGCCCACAGGAAGGTCCCAACAAAGTGATGGTGCACTACAGCAGCTGAACAGGAGATCAGAAGGGCCTAGATCGACCATAGTTTGTTTCAACTGCAAGAAGCCAGGCCACATCGCTAGGAAATGCCCTGAGCCCCATTCTGTTGGAGCTGTTCATTGCTGTGACCAGCCCCAAGCTCGAGTAGTCCCTACGTTGTGTCGCCCATGCGCTGAGCAGCGGTACGAGCCTGCGTGCATTGTAGAAGTTAACGGGTCTCCGGCCAATGGATTACGGGACACTGGTGCCGGAACACACGTAGTGGCCAAGTGGTTAGTACCGGCAGATGCGTACACAGGAGAGACAGTCCCAGTAGTGTTGGCTGAATCCAGATGCAGGTCTGTGTTACCTGTGGCGGTAGTAGAGTTGAAGTCACCATTCATCGCAGGGAAGTTGGAGGTTTTGGTCATGAATAACCCTGTGCAGGAAGTCCTGATCGGAAACTTCGCAAAGAGAGTAGGAGATCCCCGTTGGACACGTGTGCCTGTATATGCAGACCCGGCGTTGGTAGAGGCAGTGCAGACACGCGCGCTGAGAGCCAGGGAGCAGCAAGAACCTGTACCACTGCCCGTCGAGGAATGCATTCTGAACACCTCTACCCAGCAGTTAATTCAGATGCAGGACCAGGATGAAACATTGAGGAAGGCTCGGAGTGCATGTGAAGCGGGGACGCGCTTCCATACCAAGTTTGGAAGAGTCGAGTACGCTCGGAAATCTGGTGTACTGGTTAGGCGGTTTGAGGGTCCCAAGGACGTAGCGAGTCAGATCTGCGTCCCAGCTGAACTACGGACCACGGTGATGAAGCTAGGCCACGAGGTACCCATGTCTGGTCACTTAGGTACCACCCGAACCAAGGAGCGAGTTGGTCGCCATTTCTATTGGCCAGGCATGCATGCTGACATTCGTCGGTACTGCCAGTCATGCGTCCAGTGTCAGCGTACAGTGGATAAGGGAAGAATCTCAAGAGTTCCCCTTGTAAGGATGCCACTGATGCGCAGGCCCATGCAGATACTGAGAGATCGGTGGTTGCAACCCGAGAGGCAAGAGCTCTGCACAGCTACAGAGTACGTCGTCAACCTAAGGAACAAAATAGCTAAGACGTGCAAGTTGGCAAAGGAGAACTTGGCAACGGCAGCTTGCAGGTACAAGCGGCATTTTGACTTGACGGCGAAACCCAAGAAGATAGCTGTGGGGTCTAGAGTACTAGTGGGAGGATCACAAGGTGGGCACTGCAGCTGCAGGCATTCCAGTTTACGGTGCAGGCAGTGTCTGGAAGTGACAATGTGGCGGCAGACTTCTTGAGTCGATTGAGAGAGAGAGAGAGAGAGAGAGAGAGAGAGAGAGAGAGAGAGAGGAAACCTGAGGGTTCCATTAACCTGTGTCGTGAGAGGTTGACATTGTCGAAGCTATGCATGTGTTATTATCTTTGGTAAAGAATGGCGTAGCAAAGTGTTACTGTGGGTGTGGTATTTGTAGCACGTGTTACACAGCAGTTGTGCGTAATCAGAGCCCCCTCAGTTATGAAATTTATATGTAGTGCGTAGTGTAACGGCTGCCTATAAGTGCCTGCGTTAAGGTCGTGTGAAGCAGCGTTAGACCAGGTTGATTAATGTAACCTGTGATTGTTGATGTATTTAAAAGTTGATGCTGTTGTGATGGAAGTTTTGGAGTGCATCAAAAGTAACAGTAGGACAGAATGAGTGATGGGAAATTGGATTCTCATAGGTAGGGTGTGGCTAAAACGCCGATCGAGTGAGAAGTTGTTTGTTTTAAACTGTAGTTAAAACTTTGGCAGGGGGGTGTGTCACCGATCGGCGGTACTAAATCAGTATGTCCATGTGTTTAAGAGTAGTGGTGGTTCAAGATAGAGAGCGTGTGCGCGTATGCGTGTGTGTGTGTGTGTGTGTGTGTGTGTGTGTGTGTGTGTGTGTGTTGTGTGTGTGTGCGTGCTCGCGCGTATGTGAGGTTGGGGTTTAGTTAGCTAGAGTTAGGTTAAGTTTCTCAGGGTTAGGTAGAAAGATTAGGCTGGGTAGGGGGGCAGGTGAAATAGGACATACAATATTCTTTCATTCCAGTCTTCACTTATTGAAGGAATGGAATGGAAGCGGGAGGTTGGTTTCGTTCCCGATTGTTACCCTTTTGTTACTTTGGTTCTATACCAGAGAAGGCGGGGCAGGATATCGGCTGTTGTTGTGTTGTCAAGTCTGTGAGTAGTTGTGGTAAATTGTCGTGTTGTTGCACGAGCAATAACTAGTCCGTTGGTCAGGCGTGTCAGCTCTGCGGAGGGATACACTGCTCTGACCAATCGTTGTTTTGTGTGGTGAGTAGAGTTCGCTTGATTCCGACCAGGGCGGAATGCGTTGGGGTAGCTTCACTTCGGTCCCTGGTGTTCGTCGGAGTGGACGTACGCCTTGTAGGTGCGGCGGCAGCGCCGTTAGTTTTTGAAGAGTGACTTCAAATCATAGTTAGGGCCAGGTCCTCGTCGGGTTTGGGTGCCCTTGGCCTGTGCTGAGTCGGTGTCGTCCTTGTTGGCAGCCACTGTCAGCCAGTTGCAGAACTGGTGTGGTTGATCGTCTGTATGTCCAGATTGGTGATCTGTTAGGTTCGTTGTGTTGTAGTTCGTCGTGTTGTCTTGTATTATGGCGAGTTGTACTGTAGTTGTCTCATGTTGGGATTAGTTGTATGGTGTTCGTTGCGTATACTGGTTGTCTGGTATGATGTTGTCTTGGTTCCGTGATTGGAATTTGTTGTCAGCCGGTTTGTGTTGTTACCTCTTTTCGGTATATTCTGTAAGTAGTGTACATAGTGGTTCCTGAGTTCGGTTGTCATGTGACAGTTTGGCTAGACAGTGTGGGTTCGATATAATAACCGTTGATGGACGGTGATGTAGATATTGTTTGGGGTTAGTTCATGTTAATGTCAGTGGGTTCAATAAGAGGGTAGTACGAGGTTGCATTTTGTTGAGGATCATGATATGAGTCAGGTGCAGATGTGTCTGCGTGAATCATACAGGGATTGTGCTCAATTTCAGTTGTAAATAGTAGTAGTTCGATGATATTGATTAACGATTTCGGAGTTGACCTGCACAGCATTCGAATCGGTTAACTGTGTAGTAGGGCTAAGGCCAATTTGTGGTCGAGTGGTTGATACTGGAGTACGGTCGTGACTATTCAACTTATATTGGTGTCTTCTCACTTTCGTTACGAGTCATGGTTCTCGACGCGGGTGTCGTGCGCGTGCAGACTGTATCTGTGGCGTACGCATTTGGTACAGGACAGTGAGTCCATATGGTTAGAAGTTTTTTTAAAGCAAACGAGTCGTCACACATGCAGGGATGTATGTGTTTGTGACAGAACGGGGTTGGAGAAAGATATCTTAGGTTGTGGGGAGGCAACCCAGTTATGAATTTTAGTAAGCAGAAAGAAGGGGAAAGGTAAAGTTTAAGGCGAGTAGCTTAGCAGTTGATAGGATAAAAACGGATGATGTGCAGCATGTAATATTGTATGAAGTGTGGTTGTGTTGGCATAACAAGGATTAACCACTGGGTTATCTGACAAGAGATGACATAAGAGTGAGGTGCTGGATGGAAATTTTGGCGAACAAATCATGTTGTTTTTGATATATGGTTATAATTGACAGTGCAAAGAGGGGTAATAATGTGAAGGATTGTGGCTGCGAGCCGATTCTTTTGTGTGAACATGCTGGAACTGTGAACCGCTAAGAATTGATAAGGTTTTTTTTTCCTGAGAGATGTGTGTTACTACTGGTTATTGTGTGGAGACATTTCCTTGTGAAATTGGCCATTTCCTAGATTATTTAGTATGTTCTAAGGGGGCCCATGGAGTCCGTGTTGGATCGCTTAGATTGGTTTATTTCTCCGAGAATTGGGTGTGATTCCTAATTTCATATGTAATAGCGTGGATGGGCTCAGGGAGAATATTGTTTTACCGCTGTTGTAAGGGTTGGCAGGAAATGGATCTGATAACCCCAAAGTGAGTAATGGGTTGGGGGATGTATTCGAAATTTAAGGGTCACTCTCATGCCCGAGTGGGAAGTAGGCAAGGGAGATGGAGAGTTAAAGCTTTACCAAGTAGCCTATGTGCCTTGATGACTCGGGTAGTAGCAACACTACAGTAGTGGCCTACAGTTGTGTCAGCAGGTATCCTGTTCCGTCCTGAGGCTGGGGCCAGACCACCTCAGTCTACTGCCACGTGCCGGCAGGTGAGCGGCGCTTTCCAGTGCCTGTTGTTTTCCCGGGAGAGGGTGACCACCCAGGCCGTCTGCCTTCTGTGGGGCAGCTCTCCTCCAGCTACCGGTGCTTTTCCGGGAGTTCTCCGGCACTGGTTCCTCGTCCCTGTTCAGGCGTCCTGTGAGAGGGCGCTGCACCAGGCCTTTTTTCCACCCTTGGTGTCCGGCGGGGCCTTCAGAGGTGGAGGCGTCCTACGAGCCCCGGACCCGTCGAGAGGGCGTCTGGTGTGTGTGCGTTGGGTGTCGTGCCCATCGCGGGGAGGAGCCAGACTGCGGGAAGCCACGGTCAGCGCCGGGGTGCAGAGTCTTCCGGGGAGGTGTCAGCCTGTGAGGGGCCACGTACAGCGCCGAGGACTGGAGCTTTCCGGGCCGGGATGGGTTGTCCCATGTTTGTGATAGAAGGGGTGTAGCGTTAGGCAGTAGGGTTAGGGGTGTTAGCTACTGCCTCCTTTTAGGACGTAGTGGCTGGCACAGTGTAGGGTACTTGTCGTTGCCTCCCTTAGGGACGCAGCGAGCAGTTTGGTAGTGGTCCCGGGTTAAAAGAGAAGGGTGAGTCCTGGGGAGAGGTGTGGGTGGTAGCAGTAGTTAAGAGATTAGAGTCCCTTTGGTAAATCCTTGTCCCTAGTAGTTAGTCACCACGTGTGCGGGCTATCGCTGTGTCCCCAGGTCACAGTGATATACTGTAACTGGTGTTTTAGGTTAGGTTAGGGTCTTCCAGGTCATTATAGTAGAGTAGGGTGAGTCAGCGGAAATTGGGATACTTGTGTGCAGTTGTGGATGTGCGTGAGTGGTGGCGCCATGGAGTGTGTGTGAAATAAAGAAGCGTGCGTGATTGTAAAACTGTGTTAGTGTGCTGTGTTGTCTGACCTAGTGTGTGATAGGCGTGGGTAAGGGTGGTAGGGCCGTCCGGCTTAGCGACCGTGACAGTAGTAAATTCTGGTAACGAAGCCAAAAATTCACTCATCTCCACAATTGAAGTGGGCGATAGTGGGCCTTATCTATTGTCTGCCCCCTCTGTTGTTGTGAAACCGCTTCTGCATGTGGCCCTGGAAAGGCCTGTGCGTGGGTCGGGTTTTGACGGCTCTGTTCTAAAAAAGACTTCTGTCTCTTATCAAAGTTCGGTTGGTGTCCACCAAAACGCTTCTCAGGCGCAAAAGCAGCCCCCAGTCTGACCATTTCTTTGATGTTTTTCAATGTGTTTGGCAAATCATCGCCAAACAACGAGCCGGTGATTGGCACAGATTCGTCACAAATTTTCGCGATGTTTCTGTTGACGAATGGCCTAATGTCCGCTCGCCTGCGAAGACAGATTTCCCTGCTCGTGTGACCCAACAAGCCAATCGCGTCCGTGCATTGCCTAAGTTCTTCCGCGCAAGGCTGTGCGTGTCCGGTGACAGCAGGGAGTTCGCCACCGGCGTCACTGCAATGGCGGCTTCAGTGATGGCGCGTTGAATGTGGGACATTTTCAGGTCCAATTTTCGAGCATGAGGTGGGATCTGAGTCCACACTTCTCGATTTACGGTCGGTATGGTCATGTCGGGGCAATTTTCGGGTCTATTGTCAGTTTCAAAACGTTTCTTCAAAACTTCATCTGAGAGTTTGCCTTGGAATCTTTTGTTTACAACCCCTGCCAGTTTTTCGTTCAACTTCTCACCCACTGTCTCCTCAGTGCTGTACTCATTTTCGATATCATCCAACAGTGTTAGATGATTCCCCACTTTGTCCTTTTTGAGTCTGGTCTTGCACCACTGATTTGATGAGATTTTCTCCTTCTTCATCAGTGTCTTCGTCCTCATGAAGGCTGAGGACATCGCATTCGGTGGGGTCTTCGTTACGCGCTTTTTTGCGCGGTGGCTCTACACCTTTGTCTGCGTCCATTGCTTCTCCCTCTTTATGGCGGTCAAGAGCGCCTGAATCAATTCGACTTCTGAGAGAGTCGAATTGCTCTTGCCATTTGACATCCAAATTCACAATGAGCTTTTTAATGTCACAAGAATCGGCAGACTGGGAGCTGCCCTCGTGTTCCGGCTCATGGTCTGAACTAGACATGACTGGCACTGGAAGGCCTGTCGGTGTCGGTGCTGAACTGAAGCGGCCGGTTGGTGCCGAGACTGAGCGCGGCAAACAACCTGATGTTTTATCGAAGCCACTGAAGGGCTTTCACGACTTTAAAATTTATTTGTTTTTAATGTATGAAAAAGACAAGTAGTTTCACTGACCTGTTATCCCTTGTCCGTCTGAGAAGAAACATTGTTCAAGCACACTCACTAGGGCCTAGACTAAATACCGTCCTGAACGGTTAGGCGCGTCCTCCACCTGGCATGTTCTGGCACCAACTGAGTATGTTCCCGCGCACAGCATCTCGTGTGAAAGTGGATGAATCAATCGCTATACAAGAAATAATTTGAAAAGGCAAAGATTATTGAAATACTTTTGTGAGATGAATTGAGAGAGAGAGAGAGAGAGAGAGAGAGAGAGAGAGAGAGAGAGAGAGAGAGAGGGGGGGGGGAGGCAGAGGCTTTTTATCATTTTCAGGGCTTTTTTTCGATCTGTGTGACCTACCCTCATCATACCTCTTTTTTCAGTTCATTTTTGTGACGTACCCTCACCACACCTTTTCTTTTCAGGACATTTTTTTGAGATCTACCCTCGCCACAGAAAGCTGATCAGCATCAACAAGCGGAACACGGGGAAAACGAACAAGGAATTCAACCTGCGTCATGACTGGAACTCTCTGTTGTCGGATGACGAATCGCTGCTCTTCACGTAAGACTCCTCTTGTTTGATTTGTTGTTCGTTTTTTGTCTATGGTGGTAATCTAATCCATGTTCGTATTACATGTCAGTGGCCTGATTCAGGTAAAAATTTGTTTGTCTGATTGTCTCATCCTCCTTGCCCCATTTGCACCAATTGCTTGGAGTTATGGGTGTGCATCTATTTCGTCAACCACAAGAGACCCTGAGACTTTTTGTTTATAACGATCAGCGAAGATGAAGTTGATACTCTGGAGTTTTCGTTTTGGTCTCAGACTTCACAACAGGGCTGTACTCTACGGTTCCCTTCATCGTATGTTCTGTTAGTGTCAGCCATACCCGAGAGATACACGCACCTGCAGCCTGGTCAGGAAACCGGAGCCATACTTTCAGGGACACATCTGTTGAGCTGATGAAACTCAACTGTCTTTGTGTTTCCGTCTGACCCTCTGGCACAATCAACTTCTGGTTATTAGGAGCTGGCGTAGGCCAAATAGTCCCACAAATAAATCACTGCACCAACCCGACTGGTGATTTGGTATAACTACTTTGCACCTCGTTCGGGGAAAAAAGTAAGTGATTTGGGGGAGTGGATTTTTTTTAAAACAGAAAATATTCTTGAATGGTCCTGAAAGAAAGGAATCTTCGGAACTTCAGAAAGCAGACTTTCCTTGAAGAATTGGATGATACTACTCCCTTGCCTTTCTCTGTATTCCATTTTCCTCTCTCCCCTCCTCTACCTCCTCCCGACGTCCGTCTTCCCCCACCGTCTCTCTCTCTCTCTCTCTCTCTCTCTCTCTCTCTCTCTCTCCTCTCTCTCTCTCTCTCTCTCTCTCTCGGGGGCACTATCGGATGACAGAGTCGATCGGACAAGCCTGTATGAGCTTCCCTTTTGGTTGGCGTTTTCTCCCGCGTCTCCATTGAATTGTGTCTTGATACTGTGCCCTTGACTTTCTCTCGTGCAATGCCGTCTGGACCACTGATTTTGAAGGCTGTGTGTGTTTACTTTGTGACAGTATATATTTCTTTCACGCTCAAGCGGAAACACTTCAAAATCGTCATGCGGATCCCCATCATTAAGCTGAAAAACCGAGTGGACGGTGTCGCCGTGGAAGTGTTACTCGTTCTGCTCTTCTACGGAAATTTAATTCACCAAAACGGCGACGTGGAACTCTACCCTGGACCTGGCAGGACAGACAACCTGAGACAGAGCTGCTCGGACAGTACCGCAGGCGCTTCACGTCGCGACAGTGGCTGACCTGGATCAACACCTGAGACATCGTCAGCATCCTCAACAGATCCCACTCTGAAGGACGTCATGAGCACACTTGACAATGTGAGTAAGTCAACTGACAATATGAACCGAAAGTTCCATGAGTTGCGTTCGCGCTCAGAGTTTAGAGGAGTGAAGGAACTGTACAGTAGTCTTCAAAGTGAAGTTTCTGCTGCTAAACAGGACGTCGCCGATGACAGAACTGAACATGAAAAGTTAAAGCCCAAAAAACGAAAGACTGACTGCCACAGTGGAATTATCTGAACTAAAGGTGGATCATTTGAAGAGTGGCTCTAAGCGAAACAACATCATCATTCACGGAGTGCCATGTGTCCAGAACGAGTCATGGCAAGGCTGTGAAGAGCGGATACAGGATTTGATCACTGATAAATTAGACCTCACTGCTGATATCTAATTTGATCGCGTGCACCGTCTTAGCGCTAACCTCCCCCTTAGTGGCTAGATGGACCTCCTTTAAGTATAAAAACAAAATTCTGAGGGCTAGGAAAAAGTTAAAGGGTAGACAAATCTTTATTAGACTAGAGAGGATTTCTCTGTGCAAGTAAGGGAAATTGGGAGAAAACTTGTCCTTATCTCAAACATGATAGGAGCCAAAACAGAAATGTTTCTATGGTATACAACCATATAGTCATTGAGGGAGTTAAATTTGGTCCGGACAAATCTTTAAAAATGTATGTTATGAATCCGCCAAACATGAACAAACGAATCACAAGACAAAACAGTCACGGAAACCCTGTGCAGTTGAAATAGAATTCCGGTCGGCCCAATGTCTTTAATTTGCCCTGTCATAACAGAAAAGGAACAAAATGTACGACAAAAAAGCAGAAGAGCACACAAAACAAAGTGTGAAGTAACGCAGTTTTAATGCACGACACAAAACAGGACAAGAAATTTTCGGCAATATGCCTTCCTCAGCGACAAAAAATACAGACATAAACATGCACCTTGTGAAGCCAAAGTGGTGAACAAAATGTAAGTTATCACCGTGTGGTCGAAATATGCACATAACAATATGCACGCTTTTAATTCACGTGCAGGTGAAATGAAATGAACAAGTGGACGAACAGATGTCGAGCAAAGCCCACGGATACGGCGGAATGTGTGTTCCGTGTATGCCACCTGTGTTATTTAAATGCAGATTATAACAGCAATGTTTGTAGATTAGATTGTGTCAGCACGGTGGAGGTAGACAATACGGTCTTTGTGAATGAAAATACACACCTTGAATATGAGGACAAATTGATCACTGTTACGCTGCAAAATGCTGAATTGTTAACAGATTCAACTGTTGATGTAGTGTGTTGCAAGTGTGATGCTGCGGGATGCATGCAGATATGTGGCAGTGGGAAGGGAGAGAGTGACAGCGGGGTAGATAATGTGACTGGTGATGAACCACCCAGTGACATGACATGTGGCATTGGAGAGGGAGAGGGCAACAGTGGGGAGGACATTGTGACTAGAGTTGATCAATATGGAAAGGGAGAGGGTGACAATGAGGTGAACTGTGTGACAGGGGACGGCGTACAGGGGGAGGGAAATCACGATGAAAAGGAGAGAGACGGAGTGTATCACGGTATTGGAGTTGTCGTGTGATGGGAACGCATGACACATAGACCGGAAAGGGTTTAGGTGAAAAGGAAGATAAAGGGTTAACGAGGGTGAACACAGAACTACAATTTTGTTAGTGAATGGACAGGCAATAGAGTTCACTGCCTCTGTATGTTTTGCATGCAATTTGTTTGATTGTAGCAACTTGCCCTTAACTGGGGTGAGTAGGGTTCAGATAGAAAGGGAAAAAAGCAAGTTAGTTGGTGTGTGGGGAGAAGAGAGATGAACAGATTGAGAGCAGGGTCAAAAGGTGTACTGGACCAAA
Organism: Conus canariensis; assembly: GCA_033310375.1. Lineage (NCBI taxonomy): Eukaryota > Metazoa > Mollusca > Gastropoda > Neogastropoda > Conidae > Conus > Conus canariensis. The sequence goes on from CM065715.1 coordinate 92,980,938, forward strand.
AGGAAATGCTGGAAGGGACTTTTTGATTTAGAGATGGTGATCGAGGGAGAAAAGTTACCACAAGAAGACGCAGTAAGGGACGGTGAATGAAAATGAAGAGACAGTAGATGAGGAAGGAGAGACAGTAGACAGGAAGAAGAGAAAATCAATTGGGAAGAAAAGGCAGAAGTCAAAGAGAAGAAGAAGAAGTCGGATAAGAGAAGAAGAAGAAGAAGAAGAAATCGGATAAGAAGAAGAAGTCGGAGAAGAAGAAGAAGAAGAAGAAGTCGGAGAAGAAGAAGAAGGAAAAGAAGTCGGAGAAGAAGAAGAAGAAGGAAAAGGAGAAGAAGAATAAGGAGAAGGGGAACAAGAAGAAGTCTGAGAAGAAGAAGGAAAAGGAGAAGGAGAGTAAGGAGAAGGGGAACAAGAAGTCGGAGAAGAAGAAGGAAAAGGAGAAGGAGAGTAAGGAGAAGGGGAACAAGAGGAAGTCGGAGAAGAAGAAGGAAAAGGAGAAGGAGAGTAAGGAGAAGGGGAACAAGAAGTCGAAGAGGAAGAGGACAGAGACGAAGAAGAAGGGAAAGAGGAAGGAGAAGTGGAAGGAGAAGACGAACTGACGACTGGAGGTAAATGTGTAGAAAGGGCGAGACTGTGAGCAAGATCCAGACTGAAGATGTGCAAGAGGAGACTGGGTATGTTGGTGTGGAACTTGGGGAAAAATATTAGGGATTCACGGAATTTTCAGGTCATAGTTTTCTTTGTGCTGAAAGGACATGTCATTCAAAAAATAGTTACGACAGTTTGAAAACATTATCCCTCGAAGAATGTGGGTTGTGGAGAAAGACTAAATTAGAGGGGTTACAAACGGAAATTCTACTATGTATGGAAATGTGTAAGTGAAAGGTGTTGCTGACATGTTGATAAAGATGTGAACTGTTGACATATTATGGTTGTGTTATTTATGAAATTATAGAGTGGAATTACACATTTGTTGGACTTGGTTGTGGAGTCAGATAGTGCTTTTGCCATACGGCGTTAAGATGTTATGATGAGGGTCTAGTTTGTTAAAAAAAACAACAGAAAAACTGTGAATGGTATATGTGCGGTTTCTGTATGTTGACCCGACCCACAACATTACAGGAGTAGGGGGGGGGGGAGAGGGGTTAGTGAAGATATAAATGACAGCTTGTCAGCAAAATGTTCTGGAAGAACATGCGCAAGCTGATGAAAAGGAAACTTCAACCTGAAAACGAAATTTCGATCGATGAATGGTTTTAACAGTTCAAGAACGTATTGGGAATGGTTGATGAGGGTGTGTCTACAGCAGAAGAAGAAAATGAAGATGATGATGTTGATGGCGAATATATTTTTGATAGACCTGTATGAAAAGATGACGTTTGGCAAGCCATAAAAAGACTTAAAATGGCAAAAAAGCTGGTCCTGATTGACTTATCGCAGAGTTCTTCAATAATTCTGGTGAGTTTTCTCTCATTTTTCAGTAAAGCTGTTAAACCATTTGTTTGACGTATTTATCCAGGAAACTGGAAAGAATCCATCATTCTACCATTGTTTAAGAAAGGCGATACAAACGATGTGAATAGTTATAGGGATATTTCTTTGTGTAATGTAGGCAGTAAACTGTGATTTTATTATCAACAAAAGACTACAGAAATGGATATATATGAGTTACTTAACCGTTGAACACCAGGATGGCTTTAAGACAGGCTATTCCACTGTTGATCATATATTTCCTCTGCTACTCGCAGTTCGAAAGCAGCTTGCAAATAATCGGAAATTATCCACTGCATTTGTCAACTTCGAAAAAATCTTTTGCCTCTATTTCCAGAAAGTTGTTGTGGCCTGTTTTACTTAAGAATGGAATTACTGTAAAATCCCTACCAAACACCCATCCCTTCTCCGCACAGATTTCAGGGAAAGTTGGAGGTGGGCGTTTGCTAGGTATACACACCTTTGCATAAGAACATTTCATCACATTTTCACTAAAACTAACTGTGCTACATATCATCTCAATGTGTTCGAGATGGGAAAAGTGGAGATGGTTATTTGCTTGGTGATTTACGATACTGGATAGGTTAACATTTGAACTTGATCTGGACCCAGTACACTTGCACCTTCAGCTCCCGCCCCCCCCCTTTTTTTCTGCATCTTCGTTTTTCGCTGCTTTTTTTTGTATGTGTGGTTATTTTTTTTTCTTATATTTGGGCCATTTGTTCGATGCTTTTACTCCAATCTATGTGCCAAGTCTTATTCTCGTGTCGTATGTACAAACTCAACTTGTTTTGGTTTACTCAGAAAGCACTCTGTACCATTTGAACGGGTTATAGGGAAGGCACGGAAAGAAAGAATAAAGAATGGAAAGAATGACAGGATGAATATCATCTGCAATCAGTGACTGAACTGATGAAAAATAATGGGATAAAAAAGACTTGAAAGACACACAGATGGACAGCAGAGAAAGAGTACACCGTATAACAGACGGGGAGAGATAGAGACAGAGAAATACTGAGACAGGGAAAGATACAGACAGAGACAGACAGGGAGAGATAGGACAGACAGGAGAGAGAGAGAGAGAGAGAGAGAGAGAGAGAGAGAGAAGGAGAAGGACAAGGAGAAAGAGGTAGAAAGAAGAAGAGAATGAAAATAATTTTTTTCTGTAAAGAAGCAACTGAAACTTGCCTTTTCATTTAAAAAAACATTTTACTAACATAGGTTTTTTGAATGTCTCTTTTGAATTTCGACACTCCCTCTCCCCCTCAAAATATGGGCACTCCATGATAAGGAGGTAACATTGTTTGACTGAACTTAGAGTGTAGCTTCCGTTAAGAGCATAACAAAACAAGATGATTACCACAATTTGAATCATAAGAAAACGAAAAACATACTGTTAGTTTTCACATATAAAGATCTATGTTTAAAAAAGAAAACATAAAAACGGTCATCATGTATGGTTTAACATTAAATATGACTCGTGCATGATGACCGTTAAACCAGCACAAACTCTTTTGTATGGAGATCTGGAAGCATAGGCTCATTCTAGTCCATCGAAGTCCACATGATTGTCATCAGTGTCGTCGAAGTCCACATCATTGTCATCAGTGTCGTCGTCACCCTCTGCTGCATCTGGGGCATCTCCATTGCCATGGTCATGAGGTGGGACAGCGCCAATTTCATCTGGAAACCACTCAAGTGTTTCGTCATCTCGGGTACCGTCCATTGCATTTGAAATTCCGCACCTGAGAAAGGACTTGATGATCGTTTCAGGTCGAATGTTCTTCCACACCCTGCTGACCCAATCGATGACATCTTGTCTGGTAGGCTGCCTGAGGTTGCCAGCAGCTGTTGGAGGTCTTGGTTCTCTCATCCAGTCAACCCAACAGTCTCTTATGCCATCTTTAACAGGTTTGGCAAGACTGACATCAACTGGCTGGGCCAAAGGGGTACAGCCTGCAGGCACAAAGACCACGTCTACGTGCTGTTCAGCAAGTGTTCCAATAACTTCCTGGGTCCTGTGAGCATTGTAGCAGTCCAGAACCAGGAGTCGACGCTCGTCTGCTGGCCCAAGAACACGCACAATCCAGGTCAGGATGGTGTTCCTTGTCATCCATCCATTTACAGTCGCACACAACCGCACATTGTCTGGCACTCTCAGCTGGAGAGAGGCGCGAGGCAGGATGCGTCCGTTTCTCTCCTGCAAGATGACGAAGGCAGGAAACTTGTTACCGTCAGCTGCTGCCAGGAGTGCCACTGTGAAACCTCGTTTCTCAGCTTTGGTGCTTGTGTTTTTCACCTTTCAGGTTGTTGGTACGGGATGGCAGCATGTCAAACCGAACCATTGTCTGGTCCATGTTCATAATATTGGAAAGAGGGTAGTCGTGGCGATGGTGAAGTCGAAGAATATTTCGACGGACTTGAAGAAGTTGGTCTTCAAAAAAGTATGTGGGGAGTTTTTGACTGGCAGTGGTTCCTCGTCTCGAAGAAACCATGTGACGCTTTTTCCAGCGCTCGAGCCACATGGCTGACTGTGAGAAGCCTTGTACGTTGAACGCACCTGCCAGTTCTCTCGCCTTGCGTTGTAAGTCTTTATTCCTCACCACTCTTCCTTCAACTTGTGCATCCTCCAAGTATTGCATCACACCTTGGTCAACATCTTCAGATATATAAGTGGCGGTCATTCAGACAACTTCCGTTTTTCCTGTTCTTTTCCGGTAGAAAGAAACTCGTGGAGAGCGTGGCAACAGAGAGTCCTCAGAAGAGAAGCCCCCTTCAAGCAAGTGTTTCGGCCCTTATCTCCTGACACTCTAGGGGGGTTGGGCCACACCCGGTTCATGACTCCGGATGTCCCTCTGCTGCCCCTTTTTTCCCATCTTGGGACGAGCCATGGCTGGGATTCGAACCCATGACCCTCTGGACATGCTCATTTTCCACTTAATGACTCGCACTCAAACCACTGAGCCACAGGGACACCTGATATTTGTAGGAAATTTAAGCCTTATGAAGTTCACTTTTGTTCCTCCTTGACCAGATCCAGCTTGTACACCTCTCTGCCGCTTCTGCCATTGCTTTCAGGGCTCTGGTTTTTTCCCTCCCTGCAACTGAGAGCTGTTTCTTGAGGCTGTATGCAGACGTTCCTACAAACCCCCTAGCTCCAATTTCTGCAGTGAGGACTTTGACCTGATAGCCTTCTCTCCTCAGGCTGTTTGCCAGATCAGCATACTTTTCAGTCTTGTAGATTTGAGCTGCCTCCATTCTGTTCTCATATGGCACCGTGAGCTCGATCATGATCAGCTGCTTGGTTGACTGAGAATGGACTACTATGTCTGGTCTCATGCCACTCTTGCTGATGATCTCTGGGTGACTCTTCCATTCTGGGAGGTCTGCTGTGCACTCCCAGTCATCTGCCCCGTCCAGCAGACTCTGCCTGCATGCTCCGAGTGGCACTGCTGTTCTTGGCCATGATTTGCCGTCTCCTGCCGTGAAGAATGTTGCTGGTGGTTTTGGAGTCCTGATTTTCCCTTTTGTGGTGTTGGTACTAGCCCCGACTACTTGTACAATCGCTTTGAGCACTTGGTTGTGCCTCCACGTGTACCTTCCTTGAGCCAGGGCTACTTTACATGAGCTTAGGACATGCTCCACTGTTTGTTTTTCATGGCAGAGGGGGCATGCAGGATCGTCTGTTTTCCCCCACTTCACCAGGTTTGCATTTGAGGGCAGAAGGTCATATGCAGATCTGAGAATGAAGCTGATCCTGAGAGGTGCCATGTACCAAATGTCATTCCAAGTGAGACTTCTTTGGAGTGCATTCTCCCGCGTTGTCCGATGCCCTCGCTGGCTCTGCTGGACTGCTTTTTGGAGTCTTTTTTGGTCTTCTTCTTTTCTCATCTCCTGAATCATCGTGTCTCTTTCGGCTTTTCCTTTGGTCTTTGACCACCATTCAGTTTTGGTCACCCCAGTCCTTGTCTGTTGGTCTGTGTGTGTCCTGTTATTTCTCTGATCTTGAGACTTTCTTTTGCAGAATCCATCGCCTCTTGAACTTTCCATTTTCTGCCTGTCTTCAGCTGGGGTTTGATTGCTTCTACCACCTTGTCTCCTGAGTCCTCCAGCATGCTTTGAAGTCTGATCTCTCCTGCTTTGTATTCCTCCAGGATGGATTTCAGTGGTAGTTTCAGCTTTGCTTGGCGACAGTACAGCGCTATGTCAGTCAGACAGGGTGGGACACCAAGCCATTTCCTTGTGAACTTGTTGATTTTGGCTTCCATTGCCTCCACTATGCTGGTGCAGATGTCGTATATCATCAGAGGCCATAGGAGCTTTGGTATCAGCATGAACTGCAGACACCAGACCTTGTATTTGCCAGGGAGCCCACACTGGTCAATGGTATCCAAGCCTTCTTCCGACATCTGTTTGGTTTCTTTTGCTCTTTGTGTGTCTTTCAGCGTATCATCATACCATCTTCCAAGGCTCTTGACTGGCTCTTCTGTGACTGTTGGAATGGCCTGGTTGGCAACACTGAAGACCACAGATTCGGCCACTTTTCTTTCCTCAGTGAGAGACTCCGTGATTTCTTTGGCTTGAACTTCATTCTGGATGAGGCAACTATGTCGTCCAGCCTTTCCAGTACATGACGTGTCTCGTCTTCTCTGGATGAAATCACTAGTGTCATCCATGAAGGCCTTGAGAGGGGGCATCTTGTATCCATCGCCAAGGTCTGTTTGTCTTGTGTTGCTTGTTGCTGCTTTCAAGATGACTTCCATTGCCAACACGAACAGTATTGGGGAAATTGCACAGCCCATTGCAATGCCCACTTCCAAGTTGATCCAATCTGTTGTGTACTCCTTGGTAGAGAACCGCATTGAAAAGCCATTGAAGTACTTCTTGAGCATGTCGCAGATGTTCTTTGGCACATGGTACATCTCAAGAGCCAACTGTATCATCTCATAGGGTACAGATCCATATGCGTTTGCCAGATCAAGCCACACTACGTTCAGGTCTCTCTTTTCTGTTTTTGCTCTTTGGATTGCGTCCCAGATCATTGTGGCGTGTTCTACACAGCCAGCTACGCCTGGGATGCCACCTTTCTGGACTGACACATCCAAGTACTTGTTTTCCATGAGGTACTTGGTCAGCCTTGCTGCCATGACAGAGAAGATTTCCCCTTCGACGTTCAGTAGTGATATTGGCCTGAACTGGCTGATGTCACTTGAGTTTTGCTCTTTGGGGATGTACACACCATCTGCCGTCATCCACTGGCCGCTGATCCAAGCTGATCGCAGCAGCCTGTGGAGCCACTCCAGCACCTTGGGACATTTCTTGTACAGCTGGTATAATACCGTTTGGCCCTGGTGATGATTTGGCTCTGGCTTTGTCGACCACCTTCTTGATTTCCGCCAACGTCGGAGGCTTGTCATTGAACTGTTCCTCAGGGTTGGTTGGCCACACCAGACCTTGAATGTCGAGTGGTGCTTTGCTCTGTGAGTCAGTATGTTTTCCTCAGATGCTGCTCAAGAACTCCTTTGTCCACACTTAGGGTCCCAGATTTTGGCTGCTCAAACAGTGTTCTGGCAAACTGGAAGGGGTCTCTGAAGAAGCGCTCTTGTGTCTTCTTTTTGCTCTTCCTCTTCCTCGCAGATTCCGCTTTGCTGAGGGCGCTGTGTTTTGCTTTCAGGTCTTTCCAGAGTTTTTCCAAGCCTTGTTTTTCAGCTGGCAGTGCGGTCTTCATTTGCTTCTTGAGGTTTTTCTTTTGGACCCTGATCTTGTCCATCTCTTCTTGGCGTCTGGATTTCTTTGGAGGTGTTTTCTCTTTGGGTAGTTTTGCTCCATAGGCGTCTCTACATGTGGCATGCACAATGTCCCCATATGTGGCTAGTTTGTGTTCCAGGGTGCTTTTCCCTATCAGTGCATCGAGTTTTTGGACGATTTTTGCATCCAGTTTCTCCCAATCTTCAGTTTCGTTTGCTCGTGGCAGGTTGAGTTTCAGGCGCCTGGCATCGAGGGCCTGTGCAAATTCCTCATCCGAACCAACAGCGTGGATGTCCTTGGCACTGTGGTTTAAATCCTGGCCTTGGTCTTCCGACATCTTATCTGCTGATGCAGTGCGCTGCTACTCATTCAGATGAGTCTTCACACATCCCCCCACCGGGGTCTGCCCTGGGGGACCTGGGTGGGGTGTCTTATTTTTAGTTCTCAGGGTCACCCTCTTGTGCCCCTTGAGGGTGGGACTTTGTTTTATGTGGGCTTTCTTTTTCTCTGTTTTTTGTGTTTTTTCTGCCTACCCATGGTTCTTTCACCTGCATTTCTCTTTCAGCATTCTCCTTATTAATCTGCAGTTTTCTGTTTTGTCTATCTTCTGCCTTTACGGATCTTTACCCTATTCTTTTCCTTTTTTCACAAGTCTTCTGTAGCACTTTCTATTTTCTCTGTGGCCTCTTGGTCCACCGTGTTGACCGTGCGGTGCGGCCCGTGTCGGGGGAGAATGGTGTCCTGGTGGTTGAGAGGGACTCGGAGTAGGATCCGCGCCCCTCAACACGCCACTTTGGCCCGGACTTCCCCTAGACGGGGGGCAGCATGGGGCCCAATGCTGTCAACCGGTCGCCTTCACAGTGTGGGCATGGCATGGGTCAAACCGTGTGCCACGTTGCTTGTCCTGGAAGCCAGGTGAGTGGCCTCCTGTCCGTTCCCGGCAGTTGGTCATGAGCCTGGTGGATGGGGTGGAGCGCATGCCACGCGGTGTATACCTGCACTATAACCCTGGTGTTTCCCTTTGCTGGAGGACCGCTTAGGGGCATCGCCCTTGTGGGCACTCGATGGCGGGTGGGGAGTAGGGGAGGTGAAGTTTTTTTCTTTCATTATGACATCTAAACAACTACCCCCTAACAAAAAGAGAAGAAATGATGATGGACATGGCACGCTTATGGACGAGACTATGAATAGAGATTCAGATTCAGATAATGAGATAAGAGAAGTGGCAAAGAGAAAGGGTATCCAAAACACATGGCCAAGCTTCCTTTTAGTGGAAGCAAAAGATCCGAAAGAATCCATTGCTCGGATTTCTCCGTTCGCTGTTTGCAAGTGGTTCGAGGGAGTTTCGTCCACAGGATTTAAAATGATCAAAAGACTCCGATCTGGTAGTTACCTTGTTAACTGTGCTACGGAAGCGGCGTCTCGGTTGCTGCTGAAAAGGGATGGTTCTCAACTCATGCAGATCACAGTTAAGGTTTCCATTCACCCCTTTCTCAACTACTCGAAAGGGGTAATCAGATGTGTTGACTTGGCTGGAGTTGCTGAATCAGAAATTCGGACTGAGATGGAAAGTCAGGGTGTTCTGCAGGTCCATAGAGTTAAAATCTCTAAAGGAAGTGACTTAATCGAAACCAACACACTATTCTTGACTTTTGCTATGCCATCTCCCCCAGAGTTTGTCAAAGTGGGTTATGTCCGAGTGAAAGTTACGCCTTTTGTACCATCTCCTTTGCGGTGTTTCAAGTGCCAACGCTTTGGGCATTCCAGCCGAGCTTGTCGGGGTCAGGAGATCTGTCGTGACTGTGGACAGAAGAAGCATGATGAATCTTGTATAAATGCTGTATACTGTGTCAATTGTAAGGGTGATCATCCAGCAAATTCAAAAAGTTGTCCAGTGTGGAAAAAGGAATGCGAGATTCAGAAAGTAAAGATTGAGAGGAAATGTTCCTTTCTTGAGGCTAGAAGGCTAGTGGAGGCCAGGACTCCTTCGGCTGCGACTTATGCACAGAAGGTGGTTAACGATTCTGCGAACCGGTCATCGGGTGATGATCTGGGAGCAGCTCCATTCACTGCTCTGGAGAAGAAATTGACAGAATTGTTGTCATCGGTTTTGGATCGGCTTACTATACTCGAACAATCAGTTGAGGTTTTGTCTCAGAAATGCAATAGTGTTCCGTCCAGCAGTGTACAACAGGCTTCAGTCCCTGCTGGTGAGGGAAGAAGTGTTTCAGTTGTACAAAGTGCTGTGGATCAGAGGTCAGGGGTGAAGGATCGGAGGAAAGAGATGTCCCCTCGCTCACAGGCCAATAACAGCAGTACGAGACAGGCACGCAGTGAGGAGCGTCCTTTTCGGACTCCAGACCCTCCTAGGGGAAAATCTCGAAGTCAGGTATTTGGTGCAGCAGGTTTCAGTCCAGTAAGAGCAAATTCCAAGCATGGCAACAAACAACTTAGAAATTTATCAGGAGCATCGGCTTCTGACCTTGTCTTGAAGAACCGTTTTAGTTCTTTGGTGGACAGTGAAGTTTCTGGAGAAGAGGGCTGATAGATATTCTTTTAACAACCTAACATGGACATACTCCAGTGGAACATAAGGGGAGTTAAAGCAAATTGTCGGGACCTTGAGCTATTATTGACAGAGTATAGATCTTCGGTAATTGCTCTTCAGGAAACCCTTTTAACTGCAAGTAAGAAGCATGAGATTCCTGGTTTCTCCTGCTTACTCAAGCCAGCTTCTGCAGACTTTTCAAGGAGAGGCGTTTCTCTTTATATTCATAATTCGGTACTACATACAGAAATTCCACTTCAGACGGATCTGGAGGCAGTGGCAGCTCGTATCTCGTTAAACAAGGTCGTTACGATATGTTGTTTGTATCTGTCTCCATCTTCTGTGATTTCGAAGAGTCAGTTGGATGGTTTAATTTCTCAGCTCCCTCGCCCATTTCTTTTATTGGGTGACTTGAATGGCCATTCTCCACAGTGGGGAAGTAACTGCACCAATTCTCAAGGGAAAGTTCTTGAGGATTTTATATCGGATCATGATCTCTGTCTTCTGAATTCAGGCTCACCGACCTTTTGTTCTCCTTCTGGTTCTTTGACTCACTTGGATTTGTCCATTTCCGACCCTTCCTTATTTTTGGACTTAGAGTGGCAGGTTCATTCGGACCTAAGCGGGAGTGATCACTTTCCGATTTTTATTTATTTTACAAAGCAAATGCAGGAGTCCCCTCGGGAAACATGGAAGTTTCGCTCTGCAGATTGGAGTCTTTATCAGCAACAGATTTTAAGTAGACTGCCTATGAATCTGTTGCGGAGTTATGATGATCCTGTTTTGCAGTTCACTAAAGTGATTGTAGAGAGTGCTAAGGAAGCTATTCCCAAGTCCCGTGATAAACCAAATGATGTTAAGACCCCTTGGTATGATAAAGAGTGCAAAACTTTGAAGGGTAAGAGAAAAGGTGCTCAAAGACTTTTTGCTAGGTTTCCTATGGTGGGGAACAAAGTTAAACATCAGGCGTGTAGGGCTAAGTGTCGGTATACTTTTAAAACTAAGAAGAAAGAATCTTGGAAAAATTTTGTTCAAATCTGTCCTTTAAGGTCAATTCAAGGAAAGTCTGGAAACTAATCCGTAAGATTAAGGGAAAGTCGGTTACATCAGTTATAAAATGTTTGCAAGTAAATGGATCGATTATTACTAATAAAAAGGAGGTTGCTAACTTGTTAGCTGTTACTATCCATCAAAATTCGTCAGCTGATCATTATTGCAAGGAATTCCAGCGTATCAAAAGATCAGCAGAGTCAAAATCTTGTTCCTTCGTGCCAGATAGTTCTGAGGATTACAACTGCGTTTTCAGCATGGATGAGTTGAAGGACGCCATTTTGAAAGCCAACAACTCAGCTCCTGGACCAGATGACATTCATTATCAATTTATTCAACATTTGCCAGCTGAGGGTTTAAAGGTGTTGTTGTCTCTGTTTAATCATGTTTGGTGTTCAGGGTATTTTCCACCTTCTTGGAGAGAGGCGGTTGTTATCCCTATTCCTAAACCAGGGAAAGATCATTCGGACCCTAACAACTATCGTCCTATAGCTCTCACTAGTTGCTTATGTAAAACTATGGAGAGAATGGTATATTCTCGATTGTTATGGCAGTTAGAATGTCTGGGGGCCTTAGATGTTTCCCAGTGTGGATTTCGGAACAACCGCAGTACTACTGATCACCTGGTTCGATATGAGTCTTTTATCAGGAATGCTTTGATTAATGGAGAACATGTAGTTTCTATTCTTTTTGATTTAGAAAAAGCTTACGACACAACATGGAGGCATGGCATTCTCCAGGATTTGAAGGCACTTGATTTCAAAGGTAATTTACCAATGTTTATTGCTAATTTTTTGTCTAACAGGCATTTCAGTGTTAGGCTTCATTCGACCTTTTCGGATCCTTTTGAGCAGGAGATGGGTGTCCCTCAGGGTAGCATCCTTTCTCCACTTCTGTTCAATCTCAAGATTAATAACATCGTCCAGTCAGTAAATTCTGGAATTGATAAGTCATTATTTGTTGATGACTTCTCCATCTCTGCCAAGGGGAAAACTTTGGCTGCAGCTGAGCGTCAACTTCAGTTGTGTGTTAATCGTGTTCAGCAGTGGGTTACTGAAAATGGATTTAAGTTTTCAGCTACTAAGACAGAGTGTGTTCATTTCCATAGGAAAAGATCTCAGGTCTTAGAACCAGCTATCAGTCTCAATGGTCAAGTAATTAAAGTTTCCAAACAAGTGAAATTTTTGGGGGTTATTTTTGATAATAAGCTTTCTTTTTTGCCTCACATTAAGTACATTAAACAATCTTGCCAGTCAGGTTTGAATGTTTTGAAGGTTATTAGTCACACTGATTGGGGTGCAGACAAGCGAACTTTGTTGCGATTGTATCGGGCTTTGGTGAGACCAAAGCTAGATTATGGGTGTGTGGTATATGGTTCTGCAAGAAAATCTTACCTCAAAGCTCTTGATCCAATTCATCATCAAGGACTGCGGATTGCTCTGGGAGCATTTCGCATATCTCCAAAAGAGAGTTTGTATGTTGAATCTGGTGAACCCCCTCTGGAGCTAAGGAGGTTGTGTCTTTCCATGAATTATTATCTGAAATTGAGGGCTAATCCAGAAAACCCTGCCTATGATATTGTCATGAACCCGCCTTTTAGAGCCAAATATGATCTAAAGCCAAATGAGATTCCTCCACTGGGTATTCGTATTTTGCCCCACTTCGGGGCAGCTGGCATTGACCTTGATGCTGTTGATGACGGTCCATTACAGACTGATGTACCTCCCTGGAAAGTCGCCAATCCAGAGATTAATTTATATTTAACTCAATTTCGAAAGGAGGTCACCTCGAGTGCTGCATATAAACAACTTTATCTTGGGCAATGTGAACTTTATCAAGATTTTATCAAGATTTTTACAGATGGTTCTAAAAAAGGTGAGAGGGCTGCAGCTGCCATTGTGTGTGATAACAATTTTCAGGAGCCTACTTTGTTAAGATTGCGGGATTGGTCGTCTGTTTATACTGCTGAACTAAAGGCTTTAAATCTGGCCCTCAGTGCGGTGTCCAGGTCAGATCAGAATGATTTCCTTATTTTATCGGATTCATTGTCGGCATTGTCGGCTCTATCGACAAGAGAAGTTTCACATCCAGTTTTGGCTGATATTCATGATCTTCATACTCGGCTTGTCTCTTCGGGAAAGCATATAGTTTTCTTGTGGGTCCCCAGCCACATGGGAATCTATGGTAACTCAGTGGTGGACAAAGCAGCCAAACAAGCTCTCGGTGCAAGTCTTTCCAGGAGGCCTATGCAGTTTGTTCCTCACTCTGATCTACGTCATAAATCTAGTTTGTATTGTCATGAACTGTGGCAGAGTGAATGGTGTAATCAAATTCATAATAAATTGTTTAAAATTTGCCCAGATTTAACTATTCCTTTCCCATCGGTGGTATGTAACCGTAAAGAGGAATCGGTTTTGTCACGGTTACATATTGGGCACAGCTATATAACGCACAGTTGGATACTCAGAGGGGAAGACCCCCCATTGTGTGTTGCGTGTGACAGCTTGTTCAGTGTTAATCATTTTTTGACAGAATGTGCTGATTTGATGTGTATCAGAGAGTTCTTTTCCACCAGTGATTTATCAGTTCTTTTTCGTGAGATTTCAGTAGATCTTATTTTTTCTTTTTTGAAAGAGGTAAACTTATTTTTATAAAATATAGTGTTTTAATTATGTATACAGGTGTCGTCGGAGTTGAACAGATAATTGTGCTTTTGTCCTCATAAATTTTAAGCTATGTGTTAATACTAGTGTGGGTATTTGTATTTAGAGACTTAGATATGATAGCTGAGGTCCTGATTTGGCTCCTAGTAGTCCGCTGGACCCTATAAACACTAACTAACTAACTAACTTCACACATCCCATCTTTGTTCTGTGGATCTTCATGCCACGGGTGGTAGCGAAACGCTTTCCACAGACACATGGATATTCCATTTGGTCCATGTTCATAGTCCGTTTGGGATTTGCAGTCGTGATTGGTTGAGCACCGATGGATTCATCATTCTCTCCCCCTTTCGGTGAATCCTGGGAGCATCTTTTCTTTTTGTACTTAGTAGCCACACATTGAAGGCAAAGTGGGGAGCCAGCCCACAGAGCCCTTGGTTCTGGTATTTCCCAGTGTCCTCCGGTCTTTCCCGGACGTCCTCCGGCCAATTCCCGGAAGTCAATGGTTTACCCATGCATTTGGTCCTGCAGCTGAAGGTATCTACCTCCGAACCAGGACAGACGGGAAGCTCTTCAACCTCTCCAGACTAAGAGCCAAGACTAAAGTCAGGCTGAGGTGCCTGCGTGACTTCCTCTTTGCAGACGACGCAGTAGTAACCGCCCACTCAGCCGAGAACCTACAGCAGCTCATGATTCGCTTCAGCGATGCCTGCCAAGACTTCGGGCTTACCATTAGCTTGAAGAATACACAGGCCATGGGGCAGGATGTTGACTCTCCCCCAGTCATCAGCATCAATGACCATGAACTGGAAGTCGTCCATGACTGTTTATCTGGGCTCAACTATCTCAGACACCCTCTCACTTGACGCAGAGCTCAACAGGCGCATCGGCAAGGCAGCCACCACCATGACCAGACTGACAAAGAAACATGGAACAACAGCAAGCTGACCGAGCACACAAAGATCCAGATCTACAGAGCCTGCGTTGTGAGCACCCTCCTGTATGGCAGCGAGTCTTGGACTTTGCGTGCCCGTCAGGAGCGAAAGCTCAATGCTTTTCATATGCGTAGCCTACGGCGCATTCTGAACATCACCTGGCAGGACAAGGTCCCAAACAACACTGTCCTGGAAAGAGCCGGATGCACCAGCATGTACACGCTGCTGAAACAGAGACGTATGCGCTGGCTCGGCCATGTCGTGCGCATGGATGACGGACGGATCCCTAAAGACCTCTATAGAGAACTTGTGCAGGGAAAACGTTCCACAGGCAGACCACAGCTGCGATTCAAAGACGTGTGCAAGAGGGACCTAAAAGCCTTGAACATCGACCAGAACAACTGGGAAGCAACAGCCCTCGAACGGTCAGCCTGGAGACAGACTGTGCAGAAAGGTCTCTCCAAGTTCGAAGAGACACTCGCTCAGCAGCACGGGGAAAAGAGAATGAGAAGAAAGGCTGCAGCCCAGGCAGACAAACCAGCGTCAGACTTCATCTGTGCCCTCTGCCACAGGGACTGTCATTCCCGCGTCGGACTGGCCAGCCACACCCGTCGCTGTACCAGAATAGACACATAGAACGCAACTCCATAGTCTTCCGAGACTGAAGGATGCCTACTACTATGAAGACAGCTGAGTTGTTGGCCTGCGCTTGTTTTTCCCCCCACTATTAGATTGTTCGTCTATGTATTTGTCTGACTTCATTCAAGTTTAAAAGGCTGTGCCAGTCTTGAATAAAAGTTACTCTGTGTTAGGTTTTCTTATGGGAGCAAAAGTTACCCCACTTGTTTACTGTTTATTGTTTACTGTTCCCTGCCTCATTTCATTTCCAATTTCGTTTCGATTAAATCGAGGTTATTTGTATTTGTTTCTGTCCGTCTGTGTGTTTGTCTTTTGATCTCCCTTGCATCCTTGGGTGGATCTTCAAGTGTAGGCTCAAAGATTGTCCCCTATTTGCATAATGTCTTTAGTTTTTCAGCAACTTTCCTCCCCACACTTTCGTTTGGTTTCCTTTACTACCCTTCACTGGCTGCTTTGGGGGTGCTATTGGATTCTTTTTTGCACCCTTGGTGGTGAGAACACCACGGTATTATGGACTGTGGTGTGTCTCTATTTGACACCAGGAGCGCAGACACAACCAGCCGTGTCTCCCTGATGAGTTCCGATCCAGCGGACGAAAGGCCTCGGAGCAGGCAATACAAATATATCTGCCTTCAAAAGAGGTTACGATGGTTCCCTTATGCAGCTAGTGAAGAGTTTTCATATCTGTAATATATTTTCTTAATTTCATGTTCCCAGTTTCTCCATCTTCAATCCCCTCCCCCCCCTCTCCTTAAGTCCAATCTTTGACAAGTCATTACTATGAAGACAGTTGAGTAGTTGTTCTGCGCTTGTTTTTTCCTCCACTATTAGATTGTTCGTCTATGTATTTGTCTGACTTTATTCAAGTTTAAAAGGCTGTGCCAGTCTTGAATAAAAGTTACTCTGTGTTAGGTTTTCTTATGGGAGCAAAAGTTACCCCACTTGTTTACTGTTTAAAGTCAACAAGACAAAAAAAAAAATTATTGTTTTTCGCAAAGAGGGTACTTCGTAGGTACTAAGAGATGGACGTATGGAAATGAGACTGGCCGTAGTTAATGCATATAAATACCTTGGAATTTACTTTTCAACGCGACACAGTTTTAGTTTAACATGCCACGATATAATTGATAAGGCAAAAAAAAAGCAGTTATGGTAATCCTTCATTTGCTTTACAAATTGGAATGCAGTTCTTTTAGTTTGTTTACGAAATTGTTTGTTTCACGGGTGCAACCAACAGCGCGCAGTGTTGAACTTTGGGGTTTGACCGTGTACTGAAACTGAAAATGTACATCTGTTTGCCATGAAACGTTTCCTGAATGTGGACACCAGAACTGCAAATGATTGTTTATGGTGGGCGAAGAAGATTTCCGATCTACGTAAACTCTTATATTTATCAAATACTGCCTTAAATTAACGTGAATGGACAAAAGTAGGCTACATTTGAAAGCTTATATAAAGTATTGTTTAATTTGGACAGAAGTGGCAAGAAGTCGTAGGTTATAAATATTCGTCAGTGCTTAACTTCTTAAGGGCTTACTTTTGTTTGGGATATCATAAAATACTTTCGGCAAAGAGTTATAGATTGTAGGTGGCAAGACTGGCACGATTACATATATATCAGTGATAGATTTGCTGAATATCGACAATTTAAAACTACGTGCGTTGTTGAACAGTATATTGGAATAGGTATAAACAGGTATAGTAAAAAGTGCTTTGACTAGGTTTAGATTTGATATTTCTGATATTGCTTGTCATCGTTTTAGAAACAGACTTGAATATGAAAGAGAAGCAGTATGTCGATTGTATAGTAGAGCTAAAGAGGATGAAATTCATTTCTTGTTTTGTTGTGCCGTTCTTCATGACCCTAGAGAAACTAATTAAACCTAAATATTCTGATAATCCATGTAACGTTTGATTTAATCTACTGTTGAGAAATAAAGCCTCATTTTGTAAACTGGAAACGTTTATCTAGAAGATTCGAAAAGATTATGCACAGCAACATTTAGTATGTGTACAGTTAGAATTTGTTGCATTGTTAATTCGTCCTATGCAAGTAAGTGTGGAATCTGACATAATATTAAGAGTATTACCGAAACAATTCTTGTCTTTTTTTCCGATTCGATTGCTATGATTATGTGTTCCCCCTTCAGTTAGGGGCTTTGGCCTATACTGCATAAATCATTCGTTTTCGTATTCGTATTTTCACTCTCTCTCTCTCTCTCTCTCTCTCTCTCTCTCTCTCTCCCCTCTCTCTCTCTCATCTCCTTTTCTTTGTCTGTCTGTTTCTCTGTCTCTCTG
Organism: Conus canariensis; assembly: GCA_033310375.1. Taxonomy (NCBI): domain Eukaryota; kingdom Metazoa; phylum Mollusca; class Gastropoda; order Neogastropoda; family Conidae; genus Conus; species Conus canariensis. Next base: position 92,998,304 of record CM065715.1, read on the forward strand.
TCTCTGTCTCTGTCTGTCTGTCTGTCTCTCTCTCTCTGTCTTTCTCATCTCCTTTCCTTTGTCTGTCTGTCTGTATGACTCCCTCCCTCCCCCTCCCTCCCTCCCTCTCTGTCTGTCTTTCTCTCTCTCCCCCTCCCTCCCTCTCTCTCTCCTTCCCTCCCTCTCACTGTGATGCATTATTCCGCCTTGCCCCCTGTCAACCGGGCTTACTTGTCATGTTTCGCTGTTAGTGTTGTGGCAGTGATCATTGTGCACTTTGCGGCATTCGCTCAGTCCATGAATGACCCATGAGCCTCCCTCAGAGGTTGTTCTGAACATCTGTGATGTGACTCTCCACCGCTGGAACAACAGCTTGTTCCACGTGCCAGTGGGCCTCTCTTCTAGTCAGGTCACGTTGTTCCTGTCCCAGCCAACCACTGGGGCCATACGAGGGCTGGATGCATTTTCTTTCTCCAGTGGAATAGGGCGAACATACGACAATACAGAAGCAACGCGTTTCGACTTTGAAGGTTTATACGGCTTAGACAAACCAAAGTGACCAGAAAAAAGGGACAAGGAACATTGACTAAACTGCACATGGATAGCGTCCTTTTGTAGATGAATGGAAAGTGTGGTCGGATTGATCATTTCGTATTCTAGAAAATATCTGGAGTGGGGAAGGAAGAGGGAGGGATGGGGTAGGGTGGGTGTAAGGCTAGGAGATAATGGTATGATGACATCAAAGATGTACAGGGGAAACAGAAGGGCGGACCGACTGAGGGCGGACAGTGAAGCAAAATTTAGGAAGAAAAGGGGTTAGTTACCGCCACAGATACAGACAAAAAGGTTACAGGACAAAACACTTGTGTTTTGTCCTGTAATCTGTTTGTTTTGGGGGCGCTAACTAACCCCTTTTCCTTCTAATTTTTTTCTTTCAGAATCACAATCCACGTCTTTCACTACTTGGAGGTCCGTTGCATACAAGGAAAGTACTCTAAATCATCCGTTGATCTGATTGATTCTGCTTCTTGTTCATGGGTTGGCTGACTGTTCAATACACTTTATAACTGATGGTGTTAAACTGACGAGTCTGAAGCATACGAACGTCGGTTCAAGGGTGGGCAAATGCTGCATTCAAGCAGTAGGTCGACCCTGCTGAAAAGCGAACTGCAGGATACGAGCAGACTTTTTGTTACCTTAGAGGGCAACCGGGCCAACTGAACACATCTCTCGCCCGGAAGGTGTCAGTTAGCTGTGCGAGCGAACAGGACACTGATACAAGTGAAAAGTGATCCTCTTCCCTCCACATTTTTGATAATTTGAATGATACGATAAGCAAGCTAAAACGAGTAGATAGATAAAGAAGGGAATAAAAAGAGATTTGAAAAATAAACTGACAAGTCCACTTAAACGGACCAGCCTCACCACTTTTTTTCTTTTTCTTTTTCCTATTTTAAAAAAAAATTTTGATTGTTTCTTCGTTTGTCTGGCCTAGATTGTTGGGACTTGCACGATGTGAGACATAAACACTTTACAGCAGACTCCATGAAAACCCTGTTCAGAGATGTCCCACCCGATGTGATCTTTGAGTTTCTGAAAGAGATTAACATTTTTCATCTGATCTAAGATTTTACGGAAGAAAGATTTTTAACGAAGTTTCTGGAACGCTTTTAGAAGATGTATTTTAAAGAGATGTGTGAAAGGTGTTTTTTTTTTTTTTTTTTTTTTTTTTTTTTAAATGATGAGTTGATTTTAACGTGGTGACAGCCCTGATATGGCCCTTTGCGATCGGCTGGGCTATAAGCAACATTACCTTACCTGGCCTGGTGAAGACCTCGGGGTCAAGCGTGTTGCTTGCGAATCGTCCTGTGTTCGTGTTACTCCAGTGGCGGACTAGTCACCCAGTGCTCGTCGCTTCGCATCTTCTCTGTAATCTTTTCACTTCAACCTGATTCTGAGAGCTAAGACCGCGTCATATGTGTGCTAGGGCGCCCCTCCTTCAAGTGATGCTCACATACAGCAGACCACGCTGCATGCCGGTGACTCGCTGTTCAGATATATTTGGAACTTCACCGTTCCATCTTCCACCTGTTCGACCCACTTGAAGATTCTTGACAGAATGACTTTACTTATCAGAGGGTTCATATGTCTGATCCTTCCTTGATGTTCTTTGAAAAGCAACGGCCGTTTTCAAACAGCTCAAGGATCAGGAGCTGCAAGAAACTATTACTGGCCATTAAAGTGCAGTTTTATATCTCTGACATCCTTTCTATCCGTTTATACGACAGGGCGACCTATATTTACGGACGAAGAAGCGGTAAATGTTCGAAGTGCCTGAGGAAAATAGCAGATACAAACAAAAAGATTACAGGACAAAACACCGTGTTTTGTCCTATAATCTGTTTGTCTGTATCTGTGGCGCTAACCCTTTTCTTTCTGATTTTTTTTTCAGAATCAGAATCCTCGTCTTTCGCTACTTGGAGGTCCATTGCATACAAGGAAGATACTCTAAATCATCTGTTGATCTGATTGATTCTGCCTCTTGTTCATGGGTTGGCTGTCTGTTCAATACATTTTACAACTGATGGTGTTAAACTGACAAGTCTGGAGCATACGAACGTCGGTTCAAGGGTGAGCAAATGCTTACATTCAAGCAATGGAATGATTTCACTCTTAACGTACAGGAATCGGACCAGTCAAACTTCAGTACCAACCACAGGTGGAAGTCGCCGTCTGAGGTCACTGGGTCACGATGCCAAACAGCCGTCTTCGAGGTGTGCCCGTGAAACCCGTCACCGAAAACCCAAGTGGTTGGTAAAGAGAAGACATCCAACAGCGGTCTGGCGCCAAACAGGGAGAGAAACCTCCAAGTGGTTGATGGAGGACAGCCAACAGCGGTGTGGCACCAAACAGGGGAGAGAAACCTCGAAGTGGTTGATAGAGGACAGCCAACAGCGGTCTGGCGCCAAACAGGGGAGAGAAACCTCCAAGTGGTTGATAGAGGACAGCCAACAGCGGTGTGGCGCCAAACAGGGGAAAGAAACCTCGAAGTGGTTGGTAAAGAGAGGACGGCCAACAGCGGTCTGGCGCCAAACAGGGGAGAGAAACCTCCAAGTGGTTGGTAAAGAGAGGACGGCCAACAGCGGTCTGGCGCCAAACAGGGGAGAGAAACCTCCAAGTGGTTGGTAAAGAGAGGACGGCCAACAGCGGTCTGGCGCCAAACAGGGGAGAGAAACCTCCAAGTGGTTGGTAAAGAGAGGATAGCCAACAGCGGTCTGGCGCCAAACAGGGGAGAGAAACCTCCAAGTGGTTGGTAAAGAGAGGACGGCCAACAGCGGTCTGGCGCCAAACAGGGAAGAGAAACCTCCAAGTGGTTGGTAAAGAGAGGACAGCCAACAGCGGTCTGGCGCCAAACAGGGGAAAGAAACCTCGAAGTGGTTGGTAAAGAGAGGACAGCCAACAGCGGTCTGGCGCCAAACAGGGGAGAGAAACCTCGAAGTGGTTGGTAAAGGGAGGACAGCCAACAGCGGTCTGGCGCCAAACAGGGGAGAGAAACCTCCAAGTGGTTGGTAAAGAGAGGACGGCCAACAGCGGTCTGGCGCCAAACAGGGGAAAGAAACCTCGAAGTGGTTGGTAAAGGGAGGACAGCCAACAGCGGTCCGGCGCCAAACAGGGGAGAGAAACCTCCAAGTGGTTGGTAAAGGGAGGCGGCCAACAGCGGTCTGGCGCCAAACAGGGGAGAGAAACCTCCAAGTGGTTGGTAAAGGGAGGACGGCCAACAGCGGTCTGGCGCCAAACAGGGGAGAGAAACCTCCAAGTGGTTGGTAAAGAGAGGACAGCCAACAGCGGTCTGGCGCCAAACAGGGGAGAGAAACCTCGAAGTGGTTGGTAAAGGGAGGACAGCCAACAGCGGTCTGGCGCCAAACAGGGGAGAGAAACCTCCAAGTGGTTGGTAAAGAGAGGACGGCCAACAGCGGTCTGGCGCCAAACAGGGGAAAGAAACCTCGAAGTGGTTGGTAAAGGGAGGACAGCCAACAGCGGTCCGGCGCCAAACAGGGGAGAGAAACCTCCAAGTGGTTGGTAAAGGGAGGGCGGCCAACAGCGGTCTGGCGCCAAACAGGGGAGAGAAACCTCGAAGTGGTTGGTAAAGGGAGGACGGCCAACAGCGGTCTGGCGCCAAACAGGGGAGAGAAACCTCCAAGTGGTTGGTAAAGGGAGGACAGCCAACAGCGGTCTGGCGCCAAACAGGGGAGAGAAACCTCGAAGTGGTTGGTAAAGGGAGGACAGCCAACAGCGGTCCGGCGCCAAACAGGGGAGAGAAACCTCGAAGTGGTTGGTAAAGGGAGGGCGGCCAACAGCGGTCTGGCGCCAAACAGGGGAGAGAAACCTCAAGTGGTTGGTAAAGAGAGGACAGCCAACAGCGGTCTGGCGCCAAACAGGGGAGAGAAACCTCAAGTGGTTGGTAAAGGGAGGACGGCCAACAGCGGTCTGGCGCCAAACAGCGGAGAGAAACCTCCAAGCAGTTGGCTGTCTGGGGAGGAAACTGCCGGACGAGCCGCGGACAGAAAACCCGGGCTTGCTTCGTCCGCTTTACGCGCCCGCACGATGAGGGAGCGTCTCAAGTCTGGACTTTGTCCAACCGCTGGTACATCGTCAGATTCAAACCAACTTCGAGCACTCAGAAGAAAGAGTGAAATTCGGCACACCTGACCGATGTTCCGAAACCGTCTGGTTCTCGTTGGGCTGGTATCGCATCGCCTCCTACCCTCTCCCAAGTGCTAGAGGTAGAATGCAAGTAAGAAAATAACTGTCACAACATTTTGTGACACCTGATTCCTGATTTTCTGGTGTGTCCTCCTCTGTTGTTTGAGGCTTGTGGTCATCGTTGAACAGTTTTCCTTCACGTTTGCAGGAAGTACTCCAAGGACATGTTTCCTCCCGCCGACCGCCTGCTGGACTACCTGCGCGACTACCAGCAGAAGCTAGGGCTGAAGGTGCAGTGGAACACGGAAGTGAACGACATCCACAACGTCCAGAACCTCTCTGCTCCGGACGGCGTGCTGCACGTCTTCAGCGACCAGCGTGGGCAGCAGTACACCTGCAAGTCAGTGGGAGGAAAGGGGGGGGGGGGGGTCTGCTGTTTGTTGTCCTTAGCATGGTGTGGAATCGCTTGGTTTATGTGTAACTCTGCATGGAAAAACAAACAAACCGTGCCTATTTCAACTGAATACGACATGCACAGTATGGAGCAAGATCCACTTCTGTCTCCAAACCCCACCACAGCCCTTCCTCACTCATGTGTGTGCACGCTGATTGTAACCTGCTCCTTATACACACCCAACACGGACAAACACACACACACACACACACACGCACAGAGAAGCGCACGCGCTCGCGCACGCATACACATATGCGCGTGCACACACACACACACATCCGCGCGCACACAAACACACGCACGCACGCACACACGCACGCACACACCACACACACACACACACACACACACACACACACACACACACACACACACACACAAGCTGTTGTATTCGCGTTGCCAGTCAACGTGTTCTCCATTCGTTTATGTCCCTTGACAGCAGCATGGTAAGTACATTCATCAAAGCTGTTCCTCTCTCTCGCTCTCTCTTTCTCTTCATATAGATAGATAGATAGATAGGTGTGTGTGTGTGTGTGTGTGTGTGTGTGTGTGTGTGTGTGGTTGGCAGGGTACAAAGAAGTATTTTGCCCATTTTTTTGTTCAGAGGCATTATCTTGAGGGTCGGCACCTTGCTGATCCCGCGCATTTTGCTTAAATCTCTTTGTACTGTTAGTGAGAACGATTCACTTTTTATTTCCTCTCTGAGGTGCAGTCGGCTTTTGAAGCGTGGGATTTTGCATCAGACGAAAAGACAACTTCTGTGATTGCCATCGAATCTCTGCTGTAGCTCACCTATAAGGTTACATGTGCTGGTTGGTGTACCGCATATGTAAGTTGGTTCTGGATATCTTTTTTAAAAAGTTTTTTCCCCCCGTAAGTTAAACTTCTGTCTTCGTATTTTGGCAAGATTACGAAGTTGTTGAACGTTTTGTGATGAATGGCAAAGGCAATAGCATCAAGATCATTTGCTAGCGTTTTATCATGATGAACTCATTCCTTCCAGTGTCAAGTACAGGTTCTGAAGTATTTTGGATAGTCACTCAACCTCCGTTAGTAGGAGTAGTAGAAGTATTGTGTCGTTATGTTGGTGCTAGTGTTGCTGTCGTCACAGAGGCTTCATTGTTGCTGATGGTGCTGTGCTAATCCTATGATGAGAGTGATGGTGGGTAGGGATGTGACGTTGTGGTCAGTGCTGTTAACTTAGTGTCTCTGCTGTTGCTCTGTAATACAGAGTCCTGGTGGTTGCCACGGGCATGTGGAAACCCAACATCCCCAAGATGAGGGGCATTGAGCTCGCTATCGGCTATGAGGACATGAGCATTGACCCTAACGACTATGAAGGCAAAAACGTCATGATACTGGGTAAGTGACAGTTTATGTAATGACGTAATCTGCGTACAAGGAACACTGTAATTTTTTTAAAGGGATCCCATTCCAACTCTTAGGCACAGAAGGTAAAAACTTCCCTGTCCACGTCATCCTCAGAACCACGACCATGCCACACTTCCGTCCATCCCTACCCCCGATCCACTGCTCCTTTTCCCGTTCCTACATAGGGTTTCTTTTGAAGTACTAACTTTATGAGTAAACCATTCCGTGGAGACCTTGTCCTCTCAGATCATTGCTATTAATGCTAAATCCACAAAATATTACAGCTTGTGCCGTTCAGTTTACCTCAGCCAAGTAGGTTTTCACTGCTGTTTGTTTTTCAGCAAATAAGGATTAACATCCAAAACGAACCGATTTTCACGTAAATTGGTGGCAATACGAAACGTGTCACCGGAAGAGGCCTGTTGATTTGGAACTATATTAGACAATACCTCAAGTGCCCGTTCAGGGAGAGTATTTCAAGGTTTTTGTTTGTTTGTGTGTGTGTGTTTGTTTTTCTTTTTAAAAATGATAATTGCGTAGTTACTATTCATGAAGTGATAACATATATGGAGTCGTACCTATTTCCATGAAATGATAAACATATCTATTCACATAAAACTTCACATTTCTTATTTTCCTTATTCTGTTACAAAAGCAAATACTTGGGAAATAACTCTTACCGTCCTCATCTACTTTCCTTTCCACCGGTGGGAAACAACAGCTTTATCTTCACGTATGAACCGACTTGATTACGGACGTTTGATAACTAATCTGTAAAAGTTTAACTACAGCCACAAACTTTTTTTGTCCCATGTTACGCACAGACACACACGCGCGCGCGCGCGCTCGCTCACGTGCGCGCGCACATGCATACACACACATGCACGCAAGCACGCACACACACGCGCTGCTTGCTTTTTTTTTTTTTTTAAACAGTTCTTATCTTATAGGTGTATTATTTTATAAGACAAGGAATTTTACTGGAAAATGCATTTTGAATGGCCTTCACAGTCCCGTCCTTATTGTCATCCTTTTTCGTTCCTAACCCCCCCCCCCCCCCCCCCCCCCCCCCCGCCACCACCACACACACATATACTAGTCGTTTCCGGGTCGGCTTTTCTATTGGTGAAAAGCCCATCGAAAACGATCAACGCTCCCCTAATACTCTGCCATACCACCGCCGCCATCACCACCCTACCCCCTCCCTTTCCCCATTTTATGTACATTTTATGCATTAGGCTTCGTTGGATTTTAAATATTAGTTCCGCCTCTCTCTGCCTCCCAGTTCGCCTTCCCCTCCCCCCTTCGCTATTTGGTCCACCCTCCCCACCCCTTCCCTCTCGTATATCTCTTAATACACGCGCGAAACCTTATGTATGACATATTAAAATACATCTAATTTAAGCACACTATTTGACCCCTACCCTTTTCCACCACAGACCCTGTCCTTTCCATCCCCTTCTTCCTGTTGTTCACACTTACAAAGAGTTATATGTGGTAACTGTTAAGAGTTTGTTGCAGTTTGTCATGGTCTCGCCATCACCACTCCAACTGCCGCCCCCCCCCCCCCCCCCACCTCCTTATTTTAAAATCAGTCCCTAAGAATGAAAATATTTCATCCCTCTGAGAACGTATCGCGTATATTGCCCATTTTCCCCTTCCCTTGTTTTCTCCCTCCCCCCCCCCCCCTCTCCCTAACCCTCTCCGCCCCCCCCCTCCCCATCCCCTTCTCCCTCGTCTTTGTTCGACAACTAACGTGCTTCACCCCTCCTCCCATCACCACCACCTATACCCCTCCTCTGCTCTACCACTCTTCCCCTCTTTTCCTTTCTCTTGTACAGTAAGGATTTCATTGTCCAATCGTAACAGAAAGGATTTCATGGTCCAGTAGTAACAGTATTGATTTCATGGCGCAGTCGAAACAGTAAGGATTGCCTAATCATAACAGTAAAGATTTTCATGGTTCAGTTGTAACAGTAAGGATTTCCTTGTCTAGTCGTTCCACGGTTGCGTATAAATGTCAAATTGCGTTCTGGAATGTAATATTCACACAACACACGCACACACACGCACACACACACACACACACACACACACACACACACACACACACACACACACACACACACACACACAACTTAAGGCAAAAAAGATCGAGACTGAATTGGTGAAAAACATAGTCTTGAGAGACGACTTGAAGGAATCGTGAGAATGAGGAGTGCGAAGAGAGAGACTGTTACATGCAGAGAATGCTTGAAAAGACAGACTGTTCCATGCAGAGAATGCTTGAAAAGACAGACTGTTCCATGCAGAGAATGCTTGAAAAGACGGACTGTTCCATGCAGAGAATGCTTGAAAAGACAGACTGCTCCATGCAGAGAATGCTTGAAAAGACGGACTGGTCCATGCAGAGAATGCTTGAAAAGAGGACGTTCCATGCAGAAATGCTGAAAAGACAGACTGTTCCATGCAGAGAATGCTTGAAAAGACGGACTGGTCCATGCAGAGAATGCTTGAAAAGAGAGACTGTTCCATGCAGAGAATGCTTGAAAAGACAGACTGTTCCATGCAGAGAATGCTTGAAAAGACGGACTGGTCCATGCAGAGAATGCTTGAAAAGAGAGAGAAAACGTTCTTTTCATAAATGAATTTGGGTCAAGATATACACACCTTACCGACCGTTTCCCTTCCCAACCCCTCTCTCTACGAACCTGTCTCTCTCCATCTCCACGTTCCCCTCTTCCCTCGCCCTTTTCCTTCCTTCTATTACCCCTCCCGCCCTGTCCCCCCTACCCCCCCCCCCCCCTCTCCCTCCGACGCGTTCAACAGATCACGGTTTATTTAATTGACGGTTGTGAACTTGGAAGTAATGAAGTCTTCGTTTCTTCGTCTTGTCAGGTCACGGTAACTCGGCCTTTGAGGTGGCGCAGGATTTGTATGGGGTGACCAACTTCATCCACATGGCGGGCAGGAGTCGTGTCAGACTGTCTTGGCAGACACACTATGTCGGTGACGTCAGGTAGGTTATGACGTCAAATACTAAAAGAAAAAAAAAAAAAAAGAAAAGAAGAAAAAAAGAGAGAGAGAAGAAAATTGAGGCGACCCTGTTTTCGTTCGTGATTCTGCTTGGTCATTTGCTTATCTGTAGTCCATAATTTCGTTTCTTGGACCAGCATGAGTAAGCAAGTGTATCTGTGTAATCACACGGTCTCGGTTGTCCGTGTCTGTGTGCATTTTTTGTTTGTGTGTGAATGCGTCTGTGTTTCTGTGGCAGACAGGACGTTGGCATTTTGTAAGCAAGTAAACGCATTAACATTATCAAAGTTTGCAGCATGACAAAGATGTTGTTGAAACCTTTCCCGCCATTTCGGCAGCAGCATTAATGTAACAAACTTGACCTTGTCCTTTAGACTTGAGTCACCTCATCACAATGATTGCTTTACAAACACATGAAGTCATGTGAAATGATATTAGCCTATACTGAAATGTAGCAACAAGTCTTGTTTTAACACTTTGTGAAGATTGAACCATTCAATCCGATTTGGACCAGGCGGAGGTGCACATTAGAATCAACACATTACTACACACAGGAACAACATAAGCTGCCTGCCAGTAGGTAGACTATGTATTTTGCCAAACCTTGGCAAGAAAGACGAGTTTATGATATACACTGAATCAAGGACATCAAGTCGCATTCCACTGAAAAGTCGAACAGCCTTAACTGACTCAACAGTCACAAATTTATACAGGAAAACGGATGGAATACATGGTGAATCTCACGCTGTTGCCAAAATAAAGGCGGCATTATTTCTGGGACGATTCGATATGGATGTATCAACTCATCAGACTAAGGCATCGTCCATATTACAGCAAATAAGACGTCAGTGCAGGCTTAGTCAACATTGTCGGTGACGCATATAGGCTATATTAAGAATACGTCAGCATGTATAGACGTGAGCTTCCAAGGATGCCAAAAGCCAGGATGGTGAAGCGCGCGGACGGGCGAAAGGCTGGGAGTGTTAGGCAGGGGGAAGGAAAGAGCCAAGAGAGCTGCTGTTAAGTTAGGTGTGATTGCATGTGGAAGGGAGAAAGGGGAGCAAACCATTGGGAGTTGTTGCATCGTGTAAAACGCCAGCTGGTGTCAAAGTCGGGGTACCGTACTCCTGTCTGTACCAGTGGTATGTGGGGGAAAAAGGACGGAAGGCAGGGCCGGGAGAGGGACAACAGGGGAGGGGAGGAGGGGGGGTCAGTGGGAGGAAACACACACACACACACGCACACACACACACACACGCACACGCACGCGCACGCACACACACACGCACACACACACACACACACACACACACACACACACACACACACACACACACACACACACACACACAGAGTTTTGAGGTCCCACGTGAATAAGCAGTATAGAAGAACAAAAGTAACCCGTCCAGCTGATCTTGTCATTATGTATTAGAATATTTCTTAGATTTCAACCCACTATCCTTCCCATTTTCTGAATCATCTCGATCACTATGTTATGATTGTGGTCATGGTTATTATTAAAGCTATGTGTATGTTATATATTTTCTGTTTTTCTAACTTCCCCATTACCTTTTTCGTCCTTCTCTTCTTTGTTCTTCCTCTCCTCACCCCCCCCCCCCCCCCACTTCCTCCTTTATCATTATTGTTATTATTGGTATTAGTATTACTTCCACGACTGTTATTATCATCATTATCGTCATCATTACTATTGTCACTATAGATCTAACCATATTATTCAACTATCC
>CM065715.1:93027092-93037092 GCA_033310375.1 Conus canariensis
TCCGGTTTTGTTTTTCTTTTTTTTATGTAATAAACATGCTTTTAACTGCTGGGAAAAAGAGGTTACTTGCACAGAACTTCTATTCTTCAGTCACGCTAAAATTTGCGTCGTAATTGGACGATTAGTGTGTTTTGTTATGGGTCAAGGGCAGGACTGTGCAATGAATGTGTTTTGGTACTGGCTGATCTTCTGACAAAAGCCAGGTTTAGCTTTGAGTGTAATAGAGAATATACTAAATATCATTTTAGGTCTAAATTGTGACCTTGGACTCGTTTTTTTTTTTTTTTTTTTTCTGGCGTCCCCTTCCTCTCCCCCTTCCCCAGCTTCCCATCTCACCGCACCTTCCCTACCAGCAACACTTTCCCCCTTTCCCTCCCTTCCCTCATCGTACTCTTACCCCCGTTCCACCGTTCCCCCCACCCCACCCTTACCCCAACCCCCGTCCCCACCGCTCCCCGCTTCTGCGCCCCCCAACCCAGGGGGAGGAGCGTGGTTGGTTGGCCAGTGTGTGTGTGAGACGGGCCACAGTGACCGCCCTGTCCCTCTGGCTGGACAGTGGTCAGTGCAGCACGGGCTGAAAGGGGTGAGGCAAACACAGACTGGGCGGGAATGGGGTCACGTGATGGGGGAAGGGAGGAGGAACCCAAGAGGGTAAAACCGGGTGCGGGAGTGCCATATCTTGACATCAACGAATTTCCATCCTCGGTTCACCGTGTCCTTCGCTCGTCACATCTTTCCTGTGGTTTCTCCTAAGAAAAAGACTTGCGTGGCTCTGAGCGTTTCGAGTCCTCGGCTCAGTGCACATCTTGGCGTTCCCATCGTTGGTTCACTTGGATCTTCGCTGGTTTACTGCGACCTTCGTTGCTTTCAAAGTTCGCCTGAGTCGGGTTTGACTGAAGACGACGGCCTGACCACGCTACCAGTGGCGTCTGGATTGTGCTGGATTTCCTTCTTCTTCAGGGAAGACGTCTCTGGTGATTCTCCTGTGCTAAGAAATTTATTTGGTAAGTAACCTATTCCTCTAATATTCTGTGTTCCATGTACATTTGTATGATAGGAAATGTTTTATCTTGATTGATGTTGGTAAGAATTTCTTTCACTGCACCGCTGGGTATGTCTTGTTGGGGAAAGAAAATGATAAAGGAGATGGTGTCTGGTCTCAAACACAGTCATCGCCACATATCACAAACTACTTCCCAGTGAAGCATGTTCATTAGGAAAAATTCATGTTCTAATAAAAATGTTTATGGCTTTGAAATCCACACAACGGATCCCTGCTAAAATCGGAAGGATTTGTCCTTGGACAATGTTTGAAGTGCTTCGGGTTTTTTTTGTCTTGATCATTTAGAAAGACAGATAAAGAAAACGGAAACGGGAGAAAACAAAAACAAAACAAAAAAATACCGTTGGCGGAGAAAGGCCTAATAGGTGGATACATTATAGAAAAAAAAAAAAAGGGGGGGGGGGGGGGGGGGGGCTGATGAAAGATATAGAAAAAGCGGCGAAAGGACGGATCTACTGAGTAATAACACGCCTAACCCAATATTTCAGCCTGACAGATAGATAGATAAATAGAGAGACAGATATGAGGTGAAACTGCCAAAATCAGACCAGTCGAATTGCCTTGACAAGTTGACGCACGTTGGTTTAGGCACAAGAAACAAGAGTCAGTGTAATAGGCTGTCATGACAAGTTGCTATTGTTTGGAAAAAGAAGTGAACACTGCGAAGGTGAAGAAAACCAAATGTTTAGGTCAGCGGTAAATGTTTAACACTTTTTTTTCCCTTAATGGCTTGTAACAGTTTCGTTCGCAATCCAGGTATTGCTTCTCGTAAGCCAATATTTTTGTGCACGTTGTACGGCTTGCTGAAGTGTCAGTCATTATAAAATTGCATAGCTGCTAATTAAACGGACCAGTTTTCCAGGCATGAAACAAACTTTTTCGTCTGTCTTTTTCATATGTGCTTTGAAAAAATAAACTTCGTTCAATTCTCGTGATACAAAGGTATTTCCGACTTTTTCCATTATGCTATGATTGATTTTGCTGCCGACATATTGGTTTTTTTTTTCTGACTCGCTCTGTGGGCCTTTTTGGACGCAGTCAACCTTCTTCACCATGCAAATAATTATTGATTTTCCTTGCGTGTTCGTTTCTTCTCTGATCTATGCGGGCCAGTATAGACCTAGCGGCTCGCTAAGGATCACAGCATAATACGTATTTCTCTCTCTCCCTCTCTCTCTCTCTCTCTCTCCTCTCTCTCTCTCTCTCTCACTCTCTGTCTCTGTCTCTTCTCTCTCTCTCTCTCTCTCTCTCTCTCTCTCTCTCTCTCTCTCATTGATTTAGAAAAAAAAAAGCACAATGCTTCAAACAGGTTCATTTGTGACACAGTTAGTGTAGACATGATGTTGTGCTTGTTTTGTAATATGTATATGTTTAAACGTTTGCCTGTTCATTTTGTAAATGTATTGCTGCTTTGTAATTTGTTTATGTAAGACGAGATCTACTAGCCGGTTTGTTTGTTTGTTATTACTGTGGTCTTTTCACGTTATCCATTCGTTAACTTCTTACCAAGTGAATAAAAGTGCCTGCCCTTAGGGGGAAAAATGTTAGGTGCGCAGCACATTAGCACGATTTTCAGTTATCGTTTGCACGACTATTGCACTTGCATGCCTCTTTTCGTTTAATACAATAGGGAAGAGGGGAGGGGGGGGGGGGGGAGGGGGATTCACGGTATCCCATCCGTTAACCAGCTTTTTGTAGCGATTGCCTCATGCTCACCAACGGAGAGAAAGGGATCACGTGCAGTTTCAAAGTGTAACACCGTTTCAGCACAATGATCAGGCGGTGCCGATTTCCCAAATGATCACGTTTAATTTGATAGCGTAACATTATTTCAGCAGACCGGCTCGTTATGAATGAAACAACGTAGCACCATACCAGCACAATAGCCTGTTACGAAGGACATAGCATAACACTGTTTCAGCACGATGGTCGGTTAATGAACGACACAGCATAAAACTATTTCTATACAATGGCCTGTGATGAATGTCTCCGCATGAAAAAATAAATAGCCGCACAATGATCTGTGATGAATGAGAGCATAAAAAGACTTCAGCACAATGTATTGAAAGGCAGTTGGGATGCACCGGCAGTCTGTGTGTTCTGTGAATTCTGTCCTGACCGCGTCAAATACCGCCTTCAAGTGAAATGCAAACGAAAGCGTGCGGCTGTCTGTCCGATTCCTGGCAAGGGTTGCACAGTGATATGAATTCTACCTTTTCCATCTTTGATTATTCCAGATGTGGCGCAACAACAATGTTCTTTTAATTATTATTATTATCATCATTATTATCATCATCATCATCATTATTATTATTGTTGTTGTTATTGTTATTATCATTGTTGTTATTGTTGTTGCTTCTGCTGCTGCTGTTTTTCACCCGTGTCTGTTGGTTTCTTAGTTCTTTCAACGCAACGGTACACGAAAACAGCAGCACCGATTTGAATGGAACTTTAGGAAAATATACAAGTCCGGTTCAGAATTGATACAGATTTGTGTGGCCGATCCGGATACAGCGGTGGATCTCAGATCCATTCATCTGGACGATGACAGATTGTCGATGGGACATGACCTGTGGGAAGTGAGTGATCCGTTTATCTACATTGACAGATTGTCCGCGGGACACGAGTGCTGAGAAGCGATTGCTACGGACAGACAGTGGGCCGGAATAGCTCAGTTGGTAGAGCATCGGACTTGTAATCTTGGGGTTGCGGGTTCGCATCTCCGCCGGGCCGTTTCGGTAGAGGGGGATTTTTCCCTCGGAGTTAAAATTGGTTCTGACTCCATTCTGACTCCATTCCCCATACAGTCCTTCAAGTGAGACTATAAACCGAGGTTGCAACATCTTGCACACAAGTAAAATCCCATCACCAACTTTCGGAAGAGAAGGCCAGTTTGGCCGTTGGTATGGATGACACGTTACACATAGCATACACCTTTCCCGAAGTTGGAGCATAGCTGCCTTAATGGCGGGATAAAAAAAAACGGTCATACACACGCAAGTGTCAGAATAATCAACTTGATGATTGTGGACACTCTACGGAAAGAAGAAGACAAGGCCGCACTCTGTATAGTCATGTTCAAGCATTCTAGTGATAACAACGTTGACATTTCGGTTCCTTTCTACTTCTTCTTTAATGTTTTCAAATCAGGGGAAGGCTGTATCCATATATATCACAAAGAATTAAACAGCAGCTTCTACAGATTTTAGATAAATACAAATATCATTCCGCACTATAGCATACTAGTGCAACAAGCATTTCCTTTCCTACCCTTTCCGTCCCATCACACACACACACACACACACACCACACACACACACACACACACACACACACACACACACACACACACAGAAACAGCAGTCCTTTATTTTTGATTTGAGACAAAAGAGAAAGGCATTAAAAAAAGTTTGAAAAAGTCATTACTTGACACATATTTTTCTGTGTTGTAACTCGATTTTTGCTTTCCCCCCTAAAAAAATCCAAATTAAACCAAATCAAATTATAAGTTTATAAACCGGTGATTTTTTTCCCTCAACCTTATGAGAGCTATGCTGGCAGCTTACCCTTGACTGAAATTAAGGGAACGACGTATAAAAAAAATGCCTGTTAAAAGAAAACAAAGAAACAGAATAAAGTTGGGATAAAGTTGCTTCCTGTGTCTCTCGTTGATAAAAGATTCCGGAACGGTAAATGTAGCCATGCTAAAGACACACTGAACAGTAAAGGTATCCATGTTGGTTACCAGGTAATATACTGAACGATAAATGTAGCCATACTGGTGATATATGGACCGATAAATGTAGCCCTGTTGGTGATACACTAAACGATAAATGTAGCCATCTTAGTGATACACGCAACGGTAAATGTAGCCATGCTAGTGATACCCTGAACAGTAAATGTCGCCATACTGGTGATACACTGAACAGTAAATGTCGCCATGTTGGTGATACACTGAACGGTAAATGTAGCCATGTTGGTGATACACTGAACGGTAAATGTAGCCGTACTGGTGATACACTGAACGGTAAATGTAGCCATGTTAGTGATACACTGAACGGTAAATGTAGCCATATTGGTGATACACTGAACGGTAAGTGTAGCCATGTTAGTGATACACTGAACGATAAATGTAGCCATATTGGTGATACACTGAACAATAAATGTAGCCATGTTGGTGATATACTGAACGGTAAATGTAGCCATGTTGGTGAGACACTGAACGGTAAATGTCGCCATGTTGGTGATACACTGAACGGTAAATGTAGCCATGTTAGTGATACACTGAACGGTAAATGTAGCCATATTGGTGATACACTGAACGGTAAATGTAGTCATACTGGTGATACACTGAACGGTAAATGTAGCCATGTTGGTGATACACTGAACGGTAAATGTAGCCATACTGATCATACACTGAAAGGTAAATGTCGCCATGTTAAGGATACACTGAACGGTACAGATAGCCATGTTGGGACATACTGTACAGCAAAGGTAGCCATACTGATGACACATTGAGCGGTAAAGGTAATGTTTGTGACTCACTGAACGGTAAAGGTAACGTTTGTGACACATTGAACGGTAAAGGTAGTCATGTTGTGACGCGTTGTAAAGGTAACTATGTCGGTGACACATTTAAAAGTAAAGGTAGTTATGTTTGTGACAAACTGAACAATGAAGGCGGCCGTGTTAATGACACATTGGAGGCTAAAGCTGGCCATGCTGGTGACACGCTGAAAAGTCATTGTAGCCATGTCGGTGACACATTAAACAGCTAAGGTATGTACGTTTGTGACGAATTGAATCGTGAAAATGGCCGTCTCGGTGACACACTGTAGGACAGATATAGCTATAGTGGTGACACACTGTAGGATAGATATAGCTATAGTGGTGACACACTGTAGGATAGATATAGCTATATTGGTGACACACTGTAGGACAGATACAGCTATAGTGGTGACACACTGTAGGATAGATATAGCTATATTGGTGACACACTGTAGGACAGATATAGCTATATTGGTGACACACTGTAGGACAGATATAGCTATATTGGTGACACACTGTAGGACAGATATAGCTATATTGGTGACACACTGTAGGACAGATATAGCTATATTGGTGACACAGGACAGTGTGGAAGACGCACAGTGCCGGATCACATTGTCCAAGGAGGTGATGCTCAATTTGTTTCAGAGAGCTGCAGAGAACAAAACGTTCATCGTGGGGGTTGATTTATCTTGTTTGTTTGTTTATTCACCTTTAGCAAATGAAGTGCACTAAACACACACAATTGAGAGGGAGGAAACGGGTGAAGGGTGTGGGAAGGGGTTGGGAGCGGGGGAGCTACTTACACCCTTTCCTCTCCAGTGTAGTAACTTTCCATCCCACCCACTTCCTCATCTCGACAGTTGGTTCAAGACATCTCTTTGGTGTGCGTGCAGATGGGGCACACAATGCCTGCTTTCAAGAGGAGCCCAAGGAGAGATCTCCGCTATCCCACGGTCAGACGAGGCAGGGAACCACGCCCACATCCAATGAATGACTCAGACCATGACTTCGCTCCTCGGCGACAGAAACCTGGATTCGAACGGGGAGCACGTGGGCCCTTTCAGCTGGATTCCTACCGCGTCCACCATTTGCTGAACCACGGTCCCGACTCCTTCAGCTGTCGGCGACCTCTGGGTGAAGCAAATGGTCGACACTCAGAACAACGGCAGTTCAACCGTTTCTGGAGAGCCGTGAGGCTACCCCCGTCCCAGAAACGAGGTGAAAGAAAGCCAGGGCAGCCCCAGTCGGACCGTGACTGCCAACGACTTGAGGGAACGGGAAATGGACATCGGCTAACACAAGGGCAATTCAATCGTTCTGGGCGAGCAGACTCGCCCCCATCGTCTCCAGAAGGAGTTGAATCCAAAAAACACTGTTTCAAATTGGTCCTGCGGTTTTTCGGAGAAGGTGGCGGTTATCCGCGATAAAGAGAAGTACATATTTGTCAAATGCCAACAGTACGGCATTCTTAGCCGTCACTCTTGGACGAGTCCGACTGAGCGCGGGAGCTTTCAAAGGGGGAGTACTCTCACGAAGGTTGAAAGAGTCGTGCGCAAGAAAGGATCTGGGGCCCAGCTGTTCTCCAGCGAGTGTGTCCATTCTTCAGCAACGTATTGGCTGGCAGAGTGTGGATTGCACACACACACTTTTCACAGCCACCCCCTCCCCCTTCATGTCCAAAAGAAAAAAGTGTATGTGATCTAAAACGCTGCAAAAATTATGTGTGTGTGTGTGTGTGTGTGTGTGTGTGTGTGTGTGTGTGTGTGTGTGTGTGTGTGCGTGCGCGCGTGCGTGTGAGGGAGGTAGTGAATCATGAAAGTTCAATCTACAGGATTCCATTGTATGCAGTATTTTTTGCTTGTGTTTGAAGTGCATTTTCTTGTCATCTAGTGTTCTCCGATGTGTTCTCGCAAGCGAATACACGTTTTTCTTTTAACCAAAAATATCGATCAGATATGTTGCTTCAATATCTTTCAAAGAAACTGATTGTGCGTCAGAATCATGCTTTTGACAGCCACCCCGAGATTTATAGAAAGTTAAAGGGGTTGAACAATATATACTACGCACAAAAAGTTAAGGATCGGTATGTGAAAACAGGTGCGTAATAAACTCAGTTCGCTACTGTTATTTATTTCTTAGTCCAGCCAAATTGTCATGAATTATTGTTCAGCTGTAAGTGGGCGATGTTGTGTTAGTGCGAAAATTGCACGGGATTCTCTACTACTGAGCTGGGCCGCAAACGGAAAAGCGGAAACTTGCGAAAAATGACCTTGTTTTGGACCGTTCTGCCTGAAACATTGCCCTTGCCAGATGGAAAAACCATTATGCACGTGCAAGCACTGCTGTTTATGTGTGAGATGCTGTCGTTCGCTTGGCTATATAAGAAGACATTCCACCAGTAGTAGGCCTGATCTGACAATGCCTCCACGACGAAAATTAAGCGAGTTGGGTAGGGGACGAGCTGTTGCATGGTTCCAAGATGGTGTTCCCAAGCGAGAAGTGGCCAGGCGACTTCATGTGTCCATCTCGGTCATTGTCCGACTGATTCAACGCTTCACAGCCACTGGGATTGTCCATGAAAGACGCAGATCTGGTCGACCGAAGAAGACAACCCCACGTGACGATCGTCTCATTGAACGATAAGCCCTGCAGACAAGAACAGCCTCTTCCAGCATAATTCAAAGGCAGTTCAGGGTGGCTACTAACATCAACATCAGCCAGCAGACCATACGGAACCGCCTACATGGGTTTAATCTCCGTTCTCGTCGCCCAGCAGTACGGCCACGCTTAACTCCAGCCTATAGGGCAGCACGCCGCGCCTTCTGCGCACGTCACGTGAGGTGGACACGTCAGCAATGGTCCCAGGTCCTGTTCAGTGATGAATCACGCTTCACCCTTCACCACAACGACGGCCGACTGAGGGTCTGGAGGCGCCCAGGGCAACGCTTTACTGACGCCACTGTCCAAGAAAAGGTGGCCTTTGGTGGAGGTTCTGTAATGGTCTGGGGGGGCCTTCAGCCTTCACCACAGAACACCCTTGTATCATGTACAGGGTAACCTGACTGGCATCCGATACCGGGATGAGATCCTTCGACCGCTGACTGTGCCTACACTGCAGCAGATGGGACCGAGGGCTGTCTACCAGGATGACAATGCTCGCCCCCACAGGGCAAGGGTGGTCAACGACTTCCTGCAGCAGTCTGGAGTCAACAGAATGGAGTGGCCAGCATGCAGTCCCGATCTCAACCCGATTGAGAACCTTTGGGATGAGCTGGATCGCAAAGTGAGGAGCCACCCCCCTCCCAGGGATGCCCAACACCTCTACTAGATGCTGCAGGCTGAGTGGCAGGCGCTTCCACAGAGGATCTTCACCAACCTGGTCAACTCGATGAGGACTCGCTGCGTCGAGTGCCAGAACAGCCATGGTGGTAACACGCATTACTGAGCTTTTGGGAGCATCAGTATGCCCTGTCTTGTGATTTCAATGACTTTGGGAAATCAAATTTGGATACGTACCCACTTTAATCAAATGTACACACCAAACGATTGCTCGAGATTGAAGGCAATTGTGTATCGTTATCACTAAAGAATGGAATTAAATGTTGGCCAAACTTCAACGCATTGACTTTCTTATTTTGACAGTTATGAATGTTTGTGAAAGTGATCCTTAACTTTTTGTGTGTGTAGCTTATTTTTCTCCCATCTTAGCTCCTATCAGATAAATCGATGATCAGGACGGAAGTAGGGAACAGAAAAAAAACCCTCTTCTTTGACTGCCAACATAAAACCTCTGAAGGCAGGCACAAGAAGTCAGGATTCTAACACACACAGTAACCATTTACGTCAAATTTAAAACGCCGACAGTATTCGAGCTCGCTAAACGTCCGTACTGGGTGCTGATACTTAGGACACACCGTGACCTGAAATCCTTGAGGCAAGGGTAAAAGACCGGCTCCTGTTCCGGACATTCAAGTCGATTTGGATACCAGATTCAACCAGTCGGTTATGATCGTCAGCCGAGGGGGACAGAGGTGAGCATGCGCGCTGCGACACACGGAACATGTCTAGGTCTGAAACTGAGAGGTGTCGAAGACAGGACAGATTCATTAAAAGGAAAAAGAGAAGCCCTATCATTCATGATGTTTGAGAATTCCCTGTGTGCTTGAATGAAAATTAAATGCATGACAAAAGAAGGTTGATCATGATGTTTGAGAATTCCCTGTGTGCTTAAACGAAAATTAAATGCATGACAAAAGAAGGTTGATCATGATGTTGAGAATTCCCTGTGTACTTAAACGAAAATTAAATGCATGACAAAAGAAGGTTGATCATGATGTTGAGAATTCCCTGTGTACTTAAACGAAAATTAAATGCATGAAAAAAGAA
>CM065715.1:93039592-93042092 GCA_033310375.1 Conus canariensis
CTCCTTGATGAAACTGGGACTGAAAACAAGAAAGAAAACTCAGAATTGTCTGCAACTCGACCTATCAGTTCACTCGTGAGAGTGCGGTTGAACACACTGATATTGGCAGTTCTCCTTTCCGGCGTGAATCTTCCCTTGACGAGATTGCCCTGCAGCGAAATTATTTTTCTTGATTTCCCCGCACGAAAACGTTCTCCAAATGGTAGAACTGCTAACACCCCTAGAACAGATCACGGGAACAGCAGTCAGGCAAAACCAGGTGTAGAAACCAAGCAGATGACCATCCGAATGCGGACGCTATTTCAAGTAACGTGTACTTGTCTCTCGGTTGTTCAGTACGTAATAATTGATGTTCTGCGAGTTTCAGTTCTGTTCACTTCCTGTTCTTTATAGCCCAGCCGCCCACGAAGGGTCATATTCTCTACCGCCGTCCTGCCGGTTTTTACAATTCATTGCGAACAGAAGGGGAGAGAAATCTTGCAAGTTAAGGACAGCATGCTAGAGGAGGGTGAGAATTCCCAGCGTTACGTGCACCAATTAGAGAGCTTTGCTATTTATGGTGTAGAAGGGGGGGGGGGGGGGGGGGGGGGGGGGGGGGGGGGGGGGAGGGGAGGTAGGTGGCAATATGATTAGAAATAGTATCTTTTCTTATCTCTCAGACTCAAAAACAACATATCTCTTGTGTGCATTGAAGACGTGGATTTCAATCGGAAAAAAAATCAACTTGTAGACAAGGCTGTTTTAACATTGTTATTTTTTTTTGTTTGTTTGGTTGTTTTTTTTTTGTCGTATCTCTTTTGTTTATCAAATGTATTTAATCTATGTTTTTGGATGTGTGCATGATTCACCTAGTTCTTTAAACTCAAGTGTGATTGGTGCCTGTGATTAAACCGCTATTCACATGTAAACACATGTAAACTTGCCAAGAATAACACATGTACATTACACCTGCGAGTCAGAAATACTCCAGTGTTTATTGTAAACAGCATCGTGTGCTTAATCATTGTTTTCTTCTGTCTGCTATCTACCTTGGCCACGTTGCACACAGTTATTCCTGTGCACATGATCCTACAAAAACTGGAAGTGCTGGAGATTTTTTTTAATGGAAAGTAGCTTAATCAGAAACTGGTCATTTTAACACTTCGTCTTTGCTCCTCCTCTGTCTCTTTTATTTTCTGATTCAGCGGATGCGGCCCGGCCCCCTTAGAGTATAAGGAGTTCTGGGCCGAAATACTTGTCAGAGGTGGAGATTTGTTACGTGATTACTGAATTCTGTAAACGGTCGTGCGATTGGTAGAAAGAAGCGTTGGAATTCACTGTTGATGGAGGACGTCACATTGTCGGTGTGAAATTGACCCCATTCGGCACCTGACGCTTCCTGTTCCAGAATCTCAGCATTCGCCTGCGCCAGTGCAGTTCACACTGTCTCGCATCAGAGGCTTGCCGTCAGATCATGTTTGAAGCCTTTCTGTCGTTCCTTTGTGTAATAAATAAGGCCGAATGACCGCGCTTCAAACAACAGCGTGGCTTCTTTTCTTCTTACGGGAAAGGGTGACAGTCATCGCTGGAGGTGGTGTCAGAAAAGCAGCATTGTCAGCAACGTTATCGCCACGCTGATTCTATGTCAGTATTGACGGGTCTCCATACGATGGTTCTCCAGTGTTGGTGGCTTGTCATTGAGGTTTTCTGCTGGTGCTGCAGGCCACACCAAGCGGTCGATTTCAAGCAGTGCATCGCTCTGAGGGTCGTTGGTATGGTTTTCTGAGATGCTGCTTAAGAGTTTCATTGTCCACGCTGAGTATCTCTACGTTTGGAAGCCGAAAGGAAGGGCTTTCTAAAGAAGCAACACTGGATTTTCTTCTTTTTCCTCCTTCTCCTTCCTGCTGGTTCTGCATTGCTGGAGGCACTGTGTTGTGGTTTCAGGTCTGTGTAGAACTTCCTCAGTCCTTTCTGTTCAGCTTTTGAAGCAGCCTTCATTTGTTTCTTGATATTCCTCTGTGTCTTTTGGATGTTATCCGTCACTCGCTGGTGTCCGGGTTTTGATGATATGTCCGCATCCTTGATTGTTTAACTCTGTAGGCGTACATGCAAGTTACGAGTACAAGGTTGTCAAATAGAGCCAGTTTTTGCTCCAGTGTGGTCTTATCAGCGCATCGGCTTTGTGGACTATTTCCATTTCATCTCATTTCTCTTATTCCTCTTTTGCACTTGCGGACAGTAAGCTGAGTTTTAGCGTTTGACATCGAGAGCCCGTGCAAATTCCTCGTCTGAATTATGAGCGTGGTGGATGTCCTTGACACTGTGGTTTGAATTCTGGCCTTGATTTGCCGGCATTTTATCTGCTGGCACATTGCGCTACTGTTCATTCATCTGAGTTTTTATGAAGCCCTTTCTCGGGCTGTGGATCTCCACGCCGCATTCAGTAGAGAATTTTCTTCCACAGACGCATGAGCATTCCACTCCTCTATTTGTTGTCCATTCCTTCATGGTGGATTTCCAG
>CM065715.1:93044592-93047092 GCA_033310375.1 Conus canariensis
ATGATTAACACTTTTTGTATTGTGTGGGTGTGCACACACCCATACTTCTTACATAGGAGAAGTGATGATTGACACTTTTTGCATTGTGTAGGTGTGCACACACCCATACTTCTTACATAGGAGAAGTGATGATTAACACTTTTTGTATTGTGTAGGTGTGCACGCACCCATACATCTTACGTAGGAAAATTGATAATTAACCCTTTTTGCACAAACCAATACGTATTTTATGGGATTATTTCTCGTAAAGTATGGTTGTTCTCCCTCCCCACGTCATACAGAAAGGCAAAACTTTTGCTTTGTTTGTTTAGTTCTTTATTTTTCAAAAACAGATAAATTATGTCTGGACAGAAGGCAGAAGATACATAGATAAAGATAACAATGAAAACATACCGCCAGGAAGAATGTTAAGCAGGCAAGTTCTGATGGTTGGAATGCATGTCTGAGTGCAAAATCATTTACGGCGTTCAGAAAAGGTTAAAGACTGATGTCGATCTGCTACTGGTTCATCCTCCCGCAGAACAGTTTCTGCCCTTTCTTGTTTGTTTGCATTGTTAGTTTTTGTTCCTGTCTTTTGTTTCCCTTTATAAAAGCGTATCCTATAACATGTAGGCTAAGCTGGTAAATTAGTGACAAACTGAGCAGTCATGATATGTATCACTCGAACATTTTGATTACTGGTCTTGCGTTTGCTTTGATATTTACACCACATTGTTGGTTTATCAACCACGTGCCGGAAGGCGGGAAACCGAGAATCAAAGGTATCTCTGTGACTCGGACTCTGAAAATGAGCTAGCTTGGTGCACGTATGTGTGGGTGGGTCCCATTGTCTCAGGTGAGCAGTCACGTGTGTCTGTTATTCCCGATCATCCTGTTTGGCCAGTCTGGGTGTATATCATGTCAAACTGCTGCTGCCAGTCTGCCAACCTTTCAGCACAAGACTGGGACAGAAATTGTCGGTCGCGATGTCGCTGCCAGTCTGTCGTCCTGTCCGCACGAAAGGTTACAGTTTTAACACGCCAGTTGGTTGCTGGTGCATATTTCATCCTTTTTTTTATATCAAACTTCCAAATGAATAACACCCTTGTTTGTTGCTTCCGCATCTCTCATCCTTTTGTCAGAATTAAAAAGTTGATAACGTGTCAATGTGTCACAGTAAGCCTCCCATCCCTCTAGCACACGTTTGGATGTTTCACATTTCAGTTCATCCCTGTAAATCATTCTTTCTGTTTGCACTGTTTAGATGTCTTAAATTTCAGGCCATACAAAACAAAGACTTCAATCATCCACACACAAACTGGCAACTTGCCAGCAATAATAGCAACATGACTAAGAAAATGTTCCCTTTATCCCGCACAGTCTTCCTAGCCTCTATGAACAGAACACCTCCTAGCCTCTATAAACAGAACACCTCCTAGCCTCTATAAACAGAACACCTCCTAGCCTCTATAAACAGAACACCTCCTAGCCTCTATAAACAGAACACCTCCTAGCCTCTATAAACAGAACACCTCTTAGCCTCTATAAACAGAACACCTCCTCTGGGATGAACAACATGGTACAGATTCAAAATGACAGCAGAGAGGACATTGTCGAGAGCGTACAAATGACTGAAAGGGAATGGACTGGGATAGATGAGAAAAGAACGCAGGGGTCAGGAAGAAGTAGGAAAAAGACAGGGAGGTTACGGAATAAATTCTAGTACAATTAAAAACGCTACGTAGTTGCTGCTCTGGAGTGTGACACAGTCACCCTTAAGTCAGGAGATAGCTCCTTTCTTTGAAGCAGTCTCTGCAGAAACACTTTATAGGATCAGCGTGTGACAGAGTGACCTCGCCCGCAGAGGACATAGGTTACCTCAAGTCGGGGAACGAAGTAATTTCATAACGCCACGTCTAACTGTAGACATAAATCCCTGTTTTACTGTAAGGATCGACAGCCATTTTGGCTTGACAGGGATCTACGGTGAATCTCCGTGTCGCTGTGTTCACGGTGAATGGAAAAGCTGGTCCACATGAATAAACGAACTCAGCATATGAGAGTACGGTGTGCACGCAACGACCCGATTCCTTGTACAGAAAGACGAGGTCCAGTCAAAGGTGTAGGACTACTGACCGATATTTCCAGTCTTTGTTCATATTTCTTTTCATCATGTGCTAATACAAAATTTCAGCTGATGTTTATCTCCTTCACACGGCAGTAGCATCAGAGTACCATCATGATTTCATCTAATGGGAGTGACCTGTCCAGTTCATGCATCTTTCCTTTTCTCCCTTTGCCAGCCCGTGCCTTGTCCCGTCTTCTGGAGTGGCGTTACGAGGGCGTGCCCTGGCCGTCCCAGCACCTAGGTCTGCCTGTCGCGCAGCTGATGAACGTGCTGGTGAAGAGGCTGAACGAGGCTTCTGGGCCCTACCAGATGTTCCAGGTTCTGGGGGACATCGTCGTGTTCTCGGAGTAAGTAATCCGCTTGGTCTGCCTGTTGTAGGCAGAGACAGCCTGT
>CM065715.1:93052092-93067092 GCA_033310375.1 Conus canariensis
CGCGCTATAAAATAAGTCGTATCTATTTTCTTTCCGGGACGCAATGCCGTGTTTGTACCACCATATAAAATATGATGTTGAATATTTCAAATAATGCTACTTTTTTTTTATTTTATAGACCGCCATGCCCCGCTAAAGTCTCTATTATAGTCGTTAGGTTGCCGGGAGATGAAATAACACTACGTAGGGATATCTAACAGTCCTCCATAGTAGTCTCAGAGAGCAAGACATTATCACATCATATTATATCGGTGGCACATTAGGCATTTTCAGCCTTTCGCCTGCTCAATATGGATAATTTAGGTTTTAGCGAGAAATATTTTGGTCTTATTCTCGCACTTTCATAAAGCACATGCGTGGTTTTGAAAATGCAAGTCAATATTTGTTTGAAACATAAGGTGTATCCAGTATTTATCAAGACAATTTTTGAAAGTGTTAACAGTTTCTGCTCCAACAACATTGACTGGCAAGTTATTCCAAGTATTAACAATTCTGTCGGTGAAAAAGTTTACTGCTTTTGAAGTTTTAGTCATTTTTTGTGTGTGTTAGTTTGAACAGGTGCCCTCTAGTTGTAGATTCTGTATTCAATTGAAATAATATGCCAGTGGTTTTAATGTCATAAAAACCATGTGTAAGTTCACATTGTTTTCAACGCTGTTGCAAATATTCTTTCGGGACATCCCAGGATTGAGGTTTGGTTTTGCCTTTTGTCCTTGCTGCTGTTACGATCTACGTATTTTCCTAATTGATCATCTCTTCATCTTCTTCATTCTCACGATCTAAGCTACGCACAAAAAGTTAAGGATCACTTTCACAAACATTCATAACTGTCAAAATAAGAAAGTCAATGCGTTGAAGTTTGGCCAACATATAATTCCATTCTTTAGTGATAACGATACACAATTGCCTTCAATCTCGAGCAATCGTTTGGTGTGTACATTTGATTAAAGTGGGTACGTATCCAAATTTGATTTCCCAAAGTCATTGAAATCACAAGACAGGGCATACTGATGCTCCCAAAAGCTCAGTAATGCGTGTAACCACCATGGCTGTTCTGGCACTCGACGCAGCGAGTCCTCATCGAGTTGACCAGGTTGGTGAAGATCCTCTGTGGAAGCGCCTGCCACTCAGCCTGCAGCATCTGGTAGAGGTGTTGGGCATCCCTGGGAGGGGGGTGGCTCCTCACTTTGCGATCCAGCTCATCCCAGAGGTTCTCAATCGGGTTGAGATCGGGACTGCATGCTGGCCACTCCATTCTGTTGACTCCAGACTGCTGCAGGAAGTCGTTGACCACCCTTGCCCTGTGGGGGCGAGCATTGTCATCCTGGTAGACAGCCCTCGGTCCCATCTGCTGCAGTGTAGGCACAGCCAGCGGTCGAAGGATCTCATCCCGGTATCGGATGCCAGTCAGGTTACCCTGTACATGATACAAGGGTGTTCTGTGGTGAAGGCTGAAGGCCCCCCAGACCATTACAGAACCTCCACCAAAGGCCACCTTTTCTTGGACAGTGGCGTCAGTAAAGCGTTGCCCTGGGCGCCTCCAGACCCTCAGTCGGCCGTCGTTGTGGTGAAGGGTGAAGCGTGATTCATCACTGAACAGGACCTGGGACCATTGCTGACGTGTCCACCTCACGTGACGTGCGCAGAAGGCGCGGCGTGCTGCCCTATGGCTGGAGTTAAGCGTGGCCGTACTGCTGGGCGACGAGAACGGAGATTAAACCCATGTAGGCGGTTCCGTATGGTCTGCTGGCTGATGTTGATGTTAGTAGCCACCCTGAACTGCCTTTGAATTATGCTGGAAGAGGCTGTTCTTGTCTGCAGGGCTTGTCGTTCAATGAGACGATCGTCACGTGGGGTTGTCTTCTTCGGTCGACCAGATCTGCGTCTTTCATGGACAATCCCAGTGGCTGTGAAGCGTTGAATCAGTCGGACAATGACCGAGATGGACACATGAAGTCGCCTGGCCACTTCTCGCTTGGGAACACCATCTTGGAACCATGCAACAGCTCGTCCCCTATCCAACTCGCTTAATTTTCGTCGTGGAGGCATTGTCAGATCAGGCCTACTACTGGTGGAATGTCTTCTTATATAGCCAAGCGAGCGACAGCATCTCACACATAAACAGCAGTGCTTGCACGTGCATAATGGTTTTTCCATCTGGCAAGTGCAATGTATTCAGGCAGAACGGTCCAAAACAAGGTCATTTTTCGCAAGTTTCCGCTTTTCCGTTTGCGGCCCAGCTCAGTAGTAGAGAATCCCGTGCAATTTTCGCACTAACACAACATCGCCCACTTACAGCTGAACAAGAATTCATGACAATTTGGCTGGACTAAGAAATAAATAACAGTAGCGAACCGAGTTTATTACGCACCTGTTTTCACATACCGATCCTAAACTTTTTGTGCGTAGTATACGAAGTATCTTCAACCAACGGACGTCAAACTCAAGCAGGAAATATTAGCCACAGAGTTTTCGTGTCATATCAGTTTTTTTATGGATTTGCTTTTGTTGGAGCCATACGACTGGATGTGAGTTTCGTCTACAACATCACTACGCTGACACAGAGTAGAAGCCCATTCTGTTTGTACCATTTATCTACTGTATTCGTTGATTCACATCAAGTTGTCACGTCTCGGCTACAGCGTACCTAACTTAATTTTGGACATTGTGCAACAGGTCTTCTTCGTATCCTACATCGAATCATCATCGTGAACATCTGACGAGTGAAGCTGACCAAGTTTTCTTGTTGTGCGAGACAGTTTTTATCTACGCTTTATTCCTTGTGTCAGTGTCTGTTCTATTCTGGATTTGTGCTGGACTATCAATATTGTAATATATCAATATTCTGTCGTACCATTGTCTTCAAGATCTATGTGCCGTCATTTCAACGCTTGTGAACATTACTGTCATCATCTGTGACGTCGTGAATCCTGTGGCACTTGTCAATCCTCTGAACGCTACAAGTCGTCACATTGGTCTAGGGGTCCAAAGCGGAAGGCTGTCTCGAACACTCGCGAACGCGCCAACAACAGACCAAAGATTTCACATTCGCACTTCTTTATTCAAGCATACGGCAAATGAGAAAACGAACGGGAGTGGGGTAGGGTAAGCTAACTAGTCTAGAATGAAAAGGATTCCCAAACTACACCCTCCCTCCTTACCACCCAAACCCGATAAGTCAAAGGGCAGGGGGGATACAGTGGGAAGAGGACAGTGGGTGAGAGGCCAATCGTTCACAGAAACTCACACGCATCTACCCACAGATTCACCCAAGATGAGGATAGCCAAGGAACCCTCTTTTATTAGCTAGAGAGGGGGAAGAAGCCAGAAGAGTAAAGAAAGTGGAGAATATAGGACAGGTACGATGGCCACACGCGAAGGCACTCACACTTTACCTCCCCCTGTCCAGGAAAAACAAGTGGAAAGGAGGAAACAAGGGGGGGGGGGGGGGGGGGACTCCTAAAACGGTGCCACGCCCTCAAGATTTTAGAAAATACCCTTTCCGCCTCTGCACCTAAAGAAAAACACAACGCACGCAATACTATAACATCCGAAGGAAATGATCATTCCCAAGCAAAAACCGGCTGGAATCTAATGCATTAATGTCTTCCCACTATTTATACTGTTCAAAAAAAGAAACGCAACAGCAGCAATTGGTCACCTGCCTTTACTATTTTCAAAACATTGTACATTTTCAGGTAACTGCAAAACACCGTAACATTGTACATTTTCAGGTAACTGCAACACCGTAAGTGGAATGATTGAAACATAATGGCTTATCTGATTTTGCGTTGAAAAAACCAGTGCCAAAAAGTCATTACAGAAGAGCTCACACTTTTCGGACGTCAGTAGCG
This sequence comes from Conus canariensis, assembly GCA_033310375.1. Classification (NCBI taxonomy): domain Eukaryota; kingdom Metazoa; phylum Mollusca; class Gastropoda; order Neogastropoda; family Conidae; genus Conus; species Conus canariensis. The sequence continues at coordinate 93,055,947 of CM065715.1, forward strand.
TGTGTGTCCTCCCTGTGCAGCAATCGCACCTTGAAGTCGCCTGGGCAGGGATCGCAGCAGACTGCGGATGACGCGTAGTGGAATGGTGTCCCACTCCTCCTGAAGAGCCTGGAACAACTCTTGTTCCTTTGTAGGGGCATTAACTCGGGCACGGACTCGGCGATCCAACTCATCCCAAATGTGCTCTATTGGGTTTAAATCCGGTGACATAGCGGGCCAGGGAAGGAGATTGACGTTGTTGGCAGCCAGGAAATGTGTTAAGTGGGCTGAGTGTGGCCGAACATTGTCATGCATGAATATGGAACCAGGAGCAGCCAGGAGTTGAAGAACATGAGGCTGGAGGATTTCTGTAATGTAGCGCTGAGCATTAAGTCGTCCCTGGACCAGTACTAGGGGCTTCTGCCACTGAAATTGATGGCTCCCCATACCATTACCCCTCCACCACCTTGGGGAGGTGCCTGATCAACACAGTTCTGTGCATAGCGTTCATTCGTTCTGCGATAGACCCTCCTCCTCCGGTCATGGCGTTGCAGCAGGAAATGTGATTCGTCGCTGAATGAAACCTGTCTCCATTCACGATGAACAGCCCAGGGAAAATGTTGCATGCACCATTGAAGTCGTGCCTGGTGATGACGCTGAGTCACAACGGGTCCTCGAACAGGTCTTCGAGCCCTCATTCCAACAGCATGTAGACGATTGCGTACGGTTTGCCCGCTTACACGTCTGTGGCCAGGGATGGCCTGGGCTGTAGAGGAGGCACACAGGAAACGATCCCGAACATGGCGGAGCGTAATGTAGCGATCTTGGGCTCGGGTTGTGCACCTTGGCCGTCCTGAACGAGGTTGATCTGCTGTTGACCCCGTCGTTCCAAACCGGTTCCAAAGCCTACTGATGGTGCTTCTGGCCACACTGAAATGTCTGGCAACAGCCGCTTGACTCTGTCCGGCCTGCAACCGGCCTACCGCATTTTCTCGTTGTTGGCTATTCAGATTTGGCATTCTTTCCTTTCGTTTCTGGTTTCATTTTTCAATGAAGCCAAACCCCTTTTATACCCTGCTATTGAGGTGTTGTCAGTATTGTATTCTGTGCTTTGCACGTGAATTTCCCGTGACAGTCGAAAGTTTACAGCGCTAGATTTTAGCCCACCAGCACGTGTTTCTCGCACGGCATGCGCTGAACTTGTACACTGACATGGCAGAGGAACGGGTGAATCAATTCTGCTATTTGTCGACATCATTCATGTTGGGAATATGTAAATATTGCATCGTATTCCAAAATATTTGTTGCGTTTCTTTTTTTGAACAGTATACGTATGGAATGGTCATAGTCGCGTCAATATTGACTACTGCAACGCCTCCTTAACCCTTACCTCAACAGCTGGTGAATAAGGAGTTCTGGTGGCCACGGCAACCTCGACCTCACGGACAGTCCCCACGCCGACGGCCGCGACGACGGCCCGGGGGGGGGGGGGGGGGGGGGGCGGACGGCGGAAAGAACGGTGACGCCTCTAGCTGGAAGACGGTCCGGCCAAGGACGACGTCAACAGGGTAGCGTCGTCACTGACGCTGGTACCTGGCCACCAGATGTACCACCAGACTGCAGGGAAGGGCGGCGGTAGTGACGGCACGAGCTGGAGGTGATGAGGAGTTCTTCTACGTTGAAACTAGGGAGAGGATGGTATAGACAGCTCGGGTACTGCTAGGTGGGCCTGATGTTCAGTGTAATGCAGTACCTCAGGCAGCGGCCTTCACCGAAGAAGGCGATCCATAAAACGGGGACCCCGTCCCCGCCACCCATCGAAGGATGTCGCAGGTGCCTCCAGCAACGAAGCCTGACCCTCGGCTCAACGATGACGTCGAGGGCGGAGGACACGGAGGTGACGAGCCTCCTGGATGGCTGCTTGTTGTTGTTCCCCCGGCTGCTGTCCCTTCTCTAACTTCGTAAACACTTTCGTTCCACCTCTTCACCTTCGTGACGTAAGCACAGCTCACCAACAACAAACACACCCCCGATCGCTGGGTAGCGGTTGGTCGCCTACCGTCACGTGGGCTGGGTTCTGGTGAGCTGAACTGACTCTGCAGCACGTGCTCCGCTTGGAATGCGGGACACTCACCGTGCCGCCACCAAGAAAAGGAGGGAAGGAAGAGAAAAAATAGTCAAAACATGCCACGGGCCTGTCAACCTGTGACACAAGTTAAAGCGAAGAAGACGTCACTAGCTAAGCAGTATATATTACATGTTTGTATGTGTGGCGTCTCGTCCCCGTACAGTGAGTATTGTGTTGTGTATTGTTTAATCCATCATCATCATCATCATCATCATCACAGACATTCTTTTGATTCAAAAATGATTTTGTTTCCTGACTCACTCTTTTGTTTTATTTCTTTGGAAGAAAAGGTGGAGAGTGGGGAATGGTGGTTGGTGTCTAAAGAACCATTTTAATAACACAGTTGCAAAAATATAATAGCCCTTAGACATTTACAAACGGAGCCACCGCACTACACCATCCACAGTGCCCTAACGTTGCGACGGTGTGTGTGTGTGTGTGTGTGTGTGTGTGTGTGTGTGTGTGTGTGTGTGTGTGTGCGCGCGCGCGCGCGCCCGCGTTTGTGTGTGTGTGTGTGTGTGTGCGCGCGCGCGCGCGCGCGCGTGTGTGTGTGTGTGTGTGAAGTACCGGACCCCAAACCCCTTTCGACCACCAGCCCACTCCCACCTCTTTGGCTTTCTAGCTCCTCTGTCCCGCCTTCCCAGAAGAAGAAAATCTGTCGAGCTATTTGTTTAATAACTGGCTAACTGTTGGGAGACGATAGCCCCGCCTCTCCTGTCATACCCTCCCCCACACCCATCCCCCATCCCCCATCCCCCGCGATCGTACAAAAATTTTTGGGAAGGCAAGTCATGTCCCCCCCCCCCCTTCCCCTCCCGTCTGTGCCTCCCAATTCCCGCTTTTACAAATATTGGGAGAGGAGTCTTTCACCCCTCAACCTCGCATTCCTTTTTTTCGTTTTAATGAAATCAGGGTAAAGAGAGCCCCCTCTCCCCCCCCCTCCCCCCCCCCACACATATCCACCTAACTCTTTTACAATTTTTTAACACTCCCGCACCCCCCCCCCACACCCCCCCCCCCCCCCCGGTCCTCTCATGTAGCTGATCCGGCACAGCCTTCGACCTGTTAAGCCCGATTATTTCCCAGAGCGCTAATTCTCACTGTCCTTGGCGTTGCACAGTTATCTTGCGCGGACACGCCCATTAGGATGTGCTCTAACACTATACAATCCATGTGAGCGCGTGACACACGCCATTGGATTGTGCTCTAAACCACTATACAATCCATGTGAGCGCGTGACACACGCCACAGTTAGGATTGTGCTCTAAACCACTATACAATCCATGTGAGCGCGTGACACACGCCACAGTTAGGATTGTGCTCTAAACCACTATACAATCCATGTGAGCGCGTGACACACGCCGCATTAGGATTGTGCTCTAAACCACTATACAATCCATGTGAGCGCGTGACACACGCCACAGTTAGGATTGTGCTCTAAACCACTATACAATCCATGTGAGCGCGTGACACACGCCACAGTTAGGATTGTGCTCTAAACCACTATACAATCCATGTGAGCGCGTGACACACGCCACAGTTAGGATTGTGCTCTAAACCACTATACAATCCATGTGAGCGCGTGACACACGCCACAGTTAGGATTGTGCTCTAAACCACTATACAATCCATGTGAGCGCGTGACACACGCCACAGTTAGGATTGTGCTCTAAACCACTATACAATCCATGTGAGCGCGTGACACACGCCGCATTAGGATTGTGCTCTAAACCACTATACAATCCATGTGAGCGCGTGACACACGCCGCAGTTAGGATTGTGCTCTAAACCACTATACAATCCATGTGAGCGCGTGACACACGCCGCAGTTAGGATTGTGCTCTAGTCCACTATACAATCCATGTGAGCGCGTGACACACGCCGCAGTTAGGATTGTGCTCTAGTCCACTATACAATCCATGTGAGCGCGTGACACACGCCGCAGTTAGGATTGTGCTCTAGTCCACTATACAATCCATGTGAGCGCGTGACACACGCCGCAGTTAGGATTGTGCTCTAGATCCACTATACAATCCATGTGACGCGTGACACACGCCGCAGTTAGGATTGTGCTCTAGTCCACTATACAATCCATGTGAGCGCGTGACACACGCCGCAGTTAGGATTGTGCTCTAGTCCACTATACAATCCATGTGAGCGCGTGGACACACGCCGCAGTTAGGATTGTGCTCTAGACCACTATACAATCCATGTGAGCGCGTGACACACGCCGCAGTTAGGATTGTGCTCTAGACCACTATACAATCCATGTGAGCGCGTGACACACGCCGCAGTTAGGATTGTGCTCTAGACCACTATTACAATCCATGTGAGCGCGTGACACACGCCGCAGTTAGGATTGTGCTCTAGACCACTATACAATCCATGTGAGCGCGTGACACACGCCGCAGTTAGGATTGTGCTCTAGACCACTATACAATCCATGTGAGCGCGTGACACACGCCGCAATTAGGATTGTGCTCTAGACCACTATACAATCCATGTGAGCGCGTGACACACGCCGCAAGTTAGGATTGTGCTCTAGACCACTATACAATCCATGTGGGGGGGGGGGGGGTTTTTTTTTTTGTGAGCGCGTGACACACGCCGCAGTTAGGATTGTGCTCTAGACCACTATACAATCCATGTGAGCGCGTGACACACGCCGACAGTTAGGATTGTGCTCTAGAACCACTATACAATCCATGTGAGCGCGTGACACACGCCGCAGTTAGGATTGTGCTCTAAACCACTATACAATCCATGTGAGCGCGTGACACACGCCGCAATTAGGATGTGCCTAAACCACTATACAATCCATGTGAGCGCGTGACACACCCGCAATTAGGATGTGCTCTAAACCACTATACAATCCATGTGAGCGCGTGACACACGCCGCAGTTAGGATTGTGCTCTAAACCACTATCAATCCATGTGAGCGCGTGACACACGCCGCAGTTAGGATGTGCTCTAAACCACTATACAATCCATGTGAGCGCGTGACACACGCCGCAGTTAGGATAGTGCTCTAAACCACTATACAATCCATGTGAGCGCGTGACACACGCCGCAGTTAGGATTGTGCTCTAAACCACTATACAATCCATGTGAGCGCGTGACACACGCCACAGTTAGGATTGTGCTCTAAACCACTATACAATCCATGTGAGCGCGTGACACACGCCAGCAGTTAGGATTGTGCTCTAAACCACTATACAATCCATGTGAGCGCGTGACACACGCCACAGTTAGGATTGTGCTCTAAACCACTATACAATCCATGTGAGCGCGTGCACACGCCGCAATAGGATTGTGCTCTAAACCACTATACAATCCATGTGAGCGCGTGACACACGCCACAGTTAGGATTGTGCTCTAAACCACTATACAATCCATGTGAGCGCGTGACACACGCCCAGTTAGGATTGTGCTCTAAACCACTATACAATCCATGTGAGCGCGTGACACACGCCACAGTTGGATTGTCTAGACCATTCAATATGTGAGCGCGTGACCACGCCACATTAGATTTGCTCTAACACTATACAATCCATGTGAGCGCGTGACACACGCCGCAAGTTAGGATTGTGCTCTAGTCCACTATACAATCCATGTGAGCGCGTGACACACGCCGCAGTTAAGATTGTGCTCTAGTCCACTATACAATCCATGTGAGCGCGTGACACACGCCGCAGTTAGGATTGTGCTCTAGTCCACTATACAATCCATGTGAGCGCGTGACACACGCCGCAGTTAGGATTGTGCTCTAGTCCACTATACAATCCATGTGAGCGCGTGACACACGCCGCAGTTAGGATTGTGCTCTAGTCCACTATACAATCCATGTGAGCGCGTGACACACGCCGCAGTTAGGATTGTGCTCTAGTCCACTATACAATCCATGTGAGCGCGTGACACACGCCGCAGTTAGGATTGTGCTCTAGTCCACTATACAATCCATGTGAGCGCGTGACACACGCCGCAGTTAGGATTGTGCTCTAGACCACTATACAATCCATGTGAGCGCGTGACACACGCCGCAGTTAGGATTGTGCTCTAGACCACTATACAATCCATGTGACGCGTGACACACGCCGCAGTTAGGATTGTGCTCTAGACCACTATACAATCCATGTGAGCGCGTGACACACGCCGCAGTTAGGATTGTGCTCTAGACCACTATACAATCCATGTGAGCGCGTGACACACGCCGCAGTTAGGATTGTGCTCTAGACCACTATACAATCCATGTGAGCGCGTGACACACGCCGCAATTAGGATTGTGCTCTAACCACTATACAATCCATGTGAGCGCGTGACACACGCCGCAGTTAGGATTGTGCTCTAGAACCACTATACAATCCATGTGAGCGCGTGCACACGCCGCAGTTAGGATTGTGCACTAACCACTATACAATCCATGTGAGCGCGTGACACACGCCGCAGTTAGGATTGTGCTCTAGACCACTATACAATCCATGTGAGCGCGTGACACACGCCGCAATTAGGATTGTGCTCTAGACCACTATACAATCCATGTGAGCGCGTGACACACGCCGCAGTTAGGATTGTGCTCTAGACCACTATACAATCCATGTGAGCGCGTGACACACACCGCAGTTAGGATTGTGCTCTAGACCACTATACAATCCATGTGAGCGCGTGACACACGCCGCAGTTAGGATTGTGCTCTAAACCACTATGCAATCCATGTGAGCGCGTGACACACGCCGCAGTTAGGATTGTGCTCTAGACCACTATACAATCCATGTGAGCGCGTGACACACGCCGCAGTTAGGATTGTGCTCTAGTCCACTATGCAATCCATGTGAGCGCGTGACACACGCCGCAGTTAGGATTGTGCTCTAAACCACTATACAATCCATGTGAGCGCGTGACACACGCCGCAGTTAGGATTGTGCTCTAACCACTATGCAATCCATGTGAGCGCGTGACACACGCCGCAGTTAGGATTGTGCTCTAAACCACTATACAATCCATGTGAGCGCGTGACACACGCCACAGTTAGGATTGTGCTCTAGACCACTATACAATCCATGTGAGCGCGTGACACACGCCGCAGTTAGGATTGTGCTCTAGTCCACTATACAATCCATGTGAGCGCGTGACACACGCCGCAGTTAGGATTGTGCTCTAGTCCACTATACAATCCATGTGAGCGCGTGACACACGCCGCAGTTAGGATTGTGCTCTAGACCACTATACAATCCATGTGAGCGCGTGACACACGCCGCAGTTAGGATTGTGCTCTAGACCACTATACAATCCATGTGAGCGCGTGACACACGCCGCAGTTAGGATTGTGCTCTAGACCACTATACAATCCATGTGATCGCGTGACACACGCCGCAGTTAGGATTGTGCTCTAGACCACTATACAATCCATGTGAGCGCGTGACACACGCCGCAGTTAGGATTGTGCTCTAGACCACTATACAATCCATGTGAGCGCGTGACACACGCCGCAGTTAGGATTGTGCTCTAAACCACTATACAATCCATGTGAGCGCGTGGACCACGCCGCAGTTAGGATATGTGCTCTAAACCACTATACAATCCATGTGAGCGCGTGACACACGCCGCAGTTAGGATTGTGCTCTAGACCATATACAATCCATGTGAGCGCGTGACACACGCCGCAATTAGGATTGTGCTCTAGAACCACTATACAATCCATGTGAGCGCGTGACACACGCCGCAGTTAGATTGTGCTCTAGCCACTATACAATCCATGTGAGCGCGTGACACACGCCGCAGTTAGGATTGTGCTCTAGACCACTATACAATCCATGTGAGCGCGTGACACACGCCGCAGTTAGGATTGTGCTCTAGACCACTATACAATCCATGTGAGCGCGTGACACACGCCGCAGTTAGGATTGTGCTCTAACCACTATACAATCCATGTGAGCGCGTGACACACGCCGCAGTTAGGATTGTGCTCTAAACCACTATACAATCCATGTGAGCGCGTGACACACGCCGCAGTTAGGATTGTGCTCTAAATCCACTATACAATCCATGTGAGCGCGTGACACACGCCGCAGTTAGGATTGTGCTCTAACCACTATACAATCCATGTGAGCGCGTGACACACGCCCAGTTAGGATTGTGCTCTAAACCACTATACAATCCATGTGAGCGCGTGACCACGCCGCAGTTAGGTTTGTGCTCTAAAACCACTATACAATCCATGTGAGCGCGTGACACACGCCGCATTAGGATGTGCTCTAAACCACTATACAATCCATGTGAGCGCGTGACACACGCCGCAGTTAGGATTGTGCTACACTAAAGACCCACAGCATTACCAATACCATGTGAGCGCGTGACACACGCCGCAGTTAGGATTGTGCTCTAGACCACTATACAATCCATGTGAGCGCGTGACACACGCCGCAGTTAGGATTGTGCTCTAGACCACTATACAATCCATGTGAGCGCGTGACACACGCCGCAGTTAGGATTGTGCTCTAACCACTATACAATCCATGTGAGCGCGTGACACACGCCGCAGTTAGGATTGTGCTCTAACCACTATACAATCCATGTGAGCGCGTGACACACGCCGCAGTTAGGATTGTGCTCTAAACCACTATACAATCCATGTGAGCGCGTGACACACGCCGCAGTTAGGATTGTGCTCTAAACCACTATACAATCCATGTGAGCGCGTGACACACGCCGCAGTTAGGATGTGCTCTAAACCACTATACAATCCATGTGAGCGCGTGACACACGCCGCAGTTAGGATTGTGCTCTAGACCACTATACAATCCATGTGAGCGCGTGACACACGCCGCAGTTAGGATTGTGCTCTAAACCACTATACAATCCATGTGAGCGCGTGACACACGCCGCAGTTAGGATTGTGCTCTAAACCACTATACAATCCATGTGAGCGCGTGACACACGCCGCAGTTAGGATTGTGCTCTAAACCACTATGCAATCCATGTGAGCGCGTGACACACGCCGCAGTTAGGATTGTGCTCTAAACCACTATACAATCCATGTGAGCGCGTGACACACGCCGCAGTTAGGATTGTGCTCTAAACCACTATACAATCCATGTGAGCGCGTGACACACGCCGCAGTTAGGATTGTGCTCTAAACCACTATACAATCCATGTGAGCGCGTGACACACGCCGCAGTTAGGATTGTGCTCTAAACCACTATACAATCCATGTGAGCGCGTGACACACGCCACAGTTAGGATAGTGCTCTAAACCACTATACAATCCATGTGAGCGCGTGGCGCACGCCGCAATTAGGATAGTGCACTAAACCACTATACAATCCATGTGAGCGCGTGACACACGCCGCAATTAGGATTGTGCTCTAAACCACTATACAATCCATGTGAGCGCGTGACACAACGCCGCAGTTAGGATTGTGCTCTAAACCACTATACAATCCATGTGAGCGCGTGACACACGCCGCAGTTAGGATTGTGCTCTAAACCACTATACAATCCATGTGAGCGCGTGACACACGCCGCAATGAGGATTGTGCTCTAAACCACTATACAATCCATGTGAGCGCGTGACACACGCCGCAGTGTAGGATTGTGCTCTAAACCACTATACAATCCATGTGAGCGCGTGACACACGCCGCAGTGAGGATTGTGCTCTAAACCACTATACAATCCATGTGAGCGCGTGACACACGCCGCAGTAGGATTGTGCTCTAAACCACTATACAATCCATGTGAGCGCGTGACACACGCCGCAGTTAGGATTGTGCTCTAAACCACTATACAATCCATGTGAGCGCGTGACACACGCCGCAGTTAGGATTGTGCTCTAACCACTATACAATCCATGTGAGCGCGTGACACACGCCGCAGTTAGGATTGTGCTCTAAACCACTATACAATCCATGTGAGCGCGTGACACACGCCGCAGTTAGGATTGTGCTCTAAACCACTTATACAATCCATGTGAGCGCGTGACACACGCCGCAGTTAGGATTGTGCTCTAAACCACTATACAATCCATGTGAGCGCGTGACACACGCCGCAGTTAGGATTGTGCTCTAAACCACTATACAATCCATGTGAGCGCGTGACACACGCCGCAGTTAGGATTGTGCTCTAAACCACTATACATCCATGTGAGCGCGTGACACACGCCGCAGTTAGGATTGTGCTCTAAACCACTATACGATCCATGTGAGCGCGTGACACACGCGCAGTTAGGATTGTGCTCTAAACCACTATACGATCCATGTGAGCGCGTGACACACGGCGCAGTTAGGATTGTGCTCTAAACCACTATACAATCCATGTGAGCGCGTGACACACGCCGCATTTAGGATTGTGCTCTAAACCACTATACAATCCATGTGAGCGCGTGACGCACGCCGCAATTAGGATTGTGCTCTGAACCACTATACAATCCATGTGAGCGCGTGACACACGCCGCATTTAGGATTGTGCTCTAAACCACTATACAATCCATGTGAGCGCGTGACGTACGCCGCAATTAGGATTGTGCTCTAAACCACTATATAATCCATGTGAGCGCGTGACACACGCCGCAATTATGATTGTGCTCTAAACCACTATATAATCCACGTGAGCGCGTGGAGGCCTAGTATAAGTTTGAGCTAGCATTTGATGAAAAATATATAACAACAACTGATAACTGATCAAAAGAACAGCCCCCTCCCCCCTCCCCCACCAGCACTGTCACCTATTTTGGGGGATTTCCACCGATGACATCATTCACAATTTTCAAATACATGACTTTCCCCTTAACTGACGTCACATTTCAGGACTTCTCACCCACCCGTGACTCTGTCTTTGCGCCAGGTAGTTGCTCCCAAATAGTTCCATTCCTTTCATTTTCATCTGTCCGCTTGGAACCACCTGGCATGTACCATGATGGGCGTATGAAAGAAAAGAAGGAAAATCCACTTTCAGACACAACAGTACCTGTCTATAAATACCTGTCTATGAATACTCAGCTCCTTAAGCAAGGCCCTTGGCGCATTCATTTTTGGTGTGCAGCCTGC
>CM065715.1:93072092-93074592 GCA_033310375.1 Conus canariensis
TGATCTAACATACGCAGGACACCACCTCCTAAGCCCCCTACTGACGACCATAATTGCTTAGTCGCGGAGCCGGCGTGAGTGAGCTCTCCCTCCGGAGGGCGCCACCACGTCCGTCCAACGACAGCCCCCATGGACTCGCCGACACCGGTGACCCCGACGGAACCAAACCAAGGCCAGAGACGTGGAGAGGACATCGAAATTGAGATCACCATGAGAGCAGGGCATGAAGGGCCGCAGAATTTGAGACATTTTTTTTTTTATGCTGATCGATGAGAATGAGGGTGATTAAGATGATGCTACGGATTTCCATTTCGGTCTGAGACTACATGACAGGGCTGTACTCTACGCTTCCTTTCATAATGTATCCCGGCGTCAACCGGGCCCGAGAGATACAGGCACCTGTAGTGTTGGTCAGGAAATTTGAGCAACACTCTCAGAAACGCATCCATTAAGTGGATGAAACTCGACTGTGTGGTCCCAGTCTTCCCAACTGAGTCCGCAGCAAACTCAACTCTGGGTAGGAGCCGGTCGGGGCAGAAAAACCCACATGACTCTGATGGGATTCGAACCCACGACCTCCCAGCCGGGAGTCCGCGACGCTAACCACTTCGCCACGGCGGCTGGTGAAAGTTACGACTTCTTTTAAGTCCAGAATTTGTCTTGTAGTATCAGCCAGTTTTAATGGCAGTGGCTAGATGCAGTGCGCATCATAGCGTGTGGAGGATTATCATTGCACACACTCTTACCCCCCGCCAGCGTTCTGTTAAATAAAACTGCCATCTAGGCTGAAGACAGGAACTTCTGAGATTCGACTTTTTCCCCCCAGTCCACTACTAATGCAGTGCCATGCAATAAACACTCTTGTTAAAACACTCATGTTTGGTCATTAGGTGGTGAAGACCAATCGTCGACCACATACCTGATTACTTGGGAATTAAAGACAAAAAGAAAACGAGGGAAAAGCCGATAATGTTTTGAACATTTCGTGTCACTGAGAACAGTGTTTCAGATCCAATTCAGAGCAAGAGGCCTTCATACCTTTTTTCGTTAACAAAATGAGTAATCAAACCAATAGCAAGAATTTTCAGGAGCACCGATGAAAGTGGACAGTTTTTCTTTTTTCTTCGCCCTCCTTCATTCTCAGACGAGTGAGACTTTGCAATCAAAGAGTCAGTAGCTTTCAAAGGAGCATACTCTCATGATGCTACTCGCAGTCATTTGGTGTAACGAAGTCAAGGCCAGACTGTGGCCATCGAGCAAGTGTTTGGTTGAAACAAATATCATGAGACAACAGTACACAGAAATGAAAAGATATGAACGATGATAAAGAGCAGCAGCAAGCTTAAAACTTTTTGTCCTCACACACTGCACTTTGATCTGCAGGTGACGGCTGGTTAAACGTTTTTTACATGCAAAGACTAATCATTAACATTTATATATATGCATAAGTACATTAACAAAAGAAGATAATAGTGTATAAGTAAAAATAACAGCGCAAAGTTAAATCCACTCATCAAAGAAATATGAAACTGAAAAGCAAAATCAACTTAAAAAGCTAGAATAAAGATCAGAAATGAACCAGTTGAAAAGATACATGTGAGGAGAAGGGATGCAGGAGGAGAGGGTATACCATAATCAAAATTCAACCAATAAGAAAACGACCATCCATTAACAGATTACTTAATCTAAACTTAAGTCACTCATCAAACACATTATACGATCAAAGCGTTCCAAATGACGATTACAATACTAATAACTATCATGCTATTCTTTTTCTCACAAATTGAAATCTATGACTGTTCGCACTAAAACCTTTGGTCAACGTTCCTTTGCCTATCAAGCTCCAACTACCTGGAATCAATTGCCTCGCTCTCTCAGATACTCCCCTTACTGCCCACATTCAAGCGCCTTCTCAAAACTCATCTGTTTCCTAGGTAACTTCGTCTTCCCTGTGACCCGACGTTTGCAATGTGTGATGCGAGTGTCTGCTTTGTGAGCGTTCGTGTCTGTGTGAGTGTGTGTTTGCGTGTATGCATGCTTGTGAGTTTGTGTCCTTGCTTTGGATTTTGATGCCTTTTTCTCATGTATGATTGTTATATATTGTGTGATTTGATGTCTGTTGTGATATTGTACACGCCTAGGGCATTCAATTGATTAGGCGTCATAAATGTTCATAATAATAATAATAATAATGACTCGGAAATGAAGTAATGAACTGCTTGATATATCAAATACAAGCAAGTGTTCGTGTCCGTTAATCACTCACTGACTGATAGTTTTGTGGCCTGTTGCAAAACGCGATTTAGATCTTGCAAGGCTGATGAATTTCGTGAAAGTTTGCTCAAGCCGCTTACATCCACAACCAATCATCTGTCCGTGATGAGATAGTTGTGAATTGATGTCATACGTATTCTTGCCCTCGTCATGATTTTTCTCTTTGTGATTTTTAGCTTCCGACGGTACTGTACTGCCATGTCTACGTGATCTTTGAAAAAAAGAA
>CM065715.1:93082092-93087092 GCA_033310375.1 Conus canariensis
GTCAGATATTGAAGTGATAGGGTGTAAAAGTGCATCAGGTCAGTGAGATATTGAGGTGATGGGGTGTACAAGTGAATCAGGTCAGTGAGATATTGAGGTGATGGGGTGTACAAGTGAATCAGGTCAGTGAGATATTGAGGTGATGGGGTGTACAAGTGAATCAGCTCAGTCAAATATTGAGGCAATAGGGTGTGCAAGTGATGGTGATGGGGTCAGTCAGATATTGAGGTCTTGGGGTGCACGAGTGCAAAAGTCAAATGTTGAGGACAGTTTAATGGTAACGTCTTGTGATTTGGTCACCAAACGCATAGAAGTGGGCTGTATGGGTATGTGTGGATGGATATAGGAATGAATAGATGGACGGATGGATGGATGTATATCCTCAGGAGGATAGATGGGTATCTATCTATATATGTACGTATGCATGTACGCATGTATGCATATATGTATGTATGTATGCAGGTATGTATGAATGTAGGTATGTGTGTAGGTATGTTAGCTAATATGTATGTATGTATGTATGTATGTATGTGAACGGAAATTTATGCGATTTGGGGAGTATTGTTTTGTACTTTTCATGTTTCTGTTTTTAATTTCTATTGTTTTTAATGCCTGAAGAAGTCACATTTGTCGAAAATCTACTTGTTTCTTTTGTATTGTGGCTTAAATGGGAGCTACTTTACACCTCGTTTTAGGGCGTTTAGTTGTAGTTCGGCTTAAAGCCGATGGTGCTTTACTCCTCTCTTCCTCCTCCTCCTCTTCCTCCTGTCTGTCTGTCTGTCTGTCTGTCTGTCTGTCTGTCTGTCTGTCTGTCTGCCTCTGTGTGTGTGTGTGTGTGTGTGTGTGTGTGTGTGTGGTGTGTGTGTGTGTGTGTGTGTGTGTGTGTGTGTGTGTAGCCTACACCATGTGCACGTGCGTTTTGATTTAAGATTGAAGTCTACGCTTATGCCTGCTCATTCTGGAGTGACTACCAGTAAGATTGTCTTGTAGTTGTTGATGTTGTAATTTTTAGATGAAGCAGCTGACATTGTCCTTTTGTTGTTGTTGTTGTTGTTGTTGTTGTTGTCATCGTCGTTGTCATTTTCAGATGGAGCAACTGACATCATCTTGTTGTTGTTGTTGTTGTTGTCGTTTTCAGATGGAACAGCTGATCCACCGAATGCAGGACAAACAGAGAGGCGTGGAAGTGAAGACCCAGAAGAAAAGCTTCACCTCCATACCTGACGTGGTCACAGGTACAGCGCTCTTTTGTGTCGTGCGCGTTGATTGGAACAGACGTTATGCCCTGTTATCGTGCACCCCGTGAAATAAGAGAGAGAGAGAGAGAGAGAGAGAGAGAGAGAGAGAGAGAGAGAGAGAGAGAGAGAGAGAGAGAGAACATTTTGTTTGTTTGTTTGTTTGGTTTGGTTTTTTTTTTGGTTTTTTTTTGTATCTGTTTTTTTTTCATTGAAAGCTCATCTTTACAAGGTGCTTGTTCCTGATTAGTCGGTTTTCTTTTTTGGATGTGCTCTTGGGGGAGGGGGGGGGGGCGGAAGGGAGATTACCTGGCACTTTTGGCGGAAGCGGCAGACGAGAAGGAGGGAAAGAAAAGAGAAAAGAAAGTGAAAAAAAGGTTATTGTTGACTCAATGGCAGGCACCCTGTACTTAACGCCCGGTTTTGTTGGTACCCTGATCGCCCCTTCTCTGCCCTTGACGCCCGGCATTGTTGGTACCCTGGCAGTCCCTTCTCGGCCCTTGACGCCCAGTGTCGGGTACCATGACAGTCCCTTCCCGGCCCTTGACGCCCGGCATTGTTGGTACCCTGGCAGTCCCTTCTCTGCCCTTGACGCCCGGCATTGTTGGTACCCTGGCAGTCCCTTCTCGGCCCTTGACGCCCAGTGTCGGGTACCATGACAGTCCCTTCCCGGCCCTTGACGCCCGGTGTTGTTGGTACCCTGGCAGTCCCTTCTCGGCCCTTGGCGCCCGGTGTTGTTGGTACCATGGCAGTCCTTCTCGGCCTTGACGCCCGGTGTTGTTGGTACCTGGCAGTCCTTCCCGGCCCTTGACGCTCGTGTTGTTGGTACCATGGCAGTCCCTTCTCGGCCCTTGACGCCCGGTGTTGTTGGTACCATGGCAGTCCCTTCTCGGCCCTTGACGACCCGGTGTTGTTGGTACCATGGCAGTCCCTTTTCGACCCTTGACGCCGGTGTTGTTGGTACCATGGCAGTCCCTTTTCGACCCTTGACGCCCGGTGTTGTTGGTACCATGGCAGTCCCTTCTCGGCCCTTGACGCCCGGTGTTGTTGGTACCATGGCAGTCCCTTCTTCGGCCCTTGACGACCGGTGTTGTTGGTACCATGGCAGTCCCTTCCCGCCCTTGACGCCCGGTGTCGGTACCCTGACAGTCCCTTCTCGGCCCTTGACGCCCGGTGTTGTTGGTACCATGGCAGTCCCTTCTCGGCCCTTGCGCCTGGTGTTGTTGGTACCATGGCAGTCCCTTCCGGCCCTTGACGCCCGTGTCGGGTACCATGACAGTCCCTTCCCGGCCCTTGACGCCCGGTGTTGTTGGTACCATGGCAGTCCTATCTCAGCATTGACGCCCGGTGTTGTTGGCATCCTGGCAGTCCCTTCTCGGCCCTTGGCGCTTGGTGTTGTTAGTACCATGGCAGTCCCTTCCGGCCCTTGCGCCTGTGTTGTTAGGTACCATGGCAGTCCCTTCTCGCCATTGGCGCCTGCGTGTTGTTGTACCATGGCAGTCCCTTCTCGGCCCTTGGCGCCTCGGTGTTGTTGTACCATGGCAGTCCCTTCTCGGCCCTTGGCGCCGGTGTTGTTGTACCATGGCAGTCCCTTCTCGGCCCTTGGCGCCCGTGTTGTTGGTACCATGGCAGTCCCTTCTCGGCCCTTGGCGCCCGGTGTTGTTGGTACCATGGCAGTCCCTTCTCGGCCCTTGGCGCCCGGTGTGTTGGTACCATGGCAGTCCCTTCCGGCCCTTGGCGCCCGGTGTTGTTGGTACCATGCAGTCCCTTCTCGGCCCTTGGCGCGCCGGTGTTGTTGGTACCCTGAAGTCCCTTCTCGGCCCTTGGCGCCCGGTGCTTGTTGGTACCCTGGCAGTCCCTTCTCGGCCTTGCGCCCGGTGTTGTTGGTACCATGGCAGTCCCTTCTCGGCCCTTGCGCCGGTGTGTTGGTACCATGACAGTCCCTTCTCGGCCCTTGGCGCCCGGTGTTGTTGGTACCCTGGCAGTCCCTTCTCGGCCCTTGGCGCCCGGTGTTGTTGGTACCCTGGCAGTCCCTTCTCGGCCCTTGGCGCCCGGTGTTGTTGGTACCCAGGCAGTCCCTTCTCGGCCCTTGGACGCCCGGTGTTGTTGGTACCCATGCAGTCCCTTCTCGGCCCTTGGCGCCCGGTGTTGTTGGTACCATGGCAGTCTCTTCTCGCCCTTGGCGCCCGGTGTTGTTGGTACCATGGCAGTCCCTTCCTCGGCCTTGAAGCCCGGTGTTGTTGGTACCATGCAGTCCCTTCTCGCCCTTGACGCCCGGTGTTGTTGGTACCATGGCAGTTCCTTCTCGGCCCCTGACGCCCGGTGTTGTTGGTACCATGGCAGTCCCTTCTCGGCCCTTGCGCCCGGTGTTGTTGGTACCATGGCAGTCCCTTCTCGGCCCCTTGGCGCCGGTGTTGTTGGTACCATGGCAGTCCCTTCTCGGCCCCTGACGCCCGGTGTTGTTGGTACCCTGGCAGTCCCTTTTCGGCCCTTGGCGCTTGGTGTTGTTGGTATCATGGCAGTCCCTTCTCTGCCCTTGGCGCTTGGTGTTGTTGGTACATTTGCAGTCCTTCCCAGCCCTTGACGCCCGGTGTTGTTGGTACTGTGGCAGTCCCTCCTCGGCCCTTGGCGCCCGGTGCTGTTGGTACCATGACAGTCCCTTCTCGGCCCTTGGCGCTTGGTGTTGTTGGTGCCATGGCAGTCCCTTCTCGGCCCTTGGCGCCCGGTGTTGTTGGTACCATGACAGTCCCTTCTCGGCCCTTGGCGCTTGGTGTTGTTGGTACCCTGGCAGTCCCTTCTCGACCCTTGGCGCCCGGTGTTGTTGGTACCATGGCAGTCCCTACTCGGCCCTTGGCGCCCGGTGTTGTTGGTACCATGACAGTCCCTTCTCGGCCCTTGGCGCCCGGTGCTGTTGGTACCATGGCAGTCCCTTCTCGGCCCTTGGCGCCCGGTGTTGTTGGTACCATGGCAGTCCCTTCTCGGCCCTTGGCGCCCAGTTTGTTGGTACCATGGCAGTCCCTTCTCGGCCCTTGGCGCCTAGTTTGTTGGTACCATGGCAGTCCCTTCTCGGCCCTTGGCGCTTGGTGTTGTTGGTACCATGGCAGTCCCTTCTCGGCCCTTGGCGCCCGGTGTTGTTGGTACCATGGCAGTCCCTTCTCGGCCCTTGGCGCCCGGTGTTGTTGGTACCATGGCAGTCCCTTCTCGGACCTTGGCGCTTGGTGTTGTTGGTACCATGGCAGTCCCTTCCCGGCCCTTGACGCCCGGTGTTGTTGGTACTGTGGCAGTCCATTCTCAGCCCTTAACGCCCGGTGTTGTTGGTACCATGACAGTCCCTTCTCGGCCCTTGACGCCCGGTGTTGTTGGTACCATGGCAGTCCCTTCTCGGCCCTTGGCGCCCAGTGTTGTTAGTACCTTGGAAGTCCCTTCTCGACCCTTGGCGCCCGGTGCTGTGTTGGTGCCATGGCAGTCCCTTCTCGACCCTTGGCGCCCGGTGTTGTTAGTACCATGGCAGTCTCTTCTCGGCCCTTGGCGCCCGGTGTTGTTGGTACCATGACAGTCCCTTCTCGACCCTTGGCGCCCGGTGTTGTTGGTACCCTGGCAGTCCCTTCTCGACCCTTGGCGCCCGGTGTTGTTGGTACCATGGCAGTCCCTACTCGGCCCTTGGCGCCCGGTGTTGTTGGTACCATGACAGTCCCTTCTCGGCCCTTGGCGCCCGGTGCTGTTGGTACCATGGCAGTCCCTTCTCGGCCCTTGGCGCCCGGTGTT
>CM065715.1:93092092-93094592 GCA_033310375.1 Conus canariensis
TTGTTGTTGCTGTTGTTGTCATCTTCGTTTTTATTGCTGTTGTTGTTGCTGTCGTTGTTATTGCTGTTGTTGTTGTTCTTGTTGTCGTCGTTAATGTTGTTGTTGTCGTCATCGTCATTGTTGTCGTCGTCGTCGTCGTCGTTGTCGTTGTCGATGTTGTTGTTGTTGTTACACTTGTAGTTGTCGTCGTCGTTGTTGTTGTTCTTGTTATTGATGGTGCTGAGGGCGCTGTGTTGCTCTTGTTGCTGTTCTTGTAGTTGTTGCTGTTGTGCTGCTGCTGTTGTTCTTGTTACCGTTACCTTATTTTTCTTCTCCCTTTCCGCCATAAGACTTGAAGTGATTGTCTGGTGCCAGAGTCTGCAGGATAAGATGAAAAACCGAAGTAAAACCCTGAGCAGCTTGTGTTTAACGCAATTACAAGAACCCCACAGCAAGGAGGGAATTTTTCCTGGCAAAATCCAGTTGACAGCTCTACTCTGGGGCTCAAAAATGGCCTAATGGTAGAGCGCCGGACTCGTGATCCTAGTGATCTTGGGATTAAGGGTTCGGATCTCCACGGGGCCGTTTCGGTAAAGGGGGATTTGTACCCCTTTGTTAACATTGGTTCTGATTCCATTTCCCGAACAGTCCTTCAAATGAGATATAAACTAAGGATCTGTGTTTGAACGCATGTATGACGTCTTGCGAACACGTAAAATTCCCCGCTAAGTCTTTGGAAGAGAAGGCCAGTTTGCCCGTTGATATGGGTGACAAATGTGCACACAGCACGCATCGTATGTAGAAAAAAATTCGAAAGAACGAATCGAAACCTGAGTGACTGATATTTGCCAGAATGACACGGGAAACGTTTGAATGTAGCGCCAGCAGGCAGCTCTTTAGCCCTACCCAAGTAGGCAGGCCATCGTATGAACGAGAGCGGGAGTTGTAAAGTACTTAGAACTTGGTGTCGAACTGAAGATAGGCGCTATATAAGTACTCGCAATAACAATAACAATTTCATTAGGTAAAAAAAACAACAAAGGAAAACAAAACCGGACATACAGACAAAACTGACGAAAAATCGGGCGAAGGAGTACCATAGCCTCGCACTTTACTGGGAAGATAACGCCGTTATGATGGTAAAGTTAGTCAATACAGTGCAATACAATACAATGCAATAGACTCAACAAAACGCTCTCCAACACAATTCAATACAATGCAATGGAGAACAAGCACAATATAATACAATGCAAACAATACAACACAATACAATATAAAGCAATACAATACAACGCAATACAATACAATACGATACAATACAATGCAACACAACACATAACAATGCAGTACAAAGCAGTGGGCCTCCAATAGTGTACAATACAACAATACAATGCACTGCGATACGAAACAAAACAATGCGAAAGTTGACAAAATCGCTTTGATGTTTGACAATGATTATGGCTGGCTTCAGGTGAAGACGTGATATCTTGGCTGCGAGCCAACGTGACAGGGGAATCGGAAGCAGAGGAAGCGGCGCATCTAGCCAACCTCCTGTGTTACCATGGCTACATCTTCCCCGTCACAGACACCAAAACGCTCACCGTCAAAATGGACAGCACGCCGTACCGCTTCCAGGTGAGGAGAAGGGGGGAGGGGGGGGTATCGTGTTTATGTGTACATTATAGATAGGAAAATGCAGGACCATAGTCCTAACCTGAGCCACAGAACCCTGTTAATAAACTTAACCTTAACTCAACCTGATATAACCCAAGCCCTAATCGTAATCCATAACCTAATCCTAACGTTATGAAACCTGATTTACTTTATAGAAAAGAAAAAACAAAACAAAACAAAACAAAAAAAACAAAAAAACAAACAAACCCGCCCAAGTGATGAATTGTGCCACAGCGTGGGGTAGAGGAGTTGTCGTCCCTTGTTCTCCAGTAATAGAGGAAAGAATGTCTGCAAAGAAGGATGAGACAGAGTTTAGACAACAGACATATTAACAAGACTTTTCCCTACATATCGCTTATAAATGTAAACATTCCGGCAAATCCTTTACCCTAATACATACAATTGATATTGATAAATAAAAGAGACACAGATAAAACAATCAAACAAACAAAAACGAAGTCGAAACGACCTAATTTCTAATTCACCTTCTTTCCTTTTAAAACTCCATTGCATCTTCGAGGCAAATACGATACATAGTGTCTTTAACTACTAGACGTCAAAAAGGACATGCTTTCTGATCAATTTAGCTATTATTTTTCCCCTCCACGCACTAAAAACTTCAACGCGATGACAGCCCTGATATGGCCCTTTGCGGTCGGCTAGGCTATAAGCAACATTACCATTACCATTACCACGCACTAGAAAGAGCAGCTTCCTCCTATTGATAGGCTAAATCGTCCGGAATATCCGCATAATGTGCGTTAAAACGGATAGATACAGGTTTTAAATTATGAAAGGAACAAAAAAAAAAAGGTAATTTATGAATCAAAAAATGAAAAAAAAATGT
>CM065715.1:93097092-93102092 GCA_033310375.1 Conus canariensis
CATCAACCTGGTCTTCTTGACGCATATTTCCATGCCATGTCTTGTGGACGAAATATCTGGTTGTTCAGAAAGCTTGGCGAGTTCTTGCTCACCGCTTGCCAGGCCGTCGATGTCATCTGCAAATAGGACATTTCTGATGGTTCTTCATACAGTGACGCGACCTTGAAATACATCAGTCATGATGCATTCCAGGAATATGTTGAAAAGTGAGGGAGATAGAAGGCAGCCCTGACGAACTCCACCTTAGGTACTGAACCATTCTCTAACAACATCCTGTGTCAGCCCCGCACCGGTCGGTGTGGAGTACAGTTGCTGAATGGTGATGATAAACTTCTGCCCGATGTCAAATTGCTTCATTGTGACTCCTAGTACTTCCCGAGAGATTCTGTCGAACGCCTTCTTGAAGTCCATGAAGACGTGATGCTGCTGCTTGGGATGTTCTTCGCAAAGCATACATAGGTTAAACGTCTGTTCGATGGTAGTTCTACCTTTAAGGGATCCAGCCTGTTCTTCGCAACGATGGTATATGCTTGTGGTTGCGAGCCATTCAAAATTATTACAAATATTTTACAGGCGTGGCAGATCAAGCGGTACAATACGGTAGGGTTTGCAGTGCTGGAGATTTCCTCTCCTTTAGAAGGATAACGATAGGTGGTTGAGTCTTTAGCGTGGGCCACTCCCGAGTGTTCCAGAGTTTGCTACAGATACTAGTCAAAACATCATTTACTTCATCTCAGCTATCCTTCCAGAATCCTGCACGGATGTCGTCGATGCCTGCAGCCTTCCCAAACTTCAGCGACTTCACTGCAGCTAAAACTTGTTAACAGATGATTGGAAACTCATCCCCCTTGGATGACTCCTGAGCCGTTGGCATGTTTGGACCTCCTGTGGGTCTGTTTGTGGCAGTAGAGTTCATAGCAAAAATCAGTCCACCTTTTTGATGTGTTGCTCCTGTATGAGACAATTGTTTTTGTTCTTCCTGGCACTACCTGGCTGCGGACTGTCCACCTGGCATTGTCTGTTGACTGTCCACCTGGCATTGTCTGTTGACTCTCCACAAGGCTTGTCTGTTGACTGTCTACATGGCATTGTCTGTTGACTGTCCACCTGGCATTGTCTGTTGACTCTCCACCTGGCATTGTCTGATGACTGTCCACCTGGCATTGTCTGCTGACTGTCCACCTGGCATTGTCTGATGACTGTCCACCTGGCATTGTCTGTTGCCTGTCCACCTGGCATTGTCTGTTGACTGTCCACATGGCATTGTCTGTTGACTGTCCACCTGCCATTGTCTGTTGACTCTCCACATGGCATTGTCTGTGCTGTTAACTGTCCACCTGGCATTGTCTATTGACTGTCCATCTGGCATTGTCTGTTGACTGTCCACCTGGCATTGTCTGTTGACTGTCCACCTGGCATTGTCTGTTGACTATCAACTTGGCATTGTCTGTTGACTGTCAACCTGGCATTGTCTGTTGACTGTCCACCTGGCATTTTCTGTGCTGTTGACTGTCAACCTGGCATTGTCTGTTGACTGTCAACCTGGCATTTTCTGTTGACTGTCCACCTGGTATTGTCTGTTGATTGTCCACCTGGCATTGCCTGTGCTGTTAACTGTCCACCTGGCATTGTCTGTTGACTGTCCACCTGGTATTGTCTGTTGACTGTCCCCCTGGCATTGTCTGTGCTGTTAACTGTCCACCTGGCATTGTCTGTTGACTGTCCACCTGGCATTGTCTGTTGATTGTCCACGTGGCATGGTATGTTGACTGTCCACCTGGCATTGTCTGTGCTGTTAACTGTCCACCTGGCATTGTCTGTGCTGTTAACTGTCCACCTGGCATTGTCTGTTGACTGTCCATCTGGCATTGTCTGTGTTGTTAACTGTCCACCTGGCATTGTCTGTGCTGCTGACTCTCCACCTGGCATTGTCTGTTGACTGTCAACCTGGCATTGTCTGTTGTCTGCCCCCCTGACATTGTCTGTTGACTGTCCACATGGCATTGTCTGTTGACTGTCCACCTGGCATTGTCTGTTGACTGCCCCCCTGACATTGTCTGTTGACTGTCCACCTGCCATTGTCTGTTGACTGTCCACATGGCATTGTCTGTGCTGTTAACTGTCCACCTGCCATTGTCTGTTGACTGCCCACCTGGCATTGTCTGTGCTGTTGACTGTCCACCTGGCATTGTCTGTGCTGTTGACTGTCCACCTGGCATTGTCTGTCGATTGTCCACTTGGCATTGTCTGTCGACTGTTCACCTGGCATTGTCTGTACAGTTGACTGTCCACCTGGCATTGTCTGTTGACTGTCCACCTGGCATTGTTTGTGCTGTTGACTGTTTACCTGGCATTGTGTGTGCTGTGGACTGTCCACCTGACATTGTGTGTGCTGTTGACTGTCCACCTGACATTGTCTGTGCTGTGGACTGTCCACCTGGCATTGTCTGTTGACTGTCCACCTGGCATTGTCTGCTGACTATCCACCTGGCATTGTCTGTTGACTGTCCACCTGGCATTGTCTGTTGACTGTCCACCTGGCATTGTCTGTGATGTTGACTGTCCACCTGGCATTGTCTGCTGACTGTCCACCTGGCATAGTCTGTTGACTGTCCACCTGGCATTGTCTGTTGACTGTCTACCTGGCACTGTCTGTTGACTGTCCACCTGCCATTGTCTGTTGACTGTCCACCTGGCATTGTCTGTTGACTGTCCACCTGGCATTGCCTGTTGACTGTCCACCTGGCATTGTCCGTTGATTGTCCACCTGGCATTGTCTGTTGACTGTCCACCTGGCATTGTCTGTTGACTGTCCACCTGGCATTGTCTGTGCTGTTAACTGTCGACCTGGCATTGTCTGATGACTGTCCACCTGGCATTGTCTGTTGACTGTCCACCTGGCATTGTCTGTTGACTGTCCACCTGGCATTGTCTGTGCTGTTAACTGTCCACCTGGCATTGTCTGTGCTGTTGACTCTCCGCCTGGCATTGTCTGTGCTGTTGACTGTCAACCTGGCATTGTCTGTTAATTGTCCACCTGGCATTGTCTGCAGAACCGCCGCTTCTGGCTGTCAGGAACTGCTGCCACAGATTTTGAAGCTTACGGTGAGTGGATAACGAATGAGTTCCAGCATTCAGCAATCTTCGCTTTTCTCATTGAGCCCACCTCTCTCCTTCCTCCCCCCAACACGCACACACGCGCTCGCGAGCGCGCGCCCCCCCGCGCGCGCACACACACACACACACGCACGCACGCACGCATGCACACAACGCACGCACGCACGCGCACACGCACACACAGACACAGACTACACAACACACACACACACACACACACACACAACACACACACACACACACACACACACACACACCACACACACACACACAACACACCGCTGTTTGCTTTACGAGAAGTTGGCAATGACACCTTCTTCCCCACCCGTTCCACCCTCCGCCACCACCCCAAACCCCCACCCCTCGTTAATCATCACTTTTAACAGCTTCTCCCCTCCCAACACTTCTCTCTCACCGCCGCCTTTCTTCCCCCTCCCACCGCCCCCGCTTTTTTTTTT
Organism: Conus canariensis; assembly: GCA_033310375.1. Classification (NCBI taxonomy): domain Eukaryota; kingdom Metazoa; phylum Mollusca; class Gastropoda; order Neogastropoda; family Conidae; genus Conus; species Conus canariensis. The sequence continues at coordinate 93,100,668 of CM065715.1, forward strand.
ACCCCTCTTACCACTTTCCCCCTCCTCCCACCTCTCTCCTCGCTCGTTCCCCCACCCACCCCATGTCCCACACCCCTCCCTCTCCATCCCCACACCGATATAAACTCTTTGGCTCTAAATTTCCTTCTGTGAGACTCTCTAACATATCTTTGTTTCAAAATAGTCTGTCTCCGACTTGATTCAAAGCAGATCCCATTTCTCAAGGTGGTGTCACTGCAAGCTACACCCAGACGGAGACAAACTGATGATGGCGTGCTACAGTGCCTTCTAAGACTGCGCCTCATGGTTTTAGAAGCCATGTGGAATTGTACGCTCCTCCCTCCAGATATCTCCGATCATTCTGTCATTCACGTATACCTTGTGAACCCTGAGACCAAAGCAGCAGCTATGATAACGCCGTGCCTTTTTGTCGTTGCCTTGCAAAATGGCTGATATCAATGAAGAGGGTTCTCTCTCTCTCTCTCTCTCTCTCTCTCTCTCTCTCTCTCTCTTTTCTTTTTTTCTTCTTTCTTTTCTTTTTTTCTCTCTTTCTTTTTCTTTCTTTTTCTATCTTTCTTTTTCTTTCTTTCTTTCTTTTCTTCTGTTTTCTTTCTTTCTTTCTTTCTTTTTTTATCCTTTCTTTTTTGCTCTTTGTTTCACAAATTAATGTAACTCGATGTCCGTGCACCTTCATCAGTATCACTTCATACCGCCCATCCGGCACTCCCCCCCCTCCCAAACCCACTCCCAACCCCTCCACACCATCCCCTCAGCCATAGTGGAGAAGAAAGAAGGAAGGGGACGAGGAGGGGGTAGAGGGGGGATCGGGAGGGAGAGAGGGGGCGGCAGAGATGTGTTTGCTCTTAATCAGTGATGATGCAGGCTGTAAGTGTTGGTTACCCTTCTTGTCGTGTGAGGGGCGTAGATCTCCAGATTTTCATTTGTTCCAGAGCCGTTGTATTCATCCTGGACTGTTCCAGGATGAGGTGCACGCAGTTCCGGTATCATCATCATCATCATCATTATCATCATCTCATCATCATCATCATCGTCATCGTCGTCGTCGTCGTCGTCGTCATCGTCGTCATCATCATCATCATCATCATTATCGTAATTATAATTATCCTTACCATATCATCATCATCATCATCATCATCATCATCATCATCATCATTCATCATCATCATCATCATTATCATCGTCATCTTTATTATGATTATCATCATTCATCATCATCATCATCATTGTTATTACTGTAGTTGTTGTCGTTGTTATTATTATTATTCTTACTTTTATTATTATTATTATTATTATCATTTATTATTATTATCATCATTATTATTATTATTGTTGTTGTTGTTGTTGTTGTCGTCGTCGTCGTCGTTCTTGTTGTTCTTGTTCTTGTTGTTATTACTAGTGTTAGTATTAGCATTAGTATTAGCATTA
>CM065715.1:93107092-93137092 GCA_033310375.1 Conus canariensis
TCTTTATCCACTTTGTTAGAAACTTTTTTTTTGCCATAGAAAAGCTTAAGTTTTAATGTCAAAACTGTTTCCACTTTCTCTTGTCAGCAATTAGAGCTGAAATTGCAAATTACTCGAGATAGGATTCATACTTAAATGTTTCACAAAATGCGAAGATGATGTTTTCGAACTCAGAACTGACCACTAAGCTCTCTGTAGAAAATCGCTCTTTTGTTTTATAGCAGATGGAAAATGTCGTGAAAGATGAAAATATATTGAAAGCGATTGTTTGATTCTGAAGAAAAATGAACTGCTAAAATATCATAACTCTGAAAAAAACACAATATAAAACTTAATTGCATTTATCGATAACCCTTTTTCAGTCATTTGAACATATCTTCCTTAATGGCACACTGTTGCCATATTTAGTTAAAGATACTTTCTTCAATCCTTCTGAGGTGCATTTTCAGTCCCTGGAATTTTCTTTCAAATATATCTCCTTCAATCATAAGAAGACAGTCAAATCGAAAGGATGCCGTTTTCACTGCAATGAAGATGTTCTTTTATGTTTTGTAAATGTCCTTATATCTTCTTAATTCATCCACGTGTGGCTTTCTCTATCTCACACAGACTCCTTTCATTGAACATAAATGACTTCTTCGCTTCTATGTAGATGACTTCTTCAGTTATACATAGATGTCTTCTTTGACTGAACATCGATGATGTCTTCAGTTGCACATAGATGATGAATTCTTCAATCGTAGTCAGACTTAATCTTCTATGTACACAGGATACTTCCTACATGTTATAAAAATTGTTCTTGGTTAAGTGTACACGAGTCCATTTTTCAGTCGTACAGATCTTGTCTTCAACACTTCGTATATGTCTTCCAGTATGAAACATAGACTTCTTTCTTTCATTTTTTTGTAAGATGCCTTATTTACACGTACACATGCGAATCTTTAATCGTGCAAAGATCCACTTTGAAATGGATCATTGCTGCAAAGATTCGTTCTTCAAGTGGCTCATACGTGCCTTCTCAAATCATACGAGATCCCTTCTAAAATCTTACCATGACTCTTTCTGTAAGAACAGACTCAAGGGAAAGCTTGATAGCAGAAGATATTCAGAAAGGAACTCATCCTCAGAGCAGTGTTTGGGCCTTGAACTCCTGACTCTCCAAAGAGACCGGGTCGCATCCAGGCCATGAGCTCTAGATGCCCCTCTGCTGTTAGAGTTTTTTCTGGCACTGCCGGAATTCGAACCAACAACTTCTGGATGGTGGGCTTCTCAAAGCGTTGCCTGTTGAGACGGATGTCCCACCCACATCGCTATGGAACGCCTGTTTGAAGTTGGAAGAGCTGGGTTTCTCCTCGACCAGATTCAACTGGGACTCTTGCCAGCAGTCTCCGCCATTGGGATATTGACATTGTTATGTCAAAGTCCACCAATGTGCAGTCGCAGAATGATGATACCAACTTTCCAAATTTTGTCAGAATCTAAAGCACTCCCAAAGGCCATTTCTAAGAGACAGGAAACTGGGCTGGTCTGGGATTTCTGTTGATTCGTATGAGCAGTGTGTCCTCATTTTGATAAGGTGGTGACAGTGATTCCCATTCATTTTCTTATTATTTGGAAACGTTGGCCATCTGATAACGAACAAGATATTTGTTGAATGAATTCTCATTTGTTTGTGTTCTTTTTAAGAACAATTGTCTGGCTTCTCTTGTTGTTGCTGTAGTTTTACATTTCATTGTTATTTTCATGAGGTGCTTGGCGTTATCTTGCTGTCGACGATCTGGTTCGAAGTTATGTCCGCCACATGTTGTTTCCGTTGATTATTGTGTCATGACCGCCCACCTAACCCATCCACCCCCCCCCCCCCACCAAACCCTTCTCTCTTTCCCATTCTCCCGTCTAAATTTCGGAAAGAGACCAACATTTTTCATTTGATCTAAGATTTTACAGAAGAAAGAATTTTAACGAGATTTTCAGTGTGTTTATAGAAGGTGGATTTTAAAGGGTTGTGTGAATTATTATTTTTTCTTTGTTTTTGTAATGACTTGTAAGTTGACTTCAACGCGGTGACAGCCCTGATATGGCCCGTTTCGGTCGGCTGGGCTATAAACAATATTATCTACCTCTCCTGAATGTAGCAACAAAAGACACGAAGAGTTGTGATTTTTCCAGCACATACCTGACTATCCTCAGACTGTAGTGCCATGGATTGTCACCCCTTCCAATACGTTGTTTTTTGTCGAAGATGCAGAAGGGAAAGAAATGGTAAGCTTATCTCGCCTACTTTACCAACTCTCTGCCTCTCTCGCAGTTCCGTTTGCTGGCCACACGCCTCAATTAGGATTTTGCACTAAAACACTATATAATTCATGGAAGCGTTTTGAGGCCTACCATAAATTTGAGCCAGCACTTGATGTTAAACTGACAATTGATCAAAAGAACAACTCCTCACCAATCATATCCCTTGTTTTTGGAGATTTTAACCATTAAAATCACAAATAATCTTCAAATATATGACCGTCCCCGTAGTTGACACACATTTCAGGCCTTTGCACTCACCCGTGACCCTATCTTTTCGCCAGGTGGCTTCCACCAAAATAGTCCCATTCCTTTGATTTTAAGCATGGGAGCACCTGATTTGTACTTTGTACCTTGTTGGCCATATGAAAACAAAATGAGGAAAATCAATTTTCAGACAATAAAAAAATCTCAAAACAATTTAACTGCACCGGTCTAAAAGTACTCGACCCCTTAAGCAAGGCTTTGGCAGATTAATTTTTGGTGTGCAGCCTGCTTGAGAGAATCGTTCAGTTGGCTACGTTGCCCTCCCAGGTAGACCGGAATGGCAGCTTCTTGTCCTCAGTTCATTGAGGTTGGCTGTTACTCTGCACGTAGCTCTGGCCGCGAGTAAAGTACTGTGTGTGTGTGAGTGTGTGTGTGTGTGTGTGTGTGTGTGTGTGTGTGTGTGTGTGTGTGTGTGTGTGTGTGTGGTGAGAGAGAGAGAGAGAGAGAGAGAGAGAGAGAGAGAAGTCAAAGTCAAAGTCAAAAATGTTTTAATGTCAGGCCTCCGGCCCATAACATGGGAGCAATAGCACAACAAGAATCATTTAGATTGAATAAACTGCATCCTTAAGTTTAACGCTTTGTAAACAAAATTAGATAACCGTAAAACAATACCTTCGTTTTCACTTGACGTAAGTAGGTAGAATTTAAACATACATGGCTTATGGAAATATTTGGGCTGAATAAATTCGTTTCTTATTTCATCGTACAGTGGACATACAAGAACAAAATGTAATTCAGTTTCTGGTGTGTTTCTGCAGAACGGACACAATTTATCATTAACACAGTTCTCTATATACTGTAAAAAATGTGACTTCAGAGGAGACATTCCAATCCGAAATCTTGCAAATGTTCTTCGAATTTGTACGTTCTTAACAAGATACATATAAGGACTGAGAATCAATGTGCTCTTGAATTGCGAATAAACACTGTAAAATTCATGAGACTGCAAGGAAGCACGCCAATTCTGTTTATAACAATCTATCAATCTCTGTTTGAATTCTCTCATAAACAAATTAATGCTTCCAACACACTGTGCCTCCCAAACGACACCAAAACCAAATTCATATAAAACATTACGAATTTTGCAGGCCCAAGTGGTATAGTTTTGCCTCTGCAGGGACAAAAGCATTTTATACGCCTTTTTTGGATACCTATCATCATTCATATATACCACCCGCAGCCAAAATTTAACACACCTAGAATATGTGTTGACAAAAATGGGAAACCTTCCAATTTCTCCATAAACTAAATGTCTTGGAGACTTTGGATGAACACCCATAAACCTTTTCAAAGCAGACAGATGCACTCTTTCAATGCATTCTTGGTCCTGTGACAGTCCCCAAATTTCTGAGCCGTACGTCAAAATTGGCTGAATCTGGCAATCAAACATTTTCAAAAATATGTTTGGAGAATGTTCTCCAATGGACCATAGAAGTTTCATAATAACACAAATACCCTTTTTAGCGCGATCTGCGAGATCTCGTAATGTAGGCTGAAAAGATAGCTTTGTTGTTAGATATATTCCTAGATATTTGTACATGCTCACAATTTTTAACTTTTCTTCTCCAAAATACCATTCTTCATTCATGGAAAGATAGCCACCGTTTCTGTAAACAACTATATTAGATTTCTCCAGGTTAACTATCAGATCTAGGCGCTTAGACGTGTTGTAAAGTATATTCAGTTGTGTCTGCAGACCTACCACGCTATCTGAAAATAATGCTACATCGTCAGCGAAGAGCAAAATAAACAGTTCTACAATATCAGGATACAGCTGAATTCCATGTCTACCATTACTGATGACATCCTTAGTTAGTTCATTAATGAACAAGGAGAACAGGACAGGTGAGCATACTTCACCTTGCTTATGGCCATGTGGGCAGAAGAAAATTTCAGATAGATCACCACCTGCCCGAACATGAGTCTTGACAACAGCGTACATGCTTTCTATTGCCCAGGCAATTTTTCCTTTAATACCATTGTTGCTTAAAGTTTTCCATAGTTTCTCTCTATGAACTGTATCAAATGCTTTACGGAAATCGATAAAAGCAACATACAATTTTCTGTGTCTTACAAGCTGTTTCTGAATCAGTGCCATGAGCGTAAAAACATGATCAGAGGTACTATGCTTTGCTCTAAATCCAGCTTGTTCTTCACCGATTATTTTGTTATCATCAATCCATTTAGTAATTCTTTTATTTAACACAAAGCTATACAATTTGCTACATACATTCAGCAGTAAGATTCCCCTGTAGTTGTCAGGCACATTAATATCCCCTTTCTTAAATACAGGGTGTAAGATTGACAAGGACCATTCGTCTGGATACAGGCCATTGTCAAAAATGTGGTTGAAAAATTTAATCAAGAAAGGTACAATAATGTCAACACTGTATTTATAAAATTCTCCTAGCATACCATCCGGTCCAGTCGCTTTTTGTCTCTTTAATGCATTGATTGCATTTTTTATTTCATTATCAGATATTCTCTCGTTTAGAGAGTCAATATTAATATCAACGTTAGCATCGGAGACACATTCAAAACGATCGCTACCAACATTGCCCAGAGCATTTTCATTTGCAACACTATTAAATACATTATTAAAGTGGTTATACCAGTCTTCAATGGAAATCATTGGTTGGGTAGATTTAGGTTTGACAGATCGAATGGTATCCCAGAATTTCTTTGGATTCTTCAAATTATCTTGTAAAGACATTATGATATTTTCTTTATGGCTTTTTTCTTTTGCCTAATTAACTCCTTATAGGCTGTTCTCTTTACACAATATGCTGCCCTGTCCTGATCATTATGGGACCTTGAACTCCTGTGTAAATCTATTCTTAATAATTTTCTGCTTTGTTTGCACTCAAGGTCAAACCAGACCCTATTTTTCTCGGTTCCAAGGAATATAGTTTTCTTCATACATTCCCCTGCATAACTGAAGCACTCATGAAGTCTGCACAAGGCAAGGTTTATATCAGACTCAATTAAAAATGTTGCCTCGTTCAACAGACCTTGGACATACTCGGTTTGCATCAAAGCGGAAAACGTAGCACGTTTTTGATCCTCCCATTTATACTTCGTAACAGTAGTCCTGTTAACTTCTTTTCTTTCTACAACACATTCATTACTGTCAATCGTAAGAGCTAAAATCACCACTGCATGTTTAGATTCAACTTTATAAACTATGTTAAAGTCGGCACATCGAGAAAGTAACCCACGTGAGACTATGAAGTAATCTAGAACACTACTACCGGTTGGAGAAATATACGTAAAATCGCCTGAAAATGTTAATACTCGCAAGCCATTTACAATAGACAAACCAAACATTTCACACACAGTGATCAAATAACGACCAAAAGGGTTCATAGTAGCATCTCTTGATTCCCTAGTTATACTTTCATCCGAACTGTGTGAACTGTGGAAGTCAACATGGGATACCACATCACACATTTCGTCCACAGGGTCAGAACTACTGGCATTAACAGAGCCAGTTCTTGAATTAAGGTCGCCAAATACAATCAGTGGCAAATCACCATTTCCTCTAATTAGTTCAAAGAGGCAGTCTTCCAGCATAGAAACTCCATTGTATATACTTGTTTCAGCATAATATACAGAATTTTCAGGTGGCAAGTAAACTCCTAACAATAAACAATCAGTGTTTGTACCTAATAATTTATGAGACAGCTTCAGAGCAATCATGTTGTCGTATTCGATATTCAGTCTTTCAACATATTTAACAAGTTCGTTTCTCACGAGAATGATAATACCACCGGACAGACGACCATGGACACTGTCTGAAACCTTTACACCAGGGGAAATAAATATCTTATGGGAAGGGAAAAAGGATCCTGGTACAGTTACGATGAAGGTTTCCACCAAAAGAACAATATCATAGCTATTTACAAAAAAAGACAAATCCAACACTTGAGTAATACTCCAAAATCCTTCAATATTAAAGACCGCAAAAGAAAGTAACTTTTTATCATCAACATGTTTTGATCTGTCAAACGGTCTATTTGTGAACGATTGACTGGTTCCAACGTTAGAAACATGAACTTTATTAATGTTTAAAGGGCTTTGGCCTGACCTTCATTTGCCACATTCATCAGCGTCCTCAGTTGTGGATTGACTACAGTGCCAGTCACTGGGGAGCTTTTGCTGCTTTGGACAGGAAGAAGTTTGTCCACTGCTAGACTGGCTTCTGGTCAACACTGGTGACGGCTGACTATCATGAACCGTTTTAGGTTTGGGTTGACGTGAACCCATAGTCTTCCCTTTACCCCTCCCCTTCCCACCCACACCTACATTTTTCGATGGCGTGTCTTGATGTGGGGTACCTGGTAGGGGAGAACCTCTCCCAAAACCTCGAGGGGAACGGCGCCAGGAACTGGTGACAGCAGGTGATGAAGTGGGAGGGTCAAGTTTGGCACCCTCCTCTGGAGTTGAGGTTGAGGTGTCAGCGTCAGTACTAAGGCCAACACCAGCCTGAAGCTGACAGGCGTCAACATGATGTAAGGTTGACACCAAGATGCAGATGACCAGGAATGACGTCATGAAGGGGCCTACTGGAGCTGGGTTCTTGCAGAGGATGACTGGAGATAACATCGTGGAGGATCTGGCTCGGAATGACGTCATGAAAGGACTGGCTCTGGGTAACTTCTGCTGAGGACTGAATGTTAAAACATTCAGACTCGGGCCGACCAGTGACAACCCCATGAAGAGGCTGACCGGCAACAACATCGTTAGGGGACTGACTGGAGATGACATCACATGGAGACTGATTCAGGGTGATGTCCTGCTGGGGCTGCTTGAGGGTGACTTCACGCAGCGGCTGGCCGAGGCTGGCACTGTGACTTGTGTTCTGGTGCTGACTGGTGCTGTCACCATTTTCCCTCAGGGAGCCATGTCGGCCGGATCCGGCTGAGCTCCTATGGCATGGTGATGCTGCTGCTACTTCAGAGTAGGATGCAGCAGTACCACTAGTGGGAGGTAGAAAGTCAATGGGTGGCAGGTTGAATATCCTGCCGGAAAAACGCTGGGGGATGGCATGGGAATCTTTCACTATAAGTCTTCCATTCATATAGTATGCATGCTTTCCCTGCTTCTTGAGATTCAGCACGGTGTCCCTCTGTGTCCTGGTCAGATCAGCCCCAACACGAAGTCCCTCCCGACTCCGCATCCTGTCCCTACCATCCCTGTCCCTCACGATGGTCACGGCATCTCTCCATCTGCTGAACTTGACAAGGATAGGGCGTGGATGGTTGGACAAACGGGACATGGAACCCAGACGATAAACACTGTCTATGTCTACCTCTTGCCAGTTTGTTTGCGGAAAGTTTCTTGTTAAACACTGTACCAGGCTGGACATGCATCCCTGGATGGTTTCTCCTTTTTCGTCTTTAATGCCATAAAATACCAGATTAGAGCGTCGTAAAAGTCTGTCTTGATTTTCTACAGCAGTTTCCAGTTGTTTGAGGCGGGTGTTTGTGTTATGAAGATTTCCTTGGATGTCCTGTAAATGTTCTTTGTTTGACTGTACTTGCTCTTCCAACCTCATTGTGCAGTTCTTTAGCATGTGCATGTATTTCTGCACTGTTTTGTTTTAGTTCTTTATCCATAGCATCGAGTTTCTTTTCAAGCTGGTCGTTGTGAGATCGGGCCATACTCATCATATCAATAAGAGTATTTAGTTTGTCTTCTAATCGTGCATTTTGACTGTTAAGTTTCACTTCTAAATCTTTGACAAATTCAGGAATGTTGACAGGGCCTGGATTAGATTCAATATCCCCACATCTCAGCAAAAGAAATCTGAGATTAGGAAGGGGAGCACTGGAAATCGTATGAACGAAGTGGGAGAAAATTTCAGTTGATGAGGGGTATGGGTGGAAATCAAGGCAGGGAGGGGAGTAGAAAGACACAGTATTATGCTCGGCAGAAGAAGGAAAGTCATCGTACATACTGCGCTTTGCCCTGAAAACATCACCACACACTGTCATATGCAGGCAGAAAGGGGCGCTGAACAGAATTATTGTTGACAGCAATAGCCACAAAAGAAACACTGCCACCTCTTGTCCATTGTGCACCTGACCTGCAAACGGCTCATAACCACTGTCTCTGCACAATGATTTCATCATTTTTTTAATCATAATTTTTATAAAAGTTGCAGCAAACTGACCTATAGCACAACGATAGCTCTGTAAGTCAACTGCCATGTCCAATCATTAACACTCAACAAGCCTCGTAGTGAACAGTAAACACATAGAATGTAGGAAACTGGAAACGGAGCAAATTGTAAACACGAGAGAGAGAGAGAGAGAGAGAGAGAGAGAGAGAGAGAGAGCTTCAAACGTGACAGCTTGACTGTCTGCGGCTTGGTGTGGTGAACAGCCTGCCAACCCTGCACAAGAGGCAGACACAGAGCCAATTAGATCATAGACAGGGATAAATGCCTGTCGTGTGCTCAATTTTAGCTTTGTTTGGTACATAGTCCGGTTCGATGTTGGAGGTCTTTGTGTGTGATAACATGTACATACCACACACCTGCACACACACATACACACACGCACGCACGCACGCACGTATGTAAGCACTCTCTCTCTCTCTCTCTCCTAATATCACATCATTTTGTGAAAAGACGTAAAATGAAAGTACTACTACTACTTTTCAATGGAGCTTCAAGTGGTACAACAAAAGGATTCAGTTCAGTTCATGTTGTACATAGCCTAGCCAACCACGACGGGTCATTTCATGGCTTTCATCTCGTTGAAGTCCACAACTCATTGAAAAACACTGAACAAGCAAAATCTTTTTAGAAAAAAAAAACTTTCTGCTCTGAAATCTTAGATCACACGAAACAGATTCAACTGTTCCAGGGACTAGGGAAATGACATAATGTAGTACACCTCTATACAAGGTTTCCACAGAGTCCGCTGTAGAGTGTTTACGTCTGACATTATGCAAGTCCCAACACTCCATAAGGACATGGTTTATAGCGAGAGGTACATGACATATAACGCACCCACGGAGTTTCTTCGCCTTTTAAAAGATAAGAGTGGGTGTAAAAAGAAAGGGACTGTGTACAGTCGGCACCGCGCTGTTTCTCCTTTACGGCCACCAGTGGCAGATGGTAAAAGTCTCGAAGGTTTGGTCGGACATGAAAGACTTTACTGATTCTCTACAGTTTGATTTAGAAAGAAAGGGGGTTAGTTACCGCCAAGGACACAGACAAAAGTACAGGACAAAACACAATGCATATCGACCTCTTGGGTCTTCTTCCTAGGTCGAAATGCATTGTGTTTTGTCCTGTACTTTATTTGTCTGTGTTTCTAAATTTTGCATCATTTTCCGCCCTCAGTCACTCCGTTTTGAAACTATCTCTACAGTTTATGTTTGTCGTGTTCTGTCCGTCAGCCTGGACAAACGAAGCGCTGTGAAGAGGGCCTCAAGCACTATTTTCAACCCAAGCAGGTGCGAGAGAGATTCGCCAAGAAAGAGTTTCTGGCCATGAAGGTGGGCTATTCATTCAGATAACGTGTAGTTAGTTTGGCTCATGCTTGTGTCGCTCGCTGTGTGTCTCGTGTGACGCGTGGGATGGGGGACTGGGGAGTGGGATGGGGGACTGGGGAGTGGGATGGGGAAACAGGCGGGTGGGGACGGAAGGAGGGGTTGTGGATGTGGTTGCGTGTCTGTCTGTATCTACGTGTCTCTGTGTAATGTGTGTGTGCGTGCATGTGCGTGCGTACGGTGTGTGTGTGTGTGTGTGTGTGTGTGTGTGTGTGTGTGTGTATGTGTGTGTGTGTGTGTGTGTGTGTGTGTGTTGATGCAACGCATTTGCTCTGTGCGTGCGCGCACGCGCAAATGAATGAGCATTAGTGTATGCAAGCAAAGACTGTACAGAAACATAAGCATGACAACCATCTGCAATAGTGCGGCCGACTCATCCTCACAGTAGCTGAATGCTACAGGCTTAAGTACGGAACACTAAATAAAAAAAATTCATCCACTAAATGGGCACGTCTGTGATAGTATCGCTGAAATGGACTGACCAACACTGCAGGTATTTGAATCTCTCAGGTCTGGCTGATGCTGGGATATAGTATGAAAAGAAACATAGAGAACAGTCCAGCCATGCAGTAAACAGAACGCAGTTTTCTTCATCTCCTTCTTTGAACGTCATTCTTTGCTCTAAAGTTTCAAATTCCATTCCATCCTTGTCATGTTCTCATGATGACTTTGTTTCGATTCCCTTTCCTCACCCCTATCTGTGGGGAGGTCGAGCCAAGTCATGAGTACTCGTAAGTTGTGTAGGCCTGTTACTGGCAGAACACTCTGAAGAGGGGAGGGGAGGGGGGGAGGAGGTGGATGTTCACTTTGAACTGGATCCGCAGCTACGCAGGTGAGGGGTGGAGGTGGGAATGGGGATGAAGATGGCTTGGGAAGGGATGGAACTGGGTGGGTGCTTCGGAAGTGGGGTCTTGTGTATGTTGGATCAGAACAGGTACCACGAAACAACATCGAAATGATTCGGGAGCAGCGCAGTGTCTTCTCTGGTGAGTTGCTTGATAGCTGACAGCTCCCTTAAGCACTGACGGTGTGAAGGCGGCCACAGAACATACGAACGCGGGACTGTGTATAGCCATGGGGCCAGAATGAGCGCTTAGGACAAATAGGTAGGGGGGGGGGGGGACAAGCACAGGTAGTGGTGGGGGGGAAACAAGCACAGGTAGTGGTGGTGGGGAAAACAACCACAGGTAGTGGTGGGGGAAACAAGCACAGCTAATGGTGGGGGAAACAAGCACAGGTAGTGGTAGGGAAAACAACAACAGGTAGTGGTGGGGAAAACAACCACAGGTAGTGGTGGGGGGAAAACAAGCACAGGTAGTGGTGGGGAAAACAACCACAGGTAGTGGTGGGGGGGGGGAAACAAGCACAGGTAGTGGTGGGGGGAAAACAAGCACAGGTAGTGGTGGGGGGGGAAACAAGCACAGGTAGTGGTGGTGGGGGGAAACAAGCACAGGTAGTGGTGGGGGGAAAAAGCACAGGTGTGGTGGGGGGAAACAAGCACAGGTAGTGTGGTGGGGGGAAACAAGCACAGGTAGTGTGGTGGGGGGGAAACAAGCACAGGTAGTGGTGGGGGGGGAAACAAGCACAGGTAGTGGTGGGGGGGGAAACAAGCACAGGTAGTGGTGGGGGGGGAAACAAGCACAGGTAGTGGTGGGGGGAAACAAGCACAGGTAGTGGTGGTGGGGGGAAACAAGCACAGGTAGTGGTGGGGGGAAACAAGCACAGGTAGTGGTGGGGGGGGAAACAAGCACAGGTAGTGGTGGGGGGGGGAAACAAGCACGGTACAAGCACAGGTATGGGGGAAACAAGCACAGTATGGTGGGGGGGAAACAAGCACAGTAGTGGTGGGGGGGGAAACAAGCACAGTAGTGGGGGGGAAACAAGCACAGGTAGTGGTGGGGGAAACAAGCACAGGTAGTGGTGGGGGAAACAAGCACAGTATGGTGGGGGAACAAGCACAGGTAGTGGTGGGGGGAAACAAGCACAGGTAGTGTGGGGGGAAACAAGCACAGGTAGTGGGGGGAAACAAGCACAGGTAGGTGGGGGGGGGAAACAAGCACAGGTAGTGGTGGGGGAAAAAGCACAGGTAGTGGTGGGGGGAAACAAGCACAGGTGTGTGGGGGAAAACAAGCACAGGTAGTGGTGGGGGGAAACAAGCACAGGTAGTGGGGGGGGAACAAGCACAGGTAGTGGTGGGGGGGAAAAAGCACAGGTAGTGGTGGGGGGAAACAAGCACAGGTAGTGGTGGGGAAAAGCACAGTAGTGGTGGGGGGAACAAGCACAGAGTGGTGGGGGGGGAAACAAGCACAGGTAGTGGTGGGGGAAACAAGCACAGGTAGTGGTGGGGGGGGAACAAGCCAGGTAGTGGTGGGGGAAACAAGCACAGGTAGTGTGGGGGAAGGTAGGGTGGGGGAAAACAAGCACAGGTAGTGGTGGGGGAAACAAGACAGGTAGTGGTGGGGGAAACAAGCACAGGTAGTGGTGGGGGGAACAAGCACAGGTAGTGGTGGTGGGGGGAAACAGCACAGGTAGTGGTGGGGGAAACAAGCACAGGTAGTGGTGGGGGAACAAGCACAGGTAGTGGTGGGGGGGAAACAAGCACAGGTAGTGGTGGGGGGAAACAAGCACAGGTAGTGGTGGGGGTGGGGGGAAACAAGCACGGTAGTGGGGGGGGGAAACAAGCACAGGTAGTGGTGGGGGGAAACAAGCACAGGTAGTGGTGGGGGGAAACAAGCACAGGTAGTGGTGGGGGGGAAACAAGCACAGGTAGTGGTGGGGGGAAACAAGCACAGGTAGTGGTGGGGGAAACAAGCACAGGTAGTGGTGGGGGGAAACAAGCACAGGTAGTGGTGGGGGGGAAACAAGCACAGGTATGGTGGGGGGGAAACAAGCACAGGTAGTGGTGGGGGGGAAACAAGCACGGTAGGGTGGGGGGAAACAAGCACAGGTGGGTTGGTGGGGGGAAAACAAGCACAGGTAGTGGTGGGGGGGGTGGGGGGAAACAAGCACAGGTAGTGGTGGGGGGAAACAAGCACAGGTAGTGTGGGGGGGGAAACAAGCACAGGTAGTGGGTGGGGGAAACAAGCACAGGTAGTGGTGGGGGGAAACAAGCACAGGTAGTGGTGGGGGGGAAACAAGCACAGGTAGTGGTGGGGGAAACAAGCACAGGTAGTGGTGGTGGGGGGAAACAAGCACAGGTAGTGGTGGGGGGGAAAACAGCACAGGTAGTGGTGGGGGGGGGAAACAAGCACAGGTAGGTGGTGGGGGGAAACAAGCACAGGTAGTGGTGGGGGGGAAACAAGCACAGGTAGTGGTGGTGGGGGGAAACAAGCACAGGTAGTGGTGGGGGGGGGAAACAAGCACAGGTAGTGGTGGGGGGGAAACAAGCACAGGTAGTGGTGGGGGGGGAAAACAAGCACAGGTAGTGGTTGGTGGGGGGGAAACAAGCACAGGTAGTGGTGGGGGGAAACAAGCACAGGTAGTGGTGGTGGGGGAAACAAGCACAGGTAGTGGTGGTGGGGGGAAACAAGCACAGGTAGTGGTGGGGGGGAAACAAGCACAGGTAGTGGTGGTGGTGGGGGAAACAAGCACAGGTAGTGGTGGTGGGGGGGAAAACAAGCACAGGTAGTGGTGGGGGGGAAACAAGCACAGGTAGTGGTGGTGGGGGGAAACAAGCACAGGTAGTGGTGGGGGAAACAAGCACAGTGTGGTGGTGGGGGGGAAACAAGCACAGGTAGTGGTGGGGGGGGAAACAAGCACAGGTAGTGGTGGGGGGAAACAAGCACAGGTAGTGGTGGGGGGGAAACAAGCACAGGTAGTGGTGGGGGGGGAAACAAGCACAGGTAGTGGTGGGGGGGGAAACAAGCACAGGTAGTGGTGGGGGGAAACAAGCACAGGTAGTGGTGGGGGGAAACAAGCACAGGTAGTTGGTGGGGGGGAAACAAGCACGTAGGTGACAGCAGTTGTGGGGGGGGGGACAAGCACAGGTAGTGGTGGGGGGGAACAAGCACAGGTAGTTGTGGGGGGGGGAACAAGCACAGGTAGTTGTGGGGGGGGGAACAAGCACAGGTAGTTGGGGGGGGGGACAAGCACAGGTAGTTGGGGGGGGGGAAAAGCCGGGGGGGGGAAAAGCACAGGTAGTTGTGGGGGGGAACAAGCACAGGTAGTTGTGGTGGGGGGAAACAAGCACAGGTCGTTGGGGGGGGGGGGGGGGAACAAGCACAGGTAAATAAGAATATAGGTTTCTGGATTCTGGATTCGACATTAGGAAAGTAGTTAGACTCAGAATCAAAAACTTACTTTGAGAATATTTCGACAGGGTCGCCCTGTCTTCTTCAGCTCACTGTTGCTGTTGTGGCAGCGAGCACAGGTAATAAAGCACAGGTAAATTCGTCATTATGAAAAGTGATACGGCAGAGATTAGGGGAGGGGGGGAGGGGGGGTACATGAAGGGTTCAGAAGTGGACGTTAAAGTGTAAATATGAAACGCCTCTCCGACAGCCTGTGAGAGTCATCATCGTCTGTCTTGTGAACAAAGCAGTTTATACATCATGCCTTGAGTCGACTTTAACCTCCGCGTGAGAACAATCAGTCGACCTCATCCTACATGGCTCACGCGTTTGGAGTGTGGAGTTTGGAGTCTTGGGAATGTGAAGATGTCACTTTGAATGTGTCCCGAGAATGTGGAGGTGTCCTAAAAGTGTGAACATTGTCCTGGAAGTGTGAACCTGTCCTGAGAACATAGACATGTGCTAGACGTGTGAACTTTGTCCCGAGTGAGTGAGCATGACTTGGAAGTGTGAACATGTCATGAGAATGTGATAATGTCCTGGATGAGTAAACATGTCCCAAGAGTTTGAACATGTCCTGGAAGTGTGAACATAATGAACATGCTTTCTAAAAGCGCGAACAAGTCACGAGACTACGAAAGTGTCATGAGAATACGAATTCATGCCGAGAGTGTGAATATGTCCTGAAAATATGTACTGAGCGTGTGGATAGATCCTGAGACCAGGAACATGTCCTCGGAAGGTCTGTGGGAACCTGGACATATACAGAGACTGCGAGTGTTCCACGATTTTGGTATTCTGTTCCACAGGTTCGGATACTGAAGAGGTCACGTGCTTTACGTTCTGTGAAGATGCCGCAGGTGCTTGAGACGTGAGTATCCCGGGGTCTTACCCTCCCCCCTCCCCTCCCCTCCCACCAAATGATTCGGAAGTCACTGTCCCTCCTCCTCGTCCTCCTCCTCCTCCTCCTCCTCCGTCTTCTTCTTCTTCTTCCCGTTTCTGCGTTTTCTCTCTGATTGAAACGTTGAACTGAGTGACAGAGGAAACATGCTTTTGGTGTTCCTTCCAGTGGTCTCTGTCCCGTGTGAACGGCGGGGTCACTCTCGCTGAACGCGAGCTCTGACACAGATTACCTCCCTAGCAGATTTCCGAACATCGTGTATTACTTTGAAGGCCTCGAGAGGTGGCGTGCCGACGGCTGTTCCCACCTATCAGAGAACGTTGCTTTTCTGGGTTTATAGGAACGAAAATAATGGCTGCACGTGATTTTTTTAAAAGTTCCTTTTTCAATCCGACGATCTTTGAGGTGCTTGTTTCGAAGATGAAGACCCTGGAGTAATATCAACATCGTTCAAACTTCGTTTTTCACCTCTTTTAGTTCTAGATACTTTTGTATATGTCGGGCTACGCGATTGGTCCAGTTCTGTCCTACGACTGAGAGGGAGATATGTGGGCGTTGATCTGTTGATACTTTTGCTTTTGTCGGGCTACGGGATTGGTCCAGTTCTGTGAACTATCTTACGATTGGGAAGGAGAGATGTGGACGTTGACCTGTGGCGTGGGTTGTGCAGGTATCTGTGGCGGGCGGACAACTACAGCGAGAGTGATCCCTTCTTCTGTCCAGTGTACCCCAGCAACCCTTGGATAGCTGATGATGAATCGCTGTGGTCGTACCACGCTGACTGGTCAGTGGGGACCTCTCTATTGTGGTTTCGTCACAGAGAGAGAGAGAGAGAGAGAGAGAGAGAGAGAGAGAGAGAGAGAGAGAGAGGGATAAGGGGAAGGGGTAAGAGACTGTAGATAGGGATATAAAGCGAAGTACAGAGGAACAAAGAAATGAGAGAGAGAGAGAGAGAGAGAGAGAGAGAGAGAGAGACAGAGAGAGAGAGACAGAGAGACAGAGAGAGAGAGAGAGAGAGAGAGAGAGAGAGAGAGAGAGAAAACACAAATGTTCAAAAGAATAATATTCAATTATAGCAAACTAGATGTTAACAGATTTTGTAACCTACTGAGTCACACAGGCGAGGACAAATTGTTCGAAAGTAGATCAGTTGATGAGTGTGTTCAGATGTTTTCAAAAATCCTCATTGAACAGGCTAAAAATATGCATGCCAGTCGAAATTTTCACCGTGCTTCTGAACAACGTACCGTGGATGACAGATGAAATCAGGCTACCAATAGAAGAACGCAAGGAAATCCACAGACACGCAAAGCTTAGCAATAGGCCTGAAGACTGGCAGAAGTTCCGTCAGTAAGGTAATTATGTTTCTCATTTTCCAAGTTGTTTTAGTTTTATCTTCAGCCGCGCCACTCTTCCACCATTCTTTCTTTCACTGACCTGTGATCAAGACTTGTCGGGTAAGCCACCCCTCATCGAATTGCGAACCAAGAGACACAAGAAAGTATCCTTCCTGGGAGAGAAGTATGGAAGAGGAAAGAGAAGAAGAGAAGTGTGTGATAACATCAAAGGTGTAACAGTCAAAGATCAGGAACTACCAGACACTTTCGAGTCAGAACCGAGGATGTACGGAGGTACAAGCGAGATACTAAGTGATCCAGAGGTCGATGCATTGAGACTAAACCCAAAGTTTACCGTCTTTCCGGCAGTGGATCTTGAGAACTGTGAAACTGAAATTGAAAAAGGACTAACTAAGTTGAGATGAACAGAGAGCAGAGAAGGGAATAGCAATAAGAGCCATACCAAACCCAAATCAGATCGGGAAATGAATCAAAATCAAGATGATAGCGACGATGAACCAACTGAAAGTCAAGAGAGAGTATGGGCATACAACATAGATGACAACACTATGGACATGAGAAACTTGAGACCCACAGATTTGCCCTTCAATAGAAATGTTTTGCTCCCCAAACCGTTGGAGGCAGACACAGAGACTGAGATGATGGAGTTGAAACGAAAACTGATAGATACTACCAAGGAATACATTAATCAAAACAAGAAAAAGAAAATTCCAACATATCCAAATCTGAATACCAGTGAGAAAGAAGGGCTTAAAAGATTAAAACAGAGAGAAGAGGTAGTAATATTCCAGACAGACAAGTCCGGGAGATTCGCGGCAGACAGCAAAGAAAACTACTCCAGAGCAAGCGAACCCCACATTATGAACGACACTACCGTCACAGAGGAAGAGCATGTGAAGTGCCAGAAGGAGGTCAATGCCCACGCCATCATGTGGACCTGGATACTCAAAGCAGGAGAGGATGCAGGAAATAGCGCAGAAAGCAGAATTAAAGGAAACATAACAGTAGCAGCAGGAAGCCATGGTTTAGCACCACTCTACACATTACGGAAAGACCACAAAGTCTAGGAAGATAAAGAGATAGCCCCCCCCCCCCCCCCCCCCCCCCCCAGTTAGGCCTGTGTGTGGAGGAAATGCAGCTTACAACAACAAGTTCTCCCAGCTCACTCCTAAAGCATGTGTGGAAAGACTGCGACACAGCTTGCGAGAGCACAGAGGAGATCCTTGCTGAGATCAGAGACCTTAACCAATGAAGAATTGAGAACGATGTAGTGATAGGTTCGTTGGATGTCAAAGCATTGTACCCAAGCCTAGACGTAGGATTCACAGCTGAGATTGTGGCCAAAGAGTTTAGGGAGAGTCAGTTTGAAATAAAAGGAATTGACTACAGAGAGTTAGGTCTGTACCTAGCTATAAGCAAAACTGAACAAGAACTTGAAAACCTCGGGCTATTAGAATATTGCCCAAGGAGAAAGACAAGGTTTGGCAGACTACCAGTCATCACAGGCAAAGCTACGACCTCCAACAAAGATGAAGAAAGATACAGACCGTGGAAACCCCCAGCCAAAGAGCCCAACAAAATTGTTAAGAAGACAATGATGTCAGAAGCACTCAAAGTGGCCATAGAGTTCATCATGAAGAACCACATATACAGGTTCAAGGACACAACCAAGAAGCAGTCGCAAGGGGGCCCTATAGGCTTGGAACTAACAGGAGAGTTAGCAGCGATCTTCATGATGTGGTGGGACAGAGAGCTGTTGAGAAGAGTCCACATGCTAGGATTGGAAGTGGTGCTTTACAAGAGGTATGTGGACGACATCAACCTGGCGGTCAAGACACCAAGAGAGAAGAAGAAACTAACCAAAGGTAGAGATGGAGATTACAGGTTGGAAACGGATCATAACCCTCAAGAGATGGAAGATGACGTGTCGTACATTGGTATCGTTCGAGAGGTAGGGAATGGAATCCACCCATCGATTCAGCTGGAGATGGACTGTCCCTCACTGCACGATGACCAGAAACTTCCCCTGCTGGACATCAAAGTATGGATCAGAAAACAACCTGAAAGAGAGAATGGAGTGAACTGCGATGAGGGAAAGGGAGGAAAAGGAGGACAAAGCCAAATAATACATGAGTACTATTACAAAGAGGTGGCAACCAGAGCGGTTGTAGACGCAAGATCGGCAGTGCCATGGAGAGACAAGAGAACTGTGATTACACAAGAAATCTTACGCATCCTGTTGAGATGCAGCCCAGACCTCCCGTGGAGCATTACCACAATGCATGTGAACGAATACATGAGAAGACTACAGTTCTCCCACTATGATGAAAGGCTCAGGGAAGAGGTGTGGAGATCGGCACTGAATGCGTACAACTCTATAAAAGAGAAAGATAGGAATGGAGAACAGCCACTGTACAGACCCAAACACTGGCAAAGAACAGACAGAAAGAAGAAGAGAAGAGCAAAGAAAGAAGACTGGTACAAGAAAGGAGGGAACAAGACAGTGATCTTTGTACCATCAACCCCACACTCTCAGCTGAGGAAAAGATACCAGGATGTAATAAAGAATACAAACCTGAAGACAAAAGTTGTGGAAAGATCAGGGAAGACGGTCAAGAGCATCTTACAAAAATCAGATCCATACAAACGACCTAGATGAAGCACAGAAGAGAATTGCATGGTGTGTGGAGGAGGAAGGGGGAATTGTAGAAGAGAAGGTGTGACATATGAGATAAGATGTAGTGAGTGCAGCTGCGTGTATGTTGGAGAGACAGCACGCACTGGACACTATCGAGGCCAACAACACATGACAGCCCTGACAAAGAGAGACCATGATTCAGTGTTGTGGCGACACACAGCACAGACACACAGCAACAGTAACCCCTCCCCCCCCCCCCCCCCCCAGTACAGCATGGTGATTACAAGTTACCAAGAAACTGCTTTGGGAAGACAAATCACTGAAGCTGTCAAGATTAACAACACACCACCTGAGTTGAGACTCAACACAAGAGAGGAGTGGGGCCATACACGACTGGTGAGAACATCACTCACCAACCTGTGAGAACATCACTCACCAACTGATGGAAGCAGTTTCCAAAACCATACACAGCCAGACTTATAAGGAGTGGTTTACCCGACAAGTCTTGATCACAGGTCAGTGAAAGAAAGAATGGTGGAAGAGTGGCGCGGCTGAAGATAAAACTAAAACAACTTGGAAAATGAGATGCAGTAGTATCTTCATGGCTAGAGTCTATGGACTATCAAAATGAAAAAAAAATCATCCAATTTTGGTAAAAAGGAATGGTGGAAATTAGATCGTTTAAAAAAAAAGGTATTGACTCGAACGATATTCCTCATATCTTCTATAATGTCACTCTTCGTTAGACCTATACGCGTAAAGAAAAAGCTGATACGTTCAAAAACGTTTTCCTTTCCCAGTCATCTTGCTGGACGAAAATGATGTATTACTTTGAATACCATTTTTGGATCTAGAAACTGGGGGATTTGAGTCGACTGCCAGAACTGTAAAAGATGTCATCCTAAATCTAGACAAAAACAAAGCAATAGGACCTGCTTCTGTTCACAATAGATTGTTAATTGCATCACTACCAGTCATTTTACCGCCACTAATAACCATATTTTTCAACAGAAGTTTAAATGAAGCTTAATTTCTCCAAGTGTGCAAAAACTGCACATGTAAGTCTTGTCCATTAAAAAAAACATCAAGAGATTTGTGTACTAACTATCGTCCTATTTCATGGCTCAGTTGTGTTGGGAAAATTTTAGAATGGTGCATCCACAGGCATGTTTACAGCTTTCCGTCGTCTGATGATCTTGCATCTTCCTGTCAGTCAGGTTTTATACCTGGCGACTCTGCAACAAACCACTTGGTGTGCATTTGTAATGAACTATGCTCCTCATTTTATAATACCTGGCGACTCTGCAACAAACCACTTGGTGTGCATTTGTAATGATCTATGCTCCTCATTTTATAATACCTGGCGACTCTGCAACAAACCACTTGGTGTGCATTTGTAATGATCTATGCTCCTCATCTTATAATACCTGGCGACTCTGCAACAAACCACTTGGCGTGCATTTGTAATGATCTATGCTCCTCATCTTATAATGGTATCACAACCCAAGCCGTACATTTTGATATATCCAAAGCGTTTGGTCGTGTTTGGCACAAAGGACTTCTTCATAAAATGGAAGTAAATGGCATACGTTCTGGGTATCAATTGTTCACCATTATAACTGTGTGATTAAATTATTTACAGTGAATAATAGTATACCGTGAATTATTGCATTATTTAATTGTTCACTGTTAATTACTGAGTAATCATTTATAGAGCATGTTTATGTAATTGTTCTCCATGACGCAGTGTTTAATTTAATTTTATTGTCATTCATTTCGAAATCTAATTGTTCACAGTTAACTTCAGTTTGATTTAGTCCTTGGCCATTGGTTTATGTGCAGCTGATCTCCGTGAATAATGTGTGCGTTCATTGCTGACCCTTTTTTTCTCTTCAGGTTTATTTCTCTTTTATTCATCATGAACTTATGAGTAATGTGTGACTTAACTTTTCACCACTAGTTGTCCTGTAATTCAACTTTTCATTGTCAATTATTATATGATGTTTCAATCGATCATTATGTATTTTTGTCACAAATGTTGCTCATTGTTAATTGCTATGCAGTCTGACTGCTTATATTCCTTTATCGATTTATTCGACTGTTCACTGGTCATCATTGTGTAATTCAAACTGTTACCGTTAATTATTGATTAATTTAATTATTATTGTTAATCATTGTGCATCATTTATTTTGAAATTGTTCACCATGGATGATTGTGTGATTCTTCACAGTTCATCGTCAATTGTTGAGAAATTTAATCGTTCACGATTAACCCTCGCATAATTCGATTGTTTACAGTTAATCGCGAACTTAGTTGTTCTGGATCAATTATTGATTAGTATTTGCTGTTCAGAGTTAGGTCTGATTAGTGCGTCCTGATCAGACTGTTCACCGTCACTTCTTGAGCCATTTCGTCGTGAATTATTTACACACACAAAAAAAAGACAGCAGAAGGGCATCTGGGAGCCATGACCTGGATGCAGCCCGGCCCCCTAGACTGTAAGGAATTCAGAGCCGAAAGACTTGTCTTAGTAGACCTTCTGCTGTCAAATTCTCTCCCTAGAGTTTCTTCCTACGGTCATACTCTGTGAATCATAGTGGAATACAATGGCTTGTCATGGATTTTCTTGGCAGCACTGCCCCACCCACTGTGCAGTGTATCAGGAAGTGGGAACTCAGCTTCTGGGACCTCCTGACCGATCGTAGGGGACGGGCGGAATTCCAGACGTTTCTGGAGAAGGAGTACAGCCAGGAGAATCTAAGTTTCTGGACCGCCTGCGAGGATGTCAAGTTCGCTTCCATAAAACAACTGCCGAAAGCCATTCAGACGATTATGGAGTCAGTTTGGGTTGCTCTGTCTGTCTGTCTGTCTGTCTGTCTGTCTATCTCTCAGTGTCTCTCTCTCTCTCTGTGTCTCTCACTGTCTATGCTCTCTCTCTCTCTCTCTCTCTCTCTCTCTCTCTCTCTCTTCTCTCTCTCTCTCTCTGCGTCTCTCTCTTTGTCTCTCTGTCTGTCTGTCTGTCTGTCTGTCTGTCTGTCTGTCTGTCTGTCTCTTCTCTGTGTGTGCGTGCTCTCTCTCTCTCTCTCTCTCTCTCTCTCTCTCTCTCTCTCTCTCTCATGTGACCTTATGCTGTTGTTTTGTGGTGTGCTGTGGTGTAGTGTGATATATTCTGTAGTGTCGTGTTGTGGTGTGGTGTGTCCTGCCGTGTCATGCTGTGCTGCATTGTTTTGCTTTGTGTCGTGTTGTGTTGTGTTGTGTTGCATCGCGTGGTATGGTGTCATGTGTTGTGTGATGTTGTTTGTTGAGTTGTATTGTGTCGTGTGTTGTGTGGTGTTGCATTGTTGAGTTGTGTCGTGTGTTGTGTGGTGTTGCATTGTTGAGTTGTATTGTGTCGTGTGTTGTTTGGGGTGGTATTGCATCGTGTGGTATTGTGTCGTGTTGTGTCGTGTGTTGTGTGATGTTGCATTATTGAGTAGTGTTATGTTGTGTGGCATACATAATCAGCTTATTTAGTGTCGCGTGTTGTCTAGCGTTGCATTATTAAGTTGTATTGTGTTGTGTGTTGTTGCATTATCAAGTTGTATTGTGTTGTCTGGCTTTGCATTATTAAGTTGTATTGTGTTGTGTGTTGTTGCATTATCAAGCTGTATTGTGTTGTGTGGCTTTGCATTATTAAGTTGTATTGTGTTGTGTGGCGTTGCATTATTCAGTTGTATTGTGTTGTGTGGTGTTGCGTTATTAAGTTGTATTGTGTTGTGTGGCGTTGCGTTATTAAGTTGTGTTGTGTGGCGTTGCATTATTAAGTTGTATTGTGTTGTGTGGCGTTGCATTATTAAGTTGTATTGTGTTGTGTGTTGTGTGGTGTTGCATAATCAAGTTGTATTGTGTTGTGTGGTGTTGCATTAAGTTGTATTGTGTTGTGTAGTGTTGCATTATTAAGTTGTATTGTGTTGTGTGGTCTTGCATTATTAAGTTGTATTATGTTGTGTGGCTTTGCATTATTAAGTTGTTTTGTGTTGTATGGCATTGTATTATTAAGTTGTATTGTGCGGTGTGGTGTTGCATTAAGTTGTATTATGTTGTGTGGCTTTGCATTATTAAGTTGTTTTGTGTTGTATGGCTTTGCATTATTAAGTTGTATTGTGTTGTGTGATGTTACATTATAAAGTTTTATTGCGTTGTGTGGTGTTGCATTATTAAGTTGCATTGTGTTTTGTGGCCTCACATTATCAAGTTGTACTGTGTCGTGTGTTGTGCGGGGTTGGTTTTATTAGGTTGCATTGTGTTGTGTGGTGTTACATTATCAAGTTGTGTTGCGTTGCATGTTATGTGGGTTGCAGTACTAAATTGTAATCTGTCGTGTTGAGTGGGGTTTTGTTGTGTCGTGTTGTGTTGTATGATGTTGCATTGTGTGATAACTTATTCTGTCGTGTTGTATGGTGTGGTGGTGTGGTGTGGTGTGGTGTGGTGTGGTGTGGTGTGGTGTGGTGTGGTGTGGTGTGGTGCAGTGTAGTTTGGTGTGGTTTGGTTTGGTGTGGTATGGTTTGATGTGGTGAGATATGGTGTGATGTGGTGTTTTGCTGTGCTGCACTGTGCTGTGCTGTGTTGTGTCACGACGTGTTATAGTGTCAGGTTGTGTGGAGACAACGCGAATTTTTCTCTCTTTTTTTCTTTTCTTTTTCTTTTTTTTTTGTTTGTTTTGTTTTGTTCTGGTCCGTGTTGTGTAATGTTAAGATATGTTATATTGTGTCGTATCGCGTTGTATTGTATTTGCTGTGTAGGTAATCCCGCCCTGTCTTGTGCTGTCTTGTGCTGTGTTGTGTTGTGCTGAGTTGTGCTGTGTTGTGCTGTGTTGTGCTGTGTTGTGCTGTGCTGTGCTGTGCTGTGCTGTTGTATGTGCTGTGTTCTGTTGTGTGCTGTGTTGTGTTATGTTGTGGTATTTTGTTGTGTTGTGTTGTGCTGTGCTGTTCTGTGCTGTGCTGTGCGGTTCTGTGCTGTGCCATGCTGTAGTGTGCTGTATTGTTCTGTGTTGTGCTGTGCTGTGCTCTGCTCTTCTGAGCTGTTGATGTGCTGTGGTCTGTTGTGTGTTGTGTTGTGTTGCGGTATGTTGTTGTATTGTGTTGTGCTGTTCTGTTCTGTGCTGTGGTGTGTTGTATTGTGCCGTGCTGCGGTGTGCTGTGTTGTTCTGTGCTGTGCTGTGTCACGCTGTATTGTGCTGTGCTGTGCTGTGTGTGTCGTGTCGTGTCGTGTCGTGTCGTGTCGTGTCCGTGTCGTGTCGTGTCGTGTCATGTCGCGTAGTGTCGTGTTGTTGATGTTACGCTGTATTGTATCGTGCAATGCTCCATCGCGTTTTGACTAGCACTGTGTCAAGTCACGTTGCTTTGTGTTGTGTTGTGCCGCATTGTGTCACGTTGTGTCGCAGTACATTTTGTCGTATCGAGTCTTCTCTTGTTTGACAAGGTTATGTTGTGTTTCTTCGCATCGCACAATGTTGTGCACCATCGTGCTGGGTCGTGAGACTGGCTCGTTCCAAGAATACCGTATGATTTGAAATTGAGTAAAAAAAAAAAAGACGAAAAAAAAAAGATAGATTTTTTTTTTTACTTTTGTTTTTCTTCTTCTTCTTCTTCTTCTTTTTTTTTTTTTTTTTTTTTTTTTTTTGGGGGGGGGGGGGGGGGGCTGTTAGTGCAGGTGGGCAGTTATGGGGTAGGTGGATGGGAGCGAAGGTAGAAATTTGGAGAAGGGTGGACGGGCGTTACAGGAGGAGGGATGGGGATAGAGAAAAGAAAAGGATCCAACCTGGTAGCAGGGTCTTTGAAAGCTGTAAGCGGTGACTCTGTGGCAGGGAATACATATCCAAGGGCTCCCCTCAGGAGGTGAACATCGACAGCCGGACAGGCTGCAGGTGCAGAGCAGGGTGGAGGAGGGTCGGGACAGGAGACCATCTCGATTCACCTTCCTGGACGCTCAGGATCAGATCTTCCGCCTGATGATGAAGGACACCTATGTCAGGTGAGCTGGGCTTTAGCGGGGTCATCACCGTTCGTAGGCGACTTGCCTTAACCCTTTCACGGTCCCAGCCGAACATTTTTCTTGGCCATAACATGCATTCAGTAGGCAGAAGGGACAGTGGTTCCCGCCAGTCATTGCCTGGGAAGTCTGTTTACTTTACTTCATAACTTCAGAAATGTTCCGTATTACTGGTGGACAGAATGTACGTTTCAGCCCGTCAAATTTCCGGGCTGGGACAGTGAAGGGGTAAACTGGGGGAACAGGATCAGAAGCTTGGTTGCGAGTAGGAAAAGTAGGTATCTGGGTGTTATCCGGCAGTTTGAAATTAATTGTGGTATTGTAATTTCTGGTTGAATATCACGGGGACCGTTTCTTTCTGACGACAGACAAAACGGGATACATTAATGAATATATTTTTTCCCTTCAAATAAAATGATAAAGAGAGCAAGAATGCGGTTAGTGGATTACCAAACGAATGAAAGAAGCAAGCTACAAACTGACACAACGCGTTTCGACTTGTTGGTCTTCTTCAGACAGGACGAACAACACTGAAACTAAGAGCCAAACAAACAGTCACTTAACTTTCGCGATCTGAGAGGGAAGTGTAAATTGGGGTCGACACAAAATGAAGAATGGAGCTGAAGAGAAGAGGGATGAGGTTACGAAGGAAAACTCTATGTGTTAAAGTTATGATAACAAAGACAACAGCAACAACAACAACGACGACAACAGCAACAACAACAACTACAACAGCAGCAGCAGCAACAACAACAACAACAAGAGAAAATAAAAGGAAAAATAGTAATTCAAAATAGAATTAAACTGGGAGAAAAATGTCATAACCACTTAACATAGAATTTAAGAAATATACTATATTACATTTTTTTTTTCGAATTCCAATAGTGGTAATAAATACTAGTGGGAAAATACATGAATTAGTAAGTAAATGACTGAGTGATAATGAATTACGAGAAAACAAAGTAAGTAGATAAAATAAAGTAAAAACATATAAAATAGAAAAGCAAATAGCTACGGTAGAATGAAGATAAAATGGAATAGATCCAGAATAAAGTGAAACGTAAAAAAAAAAAAAAACCCAAAGAAAATAAAAGTAGGAAAATGGATGAATCAATAGTAAATAAATGAGTAGATAGATAAGTTATGGGGGAAATTATATACAATAAACTAACAAACATGAAGACAAATGAAAAGAAGAGAAAAATATTAAATGAGCAAAATAAATGAATAAAGCCAATGGTATGGCGGTGTAACCATAGGGAATTGTGAGTGTAGGTGCCGTTGGTTGGATAGGTATACTAGTTTGGGGTGTTGATGCCAGGTGGGTGAAGGGTCCCAAGTCTAGCAATGAGATGGGATTCTTGCACGACGCGCTTAACACACCCTTCCCTCCCCCCTCCCCCCTGTAACTACTAAAGCGCCAGGACTTTGACATGGTCGATGTTGTGTTGGAGACGGTTGAAGCGCAGAATGACTGGTTTCGATCAGTGGTGGCGGATGTCGGCTAGGTGTTCAGAGATATGCATGTTAAGTGTGCAGGATGTTCCACCTACAAAGATCTCACCACGTACATCACAACGGATGGCATCGACAATGTTGCAGCTTGAACAGAAGAATAAGCGTTTAATTTCTGAATACATTTGGGGCCGTGTAGGAAGTGTCTGGCTAGGTGAGAGGACACGTCTTGCAGTTGAGTTTCGGGCAGGGACAGGTACAGGGTGGTGTTGGTGTGGTGGCTGTATTCAAGTCAGAGCTCACAAGTAGATCTCTAAGGTTTTTGTCATGCTTGGAGATGATCATGTGTTTGGCCTCAAAGGCAGGTTTATGATGTTCTGCTATGAACCGGTAGGACTTGCGAATCCTGCAGATTGGACAGATGGGAGGGTGGAAGTAGGGGCAGGGGATGGGTCTGTCTGTTTTAAACACGCTCCAGAAAGTCTGTTTTTTTTTTAAGGTTTTTGTTCTGGCTTGGTCTGTCCTATATTGTTAAGTGTTTGGAAAAGATTTCAGGGTCGAAAGGGGCCTAACACTTTGTTCTTGTCCTGTCTTTGCAATGGAATTCAGTTCCATTTTTCCAACCGAAATGTTTTCAACCATTTCAGGCCAGTCGTTCTACATGTTTCGTTTTTTCTTTTACGTTTGTCAGTTAAGCTTAAACTTAGGCCAAATCCGTCTAGTTTCTGAAAAAAAAGTATAGCGGTAACTGTACTCTGCCATTCATGGTTAGTATAAAAGTGCTTTGATAATCAGGCTGGTCCAATGCATAGATTTTCTCTGGGGTAAACAAAGACCTTTGCCCGTAACTTGCTTCTCTGCACCATTTCTGCCTGTCCTGTAATGCTCGTTGTTCCAAACCAAATGATACATCTGTCGCAAATTATCAGTAAATACATTTCATAAGTTTGGCAGCAACATCTGTAACAGTATAAGGTTTGACAATAGCAGAGGTTTTAAAATGACAGTTCTGCTTTGTGGTATAATGGATTTTTGGAGTCAAATTCTTCAAATATTCGTGTTTTGTCTTAGATAACTGAGTTTTTCACATTTCTGTATCATTGGTAAACCAGATTATTGGTGAACCAAATACGTAAACTTTTACTTTGCTAAAGTCAGTCATATACCGAACTCTCTCTCTCTCTCTCTCTCTCTCTCTCTCTCTCTCTCTCTCTCCACACACACACACACACACACACACACACACACACACACACACATATATATATATATGTGTGTGTGTGTGTGTGTGTGTGTGTGTGTGTGTGTGTGTGTGTGTTAGGTCTTCAATTTAACGTCTATACACATTGTGATATTAGACGAACCTAATCTATAAGAATAACATTAACAGCAACAGCAAAAAAATGGATAACTAACTATAAAACATTGAAGAATAACCGGTCATAACAAGGACGTTACTAAAACACCAGTTTCCATTTTACAAAACAGAAAAAATAGGACTTTGATGCAATGAAACAGCAATTTTACACATTAGTGATAAATCGGTTACAACTGTATCCAGAGAACAATTATGTAGAGGTGGTAGATGAGGTTTTAATTGCTTGCAGTGGAAAAGTATGTGGGAATTTGTTATCATTTCACCGCAAAGGCATGTTATATTTTTGCAACACTTTGTCTTAAAAGCGTTTAGTTTGATCTTATATATTAGCGAAATTATGATCCGAGAAAACGGCAAACTACATTGATAAAAAGAATGAAGTGTGTCAAAGTTTAATAGCTGGTTTATGCGTGTATCAAGAGAACATCCCAAATTTTGTTTTTTTTTTCCTAAAATGTTTCCAGCATGCATTTTCTAGAAGACTGTATCCCTCATGGATAGGACAATGGGATACTGATAACCTCCGACCCGCTAGTATTTTTCGCTCCCCGTTTTGCTGCTCTGTCTACTCTCTCATTAAACTGAATCCCACAATGAGAAGGAACCCAACAGAAACTAATTCTTGTATCCCTAATAATCAAGAAATGTATTAGGTGATGAATATCTGTAATCAGATCTTGTCTTACTATAGGGTTTGTTTTACTTAGGGCGAATAAAACCGATTTTGAATCGACACAAAAGAGAACTTCGAATATTGGATTTGAAAAGTCAAGTAGAAAATACAAAGCCATTAGAATGGCAGTTAGTTCTACTGTAAAAATAGATCTGTTTTTTCCAAGATAATAAGATTTTTCAATTTTCAATGAAGGAATTGTAAATGCTGCACCTGCTTCTTTGGTATCCAAAAGAGACCCATCTGTATAAATTTTAAGATGAAAGGGATACGAATTTTCAATATACTCTTTTACTATTTGGCCTATCAGGTTTTCATTGTCACTTTTTTTCATCGACGTATGGCTAATATCAAATGATGCTCTTTGAAGTTCCCATGGTGGGCTGGGAGATGCGGGAAGTTTAGGTCGATTTATATCGTTGAAGTTAACTTTTGACTCACTGAACAGATCTGAAGTGAAAGTTCCAATAGTTGTGAGTGAAGAAATTGATTTTGCCCTTTTTGGGAAGCTAATGTCAGATCTCAAACTGACTTCATTCTCAACGTTGCTGTCACGTGTTGAGATTCGTAAGACATATTTAGCGACAGCTAGCCGTCGATGTTCATCTAATGGTAATACTCCTACTTCGCTATATGTTCCCAAAGATGATGCATGATACGGCACACCAAGAGCCAGTTTGAAAGCTTTGCAATCCAAACTTTGCATCTTATTAAGTAAACTTTTCGGAGCACTGAAAAAGACTTCCTGCCCGTAAGAGAGTCTAGAACGTATCAGTGACTATGCCAGCTGTTTCAGTACATTAGCATCTTGGCCCCAGTTTTGTTTCTGTATAACTTTTAAAAAGTTAAAGCTTTTTCGAGCCTTTGTTAATAAATATTGTATATGATAATTCCACGACAATTTTGAAGTAATGTGTACTCCGAGAAATTTCACCATTTGTCTGTACTCTATAGTCTGGCCATTTATTTGTAAAATGGGTAATTCTGGTGGATCAGGCCCACTATTAAAAAGTAGAAGATTTGTTTTTTCCGGTGATAGCATTAATCCATTCTCCTTCATGTAGTTACTTAGTTTATCGAGTTCCAGTTGATATAATTTTTTTTAAATAGTTAAGCTGTCTTTTGGGTGTTTTCCTTTTCATAGTAACTTTC
>CM065715.1:93139592-93147092 GCA_033310375.1 Conus canariensis
GGGGTGATTTTCCCATGGAAAACATTGGTTTTTGACACTGTTCACTTGAAGTCCTTCGAATGAGACTGTAGATTGAGGTTCAGTGTGGGACTGTAGGCATGACACCGTGCGCACGCGTTACATCTCATCACCATCCTTCAGAAGAGTCAGCCTCATGAAGCGATGGTGTGGATGACATGATGCACGCATAGCATGCATCCTGTGCACATAGAATGGTCTACATATAGACTGCTGAGCGTGGTGGCAGCAGCATGATATCCGCAATAGGTAGAAGAGGAAGAAGAAGAAGAAGAAGAAGAAGAAGAAGAAGAAGAAGAAGATGATGATGATGATGATGATGATGATGATGATGATGATGATGATGATGATGATGATGATGAAGAAGAAGAAGAAAAAGAAGAAGAAGAAGAAGAAGAAGAGAGAAGAAGAAGAAGAAGAAGAAGAAGAAGAAGAGAAGAAGCGTGAGTTAAGGCAACGTCTTACGAGACTGCCGAGTGAAAGGAACGAGCACATGACGGTACAGCAGTACCGGCCAGACGAACAAAAATGACAGACAGCGTGTTGAAGGCCGTCAGGTCAAAACGCGTTGCTTCTGTATTGTCATTAGTTTGTCCCAATTGTTTGGTGGTCCAACGATACCCTTGTCTTTTATGACACAGAAAGTGTTAACCACTGATCAGAAGTTTACAGTACTTGGCCCGTCTTGTAACACGACACATAAACGTGTAAATAACGAGAGAGAGAGAGAGAGAGAGAGAGAGAGAGAGAGAGAGAGAGAGAGAGAGAGAGAGAGAGAGAGAGAGCAGTGCGTGAATGCTCACAAGTTGAAACAAAGAAAATCCATGTGATCACCCCATTTCAGCTGTCCGAACTTAACTTCCACATGAGCATTTGTTCAGAAATGACAAGCACTAGCATAAGCAAGCTTGGCAGGATGACTGATATTGATCAGAACTTTCCAGAACTCCCCTGCAGGAAGATGCCACCCAGTGGTAACAGCCATAAACCTTTCGATTAACATTTTTTTTTAGCAATGTTTTCAGTATTATAACCTTACAATTCTCTTTTAAATCTGCGAACGCTTGCAATTAACGCTTTATACACTGGTAATGGACATATTACACGATTTCATATGCAAATTTCATAACAAATGCGAAATTGAATTTTATAGGATCCTGAATGTGATTTCTATCGAGCTGAATGTACGGATATAAATAACTAGATTACTAAAGAGAGTAATGAAGTAAGCCTATAGACACGTATTGCAAAACATTGCTGAGCGAGCTATTAAGAGTGTATGATTCATGGTGAAACAAGCTAGTGAATCTGAAATAAAACAGCAAATAAAACAGCTTT
The DNA here is from genome assembly GCA_033310375.1 of Conus canariensis. Lineage (NCBI taxonomy): Eukaryota > Metazoa > Mollusca > Gastropoda > Neogastropoda > Conidae > Conus > Conus canariensis. Next base: position 93,140,949 of record CM065715.1, read on the forward strand.
TCGCCGCGCGCGCGCGCGCACGCACACACACACACACACACACACACACACACACACACACACACACACACACACACACACACACACGCACGCACGCACGCACGCACATACACACATACACACAGAGTGAACACCGCCCGCACGCGCTCTCACACATACGCGCACACGCACACGCATGCATATAGTATTTTCTCTCTTACTGAAGTCGGTGGCGGTTCCGTTTCAGATCTAGTAAAACTGGAACAGAAAGCAGTCTAAGGAAATGGTAAGTTTGTTTGTTTGTTGGTTGGTTGGTTGGTTGGTTGATTCGTTCATTGGCTGGTTGGTTGGTTGGTTGGTTTACAACAAAGACAGATCGAACAGTTCCGTCTACTATCGGCGGATAGAGTAGGGCTAAGGCCTTGGTGGTTGGAGTGTTGTGCGTTAAAGGTTTGTTCTCGTTTCTGTGAACCGGACTGATTAAGAACGACAAAAGAAATGTATGTATCGTTGAAAAGGGGGCAGCGGGGACGATGAAGTGACGGGAGGGGAGTGGTTAAGAGGGGAAGCCAGCAAAGAGGGATGGGGAGGCACGAAAGAGGGCGACAGATAAATGGAAAGAGGGTGGAGGGCCTCTCGTTCATTTGTTGTAAAGCAAAAGATGTCTTATAGATGAATTACTGTACAATGACTATTTTGAGCATGACGAGAAAAGGCGTCAACAGAAAACATCAGATCTTCGTTGGAATTGTTACTACCCGCTCTGTGTGGTCTACACACACACACACACACACACACACACACACACACACACACACACGCACGCACGCACGCACGCACGCACGCACGCACGCACGCACGCACGCATACATACCACCACCGCCACCACCACTAAACTCCAAGCGGCCTGAGTTAGCTAAGCCTGACTCGAACATTATGCCATACTTTTCTGTCACCATCAAACAGCGACACCTCCCCCAGCCTGTCCGGCCGCCACGAACGAGCATCCTTCACGAAAGGTGGCAGCTTCAACAGGAAGCAGCAGCAACAGCAGCAGCAGCAGCAGCTGGGAATGGACTCTACGAAGCACAGGTCAATGAACTTGGACAACACGGCCACGTCTGGCGTGAAGCCAGGTCTACCCGCCTCTAAGACCACCACGTAGATCCTGTTGGTAGATTCCCTGCAGTACACCACTGTTCCTCTCAAAGTTCGTGTTGATGTGTTCCCTCTACTACACCACACTGTTCCTCTCATAGTTCGTGTTGATATTACACCACACTGTTCCTCTCATAGTTCGTGTTGATGTGTTCCCTCTACTACACCACACTGTTCCTCTCATAGTTCGTGTTGAGTTCTACTACACACATGTTCCTCATAGTCGTGTAGTTCCTCTACTACACCACACTGTTCCTCTCATAGTTCGTGTTGATGTGTTCCCTCTACTACACCACACTGTTCCTCTTATAGTTCGTGTTGATGTGTTCCCTCTACTACACCACACTGTTCCTCTATAGTTCGTGTTGATTTTACTACACACACTGTTCCTCTATAGTTCGTGTTGATGTGTTCCCTCTACTACACCACACTGTTCCTCTCATAGTTCGTGTTGATATTACACCACACTGTTCCTCTTATAGTTCGTGTTGATGTGTTCCCTCTACTACACCACACTGTTCCTCTCATTGTTCGTGTTGATATTACACCACACTGTTCCTCTCATAGTTCGTGTTGATGTGTTCCCTCTACTACACCACACTGTTCCTCTCATTGTTCGTGTTGATATTACACCACACTGTTCCTCTTATAGTTCGTGTTGATGTGTTCCCTCTACTACACCACACTGTTCCTCTCATAGTTCGTGTTGATATTACACCACACTGTTCCTCTCATAGTTCGTGTTGATGTGTTCCCTCTACTACACCACACTGTTCCTCTCATAGTTCGTGTTGATATTACACCACACTGTTCCTCTTATAGTTCGTGTTGATGTGTTCCCTCTACTACACCACACTGTTCCTCTCATAGTTCGTGTTGATATTACACCACACTGTTCCTCTTATAGTTCGTGTTGATGTGTTCCCTCTACTACACCACACTGTTCCTCTCATAGTTCGTGTTGATATTACACCACACTGTTCCTCTCATAGTTCGTGTTGATGTGTTCCCTCTACTACACCACACTGTTCCTCTCATAAATCGTGTTGATGTGTTCCCTCTACTACACCACACTGTTCCTCTCATAGTTCGTGTTGATATTACACCACACTGTTCCTCTTATAGTTCGCGTTGATAGATTCCCTAAAGTACACCACGCGGTTCCTCTTATAGTTCGCGTTGATAGATTCCCTGAAGTACACCACGCGGTTCCTCTTATAGTTCGCGTTGATAGATTCCCTGAAGTACACCACGCGGTTCCTCTTATAGTTCGTGTTGATAGATTCCCTGAAGTACACCACACAGTTCCTCTCACAGTTCGTGTTGATAGATTCCCTGAAGTACACCACACAGTTCCTCTCACAGTTCGTGTTGATAGATTCCCTGAAGTACACCACACTGTTCCTCTTATAGTTCGTGTTGATAGATTCCCTGAAGTACACCACACAGTTCCTCTCATAGTTCGTGTTGATAGATTCCCTGAAGTACACCACGCGGTTCCTCTTATAGTTCGTGTTGATAGATTCCCTAAAGTACACCACGCGGTTCCTCTTATAGTTTGTGTTGATAGATTCCCTGAAGTACACCACGCGGTTCCTCTTATAGTTCGTGTTGATAGATTCCCTAAAGTACACCACGCGGTTCCTCTCATAGTTCGTGTTGATAGATTCCCTGAAGTACACCACACAGTTCCTCTCATAGTTCGTGTTGATAGATTCCCTGAAGTACACCAACGGTTCGTCTCTCTTCTCGCCCACTCCCAATGCGGGGGCCCGCATATCACCACAGATATCGCTCTGTGCAGCTCGCTAACCTCTTGCATGTTTCACAAGACGTCTTTCTGAGCCAAAGTACACATAAACTCACACAACAGCAAAAGCCGTATGAAGGCACGATTACTAAATACACAAAAAGCAGACAAGTGACGTGTCCCCCAATGTGTTGCCTACAGACGTAACGAAGAACAAACATTTAAAAAAAAGAAAAGAAAAAGAAAAAAAAGCTCAAAACGACAGTTCCCAGATAGTCTCAGCAGGAGTTTTGTGCCGAACTTGTCTTTTGGCGGGTATTTATTACTTTGAACTTGATTGTGTGTGTGTTTACTTGTATTTTGGCCAATTTTCGGTTAAAATGCAGTCTATTTTAGTCTCCAATCTGTCTCTTTATGGAACGGTTACAGCATGGCACGGTGTTCGTGTTTCACGGGAAGATTTCGCTCTGTACATTCGCTAGGTCAATGTCTTTGTGTTCCACGGTCAGATACTGCATTGTACAATCGCTAAAATCAATGTGTGTTTGTGTTTCACGGTCAGATACTGCACTGTACAACCGCTAGATTATTGTGTTTGTGATCCCCCCCCCCCCTCCCTCCCCCCGCTTCTCCTCCCTTTGCCTCTTCTAACTTCTCTCCCTCTCTACCTCGCCCGAGCCGTTCAGAAGCCGTGTCCCTGCAGTGTGACTATGTCTTGGATGTCTCTGCCCTATCTTGTTGATTATCCCAGGCAATTGTAACTGTTGACTATATACACACTTCAAAATGAAAATGTAATTGTGGTCGCTTGACGTATGTGTACCCGCCCTCTCAAAGCCATAACTACCAGCACTGAGCGGAGGCCAATCACACCATCATGTTTATAGCCTGTTGTTTGTTGCTCCTCCTTTCGATCAACTCTGGTATGACGTCACGCCATGATGATACAGCATGTTTGGTTTTGTTTGTGCATTCTGAAGATCTTGCTGTGCTCTTTGACAGAAATACTGATCTGTATTTGCATATGCGTGTGACTACTTTTTTTTTTTTTTAATTTTTTTTTTTACAGTGAGTTTTGTCAATTCCTAGTCTGTTATCCTCCACAACGTTTGATGCACACAATATGTCAAGTGATATGTATTTGCTTAAGGTGCCTTTTTTTTTCTTGTTGAATATTCAGTCAATAAATGTTCGCTTTGTAATGACTGATGTTCGGGAATCGCTGTGACAAGGGCACACACAGCTGTTTGAAGGACAGCACGAACGATCGAAGGGAACAATGTCCCTGTTGTACTGGACGTCTTTCACAGCAACACACACACACACACACACACACACACACACACACACACACACACACACACACACACACGTACGCGCGCGCACACACATGCACACACACACACACACACACACACACACACACACACGTGCACGCACACACACACGCGCGCGCATGCACGCACGCACACACGCGCGCGCACTCACACACACACAAGAGCGCGCGGGCACACGCACGCACGCACGCACACACAGAGGTACATGTGCCACCTTCTCGCACATATCTACAGTTCGATCCCATCACAAAGATCAGAAATAGTGGTTCATTGGTCCTCTCACAAAGATTTTCTGGAAGCCAACCATTCTGTCTCAGTCTTTTGTCAGTAAAAATGAACACGGGATTTGAAGTAGGACCACCATCGGAGAGAGAGGTTTGTAAATTATGTTCAGATTTAACAGGACAACCAAGCGGGTTTATGGTGAGAAACAGGTACACTGTGCCCAGCCCATGAAAGTATGAGGAGGAGGACCTATCTTATACTACACTACGGCCACCTGAACGAGAACGAGTTAAGAATGGGATGAAAGATTTGACACATATAAAAAGAAGAAGAAGAAAAAAGAAAAAACAGCAGTAAACTGGTAAAACATGAAACCGACCTTCAATGGATCATGGAAATTCAAAAAACACAGTCTGCACCAGAATATTCAGAGAGGAGATGGGCTCCGCACAATTGTTCACCGCTGTCCTCTAAATTTCCGTGATGAATATTTAAACACACACACACACACACACACACACACACACACACACACACACACACACACACACACACACACACACACACACATTCTCTCTCTCTCTCTCTCTCTCTCTCTCTCTCTCTCTCTCTCGTATGTAATGTGCTATGTAATGTTAATTACCATACTTATTTAACTTTTGTACAATCGTTTTGACAGCATTACGATCCTTTGAATATGTTCATTACTTCAATATTTTTTTTCTTCATATTGACTTGATATATGATTTTGTTTGTTGCTTTTTTCAATAATTATTTTGTTGAGGGTAGGATGAAAAAAAAAAGCTGTAAAGCTTATTCTTTAACCCTGAATAAAGATAATTTTGACTTGACTTGACTTCACACACACACGCACACACACACACACACACACACACACACACACACACACACACACGCGCGCGCGCGCGCGCGCGCGCACGCACGGGCTCACACACACACACACACACACACACACACACACACACACACACACACGCGCGCGCGCGCGCACGCACGGGCTCAACACACACACACACACACACACACGCGCGCGCGCGCGCGCGCGCGCACGCGCTTTGTATGCATATGTGTGTCTCTGTCTAACCGGTTGATTTTCATTCTTTATTTCTGTCTCTTATTGGTGTGGTGTGGGTTTTTCAATTGCGGTCATGTTTGTAACTTCCCATTGAATGCATGTGCCGAATTCTTCTCTTCGAAGCAAATACAAGTCTGGAAGCAAGATCGTTGTTTGTGACTTTGTCGACACTTTCTGTCTTCTCTTCTCTCTCTCTCCTCTCTCTCTCTCTCTCCTCTCTCTCTCTCTCTCTCTCTGTGTGTGTGTGTGTGTGTGTGTGTGTGTGTGTGTGTGTGTGTGTGTGTGTGTGTAGTGTATCCATCTTTATGAAAACAATGGCCAAACAAGAATTTTAAAAGAATTCTTTTGACCTTTGACGTGTAAAGACAGCATTTAACTTGTTTATATTGAAGACCAAACGTATTTTACATGGGGAAAAAAAGGAATACAACTAAAAATTAGACTCTTTGAATTTTGTTTTCAGATTTTCATCCTTATCTCTTTTACTTTAAAGTTATGGGTATTAAAATCGGGCTACGTTATCTACCGATTTCTTAAAACTTCCTAGCGATTGGTGTAAAGAATTATCTGTATTTATCTGCTGCCCCTGTCTTCCAAAA
>CM065715.1:93149592-93336424 GCA_033310375.1 Conus canariensis
GCTGTGAACATGTATGTTACAAAACACGTACAGGGCGTGTGGGCAAGCCTGGAACTTTTATTTGGGGGAGGGGGTGGGGGTGTATCCTTGTTTTGTGTGCTGTGTTGGCATTTCTGCAAGGCGATTTGTTGTCGTATGCAGGAACCGTTTGTTGTTATGGGCGTGTAATTACCTCATCATGGGAGCAAGAGTTATCCTCCTTAATCGCAACCAATCCATTCTGATTCAGTTTCTCTCCGTATAAAATCCTCTTCACCTTCGTTGCAAACAAGTAAAGACGTATAATGTCTTTAAGCGTTAGAGAACAGAAATGAAATCTTGCATACTTTTGTATAGCCATTCATTTTCCTATCCCAACCCCCATACCACCCGCCCAGAGAGAATTTTGGAAGACGGTGTGAACTCGTGCGCATAGGCAAGTGCTTTTGGCACGGGGCCGTACCACCCAGCGAGTCGTGTGAATATCAACTTCCTCTTATGAGATCTTGCGAGATCATAACAAACCTTTAGTCATGGCAGGAACCGCACCCTCACGAACTAGTCCAAATTCAAAAGTGACTGAGGTAAATATGTACCATCACAATTAGAACGGGGACTTGACAGAATTGTGGAGTCACGGTAAAGATTTTTCTTCGAATTTCCATCTGCGCAAGAGCTGCTTTTACATCAACGTAATTGATGCTGTATTTTTTCCTTGATAAAACTGAGACCTCGGTTGCAGAAAATTGAAATACAATTTCAGTTTCATCAAGGAGTTGTCACTGCGTGCGGGCTGGTCCATATATGCTACACCACATCCGCTAATACAGTCAGTTTCAGTTTCATCTAGGAGGTGCCACTGTGTGCGGACTGATCTATATGTACGATACACCACACCCGCTGACTGTATTTTAATTTTCTGCAAGTGAAGTCTTAGTTTCATCAAGGAGATGTCACTTTTTTACTGCCTTCGGACCAATCCATATATGGTTATACCACATCTGCTAATCTTTGCACAAGACTAAATTCCACAGGATTTACAGCTGATACATGAGATGCAAGGATATATGGCAAGGTCTTATTGATACAATATGTCTTATCAGTGCATCAGCCTAGGGCGCTGGTCAGACCTTGGGTACCTACCTGACATTGTCTTCACCACTATTATTGTTGTAGGTTTGTGCTTGCATGCACGTAAGTACGAGCATGTATGTATGTGCTCAAGCGGGTGGGCTTGTGTGTGCCAGTGTATGCCGTGTGTGTGTGTGTGTGTGTGTGTGTGTGTGTGGAATATAGGAGTGTATGATCTGTTGGCTTATGTGAACATGCCTCTGCATGTGCACATGTATGCTTACATATGTGTGTGTGCCTAGTATATGGGCATACACACGTACGTGTGTGTGTGTGTGTGTGTGTGTGTGTGTGTCTGTCTGTCTGTGTTTGATTATTTGTGGGGAGTGGCTGTTCACAAGATTACATAATTATTACTGATCATTAACAATGATAATGTTGATGGTGATAGTGATGAAAAGTATAATAGTTGTGACGAACACAATACAAACTGGGATGAGAATGCTAATGCTAATGATAATAATGATGATGATTATGATAATATAAATATAAATGAAAAAGAAATCAGTAAGTAAAAATATAAAGCACATTACATAAAGGTAATGGTGAGATAACAATTGGGGGGGGGGGGGGGGGGGGGGAACAGACATGCATACAATTCAGCCAGTTAATGGACAAACAGACATACTGCCTCTCTTCTCCCCACCCACCCCCACCCCATCCTAAAGGTAATGTGAGATAACATTTGGGGGGGGGGGGGGGGGGGGAAGACATACAATTCAGTCAATCAGTAGACACACAGATATACTGCCACTCTTCTCCCTACCCAGCCCCACCCCACCCCCTTTCACCCTTCCCACCACCACATTCCAATCCTATTTCAGTCTAAAACTAGGCTCGCATTTGACTGCTATGTGCTTTCACTTTCAGTCCATGTAAACATGGAAGACTAGGCTGCAAATATCAGTCTGAGAGATGGTGACAAGATGACCACAGGTCAGCATGGTCATTTTAATCAGTGGTTCAGGTGTGAATAGGGCACAAAAGTTTGCTAGGTCTGATACTACCCACTGCCTGGTCGCACTTGCTATGAAAATGAATAATCATAATGCACAATAAACGTGGTTGTGAAAGAAAGGACTGGAGGATTGGAGAAATCAGTATAGTACAGTACTAATGGCTGGTAAAAGTTTTATAAATGAAGCTTATTTTTGCAAATATCATCAGACAGAGAGGTCCAAACTGAGGGGCTGCAAAACTGAAAGATCATTCATCATCATGTGTGGATAAACTATTCAATTACTGTTGCATGTGATGTGAAGTGTTAAAACTTTTAACAGTGTGTGATCATTTGATGCATTTGGCTGGGGTTCCCACAAGTGGTTTGTTCAGATTTCCAACATACAGTTTTTCCCTTTTTTTTTTTTCTTCATCTTCAGCAGGATTATGTCAGGGAAGACTTGGAAGAACTAAAGAAAGACCTGGAAAGATGGCGCCAGCTGCTTTTTCCCCTGAGACGCCTTCTGACATGGGAACAGAATTATCACCCTGCTGTCTTATTTGGTGCTCCCACACTTGTGTATTTGTAAGTGTATCATTTCTTGTTCTTCTCGTTTGTCTTCTTCTTCTTCTAAGGAATGCATTTTTGGTATGTGCTATATTGTTTGTGTCTTCATTCTGTATTGGATGTTAAAAAAAAAGTTATGGGCTTTGTGCCAGTGTATGAGTCTGATTCAAATGGGCCTTACACTCTAATCTGGTTTAAGAAAAGATGTATGCAAGTTGAATGTGGATTTTATCATTCTGTGTTTACTACTTGGTGATTTGTTGGTTAGTGCTTTACTATTCTGACTTTTTCTTTTGTCCTTTTGACTCTGTGTGTGTGTGTGTGTGTGTGTGTGTGTGTGTGTGTGTGTGTTCTCCCATTGGATCTCTGTTGAGAACTGAAATGATCATACCAGGCTGTCATCCTCTAAAATTGCAGGTTACTGTAAGTTGACTCTTGTTCTGTTTTATGTTTGATAAAGAAAAAAGGTTTTGCGAAGTAAATGCTGTATTTTTAAGGATTGTTGATTGTATGGGGAATCACACTTTTTATGGTAGTTTATGACCATGATCAACATGATCATTTTTCATGTCTTGTCTTTTCCAGAATGGTTTGGTTCTTGGAGCCTTCTGTGATGACAACAGTGGGTGTGCTTGGTTTGCTGATTACGGTTGCTGACTTTTCTGTGCTCTTTATCAGCCCATACATCTACTCCACAGAACAATGGTCAGGAGAAATGATGATTTAGGGGGGGAGGGGGGGGGGGGGAATTATGAAAAAAAAAAATCAGCCAAGCTATCAGAAATTATATTCCATCCTTTTGAATAACTTAGAAGTTCTCATCAAACATTTCTTGCTGATACTGCTGTGTGTGTGTGTGTGTGTGTGTGTGTGTGTGTGTGTGTGTGTGTGTGTGTGTTCTTTTGTTTTGTTTTTTTCCCCTTTAACACATGACAAACAAAATTATTTTCAAAACTAGATTTTGACATTGTGTCTTCTCATAATCTCATTTTAGATGTATGAAACTTTGTTGATTAAGAATTGATAAATTTGTCATTAAGTTTTTAACAGGGTTTATAAATGCATGATTTAATTAGTTTTTGCACCCAGCTATATTGGCCAGCATAAACTTCGATTTGGTCAGGGTCTGTGTCTACACAGCTCAGAGCAGTGATCATCCAGAGAATACATCTGTTAAACAGACACACAACATTGTGTTTCAGTAGCGTGTGCTCAGGTGTCGTCACAATTACATTCCCAGTATATCATACAGATGGCTGCACTCTGCAATTTTGAGTGTGGTGAAAATAATGCATGTTGTATTCCAGAGTGCCATACTGGTGAAACTAATTCGTCATATATTTCAGAATGCCTTGTTTTTAGATTCAATAGTTTTTTTCTTAAAAATCAAGGAATGAACCTAAAGTTTCAAAGTGTCTTGTTGTTCAAGAAGTTGTCATAGGCTTGAAATGAAAGTGACTGAATAGAATTGGCCTTGAAAATTTTACCGTTTGAATTTGTGGATTGCTTTCAGAGATTTTTATTGACATGTTGTTTCATCACGCAACACCATAAGCACTCTGATCTCGGAGAGAAATTGATTGAAAAGAAATATCAACATAAGCAGTGTTTGATATTTGGAGTTTCTTGTCAGCTGGTTAAAAAAAAACAAAAAAAACAAACAAACAAACAAAAAAAAACAACAATGAAAAAAATGCACACACATTTTGAAATGTAAAAACTTGTTCATTACAATAATACAGCATACTGCTTGTGGTTTTTTAATTAAATGGTCAGCTTTTTTCTCCCAGTGAATGTGTTAGAATTTTTTTTTTGTCTCAAGAGACATTATAGGATGCATGGGTTTGACAGGAAGTGTAAGGGGAGGTTTGTCATGCAAGTGTTAATGTTATTTTCCTTGCATGCGTGTATGAAGATTAAAAGATCAGTTTTGTGTCTTGATGCAGTATATACCGACTTAAAGTAAGGCAAATGCTTCTGTTCATACATTAAAGCTTACTTGTTTTATTTTTGGCCTGCGAACCTCAGGACAGAAGAGCAAGAGCAGGAGTTTGAGGACATGTGTCGGGGGATCCTGCAGTGGCGTGTTCACATCCAGGACTGTGTCCAGGAGCTGGCCGTTCTCAAGGCAGAAAGACCCACTGTTGTACGTACTGCAGATAAGAGAATTGTGTGTCATCAGAGTGTGACAAAATCTGTATTGAATGGAATCCAGCAGTGAGTGGCGTGTTTGTAGTGTTAGAAAGACCCACTATTTTAATTAAGTAATCCAATGTCAGTGGCATGACTTCAGCATAAGACCTATTATTTTAAGTAGGCCAACAGAGAAATGGCATTCTTCAGGATTAATAAGACATAGTATTGTAAGTAATTTAACAAAGAATGTATGTCTGCAGCATTAGTATGACCTACTGTTATTCTAACAGGAAATAGCACATCTGCAGCAAGAGCAGGATCCACTATTCTGAGTAATCCAACAAAGAATAACATATCTGCAGTACTGAAAAGACTTTCAACATATTGGTTGTTTCCCTTGACCTGTGCACATGCACTTGGGAGGTTGTCTTTGTGAAATATAACTTTCCAGAAGAGAGCAAACTTTTGAAGTCTTAATCTGTATGTGTAGGAAAGCAAGTGCTGTCCAATGAATACAGGGTTTGAGTGAGTTTTGTTTCAAGACTGGTAAACCTTAGTGTCGCTAAAATATTGTAATATTTTGTCTTTTTTTCTTAACATGTGTTTATTACCACATAGCTTAGCTTTTTTCTTTTTCTGTTTTTTTTTAGCATACCAAATAGTGGTTTCAGCTGAACAGCGAACTATTAGTTCACATAGAAATGTCTCCCAAAGGCTCATGCATACCTGTCCATCAAGATGTATGTACTAAATTCAGTCACAAATTCATGTCCACATATGTGTACTTGTGCATGTTCTCAAAAACACTTAATACACAGGGTTCACACTCATACACTTTAACACACCAGTTTGCTCACATTTGCATGCGCACATTCATGCATACATGTGCACACAGGTGCACTTGCACACACACACACACACACTCACTTACTCACTCGTACGCACATATAGATAAATAGATATTATTCAGAGAGTAGCTGCACATGTGTGCATGGATTTCTCTCTCTATACTTCTGTTCACCTAGTACATTTACACATGCATGTCATAGCAGACTTGTACGTAACATGCACACACGCAGTCATTCACCTACACAAATGCCCATACTGTTTTAATTTGTTTTCACAGTTAATGAGGAAGTGGTGTTTGGTCATTGTTCCTGTTTGTGTTGTTTTTTATCTTTCAGTATTTTCTCTTAGTGATGGGATTGCTGACCAGTTTGGCTTGGATTGGATACATTATGAACAATCTGTTTCTGACATATTTAATTGGTGAGTATTCATCAAAACTTGAGAGTACTGTAAAGAAATTGTAACTCTTCATTTACATGTATGCTATTTCTGTCACGTATGCTTGTGAAATGAATCACCGTTTGCATGAAACCAGTAACTTATTCACATAATAGAAAATGTTTCAGCTTACCTTACCTTTTCAAGATACTGTGGTCATCGGAAAAATAGTTATACCATTTCTTGAGCAAATTTTTTTTCCATGCACTTAATGTTAAAGCTAATTCTAGAATTTTAAGTAATGTGATGAAAGTATCTGTTTCATTGATTGAGGTTAGGTTTTTTGTTTCATTTTGTTTTAATTTGGTTTGGTTTGTGTTGAGTTGGGAGTTTTTGTGAGAGGTGGAGGGGGGGGGGGGAGTTATTCTGGACAAAGAAAAAAGAGAGAGAGCAACACACATTTTTGGTTTCAAGGAACAAAATGTTTACAGGTGAACGTTTCTGAACAGGAAATACTCCATTGACAATCATCCTATTGTCATCTTTCATTGTTCACTAAGTGTCTGAGGATAACTTCTTTATTTATTTATTTGTTTATCTTCTTTTTCATAGTGTACAATTTAGGGGTACATTTATTGGTAATTTAAGAAAACACAACATAGTGGCAGTTGAAGAAGGAGCAACATCCTTCATAACAGTTGTCAACAGTTCTAAAATGGGTAGCCATCACTAATTTAAGTTTTAACGTGCGTCATATACTAACACAGATGTAAAAATAGGTTAAATGTTTTTCATCCATATGACCAAGGGAAGAAAATCAATCACATGTTCAAGTGTTTAAAAATGAAAAGACAACGATTTTTTTTTTTTAATGTGGATAAGTTGTTATTTCTGTGAAAAAGGTTGACCATACTAAGGGATAAGTCGACCTTCCTTCAGAAATGGTCAAGTTATCAATACCAGTCAAGCCCCTGATAAGTAGATCTTTTGGGGACATCTCCATGAGATTGACTTACCTGAGGAAGACTGTGTATACATATGTATATATGTGTGTGTATATATATAGAGAGAGAGAGAGAGATGAGGGAGGAGTGTCTTTTTGTACCTTATGTCAAAGTTGTAAGACATGTAACTGCTCTTGCTGTTTCATTTTGTTCTTGTTGATTCTTAACCCGTAGAGTGCCTTTAAGCCGTCAGCTGACTCCGCATTAAAAATGCTTTCCCAGTGCCTATGGGCCGTCCACTGACGTCATGCATTTTTCTTGAATTTTCATTCGTTACTATTTCTATCAACGGACTTAAATAGAGTGTGCGTAGTAAGCCTTATATGTCTGTAGTATTAAAATGATATGTAAATGACCACACGTGAGGGGAAAGCCCATTTATTCTCATCACTGACTGGATGACCAGCCAGCACTTCGTCTCACTTGCAAAGATGGCGGTGCAACCTTCGACAAGCGCAGCGACCAAATCAACGTATTTACACAGCTGAGCAGGCTCTGCTAATGATTTTTGACAAAGACAATAATCTTTTATTCAACGACTCACTCGAGCATGAAGGTGAGATGATGATAGTGATGGAATTGCCAACCGTATTCGTCAGTTATTGTGTCGGGCTGTGTGACCTCGATGTGTGTTCAGCTGACTGGTTTGCCAGCGTCGAACGAGCTCGCCTAGTGTGTACTCTGCACTGCGTGCCAGTGGTCAGTGACGTGGTAGTCAGCGTGAGAGGGGAGCGTGGCCTGCTCGTGGCGCGGCACGGGGCAGAGGGAAAGGTAGGGGAAGAGGAGCAGTGAAAGAGATGGTTGAAGTCCAGCAAGGGGGCGTGGTGGGGAGAGGGGGGCGTGGTCGTGGACTGACCTGTCTGCATAGAGTGTGAGCGTCTTGATAGACTTCTAAACTGTTTTACTTTCATTTACAGGTGTAGTGTGACAATACAAACTTTATTTTCAACTTTTTTGCTTTGTGTTCTTGTTTGGATGTGAAGATGTAGTGGTAAATACATATGCTTTTGATCGTGCAAAAAAATCTATCCAAATCTAATTGCCTAAATACTTTTTTATTATCAAAATTAAAACAAAAGAAGCCCAGATTCAAAATCTTCATTCAATTTCCTTCAAAAATCATATATATTTCATTGTTATATCTTTTGTAGTTTCAGAGCTAGAATTTTTTAATTATTACCCCCAAATCATTAGATTTCCCTGGCACTGGGAAAGCCTTTGTTTGTAACATTTTCAAGCAGCGAACGGGTTAACATGTTTTTCACAATTTGCCCCTTCATAAGTGGCCATGACCTGTGTATTGAATTAGGTATCCATTTGTCTGCCCTATTTCCCTGTCTCTGTCCTCTGGCCTTTAAACTGTGTACAGCATATTGAACAACTTAGCTCATCATATATATATATATTCCAAAATGTTCTGGCCATGTGTATATAAACAAAATGCATTACTTTTGGCATGTTGTTTTCATCGGTTTTGACATGTTGTACTTGTAATTTTCATGGAATGTCATCCTTAACATTGTTACGGTTGGCAGTGGCCTATTTTCCTTTTTTTTTTATATAATGAATCTGATTTTAATTGAAATAATGCCTCTTCAATGGTGTCTTTGTTTACATATGCAGTGAAGGTAACTCTCAGTTGTTTGTGGGTGTGTTGCAGTATTGACCGTAGTGATGTTCCCTGGCCTGAAGCAGAAGGGCTGGATTCATAGATACCTGCTCAAGTACTGGTTCATCTTCAAACGCTTGGTGTTTGGACGGCTGCCTGTCTTCAAGAGCAAAGTGAAGTGATGCCGGCTTTACCATCTTCGGCTTCCTGGGATATGGCTTGTTTCAGATAATGCCAGTTTGATTCCTGTGAATTGATGTGTGTTGTGTGTGTCTGCTTGTGACAGAGAGAGAGAGAAAATCAAATCAGGTGTGTAACCGTCACAGTTTAATCCCTTGACTGGTACTGAGGAGTATGATCATTGCTGACAGACTGTTGTCGTCTTGTGACTGGACAAACAGGTTTACTGTGTACTGCCACTGAAGGGCTGACTTTGAATGTCAGCTGACGTGCCAGTTGTGCCTAAAAATGGCGTCGGGGCAAATCCAGTTTATGGGTCTAGTTGTTTCATTGCAACCTGAAAATTTCTTTGAGTGGTCAAGATTCCGGACTCTGGCATGTGCAAAAAAAAAAAGATGATACACTTGCTAAGTAAATCTGATGCGTGAGAGGGCCCAAGTCGGCTTCAGACATTTTTATCTCCAAACACTGCCTGTGCGTGATTAGTCTCTTGGTTTACTTTAGCATTGTGTACGTCGATTGTCACATCCAGACATGTGGCATTTTTTGTTATTAACACGGAGCTGCTTGGGCCTCAAATGCACATAGTGTATCATTTTCACATTTTAAACATAACGCTCAAAATTTTAGGTATGCAGTGTCACCAAACCTGATGTGAGGATTTCTTAGTTTTAAAGCTAGTTTCTTCTTTGAAACCGTTAGTCGTACTTCTTTTTACTCGACAGGACAGGAGGCTTAAGAGATGAAACTCTCGCTGGTTTGGACCTACAAAAATCAAAACAATAGACAGTGAAACAAATGGATAAAGCAGCAAAATCACAATCACCTTCAGTGAATTTTCTTCAGCTTTTTCTTCCTGTCCACACTGAACTAGGCCACTTTTTGATGAAACAAAGCTACAGTGAAAAGATGTACATTCTCTTGGTTCTGTTTAAGTTGTTGATTTAGCCGTGAAGCAGGGTTGTTGTTTTTCTGATTTTTGTTTTTTGTCATAGCATGTTCATCACAAAGTCGGTGAAATCATACATAGCATGCTATCTGGAATGCATAGCTGCTGGCAGCTCGTTTAACGGGTCAGCTACAGGATAAAATGTTGGGCTACCTTTCTTTCCAAGGGTAGGATGCTGGTGGGTTCCTTTGTCTGGCAGGGTAAATTTCAGCACTGCCACTGTCATGGGTTCTTGCACCCAGGGGACAGTATACATTTCATCAGGTGAACCAGTGACACCTTTGAAGTCTTCACAAAATATGGTTACGACACCATTTCATACCTGTACATACCATTACCAACCAGCATGCAGTGAAGTTCAGTAGCCACAGGGTTATAAGACTATGGTCATGTCATGGTTTTGTTTGCTAGATTCACTGAAAAGCCAGAGTGACTTGCCATATCATCTAACATTGTACCAACCTTTCTCCGTTTGTTTCCTTTTTTTTTCTTCTTCTTTTTTTTTTTTTGCTTTTTCAAATTACTTTGTGAGCAAAGCAGTCAAGAGTGACATGGTAAACATCAAACAATCCTAATTATGAATCAAAGAAATATATATATATTTTTTTAGTGGAATATTGACAAGAACATTCACAGTCGTGATAATGAATCAAACAGCTATATTGTTTTTCAGTAGAAGACTGACAATGCCATTTTTTCTAATGGTAAAAGTTATCTTTTGATGACATGTACAGATGCATAAGTTTACTGTTAGTGTACTTTTAACCCGTTCGCTGCTTGAAGCTGCTTGAAAATGTTACAAACAAAGGCTTTCCCAGTGCCAGGGAAATCTAATGATTTGGGGGTAATAATTAACAAAAAATTCTAGCTCAGAAACTACAAAAGATATAACAATGAAATATATATGATTTTTGAAGGAAATTGAATGAAGATTTTGAATCTGGGCTTCTTTTGTTTTAATTTTGATAATAAAAAAGTATTTAGACAATTAGATTTGGATAGATTTTTTGCACGATCAAAAGCATATGTAAAATTACCACTACATCTTCACATCCAAACAAGAACACAAAGCAAAAAAGTTGAAAATAAAGTTTGTATTGTCACACTACACCTGTAAATGAAAGTAAAACAGTTTAGAAGTCTATCAAGACGCTCACACTCTATGCAGACAGGTCAGTCCACGACCACGCCCCCCTCTCCCCACCACGCCCCCTTGCTGGACTTCAACCCTCTCTTTCACTGCTCCTCTTCCCCTACCTTTCCCTCTGCCCTGTGCCGCGCCGCGAGCAGGCCGCGCTCCCCTCTCACGCTGACTACCACGTCACTGACCACTGGCACGCAGTGCAGAGTACACACTAGGCGAGCTCGTTCGACGCTGGCAAACCAGTCAGCTGAACACACATTGAGGTCACACAGCCCGACACAATAACTGACGAATACGGTTGGCAATTCCATCACTATCATCATCTCACCTTCATGCTCGAGTGAGTCGTTGAATAAAAGATTATTGTCTTTGTCAAAAATCATTAGCAGAGCCTGCTCAGCTGTGTAAATACGTTGATTTGGTCGCTGCGCTTGTCGAAGGTTGCACCGCCATCTTTGCAAGCGAGACGAAGTGCTGGCTGGTCATCCAGTCAGTGATGAGAATAAATGGGCTTTCCCCTCACGTGTGGTCATTTACATATCATTTTAATACTACAGACATATAAGGCTTACTACGCACACTCTATTTAAGTCCGTTGATAGAAATAGTAACGAATGAAAATTCAAGAAAAATGCATGACGTCAGTGGACGGCCCATAGGCACTGGGAAAGCATTTTTAATGCGGCGTCAGCTGACGGCTTAAAGGCACTCTACGGGTTAAACATCAAGGTTATATTTTACCATTGGTGTACTTTTAAACATTAAGGTTATATTTTACCATTGGTGTGCTTTTAAACATCAAGGCTATATTTTACCATTGGTGTGCTTTTAAACATCAAGGCTATATTTTACTATTTGTGTACTTTTAAACATCAAGGTTATTTAGCTACTGGTTGAACTTCCGTTAGCTTTAACTCTATGCCATCATGTAATATTTAATCCATGTTCATTGTTACTGTGTGATAATGTTGTTTTGCAAGCTTTCTTTTCTAAAGCTGCAATGTCGCATTTGAATAACAACTTCATCAAGATGTACCATGGAAAAAAATCAATCCTTTTTGCATTCCGATCTAAAACTTATCTTCCTTTTGTTGACTTGGGGAGGGGGGGTGGGGGGGGGGGGGAGGAGGGGGGTTCTGTTATACTGCAAGCATCTATCTGTATGAAAGAAAGCACTGATGGCAATGGATACATTTTCATTTTGTCGGACATTGCTTCCCAAATATGGTTCATGTGATGATTGTTTTGTGTTTTGAATTCCTTGTCTGCAGGTGTTTTTGAATGAGTTGTGTTTCATGACCTATCAGAATTCTATGACCGATATTATGGATATGTTTGGTGTGTTTGAAACAAAATGATCAGTAGATGTGATAGTACAGATATGTTTGGTGTGTTTGAAACAAAATAATCAGTAGATGTGATAGTTTGGATATGTTTGGTGCATTTGAAACAAAATAATTGGTAGATGTGATAGTTTGGATATGTTTGGTGTGTTTGAAATAAAATCATGTTAAGCTGATTTAGATACAAAAGACTTTAACATAATGGATCGTGCTTCAAGGAGTGTCTGAAACTGTGCTTTGTTGGTTTGTACTGTTGGTAGTAATAACAATGATAGTGGAACATTTCTGCAACACTTTCAGACACCTCAGAGCGCTTTGTGAGCTGAATATAGAGAGAAATATTGTTTTAAGTAATGTATTGTGCAATTAAAAAATGAATAATTGACTGCATGGGGGGGGGGGGGGGGGGGGATTTAACAAAGAGAATGATTTGTCTTAAATCTCTAGCACTATTTTGCGTTTTTGACTTTTCTCTAGATTATTTTCAGTATTTGAATGCTTTTTTTTTTTTTTTTTTTTTTTCACGAAAATGGTGCAGTGCATGAAAATAATGGACATCTTTAGAAGAATTCTGATTGGTTTGTTTACTGGGATGCCGTTGTCCGAGGTAATCTTGTTCAGTTGTTTACTGGGATGCTGTTGTCTGAGGTAATCTTGTTCAGTTGTTTACTGGGATGCTGTTGTCCGAGGTAATCTTGTTCAAATTCACTGTTGGAAAGAAATTTATGTGTTCATGAATTAAGTTCAACCAATGTGCAATATTGAAAATGATAATTATTAATGCAGCATTGACAATTGTGTTCTCCTTGACTTTTGAACTCAGTTCAGTGGTGGCCTTTGCGGTCGGTTGGGCTATAAACAACATAAGTTGATGGTCTTATTGGCTGAAATTCTAAAGTCATGACATGTTCTTCCATGTTCAGTGTTTCTTTTTGTAATGGTTTGTGATTTGTTTTGTAGTGTGTGTGTGTGTGTATATATATGTGATGTGGTATGCATTTTTTGTGTGCATTACTATTCACAGGTAAGACTGTGCACTTAGGATTGTGTGATTTTATGTTGATTAAGTTATGCGTGGGGAGAAGTGTAGTATGTGTATCTGTGCGTGTAAGAGATTTAAAATGTTCCAGTTTCTTCTTACAAGTGTCGTTTTAACACAATGTGAAATTTGGGCTGCCTTGACTCGGAAACAGTGTCACAGAACAATGCCACACTTTCAGAGATCAGGTGGACGTTTCCTTTTTGTTGTTGTTGTTGGTTGGTCTGTTGGTTATTGTTTTTGTTGTTGTTTTAGTTAGGGATTTTTTTTTTAGGTGTAGATGTGTGACTGGGCTATAGCTAATATATGCACTTCATTATGACTTGAATTTTCTTCATGTAAAATGTGACAGGGTCAAGCCCCTTGTTTGTTTATATTCTGTGTGCTGCACTTTACATGTGTAGGGTCTGTCATGATAATTGTATATCTATTTGTCTGTTTATGCACATTGATAATATTCAAATTTCATATCTGCTTGCAGGAAATGTTAAGTGTGTCACAGTGAACTTTGCTGCTACTTCATTTTATTTCACCTTCTCACATAACTCTACCTCTCCCCCTACTCCATCAATCACTCACTCCCTCTTTCTAGCTCCCTTTCTTCCCCCTCCCCTCCCTTCCCATCCTGTCTCCCCCCCCCCCCCTCCCCCTGTTGCCCTGTTGTTCCCTGCAGTCACTTACCCCCCTTAGCAGCGTTTCCATGAATACTTTGCACCTGTCAGGTATGGAAGCAGCCCATAGGATGTCGGTAGTTTGGCTGCCGTGTCATGTGCTGGTTGTAAACCTGTGAACATTGTCTTTCTTGTTTGCTTTTTTTTTTTCCAAGATGTGATTTCATGTAGTAACATTGTGAGAGCCCTTAAGAGATCCTGTCTGTTTAGCTGAGGTGTGATAGTAGAGGCAGAAGAACCATGCCTGGAATGGATGTACGCAGTGGTCATGACGGATGTTTATGTCTTCATGTGTTCATGTATGTGTGCTTGACCAGAAGGCAGTGGTGTAGGGGAGGGAAGAATGGATGTAATGATTTGCTCAGGTGTGGGTTCAGGTTTGTATTTGTGCCAGAGTTTGTCTGGAAGGGTGGATGAATGATGACGAGGAACACTTTTTTTTGTAATGCAAATTGGTATACACTCTCCCCCATGCCACCCCACCTTCTCTCTCTCTCTCTCTCTCTTTCAATAGATATGTTTGTGTGTATGTTAGACATGATTACCCATATGATTTCACCATAATTTGTACGCTTGTTTGGCAAAAATATGATAGGTATGAGGAACTGAAAAAAATATGCATTAAAACAAAATTCTAGAGAGGAAGTTCTTGAACTGTAATTACATTTGCAGTGTTTAACCATTGTTTTTGTCCTGGTATGCCTTGACCAAAGAGTGACAACTCTCAACTCTTGCACAGGAAATCATGTCTAGCTGTGCCTGAGTCAGACAACATGCCCATATGTAGGAACAATGGTGGAGGCTATAGGCCCAGAAAGAACAAAAACAAATAATAAATAGAAAAAAAAAAAAAAAAAAACTAATGAGAGAGCATGAATATGTGCCAAAAGATGCTGTTGAAAACAGTCATGTTTGGTGAAAAGTACACTAATAACAGTTTTAGGGTCAACAGGTCTGGCGTGTATATTTAAATACTTTTGTGAGTGAATGTGTGGACATATTATGATATCAGTATGCTTGCTCATTACCAAAACAAATTCTTTTTCTCTCTCTCTAGTCTTCCATGCCATTTTAGTGGCATTATGCCCACACTACTCATTCGAGTCCCCCGTCCACAACCACAGCATGACCCTTCCCAACACAGCCCTGGCACAGGCAATCTACAGGGAACAAGCAGTCTTTTGTCGTCATGAGCCAACCCACTAGAGGAGACACTGCCCTGCAACTGAATCACTTCAGTGGTTTTCAGAGGTGCCCGTTTTGCTCCAACACATACAGGACACCACCTGCAAAACCTCTTGTGATAACAATAATTGCTTAGTCGCTGAGTCAGGGTGTGTGAGCTTTCCTTCTGGAGGATGCCACTGCGTCCGTGTGAGGACAGTCCCCATAAATTTGCCAATACCAGTGGCCCTGACAGAATCAAACCATGGGAACTTACGGGGAGAGACAATCGAAAGCGACACAGAATTTGAAACATTTTTTTAATGGTGATCAGTGGAGATGATTAAGACGATGCCATGGATTTCCATTTTGGTATGAGACTGCATGATGGAAGCTGCACTCTACGCTTACTTTCATGATATATCCTGGCGTCAACCAGGCCTGAGAAATACAGACACCTGCAATGTTGGTCAGGAAATGTGAGCAAAACTGTCAGAGATACATCCATGAAATCTTACCTTTTGAGCCCATATAGCAAACTCTGCTCTGAATAGAAGCAAATCGGGACAGAAAAATTCCACAAATGGCTTTGATGAGAATCGAACCCACAACTTCCCAGCTGGGAGTCTGCAACGCTTACCACTTCGTCACGGCAGCTGGCCCAAAACAAATTCTTACTATGATTTGGCGATCTTGCATTTAAGAGGCCCCCTATTCAAAATCCCCTTCCTTTCAAATGGCAATTTCTTTCCATTGAAGATTATCGCCAGACTGATTAAAATATGTACCACTATGTATGTTTGTTTTGCATTTACGGAACATGTTAAACTTTTCTTAATAAATGCTTTTTGGGGACTGAAAAAAGATGTGATGGGCAGAAGATATATGAAGGCTTGTGAGTGGTGTAGGGGGGCTCTACTTTTCAAGTCCGCCTGTAATTTTTACATGATCATGATGAATAAACAAAAAAAAGAAAGAAATGTCCAGGCGTGCAACGTGTGTTATATGCATAGTGTAGGCTGACAGGGACATGGCACTCTCTTATTTGAAGGCTCAGCTCTGGGATCATCATTCAGAGGGACTTGGAGAAGGATGGAGAAGTCATTGGCAGTGAGGTCAGTGAGGTACCCAGTCAAGGCCTCACTCCCCAGATTATCAGTGTGTTTGTGAGAGGGGTTTAGAATGACTGACACTTGCCTTCTCTGCGCTTATGTCTGCTACACTCACTGTCTCCTTGCACTCAGATTGTTGACTTGAGTTGATCGTCATGAAATCCAGTTGCTCAGAGCCGCGGAGTCATGGAAGTCTGGAAAAGTCGTGGGAAAATGGAAAATTCGTTGGCAGGGCCGGACAAGTCGTGAAGAAGTCAAAAGTCTTGCAATTTCCCAGAATCTGTCAAAATCGTAGACTCACAAGCAATGTGTTTTTCGAAGGAAAAGTATCCTTCACAAAGCATTACCTTTGCGTAGCAGACAACTACGCTCCTGCACTGGTCCCCCTGTACCAAAATGTGCATGCCCTAGTCGCCATGCTGCCTCGCTCTTTCACAGAAGAATCATGTACACATGAGGATTTCTGTGCAGCAGATGGCGGAGGATTCACACACACACACATGCACGCACGCACACACATACGTGCGCATGCGCACACGCACACACACACACACTCGCTACGAAACAAATGATGCGAATGTGCATTGTCAACCAAACCTTGTGAATACAAGTATGGATAGCACCAGCTTGAGACGAGAGCAAAACACAGGGTGCATTGTGTTCCCGGCCCTCCTTTGGGCATGTCCTTCCATTTCGTGTCTGAATGGTGTGTGTGTGAGTGCGCATTATTTCTGTGGTTACGAGTATTAAGTTGGTTGGCAGTTGTTTGCATTAAGTGGTCTTGGAAAATGATAGGGTTCGGAAAAGGTCTGGATTTTTTTAGGGGGAGGGGGGCAAACATGTGGGAACCCTGTTTTTACAGTTGGCGCAAACTCCTCATTTGTTAATAAAGATGTGTCGGACAGCTGGTCAGATCAAGTGCATTTTATTACTTCCCTCAGTTTTATTACCGCTGACTTGATTTGTTGTCAATGTTTTGACACTTTTGTTCAAATGTTTTGTTTTTTTTCATTTGTTTTGCAATGTGCAAGTCATTAAAATCGCAGTTGAAATTTAGTGAAGCTGTGTCTTGATGTCAGTGTGCGAGGAAGTGTGCATATGTACTGGGCAGTGTTTGTTCTTTAAGACGGCCCAACGACTTTAATATACATGCGATACATCTGTTTCTATCTCCAGAGCATTATCACAAATTTCAGAAAGGTATGTGCATTTTTAGCACAACTCTGCCATTCACCTACATGGGGTAAAGCAGCTTAACACTTCTGAATTCTCTTGAGATGTTCAGCACAAGCTTTGACCACGACTTCATCCCATGAAACTGTCTGCCTTTGACAAAGCCACTGCGTGGGAAGGAGTTCTGTACCATATAGTTCTGCTTTCTCTTGTCCTAAATGGCAGTAGCTCAAAGGTCGTTTTGACCTTTTATGCACATGGTGCCTGAACTGACCTGGCCGTATAGGACGTTTTCTCCCTTCGAATTCAAAAAGAATAACAAATGTTTTGACAGACACCTTCAGGAAGAGGACAGCCAAAGCTGAACTGGCAACAGAGCATTCAACTTGACCTTCAAATCATGCAATGTGTGGGACGTCATGGAACTTCTAGGTGAAGCAAGTCAGCTTGGATTTTCTTTCATGCAACATCTCCATAGCTGGTGCCTTTGGAGTCCTTGTCCCACTTCAGCGGCCATCCATGATCACAACGTCCTCGCTTCATTCCATTCTACAGTGGACAAGGCTCAGTTTCTTTCCTTTCAGTTGAAGCCAGACCAATGTGCTGCCAGAACTGGAGAACCCCGGCGAACACCCTGTCGTCCATGCCCTTGTCATCACGAAAGTTTCAGAGACTCAAAATGACCAAGGGCTCATCAGCATGGATGATGATGGCTCCGTGAGGAATGTTCATAAAAACCACGCTTCCCCTTCCCCCTACTCACGTGTATGGGAGTACGCACATATATTCACTCACTGACAAACAAATAAAAACCAAAACTCTCTCTCTCGCACGCACAACATGCACTCACATATAAACAAAACGAAGTTCCCCCCCCTCTCTCTCTCTCTCTCTCTCTAGCGCGCGCACAACCTGTGCAAAAGTTTCGTAAATGGAATAATGCGACCTAGTACACGTGAGAGTTGGACAGCTATGTCATGTAACAAATTCTTTGCTCTACGTGTACATCAGACCACTAAACCAAAAAAGAAACAAACATTTAAAAAAAAAAAAAAAAATCCGTTAGAAAAATCTGCCAAGTGGATGAGACTTGATCAGATTTACAGCCAAATTGGCTAGCCTCCACCCATTTTCTGGGTTGGGACAAAAAACACTATGCAATGTTAAAGGTAGATTTTTAGACAAAATTTTTATCATGAAGACATTGAAAATACGCTTTTGTTAATGAACATTCAAGTAAAAAATGAGATACATTAAGGTTTTGACCACAGACACACAAAGGAGATGGTTTTAAAAACCTACCAAACCAACCATCCACCCGTATTCTGTGCAATAAATTTTGATTCGGAATAGAACCTGGTGGACTTACACAATGACTGCCGGGGGCAGAAAGATCCCATCTGTTCTTCTGAATGGCAGCTTCAAGGTACTGTGTTCTTCTCTGGTCCCAGAGTGCTTTTGTCAGAATATTGTTTATTTCAAGAACCGAATAAGGAATATCACATAAAACTGTATTCGATTTGCACATTGAAGCCTCTTTTGCACAGGTATCAGCCAGTTCATTCCCTCGAAGATTGCAGTGACCGGGTACCCATAATAATGTAATTTTGGAACCTCGCATCATTAACTGGTGAATTGAAAATAAAATTTCACTGACGAGATCAGGACGACTTGATGCATTTTGAAGGTGTAAAGCCGTTAAAGCAGACTTGGAATCTGACAAAATCAGTATTCTTTCTGGTAAGACTTGCACATCAAGAATGAAATTAATAGCTTTCATAAGAGCAAATAACTCAGCAGTGAAAATAGAACAACCTTTGGTAATATGAAATCTTTTTTCAATGTTAAGGGAAGGTATCACGAAAGCAGCACCAACCTCAGAAGTACACGAAACTGAACCATCAGTGAAAATATGCAGATAAGATTCAAATTCAGTGTAAATCAATTCTTTAACAAGAGAAGCAAGCAAAAGTGGATTCTCATTTTTAGTAATATTACCATAGGAATAGAAAAAATCTGCTTGCTTCATCAACCAAAGGGGGAAAGGGTATTTGGTCATTTTAACAATGTTGTCAAGCGAAAAGTTGCATGCATGTAAAAGAGGAGATACATAATCAGACAATGAAGTATATGCTTTTTTATTCCGTATCTCTCTAGAAACGTAGGTGCTTTCATCAAGTTCAGAAGTAACTGAGTTAGGGACTGTTCTTGCTCGTGCTGAGTAGCTACAAGCACAGAGCATCCTATGTTCATTTAAAGGCAAAACACCTGCCTCTCTGTAAGTCATATCAATTGATGCCCATCTTGGAAGCCCCAAAGCAATTTTAAGTGCTAAGGAATCAATACTAGTTAACTTATGTAAATCTGTCTTTGGTGCAGTAAAAAATACTTCTTGACCATAACTTACAATCGAACGAACTGTCCCTAAGGCGACATGGATAAGATTAGATCCATAATTTATTAGAGGGATTCCAGTTAGGACTCGCAGTAACGCAATTTTCTTTCTTGCCTTTTCCACGAGATGATTTATATGTTTACACCAAAATAATTTATAGTGAAAAATAACGCCTAGAAATTTTACTTGCTTACTTGGGAAAATGAAAGAATCACCTATTTGTACTTTTACAGCGTCCCTACCTTCAAAATCGATATTTTTCTTTGTAAATATAATAAAAACCGATTTGTCCGTTGATAAGTTAAAACCGTTTGAATTCAAATAATTAACAAGTTTACTGACCACAAATTGAAACTGTTCAACAATTTTATTACGCTCGATTTTGTTTTTTGTAAAATTACAATTGACATTTTTCCACATTGCAATATCATCTGCATAAGCAGCTAAAGTTGCCCCTTTCGTGCCAATCTGGTTAAGATCATAAAGCATCAATGAGAAGAGGACTGGAGAAATTACACTTCCTTGAGGGACACCCATGTTAACATATCTTGTACTTGACAGCACACCATTTAGTTTTACTTGTAGCGTTCTTCCAGATAAAAATGATTGTAAAAACATGTGGAAACGACCTTTAATCCCAATTTCATGAGCCTTGGACAATAATTTAAAATGCCAAACAGAATCGTACGCTCTATGAATATCAAAAAACGTGGCTAAAGTGGAGTGTCGCTTAGCCAAGGCTTTTTTGACGTGTGAAGCTAAAAGACTAACATGATCAGTGACACCTCTCCCTTTTCTGAAACCAGCTTGAAATATTGGCAAAATCCCATTCTTTTCAAGGAAATGTTCTAATCTGAATTTCATTATCCTCTCAAAAAGTTTTCCAATGTGAGGAGTCAAAGAAATGGGTCGAAAATTAGAAGATTTTCTTTTTGATTTTCCTTGTTTATGGATAGGTACAACTGTTGCTTTCTTCCAAGCCATTGGCAGCTTTCCAGAATTCCAGCATAATTGGAAGAACTCTAATAATTTTTTCAAAAAGCATTGTGGAAAATGCTTTATCATGTTGTAAGAAATGGGATCAAATCCTGTCGCAATTTTACCAGATTTTAGACGGTGAAGTGAGTACAGAAGCTCCTCCATTGTTAGATTTTTTATTAATATAACGTGTTGTCATTGTCATGTGGTTCAATGTTTCTCCCTTCGTTTTCAATAGTTCTTCTTCGTTCTTGCTCTTCTTTAGGCAGATGTTCAGTCTGACTCATTGTTGCGAAAGTGTCAGCAAATAATTCAACTTTCTCCTCGTTTGTTTTATAGATTTTATCGTTTTCGATCAAAACAGGATCTGGGAGATGAAAAGAACCTTTAGATTTTCTAATTTCTTTCCAAAGTAAAGCGCTATCGTTTGGGTGTTTGGAACAGTTGATGACTAAGTTTTTGTAATATTGCTGCTTTGCAAAAGCAACAACTTTGTTACTATTGGTGTTAGCTTTTTTGTATTCAGCGTGTAACTGTTCCACTCTACTTTTAGGCTGCGTATGACGGCTTATCATCCAGCTTTTGAAGGCCTTAGTTTTCGCACCCACGGCGACTTCACACGCAATATTCCACCAAGGGTTTGATGCTTTCTTTGGATGATTCTTTAATTTGACTTTTGGGATTGCAGAATCTGCAGCCTTAAGTATAAGTTTTCTTAATTCAAAATAATTTTCCAAACCTTCCACTAACACTGTATTGGAATTTAGAAAAGACGAACCTGCTGTCAAAATGTGATTGAAAAGCGCCCAATTAGCCTTATCTTCATTATATTTAGTGCATTCAGAATTGTAGATTGTTTTTTCAGGGCTCACTAGAAGTTGGATTTCAATAGGGAGATGATCACTGCCTAACGGTATTTGATGAACCTGCCAAGTACACAAAGGGTTTATGTCTGGGGAAACTAAAGACAAATCTATCGATGAGCAACGCTGATCTGATCGATCAGCAATTCTTGTTATAGAGCCGTCATTTAAAATGGTTAAGTTGGCGTTGATTATTGTACTGGCTAGGTATTCGTTGTTGTTAACAATATTATTGGGATTTTCGGACCACAAAGCGTGGTGGGAATTAAAATCGCCAAGAATAACCCATTGTCTAGAGCAGTCTAAATCCATTATCCAGTCAGCTTCACCTTTAGACACTCCATCTGGATAACAGTTCAAAATGTTGAAATATTTACCATCAACCTTAATTTCTATACTGCAAGAATATAAACGTTTATCTATTGAAGAACACGGTGTTTTGCACGGTTGGACAATGAAAACGAATAACGAACAATCACTTATCAAATTCGGCGCAAGATGGGCGTCACCTCACTTTGAAATGCTGACTTGTAAACTACACGATAATTAAAGACGGGATACATAGTTTTAAGATGCAGCAGATGCCAGGGTCATCCCAAAACGGTCAGCAGACCTAGCAGTATTTGTACGCTTTACTAACAGAGCTCAGTAAAGTATCATGTTCTTGTTTCCCTCACTGTGAAATCTGGCGCTGCTTGCGAGCAGAAAGGTACTGGCTCTGACGGGTATTTAAATCTAATGACATCATCCTATGTCGTGGCATAATTATCAGCAGAAACACCACAAGGCCCAGACGTGACGGGGTGATGTCATCACGCTCCACAAAATATCCACAGATCATGACAACAAACGTTTAGTGATTGACCGGTCTTATGACCCTCAGGGTTTTTTTTTTCCCATGGCCTGACAGTGGAAGACGCCGACTCCTTGAGACCCAAGGCGGAAATGGTAGGACGAAAATCCGTGACCAGCACCGTGTTATCCAGCGATTATTGGTGTGGACGCCATGTTGTCAGTGTCTCTCTCGCTGTCTGTCTGTCTCTCTGTACTGGTTTGGCTATGGAGTTCAATCAGATCAAGGAAGTAAAACAAACGCGAGATGGGACTTCGACTTTTTGTAGTACTACGTTCTCGGTGGGTGTTGAAAAAAATTTGCCTTAACAGGTCTACTCGGATGATTCATCATAATACACACGCACGCACAAACACGTACACACACACAGATACACATAACACACACGCGCGCTTGCACGCACACAAACGCAGACTTGTACGCACGCACATGCAGATACGCACCCACGTATGCATCTATGCGTGCATGCGCGCACACACACACAGGCACACATACGCACGCATTCTCGCACGCGCACGCGCACACACACACACGCGCACGCACACATACACATGCACACAACACACACACGCACATGCACATGCACACACACACACGAGTCACTCACACACACACACGGAACAAATTCATACATAGCATAACTCGCATAACTTGATTTTCTTTTAGGTCCATGATCCTTTACATATTATCTGTCATGTGCTTTCGTGTTCTCCAGGCCATTAGTCAACTCGCAGTCCTAAAAGTTGATATAGACATGATGATCAAGCATGGTCACTCCTAACCTCTTTCGACCCATTGCGATACGCCCCAGCACAATACGTCCTCGGTTTAATATGCCCCACCCGTACCCTGACCTTAACCTTTACCTTGCTTCTACTCCTAACTCTGCTCGTAATCCTAACTTTTTTTTCTAACCCTAACCCAGCCTCTACATTTAACCCTAATCCTCCTCCTGTTTCTAACTTTTACCGGGGACATATCAAAGCTTTGACATTTTGGCCTCTGACCAAAATCATAGCCTTAACCCTACCTCTAACCCTAAAAATTTCCTCTGCTTCTAACCCCAATCCAGCTTTTATTTCTAACTTTAACCCTGCCTTTATACTTCCAGCCCTAACTCTACTTCTGCCTCTAACCCTAACCCACCTGCTACTTCTCACTTCAACTTCTAACCCGAACCCAACCTCTATTTCTAACTGTAACCCTGCTTCTATCCCTAATCCTACTTCTAACCGTACATCTACTTCAGATCCCAACCTTGAACTGTGAGATCTTGAACTTGAGATGATTTTAAATGACCCCGTGAAATACCTTGCCCTCTTTTTCTGTCTGTCTTTTTTTTTTTTTTGGGGGGGGGGGGGACTTTGGGGATGAGGAAGGTAATGCAGTAAAGGAGAGGAAATGGGCAACGCTTTCATCCTGCTGACGCTGACGGAAGTGGTCTGTAACGCCTCGCTCCACACACGGCTGACGGTGTCACCTTTTACATTTTGGTCTGATTTTATGGACTGCCATACTATAACGTCAGCGAATAGTATACTGCTTTTTTTTTTAATTTTTAAAATTTTTTTTTATTAATCGTGTGTTGGTTGGTGATGTACACTTCGCAAAAAGCCTTTAGGGCTGATATAGGTCTACACACAATGTAAACTATACCTCTCTATGTGGCAATAGTTCAGCTCAGAAAAAAAGAAAAATGGCGGAAGGCCCCCTCCCCCACCTTCCAACTTGTATACTGTAGCGATTGTAGTTCTCAATACTTCTTCACTCATGTTAGCACACCCTTCTAGCTCTGGTGTCGAGTACTGCCCTTGAGTGTGCGGACGACTTCCTCTCTTGATGTCTAA
This sequence comes from Conus canariensis, assembly GCA_033310375.1. Lineage (NCBI taxonomy): Eukaryota > Metazoa > Mollusca > Gastropoda > Neogastropoda > Conidae > Conus > Conus canariensis. The sequence goes on from CM065715.1 coordinate 93,173,897, forward strand.
GAATCAGACCATTACAGACACGACTTACTGATTGTCTGACGTACCGGTCAGACCTTGGGTACCTATCAAACATTGTCTGCGCTACTATTATGATCGTATGTGCGTTTGCTCGTGCATGTGTGCGTGCGTGCGTGCGTGCGTTCGTTATTACTTCTGGGGAATGAATGTTAAAAAAACCAACATAGTTATTATCGCTTATGATAACAATAATGATAATAATAACATTAATAATGATAGGCAGAAGAAGAAGAAGAGCTACAATAATAAGAATAATGAGCGATGTGAAAGTCGGTAATACCGCAGAACACACACACACACACACACACAGGGCAAATTTTTTTGTTGGTTTTTTGTTTGTTTTTCGTCGTTTGCCGTTTGTTAAAATTAACAGTCAAATACAAAACGTTTACCACCCATCACAGAGACTCCAAAATGATGAAGCTGGCTATTGTTTTTACAGTATATTACCTTGATCAACAACGATCGATTTGGACATCCTTTTCCTTATTTTTCCCAACAGTGACAATCCACTCACATAAATTCATTGTCCTAAATGACAGACTTGCACTGCGGAAGGAAGTGTTGTGTAATGTAATGAGATGGAGAGGAGGGAGAGGAGGGGAGCGTTTTGTTCAAGTCAGGTGTTGTCTTTTAAAGGGAGGCCATCGTGTCCTCAGCCAGAAAAGAGTTACGGAACGCTTCTATTTTTGCTTCCATGCGTCCTGCTCTTGAGAACAGCCCCACTGAGCAGCACACAACGAGAGCGCCAGAATAAATCACCATGACTGAAGGTGGCGAGAAAAGACTCAAGGGGCACTATTCCAAAATGATCTCTTAAGCCCACAGAAGCAGGTGGAAATTACCGCTCCCCCCTCCCTCCCCCTCCCTCTTTTCCCTACCCCAGCCTAGCTGAGTTTGTAGCTCGAATGTAGTATGAGCCGCGGGGGCTAGAGAAGTAGCGTGTGCATTCGCTATACGAGGACAGTCGTGTGTACGGATTATGTCACTGCCGTCATTTTCGAAGCATGAGCTGCTGATCGCTATAGCCACTATGGTGGTTCCACCTCGCTAGCGTAATTCTGTTACGTAGACCGGGGGCGAAAAATCCCACAAATACACAGCTCGGCTGGGGCTCGAAGTCACCACCTCCTACCGCGAAACCAACGACACTGACCACTGCTCTACTACTGTGGAGGCCTTTTTTTTTTTTTTTTCAAAGATCACGTAGACATGGCAGTACAGTACCGTCGGAAGCTAAAAATCACAAAGAGAAAAATCATGACGAGGGCAAGAATACGTATGACATCATTTCACAACTATCTCATCACGGACAGATGATTGGTTGTGGCTGTAAGCGGCTTGAGCAAACTTTCACGAAATTCAGCCTTGCAAGATCTAAATCGTGTTTTGCCACAGGCCACAAAACTATCAGTCAGTGAGTGATTAACGGACACGAACACTTGCTTGTATTTGATATATCAAGCAGTTCATTACTTCATTTCTGAGTCATGTAGATTTCAATTTGTGAGAAAAAGAATGGCATGATAGTTATTAGTATTGTAATCGTCATTTGGAACGCTTTGATCGTATAATGTGTTTGAAGAGTGACTAAAGTTTAGATTAAGTAATCTGTTAATGGATGGTCGTTTTCTTATTGGTTGAATTTTGATTATGGTATACCCTCTCCTCCTGCATCCCTTCTCCTCACATGTATCTTTTCAACTGGTTCATTTCTGATCTTTATTCTAGCTTTTTAAGTTGATTTTGCTTTTCAGTTTCATATTTCTTTGATGAGTGGATTTAACTTTGCGCTGTTACTTTTACTTATACACTATTATCTTCTTTTGTTAATGTACTTATGCATATATATAAATGTCAATGATTAGTCTTTGCATGTAAAAAACGTTTAACCAGCCGTCACCTGCAGATCAAAGTGCAGTGTGTGAGGACAAAAAGTTTTAAGCTTGCTGCTGCTCTTTATCATCGTTCATATCTTTTCATTTCTGTGTACTGTTGTCTCATGATATTTGTTTCAACCAAACACTTGCTCGATGGCCACAGTCTGGCCTTGACTTCGTTACACCAAATGACTGTGACTAGCATCATGAAAGTATGCTCCTTTGAAAGCTACTGACTCTTTGATTGCAAAGTCTCACTCGTCTGAGAATGAAGGAGGGCGAAGAAAAAAGAAAAACTGTCCACTTTCATCGGTGCTCCTGAAAATTCTTGCTATTGGTTTGATTACTCATTTTGTTAACGAAAAAAGGTATGAAGGCCTCTTGCTCTGAATTGGATCTGAAACACTGTTCTCAGTGACACGAAATGTTCAAAACATTATCGGCTTTTCCCTCGTTTTCTTTTTGTCTTTAATTCCCAAGTAATCAGGTATGTGGTCGACGATTGGTCTTCAGCACCTAATAACCAAACATGAGTGTTTTAACAAGAGTGTTTATTGCATGGCACCGCATTAGTAGTGAACTGACGGAAAAAAGTCGAATCTCAGAAGTTCCTGTCTTCAGCCTGGATCGCAGTTTTATTTAACAGAACGCTGGTGGGGGGTAAGAGTGTGTGCAATGATAATCCTCCACATGCTATGATGCACACTGCATCTAGCCACTGCCATTAAAACTGGCTGATACAAGGAGACAAATTCTGGACTTAAAAAAAGTAGTAACTTTCTTTCACTCCAGACTGATGCTCCACACAACACAAACGTAAACACTGCTTTGGTCTCCCTTTATTTCACTTCACTGCTAGACATGACTCTCTGAAATTATAGTTTGAAATACTAACCTGTCGCGGGACGGACCAGCCTGTGGCTGAAGGTGGAGGGGGGGGGGGGGGTGAGGGGGGGGTGAGGGGGGTGAGGGGGGTGAGTGAGGGAGGGAGGGGAGGAGGGGTAGAGTGAGCGGTGTGGGTGCAATGCCACTGAGGTGTCACAGAAGATGAAAGAGAACAAAATGAAATAAAAGAACCACCTGTAAATTTGACTTCATGTACACAATTCAGCGATAGTGGATCGTACAATGATGTGAGATACCTGACATCATCTTCTTCGACCCAAGGTAAATCTGGACAGTACATTAAGCACAATTAGTACTCAGAGCGTGTCTTGTACTTCAGCTTCAACTAAGAACAGACCCAACGGTATACCATACACAACATCCTCATATATTTTACAACAAAATCGGACAAAATAAATATGAGGCCATGGGCTCTCAGAATTGACTGACAGACCCATTTTTTCTCTTCATCTGTGGAAATTTTTAAAAGAAGAAAATTCTTATAGTCCTACAGTAACACGTTAGTAAAGGAAACTGTACAGTGCACGTTCCGTGATTCTCATGCCAAACAAGAGTCATGTTCATCATCTCCTGCTCATCTTTAAAGCTTCGAATTCCCGAAACCCTGGGGCGGGGATGGGAAAGCATGGGGGGGGAGGGGGGGGGGGGGGGACCTTGGCCCGAAAGATGCTAGCTGATGTGCAGGGAAATGGAGGTGGGGGAGGGGGGGAAGGCAAGCCTTGGTCCTAAAAATACGGAGTGCTGTGTAGGTAGGGGGGGATGGGAGGGGAGCAAGCCTTGGTCCTAAAGATACTGACTACTGTGTGGGGAAGGGGGAAGGGGGAGTCAAACCTTGGTCCTAAAGATACTGAGTACTGTGTGGGGAGGGGGGAGAGGGAGGGGTAAGGCAGGCAAGCCTTGGTCCTAAAGATACTGGCTGCTGTGTGGGGAGGGGGAGGGGTAAGGGAGGCAAGCCTTGGTCCTAAAGATACTGGCTGCTGTGTGGGGAGGGGGGAGGGGGAGGGTGAGGCAAGCCTTGGTCCTAAAGATACTGGCTGCTGTGTGGAGAGGGGGAGGGGGAGGGGAAAGGGAGGCAAGCCTTGTCCTAAAGATAGTGGCTGCTGTGTGGGGAGGGGATGGGGGAGGGGGGAAGGGAGGCAAGCCTTGGTCCTAAAGATAGTGACTGCTGTGTGGGGAGGGGGAGGGGGAGGGGGAGGGGGAGGCAAACCTTGGTCCTAAAGATACTGACTGTTTGAAGAATGGGGAACACATTGGATCTTAAAATACTGGCTGGAGTGTGTGAGTGTGTACGAGAGTGTGTGTGTGTGTGTGTGTGTGTGTGTGTGTGTGTGTGTGTGTGTGTGTGAGAGTGTGTGCGAGTGTGCGTGTGTGTGTGTTACACACTGGCCTTTTAATCACGGGGCCTACATCTAATGGCTGGTCTGGTTGGCCTGGGCTTGGCCGGGAAGGTAGAAGACTTGGCACCCTGGCCTGGCCCACTGCCAGGTCATGGCGTCCACGAAGCACTCCTCAGAAAAGCAGTTGCGGAGGTCGGTGGAGAGCACGCTCTCCAGGAAGTGGCGGACTGGCATGTGGTGGGCTGTCACGCAGTCCCAACGCGTGAGGAAGTCCTCCACAACGTGGTGCACCGCGTCAGGCCGGGGCAGCGTCGCCTTTGGGCTGCGACTCTTCATCTGCATCTCTAGGAACAGGTATGGATAATTCATGAGAACGGTTCTTTATGCACGCGCACGTACACACACACACACTCACTTGCTCACTCACACACAGACACACACGCATGCGCGTGCGTGTATACATACATACATACATTACATACTTGTCATACATACACTTACGCACGCGCGCGCGTGCACGCTTACACACACACAAGCATGCACACACACACAAGCATGCACACACACTCACACACACACACACAGATCCATCCATCCATCCGTACATATATGCATACACACATCTATCTATCTATCTATGTATCTCTATATCTGTCTATATATTCATGTACCTATCAATCCATGTGTCCATACCTATTTATCCATGTGTCTAATGGATACATATATACATTAATCTCTCTCGATCGAGATCACACACACACACACACACACACACACAACTTGCTTGCTTGCCTGTTTTCTTGCTTTTTTTATGATCTATGCCGGTGCATAGTACAGAAAGAGCCCTCGGCAGAAAACAATGCGCGCGTATAGTGCTTGAAGACATCAGTTTGTCACCGAGGAAAAAAACCCAGGAAAACAACCACCCAGTGTATTGTGTCAGACATGTCCTCAGTACGTCACTAAGAAAACGATGTCACTCTGTATTGTCAGACACATCCTCAGTACGTCACTAAGAAAACGATGTCACTCTGTATTGTCAGACACATCCTCAGTACGTCACTAAGAAAACGATGTCACTCTGTATTGTCAGACACATCCTCAGTACGTCACTAAGAAAACGATGTCACTCTGTATTGTCAGACACATCCTCAGTACGTCACTAAGAAAACGATGTCACTCTGTATTGTCAGACACATCCTCAGTACGTCACTAAGAAAACGATGTCACTCTGTATTGTCAGACACATCCTCATTACGTGATAAAGAAAACCATGTCTGTTTATTGTCTCAGACACATCCTCACTACATCACCAAGAAAACCATGTCTCTGTTTATTGTCTCAGACACATCCTCACTACATCACCAAGAAAACCATGTCTCTGTTTATTGTCTCAGACACATCCTCACTACATCACCAAGAAAACCATGTCTCTGTCTCAGACACATCCTCACTACATCACCAAGAAAACCATGTCTCTGTCTCAGACACATCCTCACATCATCACCAAGAAAACCATGTCTCTGTTTATTGTCTCAGACACATCCTCACTACATCACCAAGAAAACCATGTCTCTGTTTATTGTCTCAGACACATCTCACTACATCACCAAGAAAACCATGTCTCTGTTTATTGTCTCAGACACATCCTCACTACATCACCAAGAAAACCATGTCTCTGTCTCAGACACATCCTCACTACATCACCAAGAAAACCATGTCTCTGTCTCAGACACACCCTCACTACATCACCAAGAAAACCATGTCTCTGTTTATTGTCTCAGACACACCCTCACTACATCACCAAGAAAACCATGTCTCTGTTTATTGTTTCAGACACATCCTCACTACATCACCAAGAAAACCATGTCTCTGTTTATTGTCTCAGACACATCCTCACTACATCACCAAGAAAACCATGTCTCTGTTTACCGTCTCAGACACATCCTCACTACATCACATAGGATACAATGGTCCCATGTTTCGAGGTCAGACATGTCGTTACGTCACAAAGAAGAAAAATCTCTATGCATCGTGTCAGACACAGCCTTAGTACATCACAAAGAAAACATCTCTATGTATCATGTCAGACACAGCCTTAGTATGTCACAAAGAAAACACAATCTCTATGTATTGTGTAAGACATGTCCTTCCAACGTCACAAAGAAATCACCATCTCTGTGTATCGTGTCAGACACATGTCCTTACAACGTCACAAACAAAACACCATCTGTATGTATCGTGAAAGACATGTCCTTACAACGTCACAAAGAAAACACCATCTCTGTGTATCGTGTCAGACACAGCCTTAGTATATTGTGAAGCAAACAGCATTCCAGAAAGGACAGTAAATCCTATGCCGGTAGTTTCCCCGTTAGGTGAGCACGTGGTACAAGTACCACTGACCCAATGCTGATTGACAATAATATGCGGTGATCGGGCTGTTGATCCCCCCATGACTAAGAGGTATCTCAGCTTATCATCAGCTGAAAGTCTATCCTCTGGAACGTGAGCAACCATGTTTGAAAATATTTGAGACGCTGGGACAAACAACAACTTTTCACTTCTGCATGAGCTGCACAGACAACCGAAGTGAATATTGCTCAGCTTTCATGGGACTTCTTTCACGGCTAGCCTGCGTACATACACATGACCGACGTTCTATTGCATGAAAGATCAGACACTGTTGTCTGCTTGCCCTAACACGTCTACAGGTATCCACAATTGAATAAAGAAAAAAAATCAGTGCGTAAAACCCAGGCAAAGTTCTCATAACAGAGGGGCATTGAGACTTCAGTAACTGACGATAGTGATTGCTGAGAAATTCACGTCTTGAAGATCTCCATATCAGGCACTTTAATCTCTTCATTTTTATGCTTTATATAGCTTAGGAAGGGGCCTCTCTGACAGTAACGGCATTTGAAGAATAGCAACTTATGCGACTGGAATATTTCCTCTTCCACACACTTACAAGTCAACAAGAAACAATCATTTCACTGTTCCTTGAACAACCCAGACTTCCAGTCATACTGAAACAAAAACAGCACATCTAGGCACTGAAACAGCCAGAATCGAAGGGCGTGAAGATGGTGTTGCGACATCGTGCCACATTAGTGACTGACCACTCTTCCATAGTTTGTTCTGCAGTGTGTCTCCATAGTGCTACGCCTTGGCAGCTCGAAGACGCTCACGACACGACAGAGTTCCAAGGGATGAGAACAGGCCCTGTGTCGTCCAGGCACTGTATTGTACAGACACGCAGACCGACACAAAGACAGACCAACCATAGCATCTGGCTCCTGTGCCTGCAGGCTGCACACCAAAAATGAATGCGCCAAGGGCCTTGCTTAAGGAGCTGAGTATTCATAGACAGGTATTTATAGACAGGTACTGTTGTGTCTGAAAGTGGATTTTCCTTCTTTTCTTTCATACGCCCATCATGGTACATGCCAGGTGGTTCCAAGCGGACAGATGAAAATGAAGATAAGATAAGATAAGATAATGTTGCTTATAGCCCAGCCGACCGCAAGGGGCCACATCAGGGCTGTCACCACGTTAAAATCAACTCACAAGTCATTAAAAAAAAAACAAAAAAAAACTTTCACACATCTCTTTAAATGACATCGTCTAGAAACACACCAGAAACTTCGTTAAAAATCTTTCATTCGTAAAATCTTAAATCAGATGAAAAATGTTAATCTCTCTCAAAAACTCAAAGATCACGTCAGGCGGGACATCTCTGAACAGGATTTTCATGGACTCTGCTGTAAAATGTTTGTGTCTCACATCGTGCAAGTCCCAACACTCTAAAAGAATATGTTTCATTGTGAGTGGCACATGACATGGAATGCACCACGGCGCTTCTTCATTCTTTAAAAGGTACGAATGGGTAAAATACGAATGGCCGGTGTGCAGCCGGCACAGAACTGTTTCTTCTTTATGACCACCAGACGTAGATGGGAGGAACTCCTTAAGGTTTGGACAGATCTGAAAGAGTTTGTTATCCGTCTGTGTGTTCCAATCCTCCTGCCAGAGGTCTCTCACATAATCGTTAATTTTGGGTTTCAGATCTGAGCAAGGGATATAAATACTGGACAGTTTCTCTCTTGTGGCATTCTTGGCTAAACGATCAACCATTTCGTTACCTCCGATGCCAACATGACCAGGAACCCAAGCGAGAATAATGTTTTAACCATCCGCTTTCAACTTGCTAAAAAGCTCAAAGAAATGTAAAAGTTCTGGATGCTGAAGGTTGCGGCCAGCTATGGCCTCCAAAGCTGACAGCGAATCCGACAGAACCAGAAAGTCCCTCTTCGTAGATTGTGAAATTATTTTCAATGCCAGAACCAGAGCAGTAAGTTCAGCAGAATAGACAGAGGCATCTGGAGGTATATGTTTTAACAGTATCTGAGAAGGAGCACCAGGGCAATAGGCTGCACAGGCCACTCCATCCTCAGACTTGGAACCGTCAGTGAAAATTTTCTGACAGGATGGAAATTTTGAACAGAGGTCAGCATACAATGCCTTGTATGCCTGAGAGCTGGTGGACTCTTTACGAAAAGCTGCGAGATCAAAATGAATCTCTGGTGTGAAAAAGGTCCATGGAGGCTGATCCGGAAACTTGAAAAAATCCGACACAACTCCTAGGTCTAAACCTGCATTCCGTGCGTGAGGCTGCATACGAACACCAAACGGCGGAATACAGTTAGGGTTGTTTTCGAATTTGTTTTGAAACTGGGGGTCAAAGACACAGTCATAGGCAGGATTCTGCGGTTCTGAGAACAGTCTGATATAGTAATTTAGAGACATTTTCAGCCTGCGGTTGGACAGCAAGGGTTCACCTGCCTCTGCGTACAGGCTGTACACAGGGGTGGTGCGGAATGCTCCAAGACAGAGACGAAGCCCTTGATGATGGATAGGGTCCAAGAGTTTTAGGTAAGAGGGTCTTGCAGAGCCGTACACAGCACAACCATAGTCCAGTTTGGAACGGACCAAGGCTCTGTAGAGGTGCAGCAAAGTTTTCTTATCAGCGCCCCAGTCAGTGTGTGCTACGACCCGCAGAATATTCAGAGCTTTCTGGCAAGAGGTTTTGAGGTTTTTGATGTGGCTGAGAAAGTTGAGTTTTTGATCAAAAAGAACTCCTAGGAATTTGGCTTCTTTCACAGCTGGAATGGTGGACTTATCCAGACAAATTTCAGGATCAACAAAAAATTGACGAAAATTGTGAAAATGGATTGACTGAGTTTTGGTACGGGAGAAGGTAAACCCGTTTTCCTCGGCCCACTGTTGGATCTTGTTGACACAAAGTTGGAGTCGACGCTGTACGCTGGCATAAGAAGCTCCAACTGCGTACAGCGCAAAATCGTCAACAAACAGTGAGGACTCAGAACCCTGGCTTACAGATTTCACAATGTCGTTGATTTTAATGCTGAAAAGAGCAGGAGAAAGGATGCTCCCTTGAGGGACACCCAACTCCTGCCCATGGATGTCAGAGAGTGTGGTGCCAACACGCACCTGGAACTGTCGATCAGCCAAAAAGTTCTGTATGAACAGAGGCAGGTGACCACGGAAACCAAGTCTGTGCAGGTCCAGAAGAATTCCTGATTTCCATGTGGTATCATACGCTTTTTCGAGGTCGAAAAAGATAGCGACCACATGCTGTTTATTGACAAAGGCATTGCGGATGGTGGTTTCCAGACGGATTAGATGGTCAACTGTCAAGTGGTATTTCCGGAAACCGCACTGTTCACTGGCCAAAAGGCCATCGGTTTCCAGCTTCCACATCAGACGGGAGTTGACCATCTTCTCCATCAACTTACAGAGGCAGCTAGTCAGAGCTATTGGACGATAGCTGGAAGGGTTGGTAAGGTCCTTTCCAGGCTTTGGAATTGGAATGATCAGGGCTTTCCGCCAGGAGGGTGGAAAGCACCCTGTGGTCCAGATATGGTTGTATACTTTAAGAAGGGTCTGGAGACAGCTTTCTGGAAAATGTTTCAAAACCTGATAATGAATATCATCCAGACCAGGGGCAGAATCAGTGCAGGTTTGTAAAGCTGTTTTCAGTTCATTGATTGAAAAAGGGAGATTGTAGTCTTCAGAGTTGTCTGATGTGAAATTGTATAAAGATTTCTCTCCGAGTTGTTTTTTAAAAAGGCTGCAGATTTATTTGAAGATGAGGAGTTCTGTTGGATGGTGGAAGCCAACAGATTGGCAACAGCTTGTTTGTCAGTGACCAGAGCATCGGCAAGTTTCAAGTGATGAATGGAGGGGTTGGTGTTTTTCCCTTTGATTTTTCTGATGATGTTCCAGACTTTTTTCTTTGAAGTTTTTGATGTCAGCCCGGAGCAGAAGTTTCTCCAAGACTGACGTTTACTGTTTTTGAAAGTGTGTCTCGATTTGGCGCGGAGTTTCTGATGGGCTCGAGCGTTGGGACCTGAAGGTCGTTGGTATACCTGACGCTGAGCCCGTTTGCGAACTTTTGAAATTTGTTGGCAGTCTGAATTAAACCAGGGTGTTTTGGGCATTTGGAGTTTGTCGGAAGACATTGGAATACAGGTTTTAGCAGAGTTTATCACAGTATTGGTCAGAGATTCTACTGGGTCTGGACTCTGAAGAAAATCAGTGTCCTGGAATTCTTTCAAAATATTGGTGGCAAAAAGATTCCAGTTGGCCTTCTTATAATTAAGATGTTGTGAGACAGAGATGTTTTCAGTTAATAAGGGTTTTAAAAGAACAGGGAAATGGTCACTTCCGTGCAGATCGTCATGGACAGACCACTCATAGTCCAGGACCAGCGAGGGGTCACAAATCAACAAATCTAAACACGAAAGTGAACCTGTGGAAGAGTGGAGGTAAGTTGGAGATCCATCGTTAAGACAACATAAATCAAAGTCAGAAAGGACATCCTCAAGAAGCAGACCTCTGGATGACGAACTGACACTACCCCAAAGAGGATTGTGACCATTAAAGTCACCCAACAGCAAAAAAGGTCGAGGAAGTTCTCCGATCAGACTGACAAGGTCCTGACGACAAACCGGGACAGAAGGTGGCAGATAAAGTGAACAAATTGTTATAGTTTTATGGAGAGTGACTCTCGCAGCTACAGCCTGAAGGGGGGTAGTCAGAGCGACAGGACTAAACAGCAAAGTTTTATGTAAAAGAAGGGCAACACCACCTGACAGTCCCAATGTGGATGGTTGTGCAGGTTTAGAAAGAATATTAAAGCCAGAAAGAGTGAAGGTCTTCTGGCTTTGAATTTTAGTTTCCTGAAGAGCCACGACGGAAGGTTTTACAGTTTGACACAGAAGTTGCAGCTCCTCAAAATTTGAATTTAGGCCACGGATATTCCAATGGATTAGTTTACTACTATCCATGGTGCAGAGGATGAACAGGAGAGAAGTCAGGTCATCTCCTCGTCAGCGTTCAGTGGAGCAAATTTATTGCTTAGTTTCACTGGACTGTTTGGGTCTTCAGACCTGCTGGCAGACTTGCCCACAGGTGAAGAAGGTCTGGATTTTGGAGATGGTGGAGGTTTCTTCCTCATCTCCACCATCTCCACACTTGCTTGAACTCCTTGCCCGCACGGGCACTGCTCGAGGAAGTTCGAGGCGGGAGGCCTGGCTTTTTCATCTGCCCAGCAGCAGATGGAGTAGACTGCTGGGCAGTCTGAGGGGTGGCGGATTTTTTGCCTCCACCAGGGGCACCCACTTTGGGTTGGGAGGCGGTGGACTTGCTTCCACCAGAGCTTAACGGTCTTTCTTGCAATGTCTTGGTGAAAGTAAAATCGTCAGTCTGGCAGCAGACTGAACGGGTGGAAACTTTCTTTATAGCGGAAGCATAAGAAGACACTGTTGACGTCTGACTGCCAACAATCTGTTTGCGGGCCTCAAAAAACGAAATTTTCTTTTCAGTCTTCACTCTTTGGATGGTGGACTCCTGAACCCAAACAGGGCAGTTGCGTGAAGAGGAGGGGTGGTCGCCACCGCAGTTCGCACAATGAGCCGGGTCTTTACACGGCCCATCATGGGTTGCCTTGCAACAAACGCCACACACCTCCTGCCCAGAACAGCGGTCTCTGACATGTCCAAACTTCTGGCATTTGAAACACCTCAACGGGGATGGGACATACAGTTGGACACGTACATTTAAGTACCCGACTTTAATGACCGGAGGCAGCACAGGGTTGCAGAATGTCAGAAAGAGGGTGTTGGTGGGCACTCTTTCTGCACCTTTTTTGACTGTCACCCTATGCACCTCTGTCACACCTTGGGACGCAAGTTCTGTCTTGATCTCCGCTTCCGAGACACCTTTCAAATCCGGGCACTGAATAACCCCTTTGGTCGAATTTAACTGCTTATGGGGGGTCACCCAGATCTCTCTGTCCACGAGTTTTGTTGCCCTCAGCAGCTGCTCCGATTGCCTCTTTGATCTGCACTGGACGAGGAAAGTGCCATTCCGTAGCCTTTTCACTGACTGAGGGTCACCTGCTAGACCCTGAAAGCCCTTCTGAATAGCAAAAGGACTCAGAGCAGAAATAGGCTTTTCCTGCTCTGTCCCTTCAACCACAAGCCAGGAAGCCCAAAAACCTGTCCTCTGTCTCGTCTCCATATCCGAGTCACTGTCGGAATCGTTATGACTAGAAACGGGGTCCACTGCCTTCCTCTTCTTTATGGGTGGTGTGATTTTGGATAAAGCCATGATTAATGTTTAGAAATTTCGTCTCTCCCTTACCCACCCACCATGGAGTCCAACTAAGGGGCCAGGGCCAAGAACTCATTGTCTTGACCCCTTCCAGGCTTCAGGAGAGATATACGACAAACAGAAGCCTACTGACCCTGTCCCCCATGATCATGCCCAACTCCCGGGAACAGAGAGCTGAGCACTGCAGGGGTTACCTTGGCCAGTCAGAGAACTGCCTGTCTTGACCCAGCCCCACGAAGGGGAAGCCGATTGATACACCCGGGCCAGAGTGTACCTCCTGTCTAGGAGAGGTCCAAGCCAAAGTGATGTGTTGAGGGCGTTGGCCCTCTCAATCACCAGGATCTCATCCCCCTCCGTCACAGGTCGCACCGCACGGCAAACGCGGCGGATCTTAAGACCACAGAGAGAAAAAGAGTGTGCAAAAGAAGGCTTGAAAGGGAGACGAAGAAAGAAAAGAACCGTTAAGAAAGGCAGAAGACAGAATAGGAAAAAGGTGGGTTACTATTTGTCTGGGCCCTCACTCCTAACCTTTCTGACATGGGAGACCCTACCAGGGGCATCAATTCCTACCACGTAATGCTTGGCCAGTCAGCAGCTTGGCTATACAGGCCTAGAAGCATTGACAACAACTAACCATCTAGTCGAGTATTGATGCCCCCGTCAGCAAAGCCTAAAAGATCACTGGACCACGCAAGCCCTCCGCCACGGCAAGGTTGCAACCCCCGGAGGGCGGGACAGAGGAGCTAGAAAGCCAAAGAGGTGGGTGTGGGCTGGGGTCGAAAGGGGTTTGGGGTCCGGTACTTCACACACACATACACGCACACACACGCGCATGCGCACTCACACACTCACTCACACACGCCCGCACGTGCACGCACACATACACACACAGTCGCAACGTTAGGGCACTGTGGATGGTGTAGTGCGGTGGCTCCGTTTGTAAATGTCTAAGGGCTATTATATTTTTGCGACTGTGTTATTAAAATAGTTCTTTAGACACCAACCACAATTCCCCACTCTCCACCTTTTCTTCCAAAGAAATAAAACAAAAGAGTGAGTCAGGAAACAAAATTATTATTGAATCAAAAGAATGTTTGTGATGATGATGATGATGATGATGGATTAAACAATACACAACACAATACTCACTGTACGGGGACTAGACACCACGCATACAAACATATAATATATACTGCTTAGCTAGTGACGTCTTCTTCGCTTTAACTTGTAGCGTTCAGAGGATTGACAAGTGCCACAGGATTCACGACGTCACAGATGATGACAGTAATGTTCACAAGCATTGAAATGATGGCACGTAGATCTTAAAGACAATGGTACGAGAGAATATATAAATCGTCCTAAAACAATGTCTCTGAGCACATTTAGAAGATACAGCACAAACAAATCTTGAAGAAACTCAAATTACAATATTGATAGTCCAGCACAAATCCAGAATAGAACAGACACTGACACAAGGAATAAAGCGGAGATAAAAACTCTCTTGCACAACAAGAAAACTTGGTCAGCTTCACTCGTCAGATGTTCACGATGATTCGATGCAAGATACGAAGAAGACCTATTGCACAATGTCCAAAATTAAGTTAGGTAGGCTCTAGCCGAGACGTGACAACTTAATGTGAATCAACGAATACAGTAGGTAAATGGCACAAACAGAATAGGCTTCTACTCTGTCAGCGTAGTGATGTTGTAGACGAAACTCACATCCAGTCGTATGGCTCAACAAAAGCAAATCCATAAAAAACTGATATGACACGAAAACTCTGTGGCTAATATTTTCTGCTTGAGTTTGACGTCTGTTGGTTGGAGATACTTCATTGATCGTGAGAATGAAGAAGATGAAGAGAATGATCAATTAGGAAAATACGTAGATCGTAACAGCAGCAAGGACAAAAGGCAAAACCAAACCTCAAACATCCTGGGATGTCCCGAAAGAATATTTGCAACAGCGTTGAAAACAATGTCTTGCTCTCTGTCCAGAATCGGGGAAATCGTGATGGTATTGCTTAAGTGCACTAAGTTGATGTATTATAGTTGGGATCAACACGCCAAGGTTATCTCTGCATTCATACACGCATATGCGCACTCACGCACCCACCAAACATTCACCTCTCTCTGGGAATGGGATGTCACACATTCGTTTCTTTCCTAACACGACTGAGAACAAGAAATACAATTTCTATGTTACGTATAATTACGCATGAACAATCCAATCACACAAAATGGAATAATCAAAAACATAAAAGATCAATACTTCCTAATCCAGGGATATAATAAAATGGCTTCTTACATGGCCAGGTTTCCACACACACAACTACACTTTCACACAACACCACAGTTCTTGAACAAGTCACTTCAAGTTTTTCTTTAGCACTGGATAATGGTGACACCCTTGGTTGACTGGCTCCAGGTTTCAGGACTGGGTCTTTGTGGTCGTCTGTGGGAACTCGACGTAGAAATCTTCTTCTTCGTCTCTTTCACCCACCTCTGGGTTTGAAACTCAGTCTTTTCTCTTCCAGCTTGCCTTTTATCCTAAGACCTTGCTGTCACTTCTGTCTCCCAGACCACGTTTCTCTCAACCCTTCTCTGTCCTGCCCACTCTTCTCACCTCTCTCCTCTGTTGTTCTTTCCCTTGTGGTGTTCTTCTCCTCTCTCTGTCATGTTGTTCTCCCTCAGTTTATATAGGTATGGACACAAAGGATTTCCCTTCAGGTCATATCTTTGTCCACATCGCTTCTCCATCACCTTGTTCACAAGTACACTGAATTCTCCTTTCGCCACGTTCTTCCACGCATCAGCATTTACACACTCCCTAATTGCTTAGCAAACAGCCACTTGGCATCAAATGGATATAGAAAATTCATGCCGACACTGGGAGCCACTTCAACACAGTAATTAACCTAGAGAAAGCTACGACAACAACGTCAACACGCATTCAACCAGCCTGACAAAGCCTCAACACAGTGCCCTACGGCAATACCATCTGAACGAGCCCAAGACTCCTGCTCTTCAAGGTCTGTTTACAAAGCAACCTCAGCTGACTGAGTATTTAGCACCCACTCGATGCTCCAAGGTCCTAGTGGTTACAGTTCCCTCCTTTTCGCTATCGGGAAGGTTCGAACTCGGGAGGGTCCTCATGAGCTTAGGTGCCATCTGACACTTGACCACTTCAACCTCCTTGACACAGATCGACCGTGTGCGCTAGACGAAGGCGTATTGCTAATTGGCCCATTACCTATTTCTCTACCACTCACGTCATTCTTTGCTTCTAAGTGCTTAATTAAGGCCTTTTGTGAGAGGTTTCGCTCCCTTGACACTCTCAGAAACTACAATGGAAGACTGTTAGATATCACTACGTAGTGTTATTTCATACCCCGGCAACCAAACGACTATAACAGAGACTTTAGCGGGATATGGCGGTGTACAAAATAATAAAATAGCATTATTTGAAATATTCAACATTATATTTTATATGGTGGTACATACACGGACTTGGGTCCTGGAAAGAAAATAGATACGACTTATTTTATAGCGTGGAGCAAAGTAATTCTGAAACAAAATGACGTCTTCAAAACACACACGTCATAAGTTTGTGACCCACACACATACACACACACACACACCTACACACACACTCACATACACACGCGCATGCGTGTGCGCGCACACACACACACACACATTCAAACACACACAATACACACACACATATATACAACCCCCCCCCCCACACACACACACACACAACCACCACACAACACAGCACAGCACACAATACAACACGCCCACACAACACAACACAAAACACACCCACACCCATCCACACACACAACACAGAAACCACGAGAGTACAGAAGTCCTCTCCATCAGGGCATGCTACCGAGCGCTCGCTCTGACCTGTGGGGAGCACGTGGTAGTAGTACAGCACCGGGTGCAGGAAGTTGCCCACATGAGCGCGCCAGGGCTTGGGGTTGGCACGGCCCCTGGCGAGGGTGTCTTTGCCAGGGGCGGAGAAGTTGACGCCATACTGCAGCACGATCGCCAGCACGCGGGAGGACGCCGCACGCCCCGTGTACCTGGGGAGCTCGGCCAACAACTCGATGGGGAACTCCTCAAAGTAATCGAACGTTTTCCCGTCCCTGGCGAGCGCGCGCGCACGCACATACACACACACACACACGCACGCACGCACGCACACACACAAGCACACACTCACACACAAGCACACACACATAAGCGCGCGTGCGCACACACACACACACACAAGCGCGCGCACACACACACACACACACACACAAGCAAACACACACACACACACCAACACACACACACACGGATCGTTTAAAATCATGTTTGGGCCATTGTTGCCCCTCATGGAAGGGATGCATATATACAAACATTTGTCGTCCAACCTGAGAGAGAGAGAGAGAGAGAGAGAGAGAGAGAGAGAGAGACAGAGACAGAGACAGAGACAGAGAGAGAATGGCAGACAGAGAGAGAGACAGAGAGACAGAGACAGATAGAGAATGGCAGACAGACAGAAGACAGACAGACAGAGATGGAAGCAGAGACGGAGAAACAAAAACAGAGGGACTGAGAGAACGATAACGACAGAAACAATTTCAGTTTTTATAAACATCTTTTTATGATATTTTACGACCATGAAAAATGAATCTCCATCGCAAAAATGAATCTTCAACGCAAAAGAGTTCGACCAATCAAATTGGAAAAACACACATGTTCCCTGAACACAAACTGAGGACCAAAACCTGTTTGCAAACACACTTTGCGAACCTCTTGAAACACAGTTTCTGAACATGTGTTTGTGCGGTTCAGATGCAAACTTGTTCGTAGTCTTCTCAAACATAGTTTGTGCGGTTCAGATGCAAACTTGTTCGTAGTCTTCTCAAACATAGTTTGCAAACTTATTGTTCGCCCTGTTAAGCATGGGCTTAAGGAATCCACTTTAGCTTCCTAGCTAACTTTCTGTGCGTGAACATGCTCCAAGTACGAGCAGTTAATTGATAAGTTATGGCGATGGGAGCAGCCCGGAACTCGGTGACATCAGTTACATGAATGACATACGATTAGCCAATCAGTGTATGTAACAACAATGTTCTCTCTCTCTCTCTCTCTCTCTCACACACACATGGTGAAGTCCAGTTCCTTCTTCCGTCCTTCTCATCCCCCCCCCCCCCCCCCCCTGCCAATCTGCACCCCTTCCCTTCCCTCTTCCGTCCAACTACGAAATGGTTCGAGTTTTCTCGATGTGAAAAAATGATCAGAGAGGGAGAGGGACAGAGGGGAGAGAGAGAGAGAGAGAGAGAGAG
Organism: Conus canariensis; assembly: GCA_033310375.1. Taxonomy (NCBI): domain Eukaryota; kingdom Metazoa; phylum Mollusca; class Gastropoda; order Neogastropoda; family Conidae; genus Conus; species Conus canariensis. The sequence goes on from CM065715.1 coordinate 93,192,086, forward strand.
AGAGAGAGAGAGAGAGAGAGAGAGAGAGAGAATGGAAGGGATGGGAGATCAAAGAAATTATGTTCAGTTCTCCCTCAATTTTCGCTACCTCGTCACAAGATTACGACAAACAAAAACATCAAATGAAAAAACAAAAAACGAAAAATTACACACACACACACACGTACACACACACACACACACACCACAGACACAGACACACAGAGAAGAAAAAATGCATAGGAGTTTCCCGAACAGACAAGAGAATGGTCCACAAAGACAGAAAAATGAGAGAGACAGAGAGAGAGAGAGAGAGAAAGAGAGAGAAGGGGTGGGGTGGGGGTGCGGAAGGGGAAGTCAACGCAACAGGCAGTTGCAGAGAATGACAGAACAGTGGAAATGACAAACACAGAACTTCCAGAAGTCAAGTAAGCTGTTTGCACTGAAAGAGTCTCCAGCAATTCCACACACACAAACTGATTTTCTAGACGACACTGAGGTTTGTTATTACATACACACTCTGACTGAGATTTGCCTGGACCTCCTCTTGCTGAGCTTCTTCCCGTTCCATCTGACTAAACGCCCGACTGCTTCTTGACTCAAAACTGCCACCAAGATTCTGCTTTGCTACAGATGCCGTGAAGCAGTGGTATACACAGGATCAACATCGCCAGGCTTGCCGGCTTTGAGGTTTCAGGCGTTTGTCCTATCAAAGGCAATTCCTTACGGTATTGTCTGGCCCTGGCTGGTTCATAACCAGGGCTGAGTGAGCAATGGGGGTCAAGTGGAACCACACAGCCCAGTTTTACCCCCTAGTGAAGGCATATCTCTGACAAATGTCGCTCCAATTTTCTGAACGCGCTGTATCTCTGATTGATGCTGGGATGTATTATGAAATGAAACGTAGAGTACAGCCCTGACATGTAAGTCAGATTAGAACCAAATTCCAGGGTAGTATCTGTCCCCTCATTATGATTTTAAAAAATCAATATACAAATAAACACACAAAATATGGGGTGCAAGTGTAATGCTTATTTAGTACATAATGCGAAACAGACGAGCGAGTCTTCGACCAGTATGTGTTCTTCAGACGCTACACACACACTGTCACCGATCGGCGGTACTAAATCAGTACGTCCACGTGTTTAAGAGTGGTGTGGATTCAAGATATAGAGCGTGTGCGCGTATGCGTGCGAGTGTTGTGTGTGTGTGTGTGTGTGTGTGTGTGTGTGTGTGTGTGTGTGTGTGTGTGTGTGTGTGTGTGTGTGTGTGTGTGCGTGCGTGCGCGCGGGGTAAGACTGGGGTTTAGTTAGCTGGGGTTAGGCTAAGTTCCTCAGGGTTAGGTAGTAGGGTTAGGCTAGGTAGGGGGCAGGTGAAGATGGACATACAGTATTTTTGCCTTCCAGTCTTCATTTGTTGAGGGTGTGGTAGGAGGAAGTTGGTTTCGTTCCCGACTGTTACCCTTTTATTACTTTGGTTCTACACCAGAGAAGGCGGGGCAGGATATCGGCTGTTGTTGTGTTGTCACGTCTGTGAGTTGTTGTGGTAAATTGTCGTGTTGTTGCACGAGCAACAACTAGTCCGTTGGTCAGGCGTGTCAGCTCTGCGGAGGGATACACTGCTCTGACCAATCGTTGTTTTGTGTGGTGAGTAGAGTTCGCTTGATTCCGACCAGGGCAGAATGCGTTGGGGTAGCTTCACTTCGGTCCCTGGTGTTCGTCGGAGTGGACGTACTCCTTGTAGGTGCGGCGGCAGCGCCGGTAGTTTTTGAAGAGTGACTTCGAGTCATATAGTTAGTGCCAGGTCCTCGTCGGGTTTGGGTGCCCTTGGCCTGTGCTGAGTCGGTGTCGTCCTTGTTGGCAGCCACTGTCAGCCAGTTGCAGAACTGGTGTGGTTGATCGTCTGTATGTCCAGGTTGGTGATCTGTTAGGTTCGTTGTGCTGTAGTTCGTTGTGTTGTCTTGTATTATGGCGAGTTGTACTGTAGTTGTCTCAGGTTGGGATTAGTTGTATGGTGTTCGTTGCGTATACTGGTTGTCTGGTATGATGTTGTCTTGGTTCCGTGATTGGAATTTGTTGTCAGCCGGTTTGTGTTGTTACCTCTTTTCGGTATATTCTGTAAGTAGTGTACATAGTGGTTCCTGAGTTCGATTGTCATGTGACAGTTTGGCTAGACAATGTGGGTTCGATTATAATAACCGTTGATGGGCGGTGATGTAGATATTGTTTGTGGTTTGTCTAGGTTAATTTCCGTGTGTTCAATGAGAGGGTAATACGAGGTTGCTTTTTGTTGAGGATCATAATATGAGTCAGGTGCGGATGTGTCTGCGTGAATCATAAAGGGATTGTGCTCAATTTCAGTCATAAATAATAATAGTTCGTTGAAATTGATTTACGATTCCGTAGTTGACCTGCACAGCATTGGAATCGGTTAACTGTGTAGTAGGGCTAAGGCCAATTTGTGGTCGAGTGGTTTACACTGGGGTACGGTCGTAACCATTCAACTTATATTGGTGTCTTTTCACTTTCGTTACGAGTCAGGGTTCTCGACGCGGGTGTCGTGCGCGTGCGGACTGTATCTGTGACGTTCGCATTTGGTACAGGACAGTGAGTCCATATGGTTAGAAGTTTTGTAAGAAAGTGACAGTCGTCACACGTGCAGGGATGTATGTATTTGTGACAGAACGGGGTTGGAGAAAGATATCTTAGGTTGTGGGGAGGCAACCCAGTTATGAATTTTAGTAAGCAGAAAGAAGGGAAAGGTAAAGTTTAAGGCGAGTAGCTTAGCAGTTGATAGGATAAAAACGGATGATGTGCAGCATGTAATATTGTATGAAGTGTGGTTGTGTTGGCATAACAAGGATTAACCACTGGGTTATCTGACAAAAGATGACATGAGAGTGAGGTGCTGGATGGAAATTTTGTCTAACAAATCATGTTGTTTTTGATATATGATTATAATTGACAGTGCAAAGAGGGGTAATAATGTGAAGGATTGTGGCTGCGAGCCGATTCTCTTGTGTGAACATGCTGGAACTGTGAACCGCTAAAAATTAAGGGTTTTTTTTTTTGTTTTTTTTTTCCCTCTGAGAGATGTGCATTACTACTGGTTATTGTGTGGAGACATTTCCTTGTGAAAATGGCCATTTCCTAGATTATTTAGTATGTCCTAAGGGGGCCCATGGAGTCCGTGTTGGTTCGCTTAGATTGGTTTATTTCTCCGAGAATTGGGTGTGATTCATAATTTCATATGTAGTTGCGTGGATTGGCTCAGGGAGAGTATTGTTTTACCGCTGTTGTAAGGGTTGGCAGGAAATGGGTCTGATAACCCCAAAGTGAGTAATGGGTTGGGGGATGTGTTCGAAATTCAAGGGGTCACTCTCATGCCCGAGTGGGAAGTAGGCAAGGGAGATGGAGAGTTACAGCTTTACCAAGTAGCCTATGTGCCTTGATGACTCGGGTAGTAGCAACATTACAGTAGGGGCCTACAGTTGTGTCAGCAGGTATCCTGTTCCGTCCTGAGGCTGGGGCCAGACCACCGCAGTCTACTGCCGCGTGCCGGCAGGTGAGCGGCGCTTTCCAGGGCCTGCTGTTTTCCCGGGAGAGGGAGACCACCCAGGCCGTCTGCCTTCTGTGGGGCAGCTCTCCTCCGGCTACCGGTGCTCTTCCGGGAGTTCTCCGGCACTGGTTCCTCGTCCCGGTTTAGGCGTCCTGTGAGAGGGCGCTGCACCAGGCCTTTTTTCCCACCCTTGGTGTCCGGCGGGGCCTTCAGAGGAGGAGGTGTCCTACGAGCCCCGGACCCGTCGAGAGGGCGTCTGGTGTGTGTGCTTTGGGTGTCGTGCCCATCGCGGGGAGGAGTCAGACTGCGGGAAGCCACGGTCAGCGCCGGGGTGCAGAGTCTTCGGGGAGGGTGTCGGCCCGCGGAGGAGCCACGGTCAGCGCCGGGGTGCAGAGTCTTCCGGGGAGGTGTCAGCCTGTGAGGGGCCACGTACAGCGCCGAGGACTGGAGCTTTCCGGGCCGGGATGGGTTGTCCCATGTTTGTGGTAGAAGGGGTGTTAGCGTTAGGCAGTAGGGTTAGGGGTGTTAGCTACTGCCTCCTTTTAGGACGTAGTGGCCAGCACAGTGTAGGGTACTGGTCGTTGCCTCCCTTAGGGACGCAGCGATCAGTGCAGTAGTGGTCCCGGGTTAAAAGAGAAGGGTGAGTCCCGGGGAGAGGTGTGGGTGGTAGCAGTAGTTAAGAGATTAGAGTCCCTTTGGTGAATCCTTGTCCCTAGTAGTTAGTCACCACGTGTGCGGGCTATCGCTGTGTCCCCAGGTCACAGTGATATACCGCAACTGGTGTTTTAGGTTAGGTTAGGGTCTTCCGGGTCTTTATCGTTAGAGAAGGGTGAGTCAGCGGGAATTAGGATACTTGTGTGCAGTTGTAGATGTGCGTGAGTGGTGGCGCCATGGAGTGTGTGTGAAATAAAGAAGCGTGCGTGATTGTAAAACTGTGTTAGTGTGCTGTGTTGTCTGACCTAGTGTGTGATAGGCGTGGGTAAGGGTGGTAGGGCCGTCCGGCTTAGCGACCGTGACACTTTGGTGGAGATGCGGGGTACATAAGCGGTTCTGGGTAGGTGATAGGTAGCTAGGAGGGAGGTAGGGGGGTGTTGTGTCCGGTGTGTACGTTGTGTGAAATGTAAGCGGGTGGTTGGTGGGAGCGTACCAGTACCCTGGGAGGTGGTACGTAGTGTCCCTGTTCACGTCAGGCAGGTTTCCATTGGCATTGGGCAGGGCACTTGTGTTGGTGTGAATGGGTTGGCGCTACCGAGTGAGTGAGGTATGAATGGTCAATAAACATTGAGTGGTTGTTGGAAGTGTGAGTGATTACACCGTACAGTGTAGGTGAGGTGCCGGAGGGTACCAGGTGTCTTTTGTGTCCCTTACATGTGGTATACCCCAGTGAGTAGGTAGAGTGGTACCCGGCCCGTGACTGTGCACGCTGTGTGCTCGGATATCCTGTGGGGATTAAGGGCAGAGTAAGCCCAGGTGACTGTGTGGGAAGCACGAGGGTGCGCAGTGTTGTGGCATAGGGTATGCTGTGAGTGCACCTGGACTTGAGGGGTGCAAGTGCACTGTGATCGTGTGGGTACGGCCTACCAGAGACAGTGAAGCCTGTGACTGTGGGTAACTGGTGCGCATGCACAGTGGACGGTGGACACACGGTGTCACGTGGTTCAGTCCGTGACCAGACAGTGCATTGGTAGTATTGTATGGGTTGGACCCATGTGGGTATATGTATGAGGTACACAAGTGTGGGTGGAGTTATGCTTGGTGCGTGACACATTGAGAGTTGTGTACTTGTGCTGAGTTGCTTCACGGGCTAGTGCGTAGTCAGGAACCTCCAGTTGCGCTCAGATCGCATACTGTCCGTTGCTAGTTCTGTGGTGGTAGGGGTACCCTATGTCTAAACACACCCGAGCCCATCCGCAGTACGACCCCGATAGTGTCATGGATCCACAGGCCCCTACGGCGGATACCAAACTTAAGGTTAGTGACCAGGATGCGGGGGTGGATCAAGAACAGGGGACGGGGGCTTATGCAAAGTTTGCCAAGTTGGGAGCGGCGATGGGTTTAGCTGGGGGAGACCTCGCCAAGTTCGTCACAGACTCAGTACGTAATGAGGGTGAGAAGACGGCGAGAGAAGCAGAATTGGAGCTCCGGATGGAGGAGAAAGTGAGGCAGAAGATGAAGGATGAGAGGGAGCTAGAAATGCAGCGGACGCAGATTGAAGAGAAGGCTGCTAGGCATAGGGAGCTAGAGATGCAGCAGAGGAAGATAGAAGAGGAGAAAGCTGCTAGGCAGAGGGAGCTAGAGATGCAGCAGAGGAAGATAGAAGAGGATAAAGCTGATAGACAGAGGGAGCTAGAAATGAAGCAGAAGAAGATTGAAGATGAGAAAGCAGCGAGACAGATGGAACTGGAACTGCAGAGGAAGAAGATGGAGGAAGAAAGGGCAATAAGGGAAATAGAAGCTCAAGCACGGCAAGCCGAGTTAGATCTCAAGAGACGAAGGGATGAAGCCGAGTTAGAGGCAAGAGAGCGAGAGCTAATCATACAAGAGAGACAGGCCTTAGATGAAGCAGCGCATAGGAAACGCTTGATTGAGGTGGAGGAAACGAAGCATGTCCACCTTGAGCCGTTAGGAGAGAACGACGACGTGGACGCTTTCATCGCCCAATTTGAGCGTGTAGCCCAGATGTGCAAGTGGAGTAAGACCTCATGGCCCACACGTCTGATGTCTCTGCTGAGAGGAAAGGCTAGAGAAGCAGTGATGCGGTTAAGCGCGGATGAGTTAGGCGACTATGATCAGATAAAGGGCGCCCTGTTAAGCCACTTCAGGCTAGATGCTGAGGCCTACCGGGAAAAGTTCAGGAGCATCAAGAAGGACGCTGCTGAGACTTTTGGCCAGATGCTGGGAAGGATGAAGCGGTGGTTTTCCCTCTGGTGTGCGGCAGCGGGCAAGGATGAGAGTGTGGCAGAGGACGTAAAGGATCTGCTGTTCCAAGAACAGTTTTATCAGCTATTGTCTCCAGAGTTCACGATCGAGGTCCGGAAGACATGCCCGAAAACTGTGGGACAACTTGCAACAGAAGCTACTGTTTTGGCAGAGGCCAAAAGACTGGGGAGGAAGGCGAGGCAAGACCGAACAGTTAACCAGCCCAACCTGGGTAATACACGTGAAACAGCAGGGAGCCAGCCCGCAGGGAGGTCCCAACAAAGTGATGGTGCACTACAGCAGCTGAACAGGAGATCAGAAGGGCCTAGATCGACCATAGTTTGTTTCAACTGCAAGAAGCCAGGCCACATCGCTAGGAAATGCCCTGAGCCCCATTCTGTTGGAGCTGTGCATTGCTGTGACCAGCCCCAAGCTCGAGTAGTCCCTACGTTGTGTCGCCCATGCGCTGAGCAGCGGTACGAGCCTGCGTGCATTGTAGAAGTTAACGGGTCTCCGGCCAATGGATTACGGGACACTGGTGCCGGACACACCGTAGTGGCCAAGTGGTTAGTACCGGCAGATGCGTACACAGGAGAGACAGTCCCAGTAGTGTTGGCTGAATCCAGGTGTAGGTCTGTGTTGCCTGTGGCGGTAGTAGAGTTGAAGTCACCATTCATCGCGGGGAAGTTGGAGGTTTTGGTCATGAATAGCCCTGTGCAGGAAGTCCTGATCGGAAACTTCGCAAAGAGAGTAGGAGATCCCGGTTGGACACGTGTGCCTGTATACGCAGACCCGGCGCTAGTAGGGGCAGTGCAGACACGCGCGCAGAGAGCCAGGGAGCAGCAAGAACCTGTACCACTGCCCGTCGAGGAATGTATTCTGAACACCTCTACCCAGCAGTTAATTCAGATGCAGGACCAGGATGAAACATTGAGGAAGGCTCGGAGTGCATGTGAAGCGGGGACGCGCTTCCACACCAAGTTTGGAAGAGTCGAGTACGCTCGGAAATCTGGTGTACTGGTCCGGCGGTTTGAGGGTCCCAAGGACGTAGCGAGTCAGATCTGCGTCCCAGCTGAACTACGGACCACGGTGATGAAGCTAGGCCACGACGTACCCATGTCTGGTCACTTAGGTACCACCCGAACCAAGGAGCGAGTTGGTCGCCATTTCTATTGGCCAGGCATGCATGCTGACATTCGTCGGTACTGCCAGTCATGCGTCCAGTGTCAGCGTACAGTGGATAAGGGAAGAGTCTCAAGAGTTCCCCTTGTAAGGATGCCACTGATGCGCAGGCCCATGCAGATACTGAGAGATCGGTGGTTGCAACCCGAGAGGCAAGAGCTCTGCACAGCTACAGAGTACGTCGTCAACCTAAGGAACAAAATAGCTAAGACGTGCAAGTTGGCAAAGGAGAACTTGGCAACGGCAGCTTGCAGGTACAAGCGGCATTTTGACTTGACGGCGAAACCCAAGAAGATAGCTGTGGGGTCTAGAGTACTAGTGGGAGGATCACAAGGTGGGCACTGCAGCTACAGGCATTCCAGTTTACGGTGCAGGCAGTGTCTGGAAGTGACAATGTGGCGGCAGACTTCTTGAGTCGATTGACAGAGAGAGAGAGAGAGAGAGAGAGAGAGAGAGAGAGAGAGAGAGAGAGAGAGAGAGAGGAAACCTGAGGGTTCCATTAACCTGTGTCGTGAGAGGTTGACATTGTCGAAGCTATGCATGTGTTATTATCTTTGGTAGAGAATGGCGTAGCAAAGTGTTACTGAAGGTGTGGTATTTATGGCACGTGTTACACAGCAGTTGTGCGTAATCAGAGCCCCCTCAGTTATGGAATTTATATGTAGTGCGTAGTGTAACGGCTGCCCATAAGTGCCTGCGTTAAGGTCGTGCGAGGCAGAGTTAGTCCAGGTTGATTAATGTAACCTGTGGTTGTTGATGTATTTAAAGGTTGATGTTGTTGGGATGGAAGTTTTGGAGAGCATCAAAAGTAACAGTAGGACAGAATGAGTGATAGAGAATTGGAGTGTCATAGGTAGGGTGTGGTTAAAACGCCGATCGAGTGAGAAGTTGTTGTTTGTTTTAACCTGTAGTTAAAACTTAGGCAGGGGGGTATGTCACCGATCGGCGGTACTAAATCAGTACGTCCACGTGTTTAAGAGTGGTGTGGATTAAGATATAGAGCGTGTGCGCGTATGCGTGCGAGTGTGTGTGTGTGTGTGTGTGTGTGTGTGTGTGTGTGTGTGTGTGTGTGTGTGTGTGTGTGTGTGTGTGCGTGCGTGCGCGCGGGGTAAGACTGGGGTTTAGTTAGCTGGGGTTAGGCTAAGTTCCTCAGGGTTAGGTAGTAGGGTTAGGCTAGGTAGGGGGCAGGTGAAGTAGGACATACAGTATTTTTGCCTTCCAGTCTTCATTTGTTGAGGGTGTGGTAGGAGGAAGTTGGTTTCGTTCCCGACTGTTACCCTTTTATTACTTTGGTTCTACACCAGAGAAGGCGGGGCAGGATATCGGCTGTTGTTGTGTTGTCACGTCTGTGAGTTGTTGTGGTAAATTGTCGTGTTGTTGCACGAGCAACAACTAGTCCGTTGGTCAGGCGTGTCAGCTCTGCGGAGGGATACACTGCTCTGACCAATCGTTGTTTTGTGTGGTGAGTAGAGTTCGCTTGATTCCGACCAGGGCAGAATGCGTTGGGGTAGCTTCACTTCGGTCCCTGGTGTTCGTCGGAGTGGACGTACTCCTTGTAGGTGCGGCGGCAGCGCCGGTAGTTTTTGAAGAGTGACTTCGAGTCATATAGTTAGTGCCAGGTCCTCGTCGGGTTTGGGTGCCCTTGGCCTGTGCTGAGTCGGTGTCGTCCTTGTTGGCAGCCACTGTCAGCCAGTTGCAGAACTGGTGTGGTTGATCGTCTGTATGTCCAGGTTGGTGATCTGTTAGGTTCGTTGTGCTGTAGTTCGTTGTGTTGTCTTGTATTATGGCGAGTTGTACTGTAGTTGTCTCAGGTTGGGATTAGTTGTATGGTGTTCGTTGCGTATACTGGTTGTCTGGTATGATGTTGTCTTGGTTCCGTGATTGGAATTTGTTGTCAGCCGGTTTGTGTTGTTACCTCTTTTCGGTATATTCTGTAAGTAGTGTACATAGTGGTTCCTGAGTTCGATTGTCATGTGACAGTTTGGCTAGACAATGTGGGTTCGATATAATAACCGTTGATGGGCGGTGATGTAGATATTGTTTGTGGTTTGTCTAGGTTAATTTCCGTGTGTTCAATGAGAAGGTAATACGAGGTTGCTTTTTGTTGAGGATCATAATATGAGTCAGGTGCGGATGTGTCTGCGTGAATCATAAAGGGATTGTGCTCAATTTCAGTCATAAATAATAATAGTTCGTTGAAATTGATTTACGATTCCGTAGTTGACCTGCACAGCATTGGAATCGGTTAACTGTGTAGTAGGGCTAAGGCCAATTTGTGGTCGAGTGGTTTACACTGGGGTACGGTCGTAACCATTCAACTTATATTGGTGTCTTTTCACTTTCGTTACGAGTCAGGGTTCTCGACGCGGGTGTCGTGCGCGTGCGGACTGTATCTGTGACGTTCGCATTTGGTACAGGACAGTGAGTCCATATGGTTAGAAGTTTTGTAAGAAAGTGACAGTCGTCACACGTGCAGGGATGTATGTATTTGTGACAGAACGGGGTTGGAGAAAGATATCTTAGGTTGTGGGGAGGCAACCCAGTTATGAATTTTAGTAAGCAGAAAGAAGGGAAAGGTAAAGTTTAAGGCGAGTAGCTTAGCAGTTGATAGGATAAAAACGGATGATGTGCAGCATGTAATATTGTATGAAGTGTGGTTGTGTTGGCATAACAAGGATTAACCACTGGGTTATCTGACAAAAGATGACATGAGAGTGAGGTGCTGGATGGAAATTTTGTCTAACAAATCATGTTGTTTTTGATATATGATTATAATTGACAGTGCAAAGAGGGGTAATAATGTGAAGGATTGTGGCTGCGAGCCGATTCTCTTGTGTGAACATGCTGGAACTGTGAACCGCTAAAAATTAAGGGTTTTTTTTTTTGTTTTTTTTTTCCCTCTGAGAGATGTGCATTACTACTGGTTATTGTGTGGAGACATTTCCTTGTGAAAATGGCCATTTCCTAGATTATTTAGTATGTCCTAAGGGGGCCCATGGAGTCCGTGTTGGTTCGCTTAGATTGGTTTATTTCTCCGAGAATTGGGTGTGATTCATAATTTCATATGTAGTTGCGTGGATTGGCTCAGGGAGAGTATTGTTTTACCGCTGTTGTAAGGGTTGGCAGGAAATGGGTCTGATAACCCCAAAGTGAGTAATGGGTTGGGGGATGTGTTCGAAATTCAAGGGGTCACTCTCATGCCCGAGTGGGAAGTAGGCAAGGGAGATGGAGAGTTAAAGCTTTACCAAGTAGCCTATGTGCCTTGATGACTCGGGTAGTAGCAACATTACAGTAGGGGCCTACAGTTGTGTCAGCAGGTATCCTGTTCCGTCCTGAGGCTGGGGCCAGACCACCGCAGTCTACTGCCGCGTGCCGGCAGGTGAGCGGCGCTTTCCAGGGCCTGCTGTTTTCCCGGGAGAGGGAGACCACCCAGGCCGTCTGCCTTCTGTGGGGCAGCTCTCCTCCGGCTACCGGTGCTCTTCCGGGAGTTCTCCGGCACTGGTTCCTCGTCCCGGTTTAGGCGTCCTGTGAGAGGGCGCTGCACCAGGCCTTTTTTCCCACCCTTGGTGTCCGGCGGGGCCTTCAGAGGAGGAGGTGTCCTACGAGCCCCGGACCCGTCGAGAGGGCGTCTGGTGTGTGTGCTTTGGGTGTCGTGCCCATCGCGGGGAGGAGTCAGACTGCGGGAAGCCACGGTCAGCGCCGGGGTGCAGAGTCTTCGGGGAGGGTGTCGGCCCGCGGAGGAGCCACGGTCAGCGCCGGGGTGCAGAGTCTTCCGGGGAGGTGTCAGCCTGTGAGGGGCCACGTACAGCGCCGAGGACTGGAGCTTTCCGGGCCGGGATGGGTTGTCCCATGTTTGTGGTAGAAGGGGTGTAGCGTTAGGCAGTAGGGTTAGGGGTGTTAGCTACTGCCTCCTTTTAGGACGTAGTGGCCAGCACAGTGTAGGGTACTGGTCGTTGCCTCCCTTAGGGACGCAGCGATCAGTGCAGTAGTGGTCCCGGGTTAAAAGAGAAGGGTGAGTCCCGGGGAGAGGTGTGGGTGGTAGCAGTAGTTAAGAGATTAGAGTCCCTTTGGTGAATCCTTGTCCCTAGTAGTTAGTCACCACGTGTGCGGGCTATCGCTGTGTCCCCAGGTCACAGTGATATACCGCAACTGGTGTTTTAGGTTAGGTTAGGGTCTTCCGGGTCTTTATCGTTAGAGAAGGGTGAGTCAGCGGGAATTAGGATACTTGTGTGCAGTTGTAGATGTGCGTGAGTGGTGGCGCCATGGAGTGTGTGTGAAATAAAGAAGCGTGCGTGATTGTAAAACTGTGTTAGTGTGCTGTGTTGTCTGACCTAGTGTGTGATAGGCGTGGGTAAGGGTGGTAGGGCCGTCCGGCTTAGCGACCGTGACACACACACAACACACACACACACTCACACACTTGCACAGAACACTACTCCCCAGTTCACAGCCAGCAAGAAACTGATCTGTTTCGCGCACAGCAGTATTGTTTGTAACGCCTGAAGAAGATAACCATATTTGTCAAAATGTACTCGTATATTATGTACTGTACAGCAAATAAGCGTTACGCTCTCTGTTTTGTATGTTTAATTGCAGTTAAGCTTTTTGTTTGTTTGTTTGTTTGTTTTAGTAACGCTGCAATCTGTTCCTGCCTCATCATAAAAAGCCTGGATACAGAGCAGTAGGTTCAGCATCCGAGCTTACATGACGTATAGAAAATATTGAACCACTTGTTTTCTCTCTCTGACAGGCATGGCATTCACCACAGCTTTTGGCAAGCGTTCGCTCACCTTCTTCAGCAGGGATGAACCCTATGGTCATGACAGTTGATTATAGTTATGGAAGGCGAGTGCACGTTCGTCGAAAGGTAAGATGAGTAACATACCTAGTGATATGAAAGTGTTCCATATTTTCCGTATCACGCAACTTCAAATACCCAAACTACTGAATATACCCAGGCTTATTATTTGCGTTACAACAACCCGAAACACATCTTTCTCTCTCTGGAGTTTTCTGAATGGAAGAACATTGTCTTTCTGCTAAAAGTTCAAGAATGATGTTCAAATTGACGTCACAGGCTGTCTCTGCCTACAACAGGCAGACCAAGCGGATTACTTACTCCGAGAACACGACGATGTCCCCCAGAACCTGGAACATCTGGTAGGGCCCAGAAGCCTCGTTCAGCCTCTTCACCAGCACGTTCATCAGCTGCGCGACAGGCAGACCTAGGTGCTGGGACGGCCAGGGCACGCCCTCGTAACGCCACTCCAGAAGACGGGACAAGGCACGGGCTGGCAAAGGGAGAAAAGGAAAGATGCATGAACTGGACAGGTCACTCCCATTAGATGAAATCATGATGGTACTCTGATGCTACTGCCGTGTGAAGGAGATAAACATCAGCTGAAATTTTGTATTAGCACAAGATGAAAAGAAATATGAACAAAGACTGGAAATATCGGTCAGTAGTCCTACACCTTTGACTGGACCTCATCTTTCTGTACAAGGAATGGGGTCGTTGCGTGCACACCGTACTCTCATATGCTGAGTTCGTTTATTCATGTGGACCAACTTTTCCATTCACCGTGAACAAGATAAGATAATGTTGCTTATAGCCCAGCCGACCGCAAGGGGCCACATCAGGGCTGTCACCACGTTAAAATCAACTCACAAGTCATTTAAAAAAACAAAACAAAAAAAAAAACACCTTTCACATCTCTTTAAATGACATCGTCTAGAAACGCACCAGAAACTTCGTTAAAAATCTTTCATCCATAAAATCTTAAATCAGATGAAAAATGTTAATCTCTCTCAAAAACTCAAAGATCACATCAGGCGGGACATCTCTGAACAGGATTTTCATGGACTCTGCTGTAAAATGTTTGTGTCTCACATCGTGCAAGTCCCAACACTCTAAAAGAACATGTTTCATTGTGAGTGGCACATGACATGGAATGCACCACGGTGCTTCCTCACTCTTTAAAAGGTACGAATGGGTAAAATACGAATGGCCGGTGTGCAGCCGGCACAGAACTGTTTCTTCTTTACGACCACCAGATGTAGATGGAAGGAACTCTTTAAGGTTTGGACGGATCTGAAAGAGTTTGTTATCCGTCTGTGTGTTCCAATCCTCCTGCCAGAGGTCTCTCACATAATCGTTAATTTTGGGTTTCAGATCTGAGCAAGGGATATAAATATTGGACAATTTCTCTCTTGTGGCATTCTTGGCTAAACGATCAACCATTTCGTTACCTCCGATGCCAACATGACCAGGAACCCAAGCCAGAATAATGTTGTAACCATCCACTTTCAACTTGCTAAAAAGTTCAAAGAAATGTTCTGGATGCTGAAGGTTGCGGCCAGCTATGGCCTCCAAAGCTGACAGCGAATCCGACAGAACCAGAAAGTCCCTCTTCGTAGATTGTGAAATTATTTTCAATGCCAGAACCAGAGCAGTAAGTTCAGCAGAATAGACAGAAGCATCTGGAGGTATATGCTTTAACAGTATCTGAGAAGGAGCACCAGGGCAATAGGCTGCACAGGCCACTCCATCCTCAGACTTGGAACCGTCAGTGAAAATTTTCTGATAAGATGGGAATTTTGAACAGAGTTCAGCATACAGGGCCTTGTATGCCAGAGAGCTGGTAGACTCTTTACGAAAGGCTGCAAGATCAAAACAAATCTCTGGTGTGAAAAAGGTCCACGGAGGCTGATCTGGAAACTTGGAAAAATCCGACACAACTCCTAGGTCTAAACCTGCATTCCGCGCGTGAGGCTGCATACGAAGACCAAACGGCGGAATACAGTTAGGGTTGGTTTCGAATTTGCTTTGAAACTGGGGGTCAAAGACACAGTCATAGGCAGGATTCTGCGGTTCTGAGAACAGTCTGATATAGTAATTTAGAGACATTTTCAGCCTGCGGTTGGACAGTGAGGGTTCACCTGCCTCTGCGTACAGGCTGTACACAGGGGTGGTGCGGAAAGCTCCAAGACAGAGACGAAGCCCTTGATGGTGAATAGGATCCAAGAGTTTCAGATAAGAGGGTCTTGCAGAGCCGTACACAGCACAAGCATAGTCCAGTTTGGAGCGGACCAGGCTCTGTAGAGATGCAGCAAAGTTTTCTTATCAGCGCCCCAGTCAGTGTGCGCTACGACCCGCAGAATATTCAGAGCTTTCTGGCAAGAGGTTTTGAGATTTTTAATGTGGCTGAGAAAGTTGAGTTTTTGATCAAAAATAACTCCAAGGAATTTGGCTTCTTTTACAGCTGGAACGGTGGACTTGTCCAGACGAATTTCAGGATCAACAAAAAATTGACGAAAATTGTGAAAATGGATTGACTGAGTTTTGGTACGTGAGAAGGTAAACCCGTTTTCCTCGGCCCACTGCTGGATCTTGACACAAAGTTGGAGTCGACGCTGTACGCTGGGGTAAGAAGCTCCCACTGCGTACAGCGCAAAGTCGTCTATGAACAGAGAGGACTCAGAGCCCTGGCTTACCGATTTTACAATGTCATTAATTTTAATGCTGAAAAGGGCAGGAGAAAGGATGCTCCCCTGAGGTACACCCAGCTCCTGCCCATGGATGTCAGAGAGTGTGGTGCCAACACGCACCTGGAACTGTCGATCAGCCAAAAAGTTCTGTATAAACAGAGGCAGGTGACCACGGAAACCAAGTCTGTGCATGTCCAGAAGAATTCCTGATTTCCATGTGGTGTCATACGCTTTTTCGAGGTCGAAAAAGATAGCGACCACATGCTGTTTATTGACAAAGGCATTGCGGATGGTGGTTTCCAGACAGATTAGATGGTCAACTGTCAAGTGGTATTTCCGGAACCCGCACTGTTGCCTGGCCAAAAGGCCATCGGTTTCCAGCTTCCACATCAGACGGGAGTTGACCATCTTCTCCATCAACTTACAGAGGCAGCTAGTCAGAGCTATTGGACGATAGTTGGAAGGGTTGGTAAGGTCCTTTCCAGGCTTTGGAATTGGAATGATCAGGGCTTTCCGCCAGGAGGGCGGAAAGTACCCTGTGGTCCAGATATGGTTGTATACTTTAAGAAGGGTCCGGAGACAGCTTTCTGGAAAATGTTTCAAAACCTGATAATGAATATCATCCAGACCAGGGGCAGAATCAGTGCAGGTTTGTAAAGCTGTTTTCAGTTCATTGATTGAAAAAGGGAGATTGTAGGCTTCAGAGTTGTCTGATGTGAAATTGTATAAAGATTTCTCTCTGAGTTGTTTGTTTTTTAAAAAGGCTGCAGATTTATTTGAAGATGAGGAGTTCTGTTGGATGGTGGAAGCCAACAGATTGGCAACAGCTTGTTTGTCAGTGACCAGAGCATCGGCAAGTTTCAAGTGATGAATGGAGGGGTTGGTGTTTTTCCCTTTGATTTTTCTGATGATGTTCCAGACTTTTTTCTTTGAAGTTTTTGATGTCAGCCCGGAGCAGAAGTTTCTCCAAGACTGACGTTTACTGATTTTGAAAGTGTGTCTCAATTTGGCGCGGAGTTTCTGATGGGCTCGAGCGTAGGGACCTGAAGGTCGTTGGTATACCCGACGCTGAGCCCGTTTGCGAACTTTTGAAATTTGTTAGCAGTCTGAATTAAACCAGGGTGTTTTGGGCATTTGGAGTTTGTCGGAAGACATTGGAATACAGGTTTTAGCACAGTTTATCACAGTATTGGTCAGAGATTCTGCTGGGTCTGGACTCTGAAGAAAATCAACTTCCTGGAATTCTTTTGAAATATTGGTTACAAAAAGATCCCAGTTGGCCTTCTTATAATTAAAATGTTGTGAGACAGAAGCGTTCTCAGTTAATACAGGTTTTAAAAGAACAGGGAAATGGTCACTTCCGTGTAGATCGTCATGGACAGACCACTCATGGACAGGACCAGCGAGGGGTCACAAATCGACAAATCTAAACACAAAAGTGAACCTGTGGAAGAGTGGAGGTAAGTTGGAGCTCCATCGTTCAGACAACACAAATCAAAGTCTGAAAGGACATCCTCAAGAAGCAGACCTCTGGATGACGAACTGACACTACCCCAAAGAGGATTGTGACCATTAAAGTCACCCAACAGCAAAAAAGGTCGAGGAAGTTCTCCGATCAGACTGACAAGGTCCTGACAACAAACCGGGACAGAAGGTGGCAGATACAGTGAGCAGATTGTAACAGTCTTGTGGAGAGTGACTCTCGCAGCTACAGCCTGAAGGGAGGTAGTCAGAGCGACAGGACTAAACAGCAAAGTTTTGTGTAAAAGAAGGGCAACACCGCCTGACAGTCCCAATGTGGATGGTTGTGCAGGTTTAGAAAGAATATTAAGGCCAGAAAGAGTGAAGGTCTTCTGGCTTTGAATTTTAGTTTCCTGAAGAGCCACGATGGAAGGTTTTACTGTTTGACACAGAAGCTGCAGCTCCTCAAAATTTGAATTTAGGCCACGGATATTCCAATGGATTAGTTTACTACTATCCATGGTGCAGAGGATTAACAGGAGAGAAGTCAGGTCATCTCCTCGTCATCGTCTGCGTTCAGTGGAGCAAATTTATTGCTTAATTTCACTGGACTGTTTGAGTCTTCAGACCTGCTGGCAGACTTGCCCACAGGTGAAGAAGGTCTGGATTTTGGAGATGGTGGAGGTTTCTTCCTCATCTCCACCATCTCCACACTTGCTTGAACTCCCTTGCCCGCACGGGCACTGCTCGAGGAAGTTCGAGGCGGGAGGGTTGGCTTTTTCATCTGCCCAGCAGCAGATGGAGTAGACTGCTGGGCAGTCTGAGGGGTGGCGGATTTTTTGCCTCCACCAGGGGCACCCACTTTGGGTTGGGAGGCGGTGGACTTGCTTCCACCAGAGCTTAACGGTCTTTCTTGCAATGTCTTGGTGAAAGTAAAATTGTCAGTCTGGCAGCAGACTGAACGGGTGGAAACTTTCTTTACAACGGAAGCATAAGAAGACACTGTTGACGTCTGACTGCCAACAACCTGTTTGCGTGCCTCAAAAAACGAAATTTTCTTTTCAGTCTTCACTCTTTGGATGGTGGACTCCTGAACCCAAACAGGGCAGTTGCGTGAAGAGGAGGGGTGGTCGCCACCGCAGTTCGCACAATGAGCCGGGTCTTTACACGGCCCATCATGGGTTGCCTTGCAACAAACACCACACACCTCCTGCCCAGAACAGCGGTCTCTGACATGTCCAAACTTCTGGCATTTGAAACACCTCAACGGGGATGGGACATACAGTTGGACACGTACATTTAAGTACCCGACTTTAATGACCGGAGGCAGCACAGGGTTGCAGAATGTCAGAAGGAGGGTGTTGGTGGGCACTCTTTCTGCACCTTTTTTTACTGTCACCCTATGCACCTCTGTCACACCTTGGGACGCAAGTTCTGTCTTGATCTCCGCTTCCGAGACACCTTTCAAATCCGGCACCGAATAACCCCTTTGGTCGAATTTAACTGCTTATGGGGGTCACCCGGATCTCTCTGTCCACGAGTTTTGTTGCCCTCAGCAGCTGCTCCGATTGCCTCTTTGATCTGCACTGGACGAGGAAAGTGCCATTCCGTAGCCTTTTCACTGACTGAGGGTCACCTGCTAGACCCTGAAAGCCCTTCTGAATAGCAAAAGGACTCAGAGCAGAAATAGGCTTTTCCTGCTCTGTCCCTTCAACCACAAGCCAGGAAGCCCAAAAGCCTGTCCTCTGTCTCATCTCCATATCCGAGTCACTGTCGGAATCGTTATGACTAGAAATGGGGTCCACTGCCTTCCTCTTCTTTATGGGGGTGTGATTTTGGATAAAGCCATGATTTATGTTTAGAAATTTCGTCTCTCCCTTACCCACCCACCATGGAGTCCAACTAAGGGGCCAGGGCCAAGAACTCATTGTCTTGACCCCTTCCAGGCTTCAGGAGAGATATACGACAAACAGAAGCCTACTGACCCTATCCCCCATGATCATGCTCAACTCCCGGGAACAGAGAGCTGAGCACTGCAGGGGTTACCTTGGCCAGTCGGAGAACTGCCTGTCTTGACCCAGCCCCACGAAGGGGGAGCCGATTGATACACCCGGGCCAGAGTGTACCTCCTGTCTAGGAGAGGTCCGAGCCAAAGTGATGTGTTGAGGGCGTTGGCCCTCTCAATCACCAGGATCTCATCCCCCTCCGTCACAGGTCGCACCGCACGGCAAACGCGGCGGATCTTAAGAAGACCACAGAGAGAAAAAGAGTGTGCAAAAGAAGGCTTGAAAGGGAGACGAAGAAAGAAAAGAACCGTTAAGAAAGGCAGAAGACAGAATAGGAAAAAGGTGGGTTACTATTTGTCTGGGCCCTCACTCCTAACCTTTCTGACATGGGAGACCCTACCAGGGCATCAATTCCTACCATGTAATGCTTGGCCAGTCAGCAGCTTGGCTATACAGGCCTAGAAGCATTGACAACAACTAACCATCTAGTCGAGTATTGATGCCCCCGTCAGCAAAGCCTAAAAGATCACTGGACCACGCAAGCCCTCCGACCACGGCAAGGTTGCAACCCCCGGAGGGTCACCGTGAACACAGCGACACGGAGATTCACTGTAGATCCCTGTCAAGCCAAAATGGCTGTCGATCCTTACAGTAAAACAGGGATTTATGTCTAGAATTAGACGCGGCGTTATGAAATTACTTCGTTCCGACTTGATGTAACCTATGTCCTCTGCGGGTGAGGTCATTCTGTCACACACTGATCCTATAAAGTGTTTCTGCAGAGACTGCTTCAAAGAAAGGAGGTATCTCCTGACTTAAGGGTGACTGTGTCACACTCCAGAGCAGCAACTACGTAGCGTTTTTAATTGTGCTAGAATTTATTCCGTAACCTCCCTGTCTTTTTCCTACTTCTTCCTGACCCCTGTGTTCTTTTCTCATCTATCCCAGTCCATTCCCTTTCAGTCATTTGTACGCTCTCGACAATGTCCTCTCTGCTGTCATTTTGAATCTGTACCATGTTGTTCATCCCAGAGGAGGTGTTCTGTTCATAGAGGCTAGGAGGTGTTCTGTTTATAGAGGCTAGGAGGTGTTCTGTTTATAGAGGCTAGGAGGTGTTCTGTTCATAGAGGCTAGGAAGACTGTGCGGGATAAAGGGAACATTTTCTTAGTCATGTTGCTATTATTGCTGGCAAGTTGCCAGTTTGTGTGTGAATGATTGAAGTCTTTGTTTTGTATGGCCTGAAATTTAAGACATCTAAACAGTGCAAACAGAAAGAATGATTTACAGGGATGAACTGAAATGTGAAACATCCAAACGTGTGCTAGAGGGATGGGAGGCTTACTGCGACACATTGACACGTTATCAACTTTTTAATTCTGACAAAAGGATGAGAGATGCGGAAGCAACAAACAAGGGTGTTATTCATTTGGAAGTTTGATATAAAAAAAGGATGAAATATGCACCAGCAACCAACTGGCGTGTTAAAACTGTAACCTTTCGTGCGGACAGGACGATAGACTGGCAGCGACATCGCGACCGACAATTTCTGTCCCAGTCTTGTGCTGAAAGGTTGGCAGACTGGCAGCAGCAGTTTGACATGATATACACCCAGACTGGCCAAACAGGATGATCGGGAACGACAGACACACGTGACTGCTCACCTGAGACAATGGGACCCACCCACACATACGTGCACCAAGCTAGCTCATTTTCAGAGTCCGAGTCACAGAGATACCTTTGATTCTCGGTTTCCTGCCTTCCGGCACGTGGTTGATAAACCAACAATGTGGTGTAAATATCAAAGCAAACGCAAGACCAGTAATCAAAATGTTCGAGAGATACATATCATGAGTGCTCAGTTTATCACTAATTTACCAGCTTAGCCTACATGTTATAGGATACGCTTTTATAAAGGGAAACAAAAGACAGGAACAAAAACTAACAATGCAAACAAACAAGAAAGGGCAGAAATTGTTCGCGAGAGGATGAACCAGTAGCAGATCGACATCAGTCTTTAACCTTTTCTGAACGCCGTAAATGATTTTGCACTCAGACATGCATTCCAACCATCAGAACTTGCCTGCTTAACATTCTTCCTGGCGGTATGTTTTCATTGTCAGCTTTATCTATGTATCTTCTGCCTTCTGCCCAGACATAATTCATCTGTTTTTGAAAAATGAAGAACTAAACAAACAAAGCAAAAGTTTTGCCTTTCTGTATGATGTGGGGAGGGAGAACAACCATACTTTACCAGAAATAG
The DNA here is from genome assembly GCA_033310375.1 of Conus canariensis. Classification (NCBI taxonomy): domain Eukaryota; kingdom Metazoa; phylum Mollusca; class Gastropoda; order Neogastropoda; family Conidae; genus Conus; species Conus canariensis. Next base: position 93,212,940 of record CM065715.1, read on the forward strand.
TCCCATAAAATAAGTATTGGTGTGTGCAAAAAGGGTAATCATTAATTTTCCTATGTAAGAAGTATGGGTGCGTGCACACCTACACAATACAAAAAGTGTTAATCATCAATTCTCCTATGTAAGAAGTGTGGGTGTGTGTACACTACACAATAAAAATAGTGTTAATTATCAATTCTCCTATGTAAGAAGTATGGGAGTGTGCACACCTACAGTAACACAATACAAAAAGTGTTAATCATCACTTCTCCTATGTAAGAAGTATGGGTGTGTGCACACCTACACAATACAAAAAGTGTTAATCATCAATTCTCCTATGTAAGAAGTGTGGGTGTGTGTACACTACACAATTAAAAAAGTGTTAATCATCAATTCTCCTATGTAAGAAGTATGGGAGTGTGCACACCTACACAATACAAAAAGTGTTAATCATCAATTTTCCTATATAAAAAGTACGAATGTATGCACACCTAAACAATACAGAAAAGGTTAAACATCACTTTTCCTACATAAGTGTGGGTGTGCGCACTCTACGTCATTCAGAGATGAATGATAGCCATGTATCTCATATCACAATGCATGGGTATTTGGCACAAGCAGATGGTAAAGACAACACGATGTTTTGTTTTTATTTTGGGCTTCATTCGAGAAAACGTTCAGTGAACAAGAAAAGTAAATACTGCAAGCCCGTTATGTAAAAAAAACAACAAAAAAAACGCCAGCAAAAAAAGAAATGTTGGATTTTTATTTCTTTTTTACCTGTGTATCTGAACCCATGGATGAAACCTCCCGCAGATTTCTTGTAGTCCAGAGAATGAGATGCTGTCCCAGCCACGAACACTCCTGGCATGGAACTGTGCTCATAGTTGTGGAGAATTGGAAGGTACTTCAGTGTTTCCGCTGTTCTGTTTCTGGAGACAGCACGCACGTTTATGAAAACAGGACGCAGGAGAAGCAACTAAATTCAACAGCAATTTACAGATTTGCCTGGAAGTTCATTCAACGGCTATCAACAGGCACACGGCAGGCTCATCTCGACACATCACGAATTAAAACGGAACAAACAGAAATTCCCGTACCATCCACAGACCTACGACGCATCACACACACACACACACACACACACGCACACACATGCACACACACGCACGCACGCACACACACACATAGTCCCTGAGCCAAGAGGTGAAACCCTCCCCCCTAGTGGGGAATTTTGCAGACAGTGATTTTTGTGTAGCTGGGGACATGCCATTTTGATTTGTGCTTGTTTGCCAGCTGAACCCTGCTGGGTGTGGCTGCAGCGCTTGGTCAAAGTTACCATACCAAACAAAAACACCGCTCTGACCATCACATCAACAAGTTCATTTTCTCATCGTGTTGGCCAATGGTGGCAGTAAAATTATGTGCTGCAGGCTTCATGAGTGTCCCTGTATTCTGAAAACACTTTATACTCTTCCAGATTGGACGATCTCGTATCTGTGACCTGTTGTTTTCCAATGCGTGCAATCATTTTACGCAAAATTTGAAGGTTTCAACTTCCATACAAGAAAAATAGCAATCACAAGTACTGTTTTTTTGTGTATTTTATGTAAGAACAAAGTACCAAGATCATTTACAGCAACTTTCAAGATTCTAGAGCAATTGAGTAGATGATGATGACAGATATGCTACCCCTGCCCCCTAAATGAGGGAAAAAAAAAAAAAAAAAAAAAACCGGCACAAACTACCAGTGTAGTTTTGAATTACTAGCAAAGCACTTTTTATTTCTTAGCTAGTTATTCCTATGAAAAGATCCCTCTAAAATGGTATTAGGCTTCATATCCACAGTTCAGCATGGTTGTAGCATTGAGGTTCCTGTATATTGCATCATCTAACTGTCTGAGGTTTCACTTCTTCATTTCCTTTCGAATTCTCTGTGTTCCGCTGTGGGAATTTTCTAAAACAGAATACAATGTATGATTGTTTTGAAGAAAACGAAAATGTCTCAACTAAATAATTATCATCTCTAACCCTTAGATTAGGGATAAAAAGTATAACAAAACACAGAAGTCCTTTGGCAGACACACTCCTATACTGCCTTTCATAACAAAATCAGAACAGCTTTCCTCTATAGCATGTCTGAGAAGAAAGTCATCTCAAGCATCAAATTCTTATCAAAGAGAAAGGTACTAAATGAAACATTGCAAAAAATGGTACTCTTTGTGAACTTTCAGTACCTTTCTGACAAGATAAAAGGTCTTGAAACACAGCAGCTGTAACTGTGAATGACCAACAAGAGTAATTTGCTCTCAGTCGTTCATTATTGGCAGAAAACAGAGGATGTACTCTAGCTGCTACTCATTGTCAATGAACACAAAGTCAGTGTCAAAGTCAGTCAAGCTGAACGAATCTGGTGCATCATTAACTTCTGGGGCAGGCAGATTCTCCACTAGGACATCCACAAGCTCTGCAGGCATGAGAAGGCCACGTGTCCATGTCACTTCCAAGTCCTTCAGATGTCTTTTGCCATCCATGACCCTCTGGTGATGGGATGTGTGGCTTTGGCTCGTGAGAAAGGTTCCATATGAGTGTCTGGTAGTTCACTCTCTCAATGTGCATGAGCAGAGAATCTCTGCATGGTGGCAACAGACTCATGTCCATACCATCGTAACAGGTCAGCAGTTCTTCACTCGTGTTGAATCGCTCTAGAAATTTCTCATATCGAAGCTTGTTGATGTCTTTGGTGCATGAACCCCGACCTCTGTACAAGACACAGGTGAACTCTTCAAGTTCTTTCATGATGGTTGGGTGAATTTGGGCCATGACACCAAGCTGAGCAAAATGTTCTGATATACTCAGGATGCTGTTTGAGGGTCTTGATTGGGGCAATTTTCCCTTTCCTGACAAACGCACTCGTCGTGTCGCATCCGCTGAATGCATGAACAGCAGGTAACACGGAACAGATCTCTTTGCCCACAGTCAGCGCAATGTTCTTGATGTCAATGAGTCTCCGCTTATTTGAGACTCCTGTATCAAAGAGAATCTTCTGGGGATGCTTTCAGCGTACTTGAGGAGGATGAAGACATCTGTGTCTGGAGATCTCACAGTGATCGCTGAATCTTCAGAAGAGTTGTCCGCAATATGGAGACAGTGCAGAACTATTTTGGTGTCTGCTTCTTCCTGAGTAGAGGACAGTTCTTCAATGTGCTCTGACAGTGTTTTCTGGCCGTCGGGTGTCGTCAAGCTTGTGCATTCGTCTCCACAGACAAACAGAACTGTTCTGTCCTGAAGTTTGCTGGCATACTTGTCCGTCTTCCATTCTTCCAGAAGGAAGCTTGTGAAGTTCACTTTGTTTTGGTCATTTGACAAGAACTTCTTCCAGTCTCTAGGAACCTTTGTACAGCTCCCTTTGATCAGATGCACTGATGATGACGGCCCTCGCCTCTCTCTTTCCGATGCCTTGATAGAATCTGGGAGATAGGAATCTGTTACAAAGTCAACTCTGGGCTCCTTTGGAAGCTGGTCAAACAGACTTTCTGCAAGTTCTCCAAATGATGATGGAAGGGCTGTCTGAGCTTGGAACAAAGCATTTCCGTCAATGACATAGGTGTTGGTGATACGACTTGGCTTTTCTGCAAATGGGACATCTCCTTCAAGAAAGTGTAGCAGCTTTGATTTGACTGCCTTCACAGGATATCCATCAGCTGTCGCCAGAGGCCAAGGTACAGGGCCCAGTGGAAAGCACAAGACCCGCTCCAAGCTGATGTTGTGCTCGACTGCAAGGAGAACAAGCTGGCCAAAAACATTCCGCTCAGCTGTGATCTGCTTTGTCTTCTTTGAAACCCCTGTGACTGTTGAAGACTTTGCAATGCTTGAGAAAGTCTTGAGATTGAGCTTCTTGATTGGAGCATTGAAGCTTCTTGTTTTCTTCACCAGTTGCTCCTCAATAAAGGCTCTGCAAGCCTTTTCTCCAGCTTCATCCGCATTCAGAAGATCAGATGCGATGGTATTTGGCACAGGTACACCTGACGACAAGCAGTAGAGAGTATTCTCGTCTTCAAATGGGTTGAAGTTGAGGATTGCAGCAATGGCGTTGCAGGTGTCGTCTTCACTGTCTGTGATCTGGGAAGGCCTCAGGCCTTGTGAGAACTGTTGTCTTGGTTGTCCATGCCTGCCTGGTGAAGTGCTGCTTGGTGATAGGTGGCTCTTGCATGACGTGTAATGCACCATCTGTAGTAGGCTGCCCTGTTCCTGCTGAATCCCACAATACCGCCAAATGACTTTGCATGACGATTAATTGTCTGTTCGATGGTGATGTCAACATCCGACCTATTCACACTGAATCCATTGTTCCGCAGCAGATCCTCAGCCCCAGGGTGAGTGGTTGGCAAATTCAGAATGGTGAGGAGATACAAGGCTGTGTACCTGGAATAGTTCTGATGATCATAGCTGAAGAACAGTGTGCACATCTTCTGAAGACTTTCAAGATGGAGATCCAGGTTGTTCTCTTTTGTTGCTCTCTGTAGCTGAAGCATCAACCACACTCTGTCTGTGTACTTCATCCAGAACTGGGGAGTTTTTCCCATTTCACCATTTCGAACTTTCTCTTTGAAGTCTGAGAGGAGAGAGAACATCTTACAGCTGTCATTTTGGAGTACCATCAAGATGTTTTCATTGCAGGGGTTTTGGGCCAGTTTCATCAGTAGAGCTTTTGCTTCTTCACCCAAACAGTCACCATGTTCAGCCTCAAACTTCCAAAGCAGAAGACGCTCGAGTGCTTCTAGCATCACCTTGTGCACTCGCAAAGCCCTGTTGTAGTGTTTGCCGTCCATCACTTTTTGGATGGACCCACTGGCACAAATTCCAGACTCGACCAAGATCTCTTCAAAGCCACTGCCTCGCAGACTCTTTCCCAGAGCGCTCATGTAAGCGCAGATGGTGTGAAATACGCCTAACCTTACAATCACATCGCCAAATTCTCTTTTGTTCTGCAAGATGATTGCATAGGCCTTTTTTGCAGCTGCAAGATCAAAGGTCAGAATAGTATACAGCTGGCCAACTTCTTCCAATACTTTCTTGGACAACCTGAGAATATGCAGCACTGTAGCATTGTCAGTTACGGGTGCAAAGAAAGGAGCCATGTACTCTACTGTCGACTGTTGATTGTTGTCATCATTGTCACTGGTCGTCAGAGACACCCATCCTGCCCAAGGTGGCACAGTCTGTGGTCCTTCCTTCTTGAGTGCTCTTAGGCAAATCCACAGCATGTCTGACTGCTGAGCTGTTGCTGATTCTGTGCTGGAAGTTTCAGATATTGAAAATGGCAGGCAGGGTTCAGCTTTATTCTTGGCAAAGCATGGCTCTATGTCTAGTAGTTTGCAGGAGGCTGATCGCTGCAGGCAGAGTCTGCTGGATGGGGCAGATGACTGGGAGTGCACTGCAGACCTCCCAGAATGGAAGAGTCACCCAGAGATCATCAGCAAGAGTGGCATGAGACCAGACATAGTAGTCCACTCTAAGTCAACCAAGCAGCTGATCATGATTGAGCTCACGGTGCCATATGAGAACAGAATGGAGGCAGCTCAAATCTACAAGACTGAAAAGTATGCTGATCTGGCAAACAGCCTGAGGAGAGAAGGCTATCAGGTCAAAGTCCTCACTGCAGAAATTGGAGCTAGAGGGTTTGTAGGAACGTCTGCATACAGCCTCATGAAACAGCTGTCGGTTGCAGGGAGGGAAAAAACCAGAGCCCTGAAAGCAATGGCAGAAGCGGCAGAGAGGTGTTCAAGCTGGATCTGGTCAAGGAGGAACAAAAGTGAACTTCATAAGGCTTAATTTCCCTACAAATATCAGGTGTCCCTGTGGCTCAGTGGTTAAAGCGCGAGTCATTAAGTGGAAAATGAGCATGTCCAGAGGGTCATGGGTTCGAATCCCAGCCATGGCTCATCCCAAGATGGGAAAAAAAAAGGGGCAGCAGAGGGACATCCGGAGTCATGAACCGGGTGTGGCCCAACCCCCCTAGAGTGTCAGGAGATAAGGGCCGAAACACTTGCTTGAAGGGGGCTTCTCTTCTGAGGACTCTCTGCTGCCACGCTCTCCACGAGTTTCTTTCTACTGCTTTGCCCTTGGAAGGGATGGCTCAGGAGAAGCTGTTTCACCTCCAGTCTCTGACACTTCCTGGATTACTATTCCATGTGCAGTGTGTGTTGTCCCTGATCCTGATGGCGTTTCTTCCTTCAAGTCAAAGTTGTCCCAGCACAGGTGGGTGACTACATTCTTGTCAGGATGGATTGTTGGTGGCAACACTGAATCTCGATCACAAATGTTTTTACACATGGCTGTTTCCAGCTCAAGAAGGCAAGTGTATGATGCACAGTGACCAAAGCGATGGATCAGAGTGATGATTTCTGCACTGCCGGTCAGATGTCCCAGGGTCATGCCAAGGAGTAAATGCTTTGGCATCAGCCATCGTCCCCTGCAAGTAGCCTGACAGATGTCTTCTGCAAGAGACTTCACGATGCGTTCTTTTGAAGAAGATGCACCCTGTGGTAGTTTTTTCCCTGTGACAACAAGCCCAAGAAAATCCTGCAGGCTCTGAGGTGGACAGATTGTATCACTGAGCAGGAAACTTGCTGATGGAGGCCATGGCATAGTAGAGGACTCAATGTGTGCAGTTTGGATCAGCCTGCGTAGTACTAGTGCTGCCTCTTCCAGTCGTCTTGAATCTGATGCTGCTGACTCAACAGCTGTGCCTCTTGAAAGACCTGAAGCAAAGACAAGTTCACTCTTGTAATTTGGCTGCCAAAACTGTAGCTTATCGCCAAATTCCTTTACAAGCTTGGAATTCAGTTTGCATGTTTTGTAATCCTTGTTAAAGAACTGTGGACCGTTTTCCAGCATAAACTGTTGGTACCTCTCAGCATTGTTATCCTTTCAACATTACCCCTCTCAATAATGCTGTCTTGAACATAGCACACTAAACTTGCGAATGCATCAGCATGAGCAGCGCATTCTTCTGTCACATTTGTGTCTCCACTTGAAGTCTGTCGCCTTCAATCCTCCTCGGAACGTGTGTATGCCCTACGACAGGAATTATGATAGTGGGCTTCCTTGGCCACCAGGTCTGCATCCTGTACCTTTGCCAGAACTCGTTCATCCTTTTGTTCAGCACTCCTTTTGATTGATGCTTCTGCCGTCTTTGTCACACACTTCACAAGGTTTTCTTCTTTTCTTTTCTGTACTAGTCGCATCTTGCCACAAAACAAACACTCATCTGCTAGGAAAAGGATCCTACTTGATGACGGTGCAACTGTACAAGTCCTTTAGAAGATTAAGATTAAGATTAAAATTATAGTCCCGTCAACAGCAGAGGTTATCTCAGGACTGTCACCACGTTTCAAACTACCACGTATACATGTTAAAAAAGGATTAAAAGCAAAACCTTACCCAACCCATTAAAAAAAGATTAAAAGAACCAATCCTAGGATTAAAAACCAACACGTTGAAATCACTAACTGAAATCTGCAAAAATCAATACTGGGTATAGAAAATCTAACACCACCAAATTCACACACGATGAAATAAATTCACTTCTTTTAGGAAGTTAAAAATATTGTCAGGGGAACATCACGGAAAAGAATCTTCATATTATCTGCAGTGTAATGTTTCCTTCTAATGTCGAATAAATCCCAGCAGTCTAAAAGAATATGTTGGACAGATATCCGACTATCACAGGCAACACAGAAAGGCGGGTCTTCTCCCTTCAATAAAAACGAATGAGTAAAATAGGCATGACCCGTCCTCAATCTACACAACACTGTTTCTCCCTTTCGACCGCCAGCAGCCATGGGAAGATGCTCCTTTAAATCTGGACGTATTTGATGAAGCTTATTGTTTTCTTGGAGGCTCCACTCCTCCTCCCATAAAGAATTGACATACGAAGCTATTTTGCCTTTTAAATCTGAAGATGGTACAAGCAGTTTAGAAGGATGAAGACGGACAGCCTCTTTAGAAAGCCGATCCACCTCTTCGTTGCCTCTGATCCCCACATGACCTGGCACCCAGGCCGACAAAATCGCCCAAGACACGAGAGGATGACCACAGCAGCATTGAAGAGCAGTGGGAGGCCTTCAGAGATGTAGTCCACTCTACTACCCTTGAATACCTCAGACCAGCAACCCATAGAAACCAAGACTGGTTTGATGAGAATGACGCAGAAGTGCAGACACAGCTGTCAGAGAAACACCAGCTGTTCAGAGTGCACCAGAATGACCCCACATCACAAGCTAAGGAAGATGCCTTCACCAGCGCAAAACAAAAAGTGCAGAAGAGGCTTCACGTAATGCAGGATGCCTGGTTCAGCAAAAAGGCCGATGAAATCCAGGGCTACACCGACAGTCATGACACCAAGCATTTCTATGACGCTCTGAAGGCTGTGTATGGACCCCAGTCCTCCGGCTCCTCCCCACTCCTCAATGCAGATGGGACCCAGCTGCTGACAGAAAAGAAGCAGATTCTGGAGAGATGGGCTGAACACTTTAACCAGGTTCTCAACCGCCCTGCCTCAATCAACGACGAGGCCATTGAAAGATGCCAACATTCTCCACATCTACAAGAGAAAAGGCAACCACAGTCCTGCGACAATCACCGAGGAATCTCTCTCTTGTCCATAGCTGGTAAGATTTTGGCTCGTGTCCTGCTCAGCCGCCTTCTACACCACCTTGAGCAGGGTCTCCTCCCAGAAAGCCAGTGTGGCTTTCTAACTGCGGACATGATATTTGCTGCACGACAGCTCCAGGAAAAATGCCAAGAGCAGCAGAGCGATCTGTTTGTGACCTTTGTCGATCTGACCAAGGCCTTCGATACGGTCAGCAGAGATGGCTTGTGGAAGATCATGGAGAAATGTGGCTGTCCCAGCAGGTTCATTACGATCGTCCGACAGTTCCACGACAGCATGATGGTGAAAGTACTGGATGATGGAGACGAGTCAGAAGCCTTTCCAGTGACCAACAGCATAAAGCAAAGCTGCGTTCTTGACCCTACACTCTTCAGCATGGTCTTCTCCGCCATGCTCACTGATGCCTTCCGTGACTGCCATGGTGGTATACACGTCAGATACAGAACTGATGGTGGGCTGTTCAACCTCAGGCGACTGCAGGCTGTTACAAAAGTGAAAGAGACCGTCATCAGGGACTTCTTGTTTGCTGATGACTGCGCCCTCAATGCCAGCACAGAGCAGATGATGCAGCACGAAATGGACTGCCTCTCACGAGCCTGCGACAACTTCGGTCTCACCATCAGCACCGAAAAGACCGAAGTGATGTATCAGCCTGCGCCAGCTAAACCCTACCAGGAACCTCACATCATGGTAAAGAGGCAGAACTTACAGGCAGCTGACAACTTCACCTATCTGGGCAGCACACTCTAACGAACTGTGAACATTGACGCAGAGGTCAGGAACAGGATTGCCAAAGCCAGCTTGGTGTTTGGGAGACTCCATGAAAATGTCTGGGAGCGGAGAGGACTAAGCCTTACCACCAAGCTGAAGGTCTACCATGCAGTGGTACTAACCACGCTCCTCTATGCCAGCGAGACCTGGACTGTCTACAGCAGACACGCCAAACAGCTCAACCATTTTCACCTCAGCTGTCTCCGCAGACTCCTACACATCAAGTGGCAGGACAAAGTCCCAGACACTGAGGTCTTGGAAAGATCCAGCATCCCCAGCATCTACACTCTCCTTCAGAAATTCTGAGCCAGATGGGCTGGCCACATCGTCAGAGTGCCAGATAGTCGACTGCTGAAACAACTGCTGTACGGAGAACCGAGTCAGGGCAAGCGCAAAGTTGGGGGGCAGAAGAAACGTTTCAAGGACTACCTCAAAGTGTCCCTCAAAGGCCTGGACATCAACCTCAACACCTGGGAGTCGCTTGCCCTGGACCGCCCAACCTGGCCAAGCAGCTTCACAAAGGGTGCATGTACATCAGAGAAGAGACGCACAGCAGAAGCTGAGAGAAAGCAAGCTGCGCGCAAGGCCAGAGCTACCTCCACCTCCACTGTAGTGCCCACCCACATGTGTCCCACATGTGGGTGTTCCTTCCGCACCCAGATCGGCCTCACCAGCCACCTGCAGACCCACACTCAGCAATCTTCCGTCTGAGATTGAAGTCATGGTCATCTTCGAAATCGAAGGACGAACAACATATTATTATTACTACTGATGCGACAACTTGCAGAATCATCACCATTAGCATATTTGTTGTTGTTGTTTTGTTGCTGTTGTTACCGAAATATGCTGTCGTCAAAGGTGAAGCCGAGGCAACGGATGACGACGTCGTAGAGCTCTCTCAGGGGGGAGTTGTCGAAATAGCTGGTGGCATTCCCTGTTTGTACCATCAGCTTCTCACCAATCCGTCTGATCAACATATTCTCCACACTGAACCCATCCCCTACAGCGTCCAATGACTTGAGCTGGTATGTGTCGACCAGATCCATGTTCACGGCCCTAGAGACAATCACATGGAACATGAGACAACAGAGAGGAGCTGGTAGGTGTCAAGCAAATCCATGTTCACACACGTGGGGACAGTCACAGGCACAACAAGGAGCATAGAGACGCGGGCAGGGGGGGGTGGGGTGAGGGGGGGAGGGGGGGGGTGGGGGAGAGAGAGAGACGCGGGCGGGGGGGGGGGAGGGGGGGGGGGGGGGGAGAGAGAGAGAGAGAGAGATGCACACACACACACAGATAGAGAGAGAGAGAAAGAGAGATGCACACACACACAGAGGAGAGAGTGAGAGAGAGAGAGGAGAGAGAGAGAGAGAGAGAGAGAGAGAGAGAGAAGCGAATGAACATATAAACACACATACTCACATACACACACGCACACACACACACGCGCACACACACACACACACACACACACACACACACAGATAGAGAACGACAGAGACAGAGAGAGAGAATGAATATGAACAGAGAGAGAGAGAATGAATATAAAAACAGAGAGAGAGAGAGAGAGAGAGAGAGAGAGAGAGAGAGAGAGAGAGAGAGAGAGAAATGAAATGAAATTTATTCAGATAGGCCACAGCCCCTTCTGAAGGGGGATTACATTCAAAACTCAGCATGATAAGTGTGACAACATTAACACAAAGTTTTACTAGAATGTATGGGAAAAAACAGCAATAAAATGATACTCAAATGGATGAATTACAATCTACTACACATACGCATGAAGTCTAATCTACTGACCCATATATTAATACCATACTAGGATATCCATATCCATGTAATATTGGCGTGTCAATACATTTGTTAGCTAACCGTAACAGCTCGCCTCTTAAAGGCTTTATATAAATACATGCATAAATTCCTCACAATAATTTTATTTTAATTTGTCATTAATAGAGTCACACAGAACTGATATGGATTTGCATAATATTTACATGGAATATGTTCCTGCCGTAGGTCACTGAAAGCAGAGCAGACAAACAGAAAGTGTATTTCATTATCATTTGCCTTTCCACATAGCGGGCATGTCAGACTGCGGTCAGAAACTACACTATACCGTTGATGATGCATTGCTATATCTGAGACACCAAATCGGAACTTCGTCATATAATTTTTTATATGTCTGTCAATGTTAAGTGAAAGATATGTTTCGCAATTATTAAATGATTTAAACGATCTGTACCATGTGAATCTATCACTTTCCAGAACATGTTCATGCCAGTTTTGTCATCTGTTATCAACAAGTCTCTTTGACGAAACAATTGCAAAAAATATTTCACATTTTCCACACCCTGGTTTAGCCACACAAATCCAAAACCATTTAGAAATAGGGTCCTACGAACATTTGACGCCCATGTGATTTTGCCTCGTGAATCCAACCAGAGTAACATTTTATAAGCTTTTAAAGGTAATCTGTTATCATTCATCCGTGATATCTTTAGCCAGTATCTGATACACTGTACACTTGAATTTATGTGAATAGGGTGACGTCCATTATCTCCGTAAACAAGATCATTAGGTGTTTTAATGTGGACTCCTAAAAATTTCTTTAGAGCATACAAATGAACCTTTTCGAGCTTTACGATAAACGTCTCTGTCTTTACCGTCCAATGTATTTCTAGATATTCTTAGAAGTTGTTTCATGTCAAGAGAGAGAGAGAGAGAGAGAGAGAGAGAGAGAGAGAGAGAGAGAGAGAGAGAGAGAGAGAGAGAGTCTGGCGTCATACAGTCTTCAACACCTGAGAATATTACAACAGAGAATTCAGTGTTTAGACTACCACAAATTTATTTCTTTGCCTTGCCACAGCATTCAGATATGTTATTATTATCACTGTTGCTGTTGTTGTTGCTTCTTCTGCTGCTGTTTTCACCCGTCTGTTGGTTTCTTAGTTATTTCTACCATCAGTCACCACACAGCCACCTTAACTTTGAGTTCGTTCTCCAGAGTCACTGCTTCGAAGCTGACTGAAAACTAAAAATGGGAAATACTTTGTCGACTGTGGAAGATTCTAGCTCTTCCTTCAAGTACAGGCAGGATTATCTGATGAACTATTCCCCAGCCATTGCTTAAGACGCTCCCGTGTGTGTCCCACCACGAGCCGTTCTCCAGATGGATTCCCCCAGGGTATCCCCCCAGCCTGCACCCCTGCCACAGAGTGAAGAAGAATCCTGGAGCGACTCTGATGGCTCAGGCATCAGCAGCATCAGTCCATGTTCATCCGAGATGAAGGCGGACAGCTGGGCCCAGTCTGGGAACACCTTCGACTTCGAGCACTCGGACTGGGGCTCTGAACGATTGAGCTACTCGACCTCAACACCATTTCCCGGCACAGTCAGACCCCACATTGGGCATATTGGTCTGAGCAACGAGTCCATGAACACCTTGGGTTTGGGGTGCTTGGTGATCTTGGACCTCCTGAGTGAGAGAAGCAGCAGCAGCAGCAGATTTGATGGTTATGCTGGAGAACAGGATTTAAACAACAGTAGTTATTATGCTGTGGAAGAGTACGCCTGGGAGAGCACGTTTGTCCGCAGAGGAATCTTTAGTTGAAGACAAGGGCAATAACTCCTGACCGCCTATCGGTCGCAGGAGGGGAAGGGATGGAACGGCCGTGGTTTGTTTAAACAGCACACTTCTGCTGACGGCTGCCAGCTTCCTCACGCTAACCTCCCACAAGCTTTCCTCCCTACGCGTAATATGATACTAGCTGTCTGGCTGATAGTGTGTTGAAAACAGGATGCCGTGTTTCTTCATTAATACTTTGTGACAGAATGCAACGAACTATGGTCGATTGATGTCACTGAATTGTGGGTCTTTGACCGACAGAACGATATCAAACATGAATGTGTCTTCTTTCATACGCATTGCTGACAAGCACCACAAAGATTTGCCAACAAAAAAACGATTGAAACAGACTAACGAACACACAAAGTGAATTGACATTTCAACTCAGTGGACAGCATGCGTTTCTGAAGCTATCATGCTCAACCTGGACCATATAGGACATGCATATCTTTCCTTTACAACTGACAGAAAATTATTCGCGGGACTCCTACCAGACAGCCGGTACCTGGCCAAAATAAACAGTCACTATCGGCACTGGTCAGCTTCACTGGGAACACGGTGGCAGTTTCCCTACCACGGCCTAGGCATGTTTTGCTTATTTATCTGCGTGCGCTACATGCTTGTGATGCATGCCGATACCGATTCTATCACAACCGCACCATGCTTTTAGTAAAGCAAGATTTTAGCATGCCACACATGCAGATGTCGGTTATAAACAATGAAATGCTTCCTACCTGACCTTGTGCTTCGCCCGTTCGAATCATTTGAAACTGATGTCACATATACACACACCAATGCAAAATGTTTTCTCATTTTCATCTTCATGGTGAGCCTACTCAAAACTGGAGAGAGAGAGAGGAGAGAGAGAGAGAGAGAGAGAGAGAAAGAGAGAGAGAGGTAACACACACACACACACACACACACACACACACACACACACACTCACACACACACACACACTGACAGAAACCACACACCAACAACAGCGGTCGATGGTGACTGGCAGACGTAGACACACTTTCATTAGTATCGAAGCATACATCAGACATGTCAACACATTCAAGTGCCGAGTTGGATTTGCCAGCTATGACTGGTGAGGTTTGTGCAGAGGATGTTCTAGGCTTTTTCACGGGGGTTGATACCAACGGAGAAAATGATGACACGCTTTCATCTGCGCGCAAGCAAAGATCAGACTGATCCAAACATTCTTGAGCAGATCTTTTGACGGGTCGGCTCTTCTTTGTTTTCCGATGACCAAGAAGTGCGGCTGACTGAAAGAATCGACACGATGTACACTGACTCAAAGAAAGATCTGGATCGAAAGTTGTCCAGATTTCTGACATTCTCTCTATGTCACGAGCAACACTTTCTTCTGTAGTATAAAAATGGGAATGTGCTGACGTGTCTCGTTTTTTTCAGTTTATGGTAGCATTTTATGCAGATACACTTGGACTGTTTGCCTTCTTCATCACCAGAAATATCTAGAGTGAAATACTGCAATAAATCATTGGAGAAGTTGACAAAGTCTAGCGTTTAATCCTTTATCTTGTACCTTTCTGAGCACACGATTGCCGCACACACGGCACAACAAATCTACACGTCTTTTGTGTTCACTGAAATTGTGTTCAAACGCCTCCGCCATTGTTGGCGCTACAAACACGCACACGTACGCACGTACAAAAAATCGGAATGAAGTAGGCCTACACGTAAGCAACAAGACTAGCCAATGCAAGGTCGGTCACACACATGCACACGCGCACACACACACACACACACACAGAGCGAGAGCGAGAGCGAGAGAGAGAGAGGAAGAAGAGCACCACACATGTACACGGCTTGCTGAGCTAACACTGCCTCCATAGATATACGTATACACGTGCTGGGTCCTGGCCAACTTATGAAAACAAACTTCTCTATGAAAAAAAACTCAAGAACGCGTGATGAACCGAAGTTGTATCAACAGCACAAAAAAGAATCACAACACACAAATCACGCACACAGTTAATTATATCCAGTTATGGAGTGTGAAATAATAATCCGTAAAGCACAACAGGAACAGCACAGCATGAGAACACATGCGCTCCCTTGTGCACAGCTGTGGTACATGGGGCACTGCCGTGAGTCACGCAGCCTGCTTATCGCCTGCCAGGCAGGCAGGAGGAACTAAAGAGCGCGATTTTCATCTTGGCCGGACAGCTGTGAGAGAGAAGTAGCATCAGATTTGGTGGTTATGCTGAAGAACAGGATTTAAGCAACAACTCCAGCTTTGATTTTGACGAAGGCCAACATCGAAATTTTGGCAGTAATAGCAGCATGAACACAAACAGTAATCTTGTGATAGTCAAGAAGATTTACGCCAGTGGATTTTGCCAACATCGGAATTTGGGCAGTAATAGCAGCATGAACACAAACAGTAATCTTGTGATAGTCAAGATTTACACCAGTGGATTTTGCCAACATCGGAATTTGGGCAGTAATAGCAGCATGAACACAAACAGTAATCTTGTGATAGTCAAGAAGATTTACGCCAGTGGATTTTGCCAACATCGGAATTTGGGCAGTAATAGCAGCATGAACACAAACAGTAATCTTGTGATAGTCAAGAAGATTTACGCCAGTGGATTTTGTGAGTGAAACTGGGACGTTTACTGTGTACAGTTTGATTGTGTTTTTCTTTAACAACAAATGTGGAATGCCAGGACGTAAGTGTGGCAGTTCACATTACTCACTCACTCTCTCTGATGCATTTCAGTGTTTGATATTGAGAAAATCAATTGTGACAGCCTGTGATGGCAGATTGTAAGGAGAACGTAGAATGATAAAAATGTTATTTCCGGTACCCTGACTTTGACACCAGCTTAGCGTTTTACACAATGCAACAACTCCAAGTGGTTTGCTCCCCTTTCTCCCTTCCACATGCAATCACACCCAACTTAACAGCAGCTCTCTTGGCTCTTTCCTTCCCCCTGCCTAACACTCCCAGCCTTTCGCCCGTCCGCGCGCTTCACCATCCTGGCTTTTGGCATCCTTGGAAGCTCACGTCTACATGCTGACTTATTCTTAATATAGACTATATGCGTCACCGACAATGTTGACTAAGCCTGCACTGATGTCTTTGCTGTATTATGGATGATGCCTTAGTCTGATGAGTTGATACATCCATATCGAATCGTCCCAGAAATAATGCCGCCTTTATTCTGGCAACAGCGTGAGATTCACCATGTATTCCATCCGTTTTCCTGTATAACTTTGTGACTGTTGAGTCAGTTAAGGCTGTTCGACTTTTCAATGGAATGCGACTTGATGTCCTTGATTCAGTGTATATCATAAACTCGTCTTTCTTGCGAAGGTTTGGCGAAATACAGAGTCTACCTACTGGCAGGCAGCTTATGTTGTTCCTGTGTGTAGTAATTTGCTGATTTTAATATGCACCTCGGCCTGGTCTAAATCGGATTGAATGGTTCAATCTTCACAAAGTGTAAAACAAGACTTGTTGCTACATTTCAGTATAGGCTAATATCATTTCACATGACTTCATGTGTTTGTAAAGCAATCATTGTGATGAGGTGACTCAAGTCTAAAGGACAAGGTCAAGTTTGTTACATTAATGCTGCTGCCAAAATGGCGGGAAAGGTTTCAACAACATCTTTGTCATGCTGCAAACTTTGATAATGTTAATGCGTTTACTTGCTTACAAAATGCCAACGTCCTGTTTGCCACAGAAACACAGACGCATTCACACACAAAATGCACACAGACACGGACAACCGAGACCGTGTGATTACACAGATACACTTGCTTACTCATGCCGGTCCAAGAAACAAAATTATGGACTACAGATAAGCAAATGACCAAGCAGAATCATGAACGAAAACAGGGTCGCCTCAATTTTCTTCTCTCTTTTTTCTTCTTTTTTTTTTTTTTTTTTTTGGTATTTGAGGTCACAACCTACCTGACGTCACCAACATAGTGTGTCTGCCAAGACAGTCTGACACGTTTTCTGGACGCCACGTGGATGAAGTTGGTCACCCCATACAAATCCTGCGCCACCTCAAAGGCCGAGTTACCGTTACCTGACAAGACGAAGAAACGAAGACTTCATTACTTGTGCTCAGTTGTTGAGGGGGGGGGGGGGGGGGGGGGCAGGGCGGGAGGGGTAATAGAAGGAACGAAAAGGGCGAGGGAAGAGGGGAACGTGGAGATGGAGAGAGACAGGTTCGTAGAGAGAGGGGTTGGGAAGGGAAACGGTCGGAAAGGTCTTGACCCAAATTCATTTATGAAAAGAACGTTTTCTCTCTCTTTTCAAGCATTCTCTGCATGGAACAGTCTCTCTTTTCAAGCATTCTCTGCATGGAACAGTCTCTCTTTTCAAGCATTCTCTGCATGGAACAGTCTCTTTTTTCAAGCATTCTCTGCATGGAACAGTCTCTTTTCAAGCATTCTCTGCATGGAACAGTCTCTCTTTTCAAGCATTCTCTGCATGGAACAGTCTCTCTTTTCAAGCATTCTCTGCACGGAACAGTCTCTCTCTTAGCACTCCTCATTCTTGCGATTCCTTCAAGTCGTCTCTCAAGACTATGTTTTCCACAGACTCAGTCTCGACCTTTTTTTGCCGTAAGTTGTGTGTGTGTGTGTGTGTGTGTGTGTGTGTGTGTGTGTGTGCGCGCGCATGCGTGCGTGCTTGCGTTGTGTGAATATTACATTCCAGAACATAATTTGACATTTATATGCAACCATGGAATGACTAGACAAGGAAATCCTTACTGTTACAACTGAGCCATGAAAATCCTTACTGTTATGATTGGGCAATCCTTACCGTTTCGACTGCGCCATGAAATCGATACTCTTACTACTGGACCATGAAATCCTTTCTGTTACGACTGGACAATGAAATCCTTACTGTTACGACTAAGCCACAAAATACTGTTACGACTAGGTCATGAAATTCTTACTGTTACGATTGGACCGGATGTCCACACTGTTACAACTGGGTCATGAAATCTGTACTGTTACATTTGAGCCATGAAATCCTTGCTGTTACGATTGGGCCATGAAATCCTTACTATTACGATTGGGTCAGAAATATACACTGTAACGACTCGACCATGAAAAACTTACTGTTGCCATTGGGGCGTGAAATCCTTACAATTATGACTGGGTCAGAAATATACACTGTAACGACTCGACCATGAAAAATTTACTGTTACAATTGGCCCATAAAATATTTACTGGTACGATAGGGCCATGAAATCTCTATTGTTACGACTGGGCCATGAAATCCTTATTGTTACGATTAGGCCATGAAAACCCTACTGTTAGGAATGGGCTATGAAATCCTTACTGTTACAACTGAGCCATGAAATTCTTACCGTTATGACTGGGCCATGAAATCCATACTGTTACGATTGGGCCATGAAATCCCTACTGTTATGATCGGGCTATGAAATCTTTTCTGTTTAGACTGTCCTTACCGTTACAACTGGGCCATCAAATCCCTACTGCTATGATAGGGCCATGAAATTCTTACTGTTATGATTGGGCCAAAAATACTCACCGTTACGACTGATCCATGAAATCTTTTCTGTTACCATTGGGCCGTAAAACCCTCCCCGTCACGACTGGGCCATGAAATCCTTACTGTTACGATTGGACCAGAAGTCACTGCTGTTATGAACAGGCAATGAAATCCTTAATGTTACGACTGATCCATGAAATCTTTACGATTGGGCCATAAAACCCTCCCCGTCACGACTGGGCCATGAAATCCTTACTGTTACGACTGGACCAGAAGTCATTACTGTGATGAATAGGCAATAAAATCCTTAATGTTACGACTGGGCCATGAAATCCTTAATGCTATGAATGGGTCATGAAATTCTTATTGTACGATTGGGTCCCAAATCCTTACTGTTATGACCGAGGCATGGAATCCTTACTGATATGAATGGGCCTTGAAATCCTGTTACGACCGAGCCATGAAATTCTGACTGTTATGACTGGGCCATGAAATCCTGACTGTTACGATTGGGCCATGAAATCCTGACTGTTATGACTGGGCCATGAAATCCTGACTGTTATGAGTGGGCCATGAAATCCTGACTGTTACGACTGGGCCAGAAGTTCTCACTCTTATGACAGGGTCAAGAAATCCTTGCTGTTACGACAGGGCCATGAAATCCTCACCGTCACGATTGGGCCATGAAATCCTTGCTGTTACGACTGGGCCATTAAATCTGTACCGTGACAACTGGATCAGAAATCATTACTGTTTTGAATAAGCGATGAAGCCTTTAATGTTACGACTGGGCCATGAAATCCTTAATGTTACGATTGGGTCCGAAACCCTCACTGTTACGACTAAGCCATGGAATCTTTACTGATATGAATGGGTCATGAAATCGTTACAGTTACGACTGGGCCTAGAAATCCTTACTGTTACAATTCGGTCCAAAATCCTTAAGGTTATGATGGGACCATGACAACCTCACTGTTGCAACTGAGATATGAAATCCTAACTGTTACGATTGGGCCATGAAATGCTTACTGTTACGATTGGACCATAAAATCGTTATTGTTACGACTGATCCATGAAATGCTTACTGTTATGAATGGACCATGAAATCATTAATATTACAGCTGAGCCATTAAATGAGAGAGAGAGAGAGAGAGAGAGAGAGAGAGAGAGAGAGAGAGAGGAGAGAGAGAGAGAGAGAGAGAGAGAGAGAGAGGGCCGGGGGAGAGAAAGGACTGGGGGGAGGGGGCAGTCAACGGAGGAAAGAGAAACATGGGCCGGGGGGGGGGGAGGGGGGGGGGGGGGGAGGGGATGAAGGAGGAAACGAAGGCAGTTGGGTAGGAGGAAGGTGAGGACATGGTGAGAGACCAAGATGAAGAAACAGTTCACATAGAGCATATCCACGACTGTATCTGAACAACATGATTAAAACAATGAAGTAAAATGTCCTTCAGTTCATAAAGACATGGTGAGAAAGGAAAAGAGGGGAAGAGTGGTAGAGCAGAGGAGGGGTATAGGTGGTGGTGATGGGAGGAAGGGTGAAGCACGTTAGTTGTCGAACAAAGACGAGGGAGAAGGGGATGGGGGGGGGGGGGGGGGGAGGATGGGGAGGGGGGGGAGGGGGGAGAAAACAAGGGAAGGGGAAAATGGGCAATATACATAATACGTTCTCAGAGGGATGAAATATTTTCATTCTTAGGGACTGATTTTAAAATAAGGTGTTGGGGGTCGGGGGGGGGGGGGGGGGGGGGGGGGGGGGGGGGAGTTGGAGTGGTGATGGCGAGACCATGACAAACTGCAACAAACTCTTAACAGTTACCACATATAACTCTTTGTAAGTGTGAACAACACGAAGAAGGGGATGGAAAGGACAGGGTCTGTGGTGGAAAAGGGTAGGGGTCAAATAGTGTGCTTAAATTAGATGTATTTTAATATGTCATACATAAGGTTTCGCATGTGTATTAAGAGATATACGAGAGGGAAGGGGTGGGAAGGGTGGACCAAACAGTGAGGGGAGAAGGAGGAGAGGAAGGCGAACTGGGAGGCAAAGAGAGGTGGAACAAATATTTAAAATCCAACGAAGCCTAATGCATAAGAGTAAATGTACTTAAAATGGGGAAAGGGAGGGGGTAGGGTGGTGATGGCGGCGGTGGTATGGCAGAGTATTAGGGGAGCGTTGATCGTTTTCGATGGGCTTTTCACCCATAGAAAAGCCGACCCGGAAACGACTAGTATATGTGTGTGTGTGTGTGTGTGGGGGGGGGGGGGGGGGGGGGGGGGGTAGGAACGAAAAAGGATGGTAATAAGGACAGGACTGTGAAGGCCATTCAAAATACATTTTCCAGTAAAATTCCTTGTCTTATAAAATAATACACCTATAGGATAAAAACTGTTTTAAAGAAAGCGTGCGCGCGCGTGTGTGCATGGGTGCATGTGTGTATGCACGTGTGCGCGCACGTGAGTGAGCGCGCATGCGCGTGTCTGTGCATAACATGGGAGAAAAAAGTTTGTGGCTGTAGTTCACCTTTTACAGATTTGTTATCAAACATCCGTAATCAAGTCGGTTCATAAGTGAAGATAAAGCTGTTGTTTTCCACCGGGGAAAAGGAAAGTAGATAAGGACTGTAAGAGTTACTTCCCCTGTATTTGCTCTTGTAACAGAATAAGGAAAATAAGAAATGTGAAGTTTTATGTGAATAGAAATGTTAATCACTTCATGAAAATACATACGACTCCATATATGTTATCACTTCATGAATAGTAACTTCGCAATTATCATTTTTAAAAAGAAAAACAAACACACACACACAAACAAACAAAAACCTTGAAATACTCTTCCTGAACGGGCACTTGAGGTATTGTCTAATATAGTTCCAAATCAACAGGCCTCTTCCAGTGTCACGTTTCGTATTGCCACCAATTTACGTGAAAATCGGTTCGTTTTGGATGTGTTAATCCTTATTTGCTGAAAAACAAACAGCAGTGAAAACCTACTTGGCTGAGGTAAACTGAACGGCACAAGCTGTAATATTTTGTGGATTTAGCATTAATAGCAATGATCTGAGAGGACAAGGTCTCCACGGAATGGTTTACTCATAAAGTTAGTACTTCAAAAGAAACCCTATGTAGGAACGGGAAAAGGAGCAGCCGATCGGGGGTAGGGATGGACGGAAGTGTGGCATGGTCGTGGTTCTGAGGATGACGCGGACAGGGAAGTTTTTACCTTCTGTACCTAAGAGTTGGAGTGGGATCCCTTTAAAAAAAAATTACAGTGTTCCTTGTACGCAGATTACGTCATTACATAAACTGTCACTTACCCAGTATCATGACGTTTTTGCCTTCATAGTCGTTAGGGTCGATGCTCATGTCCTCATAGCCAGTAGTGAGCTCAATGCCCTCCGCCTTGGGGATGTTGGGTTTCCACATGCCCGTGGCAACCACCAGGACTCTGTATTACAGAGCAACAGCAGAGACACCAAGTTAACAACTGAGCACAACTTCACATGTCTCTCTACCCCACCATCACTCTCATCACAGGGTTAGCACCTCCACACACCACCATTAACAACTAAAGTCTCTGTAACGATAACACTAGGACTCTGTATTACAGAGCAACAGCAGCGCAGACACTAAGTTAAGAAAACTGACCACAACGTCACATCTCTACCCACCATCACTCTCATCATAGGATTAGCACACCACCATCAGCAACAACAAAGCCTCTGTGACGATAGCAACACTAGCACCAACATAACGACACGATACTTCTACTGCTCCTACTAACGGAGGTTGAGTAACTATCCAAAATACTTCAGAACCGATACTCGACACTGGAAGGAATGAGTTCACCATGATAAAACGCTAGCACAGATGCTATTGCCTTTACCATTCATCACAAAATGTTCAACAACTTCATAATCTTGCCAAAATACGAAGACAGAAGTTAAACTTATGGGGGAAAAAAACTGTATTAAGAAGAACCAACTTACATATGCGGTACACAAACCAGCACATGTAACCTTATAGGTGAGCTACAGCAGAGATTCGATGACAATCACAGAAGTTGTCTTTTCGTCTGTATGTGCATTGATGTAAAATCCCACGATTCAAAAGCCGACTGCACCTCGGGGAGGAAATAAAAAGTGAATCGTCTCGCTAACAGTACAAAGAGATTTAAGCAACATGCGCGGGATCAGCAAGGTGCCGACCCTCAAGATAATGCTTCTGAACAAAAAATGGGCAAAATACTTCTTTGTACCCTGCCACCCACATCAACACGCTTACGACAAAAAGACACGACTCATCAACTTCGCATTCCTCACACGCGCACGTACTTAAACACACACACACACACACACACACATATATAAAGAGAGAGAGAGAGAGAGAGAGAGAGAGAGAGAGAGAGAGAGAGAGAGAGGAAAAGCTTTCATGAATGTACTGACCATGCTGCTGTCAAGGGACATCAACAAATGGAGAACACGTTGACTGGCAACGCGAGTACAACAGCTTTGTGCGTGTGTGCGTGTGTGTGTGTGTGTGTGTTGTGTGCTTGCGCGAGTATGTGTGTGTGCGCGCGCACGCGCGTGTATGTGTGTGTGCGTGTGTGTGTGTGTGTGCGTGTGTGCATGCGTGCGCAAACGCGTGCACTTCTGTGTGTGTGTGTGTGTGTGTGTGTGTGTGTTTATCTGTGTTGAGTGTGTATAAGGAGCAGGTTACAATCAGCGTGCACACACATGAGTGAGGAAGGGCTGTGGTGGGGTTTGGACACAGAAGTGGATCTTGCTCCATACTGTGCATGTCGTATATAGTTGAAATAGGCATGGTTTGTTTGTTTGTTTTTCCATGCAGAGTTACACATAAACCAACCGATTCCACATCATGCTAAGGACAACAAACAGCAGACCCCCCCCCACCCCCCCTTCCTCCCACTGACTTGCAGGTGTACTGCTGCCCACGCTGGTCGCTGAAGACGTGCAGCACACCGTCCGGAGCAGAGAGGTTCTGGACATTGTGGATGTCACTCACTTCCGTGTTCCACTGCACCTTCAGCCCTAGCTTCTGCTGGTAGTCGCGCAGGTAGTCCAGCAGGCGGTCGGCGGGAGGAAACATGTCCTTGGAGTACTTCCTGCAAACGTGAAGGAAAACTGTTCAACGATGACCACAAGCCTCAAACAACAGAGGAGGACACACCAGAAAATCAGGAATCAGGTGTCACAAAATGTTGTGACAGTTACTTTCTTACTTGCATTCTACCTCTAGCACTCGGGAGAGGGTAGGAGCCGACGCGATGCCAGCCCAACGAGAACCAGACGGTTTCGGAACATCGGTCAAGTGTGCCGAATTTCACTATTTCTTCTGGGTGCTCAAAGTTGGTTTGAATCTGAAGATGTACCGGCGGTTGGACAAAGTCCAGACTTGAGACACTCCCTCATCGTGCAGGCGCGTAAAGCGGACGAAGCAAGCCCGGGTTTTCTGTCCGTGGCTCGTCCGGCAGTTTCCTCCCCAGACAGCCAACTGCTTGGAGGTTTCTCTCCCCTGTTTGGCGCCAGACCGCTGTTGGCCGTCCTCCCTTTACCAACCACTTCAAGGTTTCTCTCCCCTGTTTGGCGCCAGACCGCTGTTGGCCGTCCTCCCTTTACCAACCACTTCGAGGTTTCTCTCCCCTGTTTGGCGCCAGACCGCTGTTGGCCGTCCTCCCTTTACCAACCACTTGGAGGTTTCTCTCCCCTGTTTGGCAGCCAGACCGCTGTTGGCCGTCCTCCCTTTACCAACCACTTGGAGGTTTCTCTCCCCTGTTTGGCGCCAGACCGCTGTTGGCCGTCCTCCCTTTACCAACCACTTGGAGGTTTCTCTCCCCTGTTTGGCGCCAGACCGCTGTTGGCCGTCCTCCCTTTACCAACCACTTGGAGGTTTCTCTCCCCTGTTTGGCGCCAGACCGCTGTTGGCCGTCCTCCCTTTACCAACCACTTCGAGGTTTCTCTCCCCTGTTTGGCGCCAGACCGCTGTTGGCCGCCCTCCCTTTACCAACCACTTGGAGGTTTCTCTCCCCTGTTTGGTGCCAGACCGCTGTTGGCCGTCCTCCCTTTACCAACCACTTGGAGGTTTCTCTCCCCTGTTTGGCGCCAGACCGCTGTTGGCCGTCCTCCCTTTACCAACCACTTCGAGGTTTCTCTCCCCTGTTTGGCGCCAGACCGCTGTTGGCTGTCCTCCCTTTACCAACCACTTCGAGGTTTCTCTCCCCTGTTTGGCGCCAGACCGCTGTTGGCCGTCCTCCCTTTACCAACCACTTCGAGGTTTCTCTCCCCTGTTTGGCGCCAGACCGCTGTTGGCTGTCCTCTCTTTACCAACCACTTGGAGGTTTCTCTCCCCTGTTTGGCGCCAGACCGCTGTTGGCTGTCCTCCCTTTACCAACCACTTCGAGGTTTCTCTCCCCTGTTTGGCGCCAGACCGCTGTTGGCTGTCCTCCCTTTACCAACCACTTGGAGGTTTCTCTCCCCAGTTTGGCGCCAGACTGCTGTTGGCCGTCCTCCCTTTACCAACCACTTCGAGGTTTCTCTCCCCAGTTTGGCGCCAGACCGCTGTTGGCCGTCCTCCCTTTACCAACCACTTCGAGGTTTCTCTCCCCTGTTTGGCGCCAGACCGCTGTTGGCCGTCCTCCCTTTACCAACCACTTCGAGGTTTCTCTCCCCTGTTTGGCGCCAGACCGCTGTTGGCCGTCCTCTCTTTACCAACCACTTCGAGGTTTCTCTCCCCTGTTTGGCGCCAGACTGCTGTTGGCCGTCCTCCCTTTACCAACCACTTCGAGGTTTTCTCCCCTGTCTGGCGCCAGACCGCTGTTGGCTGTCCTCTCTTTACCAACCACTTCGAGGTTTCTTTCCCCTGTTTGGCGCCAGACCGCTGTTGGCTGTCCTCTATCAACCACTTGGAGGTTTCTCTCCCCTGTTTGGCGCCAGACCGCTGTTGGCTGTCTTCTCTTTACCAACCACTTGGTTTTCGGTGACGGGTTTCACGGGAACACCTCGAAGACGGCAGTTTGGCACCGTGACCCAGTGACTTCAGACGCCGACTTCCACCTGTGGTTGGTACTGAAGTCTGACTGGTGTGTTTCCTGTATGTTAAGAGTGAAATCATTCCATTGCTTGAATGTAAGCATTTGCCCACCCTTGAACCGATGTCCGTATGCTTTACACTTGTCAGTTTAACACCATCAGTTGTAAAGTGTATTGAACAGACAGCCAACCCATGAACAAGAGGTAGAATCAATCAGATCAACAGATGATTTTGAGTATCTTCCTTGTATGCAATGGACCTCCAAGTAGCGAAAGATGAGGATTCTGATTCTGAAAAAAACAATCAGAAAGAAAAGGGTTAGCGCCACAGATACAGACAAACAGATTATAGGACAAAACACGGTGTTTTGTCCTGTAATCTTTTTGTTTGTATCTGCTATTTTCCTCAGGCACTTCGAACATTTACCGCTTCTTCGTCCATAATTATAGGTCGCCCTGTCGTATAAACGGATAGAAAGGATGTCAGAGATATAAAACTGCACTTTAATGGCCAGTAATAGTTTCTTGCAGCTCCTGATCCTTGAGCTGTTTGAAAACGGCCATTGCTTTTAAAAGAACATCCAGGAAGGATCAGACTTAAGCACATATGAAACCTCTGATAAGTAAAGTCATTCTGTCAAGAATCTTCAAGTGGGTCGAACAGGTGGAAGATGGAACGGTGAAGTTCCAGATATATCTGAACAGCAAGTCACCGGCATGCAGCGTGGTCTGCTGTATGTGAGCATCACTTGAAGGAGGGGCGCCCTAGCACACGTATGACGCGGTCTTAGCTCTCAGAATCAGGTTGAAGTGAAAAGATTACAGAGAAGATGCGAAGCGACGAGCACTGGGTGACTAGTCCGCCACTGGAGTAACACGAACACAGGACGATTCGCAAGCAACACGCTTGACCCCGAGGTCTTCACTAGGCCAGGTAAGGTAATGTTGCTTATAGCCCAGCCGATCGCAAAGGGCCATATCAGGGCTGTCACGTTAAAATCAACTCATCATTAAAAAAAAAAAAAAAAAAAACACCTTTCACACATCTCTTTAGAATACATCTTCTAAAAGCGTTCCAGAAACTTCATTAAAAATCTTTCTTCCGTAAAATCTTAGATCAGATGAAAAATGTTAATCTCTTTCAGAAACTCAAAGATCACATCAGGTGGGACATCTCTGAACGGGGTTTTCATGGAGTCTGCTGTAAAGTGTTTATGTCTCACATCGTGCAAGTCCCAACAATCTAGGCCAGACAAACGAAGAAACAATCAAAAATTTTACAAAAAATAGGAAAAAGAAAAAGAAAAAAAGTGGTGAGGCTGGTCCGTTTAAGTGGACTTGTCAGTTTATTTTTCAAATCTCTTTTTATTCCCTTCTTTATCTATCTACTCGTTTTAGCTTGCTTATCGTATCATTCATATTATCAAAAATGTGGAGGGAAGAGGATCACTTTTCACTTGTATCAGTGTCCTGTTCGCTCGCACAGATAACTGACAACTTCCGGGCGAGAGATGTGTTCAGTTGGCCAGGTTGCCCTCTAAGGTAACAAAAAGTCTGCTCGTGTCCTGCAGTTCGCTTTTCAGCAAGGTCGACCTACTGCTTGAATGGAGCATTAGCCCACCCTTGAACCGACGTTCGTATGCTTCAGACTCGTCAGTTTAACACCATCAGTTATAAAGTGTATTGAACAGTCAGCCAACCCATGAACAAGAGGTAGAATCAATCAGATCAACAGATGATTTTGAGTATTTTCCTTGTATGCAACATACCTCCAAGTAGTGAAAGATGTGGATTGTGATTCTGATTTTTAAAAAAATTAGAAAGAAAAGGGGTTAGTTAGCGCCCCCAAAACAAACAGATTACAGGACAAAACAAGTGTTTTGTCCTGTAACCTTTTTGTCTGTATCTGTGGCGGTAACTAACCCCTTTTCTTCCTAAATTTTGCTTCATTTTCTGCCCTCAGTCGCTTCGTTTTGAAACTAAATCTGAAAACAAAGAACGATTCTGTTTCCCCTCTACATCTTTGATGTCATCACACTTGGCATTATAATCTACTAGCCTTACACCCACCCTACCCCACCCCTCCCTCTTCGTTCCCCACTCCAGATATTTTCTTGAATAAGAAATGATCAATCCGGTCACACTTTCCATCCATCTACAAAAGGACGCTATCCATGTGCAGGTTAGTCACTGTTCTTTGCCCATTTTTTCTGGTCACTTTGGTTTGTTTAATCTGTATACCTTTGAAGTCGAAACGCGTTGCTTCTGTATTGTCGTATGTTCGCCCTATTCCATTGGAGAAAGAAAATGCGTCCAGCCCTCGTATGGCCTCAGTGGTTGGCTGGGCTATGAACAACATGACCTGACCAGAAGAGAGGCCCACTGGCACGTGGAACAAGCTGTTGTTCCAGCGGTAGAGAGTCACATCACAGATGTTCAGAACAACCTCTGAGGAAGACTCATGGGTCATTCATGGACTGAGCGAATGCCGCAAAGTGCACAATAATCACTGCCACAACACTATCAGCAAAACATGACAAGTAAACCCGGTTGATAGGGGGCAAGGCGGAATAATGCATCACAGTGAGAGGGAGGGAGAGAGAGAGAGAGAGGGGGGGGGGGGGGAGGGAGACATACAGACAAAGAAAAGATGAGAGAGAGAGAGAGAGAGAGAGAGAGAGAGAGAGAGAGAGAGAGAGAGAGAGAGAAGAGAAAGAGAATACGAATAATTTATGCAGTATAGGCCAAAGCCCCTAACTGAAGGGGATAACACATACAGCAATCGAATAGTAAAAAAGACAAGAATTGTTTTGGTAATACTCTGAATATCAAACCCATACTTACTTGCATTATAAGACGAATTAACAATGCAACAAGTTATAACTGAACACACACTAAATGTTGCTATGCGTAATCTTTTCGAAGCTTCTAGATAAACGTTTCAAAAGTGAAGCTTTATTTCTTGACGAGAACAGCTGATTAAATCAAAAGTTAAATGGATTATCTGAATATTTAGGTTTAATTAGTTTCTCTAGGGTCATGAAGAACGGGACAACAAAACAAGAAACGAATTTCATCCTCTTTAGCTCTATTACACAATCGACATAACGCTTCTTTCATATTCAAGTCTGTTTCTAAAACGATGACAAGCAATATCAGAAATATCAAATCTAAACCTAGTCAAAGCACTTTTTACTATACCTGTTTATACCTATTCCAATATACTGTTCAACAACACACGTAGTTTTAAATTGTCGATATTCAGCAAATCTATCACCGATGTACATGTAATCGTGCCAGTCTTGCCACCTACAATCTATAACTCTTTGCCGAAAGTATTTTATGAAACTTGAAATACATTTAATATCCCAACCAAAAGTAAGCACTGACGAATATTTATAACCTACGACTTCTTGCCACTTCTGTCCAAATTAAACAATACTTTATATAAGCTTTCAAATGTAGCCTACTTTCGTCCATTCACGTTAATTTAAGGCAGTATTTGATAAATATAAGAGTTTACGTAGATCGGAAATCTTCTTTGCCCACCATAAACAATCATTTGGAGTTCTGGTGTCCACATTCAGGAAACGTTTCATGGCAAACAGATGTACATTTTCAGTTTTAGTACACGGTCAAACCCCAAATTTCAACACTGCACGCTGTTGGTTGCACCCGTGAAACAAACAATTTCGTAAACAAACTAAAAGAACTGTATTTCAATTTGTAAAGCACATGAAGGACTACT
This sequence comes from Conus canariensis, assembly GCA_033310375.1. NCBI lineage: Eukaryota > Metazoa > Mollusca > Gastropoda > Neogastropoda > Conidae > Conus > Conus canariensis. The sequence continues at coordinate 93,242,301 of CM065715.1, forward strand.
ATAACTGCTTTTTTTTCTGCATTTCAATTTGTAAAGCACATGAAGGACTACTATAACTGCTTTTTTTGTTTTTTGTTTTGTTTTGCCTTATCGTGGCATGTTAAACTACAACTGTGTTGCGTTGAAAAGTAAATTCCAAGGTATTTACATGCATTAACTACGGCCAGTCTCATTTCCATACGTCCATCTCTTAGTACCTATGAAGTATCCCCTTTGCGAAAAACAATGATGGCTTTTTTTTGGTCATGTTGACTTTAATTTCATTCTTGTCGCAGCCGCATGCAAGCTGTTAAACTGTCTTTGTAAGCCAGACACTGTTTCAGACAATAAAATAATACAATCTGCAAAAAGTAATATAACGGTTCAGTGAAATCAAAGGTAACACCATGCCGACCATTTTGAATTATCTCCCAGGCAAGCTCATTAATAAACAAGGAAACCAAAACAGGACTACACACATCCCCTTGTTTAAGCGCACGGGTACAATTTACAAAATCAGATAATTTAGCACCTAATCTTATTCTTGCTTTTACATCTTCATAACTTTTTTTCACATCGAAACAACTTACCTTTACTGTAAAATCCCTAGCAAACGCCCAGCATCAAGCAAATGCCCACACCCACTTTTGGCTGAAAGTCATACAAAGGGTCACTACCTTGCAAACACCCACCCATATTTTCTTCTTAAAAGACAGTAGGCCTACTTTGTACGATCGATTTGTTACACTGTTCCACAGGTCGCCTTCTCTTTTTAATTGGTGCAGGTAGAGAATAAAATTGCGTAATTTTTTCAGTGACGTGTTTCTGGCCAGTCACTCTGTGCAAAAGTTCTGGTTCTCGACGCAGTGAAAGCAGTGAACGGTGTGGTATTTTGGTCTCATACTAGATTATCACGCCGAAGCATAAGTCATACACTGTGTCTTACAAATTGAAAGCTTAAAGGGATAACGAAGCAGCCGGCAATGTTTCGGTGTGTGCACGAGAATTTTCTGTGGATAGAACTAGAAGAATTCGAGAGTGGAGGGAAAACAGAAACATATTTGAACAACAATACGGAAAAGAACAGGAAAAACGGAAGTTGTCTGAATGACCGCCACTTAGATTTGAAGATGTTGACCAAGGTGTGATGCAATACTTGGAGGATGCACGAGCTGAAGGAAGAGTGGTGAGGAATAAAGACTTACAATGCAAAGCGAGAGAATTAGCAGGTGCGTTCAACGTACAAGGCTTCTCAGAATCAGCCATGTGGCTCCAGCGCTGGAAAAAGCGCCACATGGTTACTTCACGACGAGGAACCACTGCCAGTCAAAAACTCCCCACAGACTTTGAAGACCAACTTCAAGTCTGTCGAAACATTCTTCGCCTTCATGATTCCACGACTACCCTCTTTCGAACATTATGAACATGGACCAGATAATGGGTCGGTTTGACATGCTGCCATCCTGTACCAACAACCTGAAAGGTGAAAAACACAAGCACCAAAGCTGAGAAACGAGGTTTCACAGTGGCACTCCTGGCAGCAGCTGACGGTAACAAGTTTCCTGCCTTCGTCATCTTGCGGGAGAGAAACGCATGCCGCCTCACGCCTTTCTCCACCTGAGAGTGCCAGACAATGTGCGGTTGTGTGCGACTGTGAATGGATGGATGACAAGGAACACCATCCTGACTTGGATTGAGCGTGTTCTTGGGCCAGCAGACGAGCATCGACTCCTGGTTCTGGACTGCTACAATGCTCACAGGATCCAGGAAGTTATTGGAACACTTGCTGAACAGCACGTAGACTTGGTCTTTGTGCCTGCAGGCTGTACCCCTTTGGCCCAGCCAGTTGATGTCAGTCTTGCCAGACCTTTTAAAGATGGCATAAGAGACTGTTGGGTTGACTGGATGAGAGAACCAAGACCAACAGCTGCTGGCAACCTCAGGCAGCCTACCAGACAAGACGTCATCAATTGGGTCAGCAGGGCGTGGGAGAACATTCGACCTGAAACGATCATCAAGTCCTTTCTCAGGTGTGGAATTTCAAACGCAATGGACAGTATCCAAGATGACGAAACACTTCAGTGGTTTCCAGATGAAATTGGCGCTATCCTACCTCATGACTATGGCAATGGAGATACCCCAGATGCAGCAGAGGGTGACGACGACACTGATGACAATGATGTGGACTTCGACGACTCTGATGACAATGATGTGGACTTCGAAGGACTAGAATGAGCCTATCCTTCCAGATCTCCATACAAAAGAGTTTGTGCTGGTTTAAAATTAAGTACGACTCATACATGATGACCTTTTTTTTTTTTTTTTGTTATATTTTCTTTTAAAATTCTATTTCATCACAAAACACATTATCTTTATATGTTAAAACTAACAGTGTGTTTTTCATTTTTTTATGATTCAAATTGTGGTAATCATCTTGTTTTGTTATGCTCTTAATGGAAGCTACACTCTAAGTTCAGTCAAACAATGTTACCTCCTTATCATGGAGTGCCCATAATTTGAGGGGGAGAGGGAGTGTCAAAATTCAAAAGAGACATTCCAAAAGCCTATGTTAGTAGAATTTTAAAAAACAATTAAAAAAGGCAAGTTTCAGTTGCTTCCTTACAGAGAAAAATCATTTTCATTCTCTTCTTCTTTTCACCTCTTTCTCCTTGTCTTTTGTCGACCCCCACCCTCTCTCTCTCTCTCTCTCTCCCCCTGTCTGTTCTATCTCTCCCTGTCTGTCTCTGTCTGTAGCTGTCCCTGTCTCAGTATTTGTCTGTCTCTAACTCTCCTCGTCTATTATACGGTGTACTCTTTCTCTGCTGTCCATCTGTGTGTCTTTCAAGCCTTTTAATATCCCATCTTTTTTTATCCGTTCAGTCATCGTTTTCCATTCTTTATTCTTTCTTTCTGTGCATTTCCAATAACCCGTTCAAATGGTACAGAGTGCTTTCTGAGTTAACCAAACGAATTGAGCTTGTACACCCATGACTCGAGAATAAGACTTGGCACATACACTGGAGTAAAAGCGTCGAACAAATGGCCCAAATATAAGAAAAAAATAACCACACATACAAAACAAAAGAAACAATTAACAAAAAAACAGCAGCGAAAAACAAAGATGCAGAAAAAAAGGGGGGCGGGGAGCTGAAGGTGCAAGTGTACTGGGTCAGTGATGTACCGAGGTTGTAGAAGTAATAGGACAGACTGTCCTGAAGGAAAGAAATCAATAGGTCATAATGTCCTGAACCTTGGAAAGCAATAGGACAAATTAAACTTTGAGCCAATGCTCCTGAAAGTGACGCGGACCAGTTGTTTCGACGAAGTCGATGGATGATTGTCCAGCGTATTGTCTGGAGGCCTAGCAATAGCACTGTCAGTGTCACTTTCACCAGTTTCAAGTACAGCCCCCGCGTCAGATTGAACAGTTGATCCACCACTTGTTGAAGACGAAAAAAAGAGCCTATAATCTTTTGTCCCTTGTCGGGTTTGAGCTTTTTTTCGGTGGCATTGTCGTTTTTCAATCGTAAAGCGTGATTCCTAGCAGAAACAAAAAATGGCGAAACGAAGACACGAGAGTTGTTTCCCTTACCTTGATTCAGGGTAAATCCATACTGTACTTTTTCCAAGTATTTCGATCAGCACCGTCTACTTTTGGTTTTGCCTAATAGCAGCTGTGGCGAGTGAAATAATGTTGAGCATTGCAATCGAGAATCTGTCTGGGAAAATGCAGATTGACGTGTCAGCGAGTGACGTGAAACGATCGGACCGAGGCTGCCAGCGCTACATTTCGATCGGACAATGAGTCCGGGCTGGGGAAACACGATCGGACTTTTCAGTTTTTAATAGGCCATTGGCCGAAGGCCGATGCCTCGGTGCAACACTGCTGGGTCCAGATCAAGTTCAATTGTTAATTCCAGTATCGTAAACCACTAAAGAAATATAATACAATTATTCATACCGTTTGTATCGCCTTTCTTAAACAATGGTAGAATGATTCTTTCCAGTTTCCTGGATAAATACCAGAGTCAAACAGATGATTAAATAGCTTTACTGAAAAATGAGAGAAAAGTCACCAGAATTTCTGAAGAACTTTGCGATAAGTCCATCAGGACCAGCTTATTTGCCATTTTAAGTCTTTTTTTTTTTGCTTGCCAAACCTCATCTTTTCATACAGGTCTATCAAAAATATATTCGCCATCAACATTACCATCTTTTTTCTTCTTCTGCTGTAGACACATCCTCATAAACCATTTCCAATACGTTCTTGAACTGTTAAAACCATTCATCGATCGAACTTTCGTTTTCAGGTTGAAGTTTACTTTTCATCAGCTTGTGCATGTTCTTCCAGAACATTTTGCTGACAAGCAATTGAGTTTAAAAGTTCACTAACTAATTTATGGTTATGTTCTTTCGTTTTATTGTCGTACAAATGTTTATAGTCACGTCTTGCAATGCAGAATGATGTTCTGACATTTGTATCCGATGTTTTTTCTGAGTCTTCAATGATTTGCGAACATGACGTTTCTTCAGTTTACATTCATTGTCAAACCAGTCTTCTAATGTTTCTACTTACATGTATTATCTTTTTCATCACGCAGGCCTGTTCTTTAACAATATCATTAAATCTGCTGAAAGCTTCCTTGACATTTACTGAGACAAGATCTTCTGCAACAGCAAGCTTTTCCAACAATATTCAACACTGCAATCATTTTGATTTACCTTGAATTTGCTATCAAATTTTAAGTCATTTCGTTCTTCAATGCACAGTACAAAGGGCAAATGATTAGACTCAATTCTTTCTCCAACATAATGGGTGAATTTTTCCCAATCGTTTCAAAAAGATTTACGGATGCCAAATAATAATCTAAAACACTGCTTTCTTGATCAGAAACATATGCAAAGCAGCCTTGAGAGTGTACATGCTTAATACAGAGCATACGTTTAATATTTTTTAACCACATGTATTTAATGTCTTGTCCTGAGAACATCTTTCATCCTTAGAAGATTTTTCAACATTCCCATACAAGTCATTTTCAGTCATAATTCCAGAGAAGAAGTCCAGATGACGTTCTAGCCTTCAGATCTTCACGTAACAATACGTCAATGTCACCTTCACCTAACAATAACTTGTCCACAATACTCTCTTCAAGCTTATCAATTCTGTTACTAAATTCACAACTTTATAAGGCATATTCTGGAGGAACATAAGCGCATACAAACACATTTTAATGAAAAAAAATTCTTTGTCGAGCATGAAAAACAAACAGTAATCATTATCATATTTTATGTGCCACACATAAGTTGCGCCTGATATTCTAACAACACATATCCCCCATCCCCCCCCCCCCCCTCCCAATTTCCCTTGCTGTGCAAGTTTATCCGCTGAGTTTTACAAACATCTTATGATCATGAAAAAGATTTACAAATTTCTGAACAAAGGTTTCAACCATACAAACAAAATCAAATGAAGAAACAAATCGAACAAAATCAGCATCATTCAGCGTTGCAAGTAAACCACAGACGTTCGTATGATGAAATGAGAATTTATTACTAGTCGTATCATAAAACTTCTTCGGGATATGACAGATCATTTTTCAACCCGCTCATCTCCATGCAAGCCTCCGCTCCTTGCAGTTCATTCCTGCTGTCATATCTTGATCTTCACTAGCGCTCCCCCCCCCCCTCCCCCCCACCTTACTCCAATACCATGACACTGTCTCTCTCCTTTTCATCGTAATTTCCCTCCCCCTGTACACCGTCCCCTGTCGCACAGTTCACCTCATTGTCACCCTCTCCCTTTCCATATTGATCAACTCTAGTCACAATGTCCTCCCCACTGTTGCCCTCTCCCTCCCCAGTACTACATGTCATGTCACTGGGTGATTCATCACCAGTCACATTATCTACCCCGCTGTCACTCTCTCCCTTCCCACTGCCACATATCTGCATGCATCCCGCAGCATCACACTTGCAACACACTACATCAACAGTTGAAGCTGTTAACAATTCAGCATTTTGCAGCGTAACAGTGATCAATTTGTCCTCATATTCAAGGCGTGTATTTTCATTCACAAAGACCGTATTGTCTACCTCCACCGTGTTGACATAATCTAATCTACAAACATTGCTGTTATAATCTGCATTTAAATAACACAGGTGGCATACACGGAACACACATTCCGCCATATCGGTGGGCTTTGTGCGACATCTGTTCGCCAACTTGTTCATCTCATTTCACCTGCACGTGAATTAAAAGCGCGCATACTGTTAATGTGTTATGTGCATATTTCGACCACACGGTAATAGCTTATATTTTGTTCCTTTTCTGTTACGTCAGGGCAAATTAAAGACATTGGGCCGGCCGGAACTCTATTTCAACTGCAGAGGGTTTCCGTGACCGTTTTGTCTTGTGATTCGTTTGTTCATGTTTGGCGGATTCATTACATACATTTTTAAAGATTTGTCCAGACTAAATTTAACTCACTCAATGACTATCTGGTTGTATACCATAGAAACATTTTTGTTTTGGCTCCTATCATGTTTGAGATGAAGGACAAGTTTTCTCCCAATTTCCCTTACTTGCACAGATAATTCCTCTCCAATAAAGATTTGACTGCCCTTTAACTTCTGCCTAACCCTCAGAATGTTGTCTCTATACTTAAACTTAAGAAGAACCATCTAGCCACTATGGGGGAATCCAGATTACAGCTAAGACGGTGCAACGATCAAATTAGACATCAGTGAGATCTAATTTATCAGTGATCAAATCCTGTATCCGCTCTTCACAGCCTTGCCATGACTCGTTCTGGACACGTGGCACTCCGTGAATGATGATGTTGTTTCGCTTAGAGCCACTCTTCAAATCATCCACCTTTAGTTCAGATAATCCACTGTAGCAGTCAGTCTTTCGATTTTTGCGCTTTAACTTTTCATGTTCAGTTCTGTCATCGGCAACGTTCTGTTTAGCAGCAGAAACTTCACTTTGAAGAATACTGTACAGTTCCTTCACTCCTCTAAACTCTGAGCGCGAACGCAACTCATGGAACTTTCGGTTCATATTGTCAGTTGACTTACTCACATTGTCAAGTGTGCTCATGATGTCCTTCAGAGTGGGATCTGTTGAGGATGCTGACGCTGTCTCAGGTGTTGAAGCAGGTCAGCCACTGTCGCGACGTGAAGCGCCTGCGGTACTGCGCAAGCAGCTCTGTCTCAGGTTGTCTGTCCTGCCAGGTCCAGGGTAGAATTCCACATCGCCGCATCGGTGAATTTAATTTCCGTTGAAGAGCAGAACGAGTAACACTTCTACGGCAACACCGTCCATTCGGTTTTTCAACTTAATGATGGGGATCCACATGACGATTTTGAAGCGTTTCCGCTTGAGCGTGAAAGAAATTTATATAATACTGTCACAAAGTAAACACACAAAGTCAGTGGTCCAGACGGCATTGCACGAGAGAAAGTCACGGGCACAGTATCAAGACACAATTCAAGACACAATTCAATGGAGACGCGGGAGAAAACGCCAGCCAAAAGGAGAGCTCATACAGGCTTGTCCGATCGACTCTGTCATCCGATAGTGCCCGCGCGCGTGAGAGACTGAGAGAGAGAGAGAGAGTGTCACACACACACACACACACACACACACACACACGCATTCAGTTGTTGGGCTTGCGAAAGAATGGAATAACAGCACTCCTCCCTCTCTCTTTCAATATACAACAGAGATCGAGATGCAGAATGAACAATGATTTAATGGCAAGAAGTTTTGATGATAATTTGGCGAATATGTGTTTTGATGGGCCTGGGCGAGGTGAATGATGCAATGGTGAAGTGCATGGTTCGTGAAGATGTTCTCAATGCACAATTTACTATTACATAAACAAAATCAATAACGAAAAGAACGAAAGGAAAACACAGTTTTTGCAATGTCACTTCTTCCTGTGAATTTTGTTGAACTGTTCTTGTGCGGTTGGTTGCTGAAGACCTTCCTGGATGCACGATGTATTCTTGGATGATGAAAATAATCTCATGTAGTGGGCGTCTTGATGGATCCAGACGGTGATGGTAATGAAAATATAAAAACCTGCTACGCGATGCACCGCCGCTACCTAGTGATCTATAAATATACTATTTTTCTTTCAGCTTCCTGCTCCGCCTGTATGGAACATAGTAATCCTTCACTCTCTCTACTGCACTCATTCTTCTTTAAAATAAATAAATCTTTACAAAAATTCTTCACCACTGAACACATTGTTCCATAGCTCGTTACTAGTACACTTCAGTCAGGACTTCACTTATTGATCAATATTGTTGTGAAAATTATTTGCCACAGTCTAGGGATATGGTAGGTATAATGGCTTCAAAATAACATTGCTCATCATTCACAATATTGCTAGGTGGAGTACATCTGCACGGGATATGAAGATGGTTGAAAATAAAGCATGATCAATACAACATATGGTGATAAGGTACTGATGGAGTGATCGATTGATGAGGATGTTGATCATTTAGTCTACCCAGGCAATAAAGCAATCATGGTGCAACGATGTTATACTAGACCATAAGTGAATAAAATTGATCGGAACTTGGAATAGAACTTGAGTCGTATATTATGTTATAGATAGACGTGGCGTAACAATACAGCTTGCCCAAACGGATTTGATACTAGTGTGATCGATTAGTTGAAACTAGAATAGTAATATGATCAAAGTATTATGTGAAATAAATGAGTGTATCTACCCCATCGCAACCCTTGTTTGCCAAACACCGGCGACGATCCAGTGGCGGTCGTTGAGTTAACGATCTGATACCCTGGTCGCTGGCTCACATGATCTCGCCCCCTTTGTGTCTGGGCGTTCAAATACTGGGTGGTCTCTTCCAGAACTTGCTCTCATACGGGTGGTGACTTCTTTCCTCTTTAAATACGCTGTTTCTTCGACCGCAATGTTCTCCTCGTCTTACCTACCTGCTTCTTCTTGCTCTTCTGAGCTTGTCCGTCATAAACTCATTCCGCCATCCACTCATTGGTTGGCCGTTATTTTATACAACACTTGGTGGATTGAATAATAGAACAATCACTAGATTATTTTGCTTACTTAATGTATAAATGATATATATTACACCGGGTTATATTATTAGAGCATGGAGTTCTGCAAAACAATGAAACTATTTTTGATGCGTAAGCATACGGAATGAGTTTTTAATTTTTACGTTATCTTCAAAAGTTAAGTACTCTTTACGTCATAGGCGTGACGCATTATTTCTTTCACTACTTTGAGTAACTTTGTTAGCGCGACAGCGAGAGAGAGAGAGAGAGAGGGGAGACAGAGAGAGAGAGAGAGAGAGAGGGGGGGGGGAGACACAGAGAGAGAGAGAGAGAGAGAAAGAGAGACGGTGGGGGAAGACGGACGTCGGGAGGAGGTAGGGGAGGGGAAGAGAGGAAAATGGAATACAGAGAAAGAGAAGGGAGTAGTATCATCCAGTTCTTCACGGAAAGTCTGCTTTCTGAAGTTCCACAGATTCAGGACTTTCTTTCATAGTCCAGGATCAAGAAGCTCAAAAAGGAGCTAAAAAAAGTTTTCGAAAACATTTTTTGGTGGGTACAATCTGATTGCACAGTATGATAGTATATAATACTGATCTTATGTGTAAAATATATGGTTCCATATGTTGAGCAATATGAAGATACAACACTTTAAAGATTGTGCTTTTTGCCAACAGAGTTCTTTAGCCCAAGTACAGCACTTAATGCTTAGTTAGTTAGTTAGTTAGTTTGTGTTTATAGGGTCCAGCGGACTACTAGGAGCCAAATCAGGACCTCAGCTATCATATCTAAGTCTCTAGATACAAATACCCACACTAGTATTAACACATCGCTTAAAATTTATGAGGACAAAAGCACAATTATCTGTTCAACTCCGACGACACCTGTATACATAATTAAAACACTATATTTTATAAAATAAGTTTACCTCTTTCAAAAAAGAAAAAATAAGATCTACTGAAATCTCACGAAAAAGAACTGATAAATCACTGGTGGAAAAGAACTTCTCTCTGATACACATCAAATCAGCACATTCTGTCAAAAAATGATTAACACTGAACAAGCTGTCACACGCAACACACCATGGGGGGTCTTCCCCCTCTGAGTATCCAACTGTGCGTTATATAGCTGTGCCCAATATGTAACCGTGACAAAACCGATTCCTCTTTACGGTTACATACCACCGATGGGAAAGGATTGGTTAAATCTGGGCAAATTTTAAACAATTTATTATGAATTTGATTACACCATTCACTCAGCCACAGTTCACGACAATACAAACTAGATTTATGACGTAGATCAGAGTGAGGAACAAACTGCATAGGCCTCCTGGAAAGACTTGCACCGAGAGCTTGTTTGGCTGCTTTGTCCACCACTGAGTTACCATAGATTCCCATGTGGCTGGGGACCCACAAGAAAACTATATGCTTTCCCGAAGAGACAAGCCGAGTATGAAGATCATGAATATCAGCCAAAACTGGATGTGAAACTTCTCTTGTCGATAGAGCCGACAATGCCGACAATGAATCCGATAAAATAAGGAAATCATTCTGATCTGACCTGGACACCGCACTGAGGGCCAGATTTAAAGCCTTCAGTTCAGCAGTATAAACAGACGACCAATCCCGCAATCTTAACAAAGTAGGCTTCTGAAAATTGTTATCACACACAATGGCAGCTGCAGCCCTCTCACCTTTTTTAGAACCATCTGTAAAAATCTTGATAAAATCTTGATAAAGTTCACATTGCCCAAGATAAAGTTGTTTATATGCAGCACTCGAGGTGACCTCCTTTCGAAATTGAGTTAAATATAAATTAATCTCTGGATTGGCGACTTTCCAGGGAGGTACATCAGTCTGTAATGGACCGTCATCAACAGCATCAAGGTCAATGCCAGCTGCCCCGAAGTGGGGCAAAATACGAATACCCAGTGGAGGAATCTCATTTGGCTTTAGATCATATTTGGCTCTAAAAGGCGGGTTCATGACAATATCATAGGCAGGGTTTTCTGGATTAGCCCTCAGTTTCAGATAGTAATTCATGGAAAGACACAACCTCCTTAGCTCCAGAGGGGGTTCACCAGATTCAACATACAAACTCTCTTTTGGAGATGTGCGAAATGCTCCCAGAGCAATCCGCAGTCCTTGATGATGAATTGGATCAAGAGCTTTGAGGTAAGATTTTCGTGCAGAACCATATACCACACACCCATAATCTAGCTTTGGTCTCACCAAAGCCCGATACAATCGCAACAAAGTTCGCTTGTCTGCACCCCAATCAGTGTGACTAATAACCTTCAAAACATTCAAACCTGACTGGCAAGATTGTTTAATGTACTTAATGTGAGGCAAAAAAGAAAGCTTATTATCAAAAATAACCCCCCAAAATTTCACTTGTTTGGAAACTTTAATTACTTGACCATTGAGACTGATAGCTGGTTCTAAGACCTGAGATCTTTTCCTATGGAAATGAACACACTCTGTCTTAGTAGCTGAAAACTTAAATCCATTTTCAGTAACCCACTGCTGAACACGATTAACACACAACTGAAGTTGACGCTCAGCTGCAGCCAAAGTTTTCCCCTTGGCAGAGATGGAGAAGTCATCAACAAATAATGACTTATCAATTCCAGACTTTACTGACTGGACGATGTTATTAATCTTGAGATTGAACAGAAGTGGAGAAAGGATGCTACCCTGAGGGACACCCATCTCCTGCTCAAAAGGATCCGAAAAGGTCGAATGAAGCCTAACACTGAAATGCCTGTTAGACAAAAAATTAGCAATAAACATTGGTAAATTACCTTTGAAATCAAGTGCCTTCAAATCCTGGAGAATTCCATGCCTCCATGTTGTGTCATAAGCTTTTTCTAAATCAAAAAGAATAGAAACTACATGTTCTCCATTAATCAAAGCATTCCTGATAAAAGACTCATATCGAACCAGGTGATCAGTAGTACTGCGGTTGTTCCGAAATCCACACTGGGAAACATCTAAGGCCCCCAGACATTCTAACTGCCATAACAATCGAGAATATACCATTCTCTCCATAGTTTTACATAAGCAACTAGTGAGAGCTATAGGACGATAGTTGTTAGGGTCCGAATGATCTTTCCCTGGTTTAGGAATAGGGATAACAACCGCCTCTCTCCAAGAAGGTGGAAAATACCCTGAACACCAAACATGATTAAACAGAGACAACAACACCTTTAAACCCTCAGCTGGCAAATGTTGAATAAATTGATAATGAATGTCATCTGGTCCAGGAGCTGAGTTGTTGGCTTTCAAAATGGCGTCCTTTAACTCATCCATGCTGAAAACGCAGTTGTAATCCTCAGAACTATCTGGCACGAAGGAACAAGATTTTGACTCTGCTGATCTTTTGATACGCTGGAATTCCTTGCAATAATGATCAGCTGACGAATTTTGATGGATAGTAACAGCTAACAAGTTAGCAACCTCCTTTTTATTAGTAATAATCGATCCATTTACTTGCAAACATTTTATAACTGATGTAACCGACTTTCCCTTAATCTTACGGATTAGTTTCCAGACTTTCCTTGAATTGACCTTAAAGGACAGATTTGAACAAAATTTTTTCCAAGATTCTTTCTTCTTAGTTTTAAAAGTATACCGACACTTAGTCCTACACGCCTGATGTTTAACTTTGTTCCCCACCATAGGAAACCTAGCAAAAAGTCTTTGAGCACCTTTTCTCTTACCCTTCAAAGTTTTGCACTCTTTATCATACCAAGGGGTCTTAACATCATTTGGTTTATCACGGGACTTGGGAATAGCTTCCTTAGCACTCTCTACAATCACTTTAGTGAACTGCAAAACAGGATCATCATAACTCCGCAACAGATTCATAGGCAGTCTACTTAAAATCTGTTGCTGATAAAGACTCCAATCTGCAGAGCGAAACTTCCATGTTTCCCGAGGGGACTCCTGCATTTGCTTTGTAAAATAAATAAAAATCGGAAAGTGATCACTCCCGCTTAGGTCCGAATGAACCTGCCACTCTAAGTCCAAAAATAAGGAAGGGTCGCAAATGGACAAATCCAAGTGAGTCAAAGAACCAGAAGGAGAACAAAAGGTCGGTGAGCCTGAATTCAGAAGACAGAGATCATGATCCAATATAAAATCCTCAAGAACTTTCCCTTGAGAATTGGTGCAGTTACTTCCCCACTGTGGAGAATGGCCATTCAAGTCACCCAATAAAAGAAATGGGCGAGGGAGCTGAGAAATTAAACCATCCAACTGACTCTTCGAAATCACAGAAGATGGAGACAGATACAAACAACATATCGTAACGACCTTGTTTAACGAGATACGAGCTGCCACTGCCTCCAGATCCGTCTGAAGTGGAATTTCTGTATGTAGTACCGAATTATGAATATAAAGAGAAACGCCTCTCCTTGAAAAGTCTGCAGAAGCTGGCTTGAGTAAGCAGGAGAAACCAGGAATCTCATGCTTCTTACTTGCAGTTAAAAGGGTTTCCTGAAGAGCAATTACCGAAGATCTATACTCTGTCAATAATAGCTCAAGGTCCCGACAATTTGCTTTAACTCCCCTTATGTTCCACTGGAGTATGTCCATGTTAGGATGTTAAAAGAATATCTATCAGCCCTCTTCTCCAGAAACTTCACTGTCCACCAAAGAACTAAAACGGTTCTTCAAGACAAGGTCAGAAGCCAATGCTCCTGATAAATTTCTAAGTTGTTTGTTGCCATGCTTGGAATTTGTTCTTACTGGACTGAAACCTGCTGCACCAAATACCTGACTTCGAGATTTTCCCCTAGGAGGGTCTGGAGTCCGAAAAGGACGCTCCTCACTGCGTGCCTGTCTCGTACTGCTGTTATTGGCCTGTGAGCGAGGGGACATCTCTTTCCTCCGATCCTTCACCCCTGACCTCTGATCCACAGCACTTTGTACAACTGAAACACTTCTTCCCTCACCAGCAGGGGCTGAAGCCTGTTGTACACTGCTGGACGGAACACTATTGCATTTCTGAGACAAAACCTCAACTGATTGTTCAAGTATAGTAAGCCGATCCAAAACCGATGACAACAATTCTGTCAATTTCTTCTCCAGAGCAGTGAATGGAGCTGCTCCCAGATCATCACCCGATGACCGGTTCGCAGAATCGTTAACCACCTTCTGTGCATAAGTCGCAGCCGAAGGAGTCCTGGCCTCCACTAACCTTCTAGCCTCAAGAAAGGAACATTTCCTCTCAATCTTTACTTTCTGAATCTCGCATTCCTTTTTCCACACTGGACAACTTTTTGAATTTGCTGGATGGTCACCCTTACAATTGACACAGTATACAGCATTTATACAAGATTCATCATGCTTCTTCTGTCCACAGTCACAACAGATCTCCTGACCCCGACAAGCTCGGCTGGAATGCCCAAAGCGTTGGCACTTGAAACACCGCAAAGGAGATGGTACAAAAGGCGTAACTTTCACTCGGACATAACCCACTTTGACAAACTCTGGGGGAGATGGCACAGCAAAAGTCAAGAATAGCGTGTTGGTTTTGATTAAGTCACTTCCTTTAGAGATTTTAACTCTATGGACCTGCAGAACACCCTGACTTTCCATCTCAGTCCGAATTTCTGATTCAGCAACTCCAGCCAAGTCAACACATCTGATTACCCCTTTCGAGTAGTTGAGAAAGGGGTGAATGGAAAACTTAACTGTGATCTGCATGAGTTGAGAACCATCCCTTTTCAGCAGCAACCGAGACGCCGCTTCCGTAGCACAGTTAACAAGGTAACTACCAGATCGGAGTCTTTTGATCATTTTAAATCCTGTGGACGAAACTCCCTCGAACCACTTGCAAACAGCGAACGGAGAAATCCGAGCAATGGATTCTTTCGGATCTTTTGCTTCCACTAAAAGGAAGCTTGGCCATGTGTTTTGGATACCCTTTCTCTTTGCCACTTCTCTTATCTCATTATCTGAATCTGAATCTCTATTCATAGTCTCGTCCATAAGCGTGCCATGTCCATCATCATTTCTTCTCTTTTTGTTAGGGGGTAGTTGTTTAGATGTCATAATGAAAGAAAAAAAACTTCACCTCCCCTACTCCCCACCCGCCATCGAGTGCCCACAAGGGCGATGCCCCTAAGCGGTCCTCCAGCAAAGGGAAACACCAGGGTTATAGTGCAGGTATACACCGCGTGGCATGCGCTCCACCCCATCCACCAGGCTCATGACCAACTGCCGGGAACGGACAGGAGGCCACTCACCTGGCTTCCAGGACAAGCAACGTGGCACACGGTTTGACCCATGCCATGCCCACACTGTGAAGGCGACCGGTTGACAGCATTGGGCCCCATGCTGCCCCCCGTCTAGGGGAAGTCCGGGCCAAAGTGGCGTGTTGAGGGGCGCGGATCCTACTCCGAGTCCCTCTCAACCACCAGGACACCATTCTCCCCCGACACGGGCCGCACCGCACGGTCAACACGGTGGACCAAGAGGCCACAGAGAAAATAGAAAGTGCTACAGAAGACTTGTGAAAAAAGGAAAAGAATAGGATAAAGATCCGTAAAGGCAGAAGATAGACAAAACAGAAAACTGCAGATTAATAAGGAGAATGTTGAAAGAGAAATGCAGGTGAAAGAACCATGGGTAGGCAGAAAAAACACAAAAAACAGAGAAAAAGAAAGCCCACTTAAAACAAAGTCCCACCCTCAAGGGGCACAAGAGGGTGACCCTGAGAACTAAAAATAAGACACCCCACCCAGGTCAGACCCCGGTGGGAGGCACTTAATGCTTTAATTTCATGCAGTTAAATGAGAATGTTAGTCATTATCATTTAACAACAGTATTAACGGATAATTAAGAGTCACCCTGACACAATGTTTGAATTATGGCAGTTACGTCATTTAGGAATGAAACCGAGTGCGGAATCAGTAAAATATCAACGATTGAAATACTGTTACCTTGTGCCATTCAAGGATCCATGAAAAACATGTAACTTCAGTACATAATTTGTAAAGAACATACCTTTCAGCTCAGAGGTCCATGTCCTCACCAGCTTCAGTATCCGAATCCCAATGATAATTCGTACTGTAGTCATCTGAATCACTGCCACTTGAGTCTGGGTCTGAGACAGCAACACAGCTCTCACTGTCAGTGTCAAATCTGTTCTTACAGGCACAACAGCCACACATTTCACTGCAGTTCAGTCCATTTTTTCTGCAGCTGCAGGCATCACCCACACAGTGTGTCTTCTTGCACTTGCAGGAAATGATGGACAGAAGATTTGGGGGGGGCAAGAATGTTCGTTGTCCAGGAAAAAAACAAGTTGGCCATCCTCAATTGTCCATCCTTTTCCCACTGGTGATGGTGCACATATTTTCGCTTGCAAACACCGCCGATGAATAGCTGCTTGGTAGTTGGCCCTCAGAAGAACATTGTTTGAGGCAGTCTTGATTTGGTGGAAAAGATCTGTCATTAACAGTGCCCAATCAGAACAGGTTATAATGGGCAGTATTGACTTGATCCGCACACTTGGCTTGACCATACAAGGCACACACAAACTTCTCAATAGCTGCAAACACACTGTCTTCAGGCATCCAGTCTTTCCCTATCTTCATGAAAGCATCCTGGAAATCTGCACTGGATTTCATCAGATGCAGAGCTTTCAGCTTTCCCTTGCCACAGAAAGCACTGACGCTGTCACAGCCAGTGAACACATGAAGACCAATGAGTGCAGACAAAAAGGTGGATGGCAAGAGCTGCTTGACTGCATTCAAGTCCAGACACCTGTTTTGATGCAGAGTGATGTACAGGTCTGCATCTATTTGTTCACAGACAGAAGCAGCAATGATTGCCACATCTGTATCAGGGCTTTTGATGTTCACAACCCGATGCGTTCTGCTGGCATGCAAAGCATGAAGAAGCAGTCTTGTGTCCGCTTCTTCATGGTCTGATTCTAAATCTGGGACAATGGCTGAAGTGAAAATATCACCAGAGCTCTGAATCACATGACACAGATTCCCATGAGTAACATACAAAGTAACTGCACTCTTTTGCTGACTCCAGTCTTTAAACAGAAAGTCTGCAAGGTTGTTCTTGTTTATTCCACTGGAAAGATATTTCTTCCACTGCCTGGGAAGTTGCTGAGATCCATTGACAATCTTCATGGTGGAAACTCCTTTTGCAGCACGGCGCTGCCTTTCTCCTTTCTTGATGCTTTCACTGGGGTTTGTGTCCAGAACAAAATCAGCCCTGTCTGCGCCATGGCGAACTGCATCATTAACCACTCTCTGCAGAATATCCAAAGAGAACTCGGAGAAAGTCTGCAGACCTTTGACATTTGTTGCTTGTATCAAAGCCATGCCATCAAAGATGACAGCATGTGCTGAAAGTTGATTATCTTCTTTTCTTTCCATATGGTCAAACACCTGAAGAAGTTTGGCTTTGTTGGTCTTAATCATTGAGCCATCATAGTGGCCCAGACATGGTGGTACAGGAACAAGAGAAGTGAAAGTGTCTCTCTGACACTGGACTTGTCAGTTCTTCCCAAATGCAGCATCCTGGTGAGAAGACATTTGCTGGCTTTTAGTGCAACATTGTCTGTCTCCTTCACAGTGCATTTGACAAGTTTGCCACAGTCTGCAAACGTTTTTAACTTTTGAGTCTTGATGGGCTCCAGGACACTCTTTTCATTCGTCTCAAGTCTTTCGGCCTTGAAGGTTTCAAAGGCATTTTCACCTCTCTTGTGGGCAGTGAACAGGTCTTCTTCTATATCTTCTGCAGGAATGACACCAGAAGAGACGTTGATGAGTCTGGAATCCGTTTGCTGGAACGGATTGATCATCTTTTGAACTGTGCCAATTACAGCTTCAACCTGTACTTTGTGACAGTTTCTGGTTCTTGCATTCTCAGAAAGTTTGACAGTGGCCTTCTTTTCTTTTTTCTTTCCTGATTCACAAGCCGCAGCTATTCCTTCACACACTGTGGTAATGTAAGCTCTATGTGACAAGAAAGTATCCAACGGTGAACTGCTCCTTTCTTTCTTGTCTTGCCAGACAGCCCACCCCGTGTCTTGGAATGCCTGTTGATCGTTTGTTCAATCACTTGATCACATGCTGTTTGTGAGAAAGTGGCGTGATCTTGTCGCTGAACACAAAAGTCACCATCCTTCAGCTGTCCGTCAATGGCAGGATGTGATACCTCCAGTTTCCTCATTTCAGCCAGATAACAAGGAAGATATCTGGAATAGTTCACTCCGTCATGAAGTGAGGCAGCATTTGTTCCACAGAGAGCAGATGGAGATCCCAGTTTACTGTTCTGGTTGCCCGAAGAAACTACTGAAGAAGGCAAACCATCATCACATAACATGACCAGAATGCAAAGGTTGGATGTTCAGTTGAACGCCTTTGAAGAAAATCAAAAAACTGATCCAGCAGATTGGCAACTTTGCACCCTGAAGCAGCATCAATGAAGTCCTTTGGTCTTTTGATGAAGATGTCAATCATTTTATCTGTGAGGATGTCCACTTCAGATGCACTGTCAGGATCAAGGCTGTTGGTAAACTCTTCCCACAGCAGATGACTCAGGGCTTCAGCCGTGACCTTGTGGGCGGAGACCGACCTGAAAACATACAGTCTGACTTAGTGCTTGATAAAACTGCAATTCACATTATAACGCTGTTAAAAGCGCTATCACTCAATTTTTTCTTTCTTTCTTCTGAAGCTCCCAAATTTCATACTTTTATTGGAAAGTTTTTCAGTTTTTCTACTCCTCTTTGAAAAAGAAAAATATCATACATATTTGTTTTGTTAATTTATTGTCTTCATGAAAAACACGGTTACTTGTTTACATACATGTTTAAATATTTGTTTCCATCATATTCTTCTTTTTGAAAATCATGCCAGTGGATTACTGCAATATTGTTGTGCCGTTTTTTTTTTCATGAACAGTATCTTTTTCTGTGGTTGTAAGCTCGGTTCAAGAACTATTTCCACATTAGGAATTAAAAAATTTTTTTTCTTATACACACAAAAATACAATAACTGATCAAGCATGCACCACATCACCCCCACACAAAACAAAAAATAAAAATAAACACTGCAAACACTCACACTCACACCTTCTCCAACACATTTACACACATGCACACACACACACACACACACACACACACACACACACACACACACACACAAACTCAATTAACACATATTCACCTGTTGTAATGATGTCCACTCACGACACCACTGATTGATCCTGGGGCCATCAGTCCTGATTCAATCATCAGATCTTCCAGTCCTGATTCCTTGTATCGCTTGCCAATGACAGCTAAAAAGCACATACTGGTGTGGAATTCACCCATACGCAGCACAAGCCGTTGTTTTAGAACTTCGTCAGTCCATCGAATCTGTTGTGCTTTTGCATACAGGGCTTGATCCATTACTAGAACCACAGATGGAAGTTCCAGTTCATCAGCGATGGCAACACTCTGATGAAGTATGGTGTTGACTGTGCTCATTTCTGTTGGATTGGCATTCACAACTGGGAGATAGCCGAGCCGATTTTGCTGACAGACTGCTTTGAAGGCAGATTAATTTGTTTGTTGAAATCTGTCCATCCTGGCAAGGTACTCTGCTCACACTTGGCTGAAAGGATAGCAGATCTGCACATGTAGTACAAAATATCTAGTGAAAGGGATGTATCTGAAAGCGACCTTTCCATCAGCTGTGTACTACCTAAACTGCCTTCAAAACGCAGCTTTTCTTTTCTTTTCGTAAATGGCACAATGTCTTGCTCAGGAGCCTGAAAGGTCCTTTTGAATGTCAGCTTCCTTTTACCTTTTGACTCTTTTCCGTCCAATGAAATGTCCACTGTAACACTGCTTTTCTGAGACCTTTGAATGATACCAGTTGTGCAGTGTGTGGTTCCTGCTCCGCTTGGTGTTTCTTCATTGAAGTCATTGTTGTCCCAAACAATGGTTGTTGCAACATTCTTCTCAAAGTGTGATGGAATTCCACAAGCAGAACTTGCACTCTCCTGAGCAACTGATGTAATGTACTCCAGTACAGAGGGATAGGAAGCACCATGGCCAAAACCATTCAAAATGTTGACAATTCTCTTCTGTCCTGTGATGTGCTGTGCTGCAACACTCAACATCAAGTGTTTGGGCAAAACTTTCTTGGATGAAAGACGGATGATAACATTGCTTTCTTGAGCTAAGGAACAAACTTTGGCTTCCGAGTTTTTGTCCAATGCGACAGGTTCTGCTGACAAATCATCCTCATCAGAAAGACCACAGGTCCAGGCCAGGAAGTTGTAAAGAAGAAGAGGAACTTGTTCTCGCATAGCGTCAATAGTGAAATCTTCAGCCAATGGTGGCCAATCAGTGGTTTTTCTTGGGAAAGTGTTGATGACATTTCTCAACGCCACTGCGCCTCGGTACAGGTCACACAACAAGTCATGATTATCTGGAATGTGTGCTCTAGACTGGGTTTTATCTAAAACATCAAAGTCATCATCACCTTCTGTATCTTGTTGTTGTGCTGAATCAAAACCATCTTTTGAACAGTATGTCTCTTCACTTTCGGATAGTGAACTAGTGTCAGTATTGTAATCTGATGGTAGAGGTAATGGCAGAGAGTTGGAAGAGGATGAGTATACAAGCTGGCTCGTTTCTCTGACCACAGGAAAAAGAAAAAGAAATTTCTGGAAACCTTTCACTCAGTCTCTGTTTTAAATGTGTGGGCTTAAACCACTGAGACAGAGAAGTGTCACTGTGGTCACGACTCTGTAAATTTACTGAAAAGTGCATGCAACTTTGTCAAGCTCAGCACCTCCCCTGTGTCCACAATCCTTGGAACTATCACCTCTTTGGAAAACAGTTCAAAAATAGAATCAATACAAGCCTCTGAAGTTCCAGATGAAGATGGGACCAGGTTCTTGATGAAGACTTTGTAACAAGAGGCACGGTACCTGTAAACAAAGGCATTCCTTATTATGTATCATGTCCAAAAATGGAGAGGAGGGGAAGGGTGTGTGTGACAGAAACTGACAGAGAGAGAGAGAGAGAGAGAGAGAGAGAGAGAGAGAGAGAGAGAGAGAGAGAGAGAGTGTGTGTGTGTGTGTGCCACACTTTTCTTTATTTTACATGCATTGTATAGCTAGCCTTATTACATACACAGGCAAGTACAAACCCACGTGCTTGTTCACTGTATAACACACACACACACACACACACACACACACACACACACACACACACATTCATTCCACACCAATTTCCAGTCTCATCAACTAGTATTTGATAAATGGATAAAAAGAAAAAAAATATTATTTAAAATAATACTGAAACACATAGTGGTGATGAACTACAGCTTATAATATCAAACTAAATAATAGTTATACTGACAAACAAATCAAATGGAAATCATTGAATAAAATATGAAATTCTTATAAGTTGAAAAAAAAATTAATACAGAAAAAAATCAAAGTTAATATTGTATGTAACACATATTCTTTAAATTGTCAAGTACACAGTTAAAAAAAATTATTGTAATCAAATAACCCTCCCTTCTTCTCTCTCTCTCTCTCTCCCCCCCCCCCCCCCCCCCCCCCAGGGTAGTGACATGTACCATATCCATCAATATTTTTGCTTTATCCTATGTCAAATGGACACACACACACACACACACACACACACACACACACACACACACACTGTACAACATGCAGTGTGTTAAAATAAAAACTGATTAACTGGGAAAGTTGTGAGAACACACTTACTTTATTTCATAAGAGGCTGGGTCCTGCAGTTGTAAATGCTGCAATACGTGCTCAGCATTCTGTGCTTTTGCTGCAGCAATTAATGTATCAGCATCTGTCTGACACTGAAACAGAAAGAATATATATACAGTTACAACAGTTATAACATGAACATTACAATACTGTTTTGATGCAGTTTTGCTACTTGAAATTAGTAATAATGACACAACTCATTTAGCACACACACACAGTGACACACACACACACACACACACACACACTGAACATATTCAATAAATATACACATCATTTACTGCAGAAACTGGAAGAACAAGGAAAAATGAAATCATCCAACAAATTACAGAAAATTATACTTACTAAATATACAGATACTTTCTACAGTTTCTTTCAGTTTCACTCTTAACTTTGAAAGAACATAAAAAAGAAAAATATAGTTATTTGTCATCATTATCAATGTAATCACACACATGCATACATTAACATTAACTCTTATGAAAACTTACAGTGCTTAGCTTGTCACGGACTCGAAATCCTCTCTGGTTGACCCAACGCCTAAAGTTCCTTCTGGCAGATCAAACAGATGTCTGGAAACACGCATGATTTCTTCCGTGGGGCTGACGACACCACACTCGACGATCGCAATGATGGGCAACTGTTTGTTGATTCAGGGGCAGATGCGCAAGTTTGTTTTTTTTTCTTGAGAGCGGAATCAATGCGTGACTGAAGAGTAAAGTTTGTGTAGCAGTGTTGATGATACAATAAATTACTAGCGTCCGACACATTTGAAGTGGTGATACTTAAGAACTTGCTTGCTATATCCGATTCACGGACTCCTAATGTTTTCCAAACTTCAGCCTTCTTAACTGCGGTGCTCAACGACTTTGAGGTGAAATTTAACAGGTTCTTGTTCTTAAAATCGTTTCCGCCAAAACGTAAACAACATGACTTGGTTGCCATTTTGGCATGGTCAGCTTTGTTTTCGTCGCGCAGGAGAACAAAAAGGGAGATAATTTTATCCAATTGCGCTATCGTGGATCCCCGCGCAAAATATATTTTCTTTCTTTATTTTTTTTTCATATTTTGCTCAACATATAACACCATATATTTTAACTGGTGGTCTTTTATGCATTTCTTAACACGTTTGTGTGGTTGGATTGTAGCCACCCAAGTTCCACCTCGAACTGACACAATTTTGGCCTCTTGATCCTGGACTATCAGGACCATTCAAGAATATTTTCCGTTTTAAAAAAAAAAAATCCACTCCCGCAAATATCTTACTTTTTTCCCCGAATGAGGTGCAAAGTAGTTTTACCACATCACCAGTCGGGTTGGTGCAGTGATTTGTTTGTGGGACTGTTTGGCCTACGCCAGCTCCTAATAACCAGAAGTTGATTGTGCCAGAGGGTCAGACGGAAACACAACGACAGTTGAGTTTCATCCGCTCAACAGTTATGTCCCTGGAAGTATGGCTCCGGTTTCCTGACCAGACTGCAGGTGCATGTATCTCTCGGGTATGGCTGACACTAACAGAACATACGATGAAAGGAAGCGTAGAGTACAGCCCTGTTGTGAAGTCTGAGACCAAAACGAAAACTCCAGAGCATCAACTTCATCTTCGCTGATCGTTATCAACAAAACGTCTCAGGGTCTGTCATGGCTGACGAAATAGATACACGCCCGTAACTCCAAGCGAATGGTGCTTACGACACCAAGTCGCTTAGCAGAAATGACAACACAGAACAAAAAAGAGGCATCCCTAAAAAAAAAAAAAAAAAAAAAGGATGTTCCAAGCTTTCCCATATACTCTGTATCAGCAAGGAAGCAAGCACGGGGGCGGGATGGACAGAGCTGGGAGGGGCGGGCGAGGTTGGGAAGATGAAGGTAGTGGGCGAGAGCGGAGGGGGCAAAGGTGCGAAGACGTGGAGGGTGTGGGGTGGGGGCAAGGAGGATGAGACAATGAGACAAACAAATTTTTACCGAGTCAAGCCACTGATATGTAATACGAACATGGATTTGATTACCACCATAGACAAAAAACGAACAACAAATCAAACAAGAGGAGTCTTACGTGAAGAGCAGCGATTCGTCATCCGACAACAGAGAGTTCCAGTCATGACGCAGGTTGAATTCCTTGTTCGTTATCCCCGTGTTCCGCTTGTTGATGCTGATCAGCTTTCTGTGGCGAGGGTAGGTCTCAAAAAAATGTCCTGAAAAGAAAAGGTGTGGTGAGGGTACGTCACAAAAATGAACTGAAAAAAGAGGTATGGTTATCGAATGATAAATCAGTCGTTCTCTTATCTCAAGGTTGAAAAGCAACATCAGCAAAACCAAGCAAACAAGAACGAGGCAAAAAATCCCATCGTGCAAAAAAAAAAAACCATGTCGCAAGTTCTCGGGTCTGCGCCCTCACACACACACACACACACACACAATATAAAAAATATATATATATATACACGCACGCACGCACGCACGCAAGCACTTACGCACGCGCACACACACACACACACACTTACACACACACACACACACTTACACACACACACACACACACACACACAATTGCACGCGCACGCGCCCTCTCCCCGCAGTACTTGCACAGGCATACATACATCAAATCACGTGCATACATATAAACCCAAACGTACACACTTATACACGTGTATACATATAGACCCAAACGCACACACTTATTAACACACATGCGCATATGTGTGTGTACACATCACATTTTTCTACTTGGGAAGAAACAGTGGACCACAAGCGTGCTTATCAGCATCAGAAATATTTTCAACAGCGCGTGGAGCAGACTGTCTTCTTGTGACATACACTATATGGCTCATCGTTATAAAACCAAAATGTCAACATTTACTTTCTCACCAGTTTTCACACACACACACACACACACACACACACACACACACACACACACACACACACACACACACACACACACACTCACACACCTTACAATACATGTTTGTTCATGGATCAAAGTCTTAAAAGTCTGACAAGATGTCTGACAAGCGCCTGTTTTTGACTTTTGTTGCAATACTTGCACATACATATATACATACATCAATCACGTGTATACATATAGACCCAAATGTATACACACATAAAGACGCATGCGCATACGGGTGTGTACATATCACTTTTTTTAACTGGGGAAGTAGTGGATCACAAGCGTGCTCATCATCAAAAATATTTTTCACACACACACACACACACACACACCCATCACTCGCCCACATGCGCACATGCACGCCCACATATACTTAATCCCCCTCTGTCAATAGCCCTATAATCGTCAATGTTCAGCTGTTAGTGATGTGTACATGTCTTTTCTGCTCCCCTTGGCCCTGTAAGTCACCTTTTCCTCATATTCGATAGACACATGACCCTTTAAGACCTGAAGCAGGATTTCCGTTTCACACTCTCAATTCTCGAAACCTACATTGTCTATGCTGGATATTTGATACAGTTGTACACGTTTAGATAGATTCTCAACCCACCCCCACTCCCAAGTTAAAGATATGGAAAGGTAACTGTATTTCTATTCGGGTTCTACCTCAATAGAAAACAATTAGACGTTACAACCATTATGAGTCCATAACTGTCCGATGTCTTGAATTTTTCTTTCCTTGTTTCTTTCTTTCGTTTCTTCCTTCCTGCCGACCTTCTTTCTTTCGTTCGTGTGTTCGTCTCTCCGTCTCTGTCTCTCTCGTCTCCTTCGGGGGAGGGAAGTGTCAAAGCCCAGGAATGACCCATGTTGACCAGTGCGAAACGGGAATTCTGTATTTTATTGATTGTCACGTTGCGGGTCCTCCATATATAATTTTGGTGCTGGGATAGTAAAGAAGAGTGCCTCCCTTTGTCCCCCCCCCCCCCCCCCCCCCCCCCCCCCCCCCCATGAAGTTGGTATTGGGCCCTTATTGTAATCTGGGAGATTCTGTTATCTGCCCTTCTCCTCCCCGAACCATTCGCTATCGCCGCTGCTACCTGGTTCCCGTCTCTCTCCTCTCTCTCTCTCTCTCTCTCTCTCGCGCGCGCGCGCGCGCGCACACACACACATACCCCTCCTCCGTCCGCCCCTCTGTTTCCCTCCCTTTAATTTTGTTGATCACCATCATTTTTATCACTGTAATTATTAGCAATAGTACTATCACTACCACCACCACTATCGCTGCAACAACTGATACTGCTACTACTGCTGCTACCACTACTGCTACTTATACTACTACTACTACTGTCGTTAGTATTTTCTGCAGTGGTTTATTCTGTCCGTGCAGACTCTTAACTGGAATGATGTGCTCTTGTTGCACGGACTTGTTCTCCAGCAGGTCTAATTTTCGCCTTTTCTTTTTTTTTTCTCGCCAGTTTGGGATATTTTGGAGAGGAGGGGGTGGCGAGTCGGTGACCGGAAGGTGGGTGGGTTGGGGACGAGGAAATTATTGCAGATGAACGGATGGGGATGGGGGAGGGGGGGGGGGGGGGGGGAGGAGGCAGCATGGATTTGATGATGTTTGTTCAGAGAAAGGGGAAGGGCTTCCAGTACGATATGCTAGTTTTATATGTTGTGTTACTTATGTACGTAGTTTGCGGCATTTGTATGGCGAGTGTGATGCGCGTGCTGCGTGCGTGCGTGCATGCGTGCTTGTGTGTGTGTGTGTTGTGTGTGTGTGTGTGTGTGTGTGTGTGTGTGTGTGTGTGTGTGTGTGTTTGTTTTCTTTTTGTTCTTTTTTGCACATATTGAAAATTGTATTTGAATGTGAATTATCAAGACTTGAAACTCATGGCAACGAACGGCGTTCAAGTGAAGACTTCAGGTGCTGTGCACACTTTTAACGTTGTTATTATGTTATCTCCATCATTGCTTTATTTGTGACCTTTTCCATGTTTTGTTTCTCATGTTATATGTATACAGCCCGTGTCAGTACATATATTAGCAATATCGACATCTCGCAAGGAATGTTGTACCTCTTGCAAAGAACGTTGTCTGGTTCAAAGGTAACAGGTATGTCTACCAAACCACTGCTCTCTGTAAATGATATTTGTCAACTATTGTCAAATGTAAATTCTAGTCATGAATAGCATTTCTATTAGATCTGGACTTAAGGAGGGGGGATTTTGTTTAAATATATCTGCCTTCAAAAGGGATTGCGATGGTTCCCTTATGCAGCTAGTGAAGAGTTTTCATATCTGTAGCATATTTTCTTAATTTCATGTTCCCAGTTTCTCCATCTTCAATACCCCCCCCCCCCCCCCTCCTTAAGTCCAAATCTTTGCCAAGTCATTACTATGAAGACAGTTCAGTTGTTGGCCTGCGCTTGTTTTTTCCCCCACTATTAGATTGTTCGTCTATGTATTTGTCTGACTTTATTCAAGTTTAAAAGGCTGTGCCAGTCTTGAATAAAAGTTACTGTGTGTTAGGTTTTCTTATGGGAGCAAAAAATACCCCACTTGTTTACTGTTTATCGTTTACTGTTCCCTGCCTCATTTCATTTCCGACTTTGTTTTGATTAAATTGAGGTTATTTGTATTTGTTTCTGTCCGTCTGTGTGTTTGTCTTTTGATCTCCCTTGCATCTTTGGGTGGATCCTCAAGCGTAGGCTCAAAGATTGTCCCCTACATTTTATACTATTTGCATAATGTCTTTAGTTTTTCAGCAACTTTTTTCCTCCCCACACTTTCGTTTGGTTTCATTTACTACTCTTCGCTGGCTGCTTTGGGGGTGCTATTGGATTCTTTTTTGCACCCTTGGTGGTGAGAACACCACAGTATTATGGACTGTGGTGTGTCTCTATTTGACGCCAGGAGCGCAGACACAACCAGCCGTGTCTCCCTGATGAGTTCCGACCCAGCAGACGAAAGGCCTCGGAGCAGGCAATACAAATATATCTGCCTTCAAATGGGATTGCGATGGTTCCCTTATGCAGCTAGTGAAGAGTTTTCGTATCTGTAACATATTTTCTTAATTTCATGTTCCAGTTTCTCCATCTTCAACCAACCAACCCCCCCCCCCCCCTTCCTCAAGTCCAAATCTTTGCCAAGTCATTACTATGAAGACAGTTCAGTTGTTGGCCTGCGCTTGTTTTTTTCCACCCACTATTAGATTGTTCGTCTATGTATTTGTCTGACTTTATTCAAGTTTAAAAGGCTGTGCCAGTCTTGAATAAAAGTTACTGTGTGTTAGGTTTTCTTATGGGATCAAAAGTTACCCCACTTGTTTACTGTTCCCTACCTCATTTCATTTTCCAATTTCGAAGAAACGTTTTGAAACTGACAACAGACCCAAAAATTGCCCCGACATGACCATACCGATCGTAAATTTGAAGTGTGGACTCGGATCCCACCTCATGCTAAAAATTGGACCTGAAAATGTCCCACATTCAACGCGCCATCACTAAAGCCTCCATTGCAGTGACGCGGGTGGCGAACTCCCTGCTGTCACCGGACACGCACAGCGCTTGCGCGAAAGAACTTGGGCAATGCACGGACGCGATTGACTTGTTGCCATTCGTCAACAGCAACATCGCGAAAATTTGTGACGAATCTGTGCCAATCACCGGCTCATTGTTTGGCGATGATTTGCCAAACACATTGAAAAACATCAAAGAAGTGGTCAGACTGGGGGCTGCTTTTGCGCCTGAGAAGCGTTTTGGTGGAAACCAACCGAACTTTGATGAGAGAGAGTCTTTTTGTACTCCCAGTTCTTATTGAACAGGTACTTAGAATGGGAACGAAGAAATGCTGTGTGTCTGTGTGTGTGTGTGCGTGTGTGCGTGCGTGTGTGTGTGTCGTCGTCATTTCCTATCAACCGAAGAAGAGTCTTGGTGGTGTATGCTCTGTCTTTTTTGTTTCATTGTGTAGCAACAGTGCCGTGTCTCCATCTGAAAGTTGTGGACCTACCTGGTTTGTGTGCTGCCTGTCTGTGGGAGGCGGTGTTTTGGTTTTCGTTGCGTCGTTTCGTTTGGGTTGTTCGTTTTGTGCGGGACGGTCTTCGCCTTGTTGCCGTGGCCTTGAGGTGGTGGTCTGGCGCTGTTGGCTGTGGTCCCTTTCTGGACTGTTGAACGGGCCGGGGCTGTTCCGTTGGGATTGCGGGGGTCTCTGGTGGTCGGTTTGTGTGCCATCGTTGCTGTGTTGCCGTGGATTGTGCCGGGTCGTCGGCGTTTTTCTTCTCGAGTGGCCGGACTGGGTTTTGTTGCTTGGCAACACCGTCCGTCCGGCTGATGGAAGGGGAATCGGCCTCATCCCCATCTGCCGTTGGGGTGGCGGCGCCGTTCCATGTCCTCCGCTGACTGCTGTGCTGTGGGTGGGTCTTGCGTGGTTTGTGGCCGCGTGGGACCTGATGAGACTGCCTGAATTTTCCAAATCGTACTTCTTGTTGTGACGTCTTTTTTTCTCTACGTCTCACTGATATTGACGTCATTAACACAGCAAAATTTGCGTGTGCTGTCGTGTTTTCTTTCGTTACCTGGCTTTGTGTTACCTTGGTAACACCGCCTGTGTGACAGACACAATCGCCCTCATCCCTTTTGCCGTCCAGATGACTGCGGCGCTTCGCGTCCTCCGCTGACTGCTGTACCTTGTGAAAGCGGGTCTTACGACCTGCTGAAACTTCGACAGCAGTTTCAAATCATTCTTCTCGTTTATGACGTCTTTTTTGTTTACCCCTCGTCTCACAGATCTTGACGTCATCATCACAGCGAAATTTGCGTGTGCTGGCGTGTTTGCTTTCTTTTTTCTTGACATGCTGGATTCTCCCGTCTACAATCAAGTCAGTGTGTGGTGCTGTCTAACTTCTCCCACCTCTTCTCTCTCTTAAAATCCAAATTGTGTCATGCTCAAATACCAAAATCAGATTTCATTGATACCTCTCAAGCCTGTTAATTTGACTTTTACATTTTTAGATAGAGTAGATACAGGACAGCGCTGCACAATCAATTTTCCTAATTGATTATGTTTTCATCTAAATAATATTTACTTTAAAAGTCGACAGTCTGGGACTGGATTATTTGAAAAGACCTCGCTTTGTTAAAAAAAAACAAAAAAAAAACCCCTAAACTAACGTGTTATATATAAATATATATTAATCATTTCTATCCAGACTCCTACCATGTACGCTGTTTATTATTTCTATCAAACCCATACTATATAGTACTAGTCATAATTAGTGATGGGTTCCCGTATACCATCACTGTAGTGTTTGGTGTTGGACCTTCTGTTTGTTTGTTAGCTTGTTTGCTTTAAGTGTTGTTGTTATTGTTGTTGTTGTTGTTGTTGGGTGGTGGTGGTGGTGGTGGTGGTGGTGGTGGTGTGTGTGTGTGTGTGTGTGTGTGTGTGTGTGTGTGTGTGTGTGTGTACTTTCTAATCTAGTCACCTAAAGTAACTCCCTCCCAAACTCACCCCTCCTTCATTTCCTACTCACCCCTACCCCTTTCCCGCCGCATCCTTGCCCCCCATCCCCCTAGTTTCTTTTTTTTTTCCCCACAAAAAAAAAAAGGATCCTGCATGGCGTCTCCAAGCTCAGTGCAGTTATTAAATGAAAAGGAATTTGGTTGTCTGAATGATCTCAAAGTTTCACAACTTAAAAGAATCTTAGTTGAAAATAATCTTCCTAAACATGGCAAGAAAAAGCATCTTATTAATAGAATAAAATCTAAGCTTGGTGAGGGAAAAAACAGTTGTCCTGAAGAAGAATGTGCTGTTGATACCTCTTTAAAAACGGCAAAATCGTCACAATCTTGCTCCGTTTTATCGCCAGATGTATCATGCGCAAATTCGTCCGCATCATCATCTCCTATCCCAGCAACTGTTGATGTGAACACATCTTCCACAAATCCCAACTTTTCTCCAAAGAAATCATTTTCTTTTCGCTTTCCAGTACTTCTGGAAGATACGAAGAAAGGACCTGCCACACTGAGTGGTCTGGGCATTTTGAGCAAAAAGCTTTGGGTCAACTCCATCGGACCCATAGCCGGTCAGAAACAGCTCTCCTCAGGCAGGTGGTTGATCAGTTGTACTTCCGCCGAACAACAAAATCGACTACAAAAAACAACCAATTTGTCAGGAATTTTGATAAAATGTTCTGTACCTGAGGTTTTCACCGAAGGTGTAAAGCCAGTTCCTCTTGACATCAGTCTTTCTGACATTAAGAAAAAACTGAGTCATGTTTCTTCTGTTAAAAGACTTCCCAATAAAGATGGAAGTGAATCAAGAGCCATAAAAATCACTTTCTCTACATCAACACTGCCAAAAGAAATATGTATTGGGTTCCAGTGTTCCTCTGTTGATCCTTTTGTACCACCTGTCTATCGTTGTACTAGGTGCAACAGACTGGGGCACACAAAGTCTGCGTGTCGGGCTAAGCCGACTTGTGGAAGATGTGGTCACAATGACCATGTCTTGGAATCATGTACCAGGGCCAAACATTGTATAAACTGTTCTGGAGATCATTCAGCCTCTTACCTTGGATGCCCGGAATATAAACTACGTGTTTTGGCCGGTAAGCTAAAGTCTTCCAACCACATGCCATATTCTGAGGCTCTCGGACAAATCACAGTTCAAAAGAGCAAAGGAGAGGTAAAGGTGCAGGAATTAAAAGAAGACCCCAGGGTGCCGGGAAACGATAATTCAACCAGAGCTAATCACCACATCAGGTCTTATTCCTCGGTTCTAAGTCAAGGAATGATGAAGGCTAATCAACAAAACCCGCTGCCCACTTCTTTGGATTCTAGCCCCCCTTCAATCTGGGGCACACGTATTTTACCAACTCATACTAACAGTTCAAATCAAACTAGTATTGCTGTCACAAATCAGACAAGTATAGGACAGACATAAAAAATTTCGAAAACATCTGTGCCAACTTCTCTTAAAGAAAAGTCTGACTCTTCAAGTTCGTTCAAAAAACATCTGTAAATTTTGATCTTGAAAAGATTTTAATGTATCTTGAAAATCTCAGTGAAATGTCTGACCATCCTAACAAAAATTTCTGATGTCATGACTTCGTCAATCATTGAATTGAAAACAATTCTGTCCAATGCCTGTCTGAACTCCAAATGAACATACAAAGAGAAGTTCTGTCAAACGTTATCCGTTTTTGGTGTTCTCTGTTGCTGGTATTCTCAGTTATAGTCCTTTTCCTTACGAATAACATGATGTGTATGAGGCCTGAACAAGTCAAACCTACTGGTATTTGCTCGTTTCTACAATTGAACTGTAGAAATAAGTGCAATTTTGTATATTTGGAAAATTTTTTGCAGAAGCGTTCTTTTGACGTAGTTGTGCTTCAGTCATTGAATTGCCACAAAAATGACTTACCCAAGTTAAACGGATTCTTCTACCCACCTGTTATAGATGAGGTAAAAGCCAACGTTAAAATAAAAGTTACTACATATGTAGCTTGCAATCTTATGTATCAACCGTGCAAAACACCGTGTTCTTCAATATTTATATTCTTGCTGTATAGAAATTAAGGTTGATGGTAAATATTTCAACATTTTGAACTGTTATTATCCAGATGGAGTGTCTAAAGGTGAAGCTGACTGGATAATGGATTTAGACTGCTCTAGACAATGGGTTATTCTTGGCGATTTTAATTCCCACCACGCTTTGTGGTCCGAAAATCCCAATAATATTGTTAACAACAACGAATACCTTGCCAGTACAATAATCAACGCCAACTTAACCATTTTAAATGACGGCTCTATAACAAGAATTGCTGATCGATCAGATCAGCGTTGCTCATCGATAGATTTGTCTTTAGTTTCCCCAGACATAAACCCTTTGTGTACTTGGCAGGTTCATCAAATACCGTTAGGCAGCGATCATCTCCCTATTGAAATCCAACTTCTAGTGAGCCCTGAAAAAACCATCTACAATTCTGAATGCACTAAATATAATGAAGATAAGGCTAATTGGGCGCTTTTCAATCACATTTTGACAGCAGGTTCGTCTTTTCTAAATTTCAATCAAAATAGTGTTAGAGGAAGGTTTGGAAAATTGTTATTTTGAATTAAGAAAACTTATACTTAAGGCTGCAGATTCTGCAATCCCAAAAGTCAAATTAAAGAATCATCCAAAGAAAGCATCAAACCCTTGGTGGAATATTGCGTGTGAAGTCGCCGTGGGTGCGAAAACTAAGGCCTTCAAAAGCTGGATGATAAGCCGTCAAACGCAGCCTAAAAGTAGAGTGGAACAGTTACACGCTGAATACAAAAAAGCTAACACCAATAGTAACAAAGTTGTTGCTTTTGCAAAGCAGCAATATTACAAAAACTTAGTCATCAACTGTTCCAAACACCCAAACGATAGCGCTTTACTTTGGAAAGAAATTAGAAAATCTAAAGGTTCTTTTCATCTCCCAGATCCTGGTTTGATTGAAAACGATGAAATCTATAAAACAAACGAGGAGAAAGTTGAATTATTTGCTGACACTTTCGCAACAATGAGTCAGACTGAACATCTGCCTAAAGAAGAGCAAGAACGAAGAAGAACTATTGAAAACGAAGGGAGAAACATTTGAACCACATGACAATGACAACACGTTATATATTAATAACAATCTAACAATGGAGGAGCTTCTGTACTCACTTCGCCGTCTAAAATCTGGTAAAATTGCGACAGGATTTGATCCCATTTCTTACAACATGATAAAGCATTTTCCACAATGCTTTTTGAAAAAATTATTAGAGTTCTTCCAATTAAGCTGGAATTCTGGAAAGCTGCCAATGGCTTGGAAGAAAGCAACAGTTGTACCTATCCATAAACAAGGAAAATCAAAAAGAAAATCTAATTTTCGACCCATTTCTTTGACTCCTCACATTGGAAAACTTTTTGAGAGGATAATGAAATTCAGATTAGAACATTTCCTTGAAAAGAATGGGATTTTGCCAATATTTCAAGCTGGTTTCAGAAAAGGGAGGGGTGTCACTGATCATGTTAGTCTTTTAGCTTCACACGTCAAAAAAGCCTTGGCTAAGCGACACTCCACTTTAGCCACGTTTTTTGATATTCATAGAGCGTACGATTCTGTTTGGCATTTTAAATTATTGTCCAAGGCTCATGAAATTGGGATTAAAGGTCGTTTCCACAATCATTTTTATCTGGAAGAACGCTACAAGTAAAACTAAATGGTGTGCTGTCAAGTACAAGATATGTTAACATGGGTGTCCCTCAAGGAAGTGTAATTTCTCCAATCCTCTTCTCATTGATGCTTTATGATCTTAACCAGATTGACACGAAAGGGGCAACTTTAGCTGCTTATGCAGATGATATTGCAATGTGGAAAAATGTTAATTGTAATTTTACAAAAAACAAAATCAAGCGTAATAAAATTGTTGAACAGTTTCAATTTGCGGTCAGTAAACTTGTTAATTATTTGAATTCAAACGGTTTTAACTTATCAACGGACAAATCGGTTTTTATTATATTTACAAAGAAAAATATCGATTTTGAAGGTAGGGACGCTGTAAAAGTACAAATAGGTGATTCTTTCATTTTCCCAAGTAAGCAAGTAAAATTTCTAGGCGTTATTTTTCACTATAAATTATTTTGGTGTAAACATATAAATCATCTCGTGGAAAAGGCAAGAAAGAAAATTGCGTTACTGCGAGTCCTAACTGGAATCCCTCTAATGAATTATGGATCTAATCTTATCCATGTCGCCTTAGGGACAGTTCGTTCGATTGTAAGTTATGGTCAAGAAGTATTTTTTACTGCACCAAAGACAGATTTACATAAGTTAACTAGTATTGATTCCTTAGCACTTAAAATTGCTTTGGGGCTTCCAAGATGGGCATCAATTGATGACTTACAGAGAGGCAGGAGTTTTGCCTTTAAATGAACATAGGATGCTCTGTGCTTGTAGCTACTCAGCACGAGCAAGAACAGTCCCCAACTCAGTTACTTCAGAACTTGATGAAAGCACCTACGTTTCTAGAGAGATACGGAATAAAAAAGCATATACTTCATTGTCTGATTATGTATCTCCTCTTTTACATGCATGCAACTTTTCGCTTGACAACATTGTTAAAATGACCAAATACCCTTTCCCCCTTTGGTTGATGAAGCAAGCAGATTTTTTCTATTCCTATGGTAATATTACTAAAAATGAGAGTCCACTTTTGCTTGCTTCTTTTGTTAAATTGATTTACACTGAATATGAATCTTATCTGCATATTTTCACTGATGGTTCAGTTTCGTGTACTTCTGAGGTTGGTGCTGCTTTCGTGATACCTTCCCTTAACATTGAAAAAAGATTTCATATTACCAAAGGTTGTTCTATTTTCACTGCCGAGTTATTTGCTCTTATGAAAGCTATTAATTTCATTCTTGATGTGCAAGTCTTACCAGAAAGAATACTGATTTTGTCAGATTCCAAGTCTGCTTTAACGGCTTTACACCTTCAAAATACATCAAGTCGTCCTGATCTCGTCAGTGAAATTTTATTTTCAATACACCAGTTAATGATGCGAGGTTCCAAAATAACATTATTATGGGTACCCGGTCACTGCAGTCTTCGAGGGAATGAACTGGCTGATGCCTGTGCAAAAGAGGCTTCAATGTGCAAATCGAATACAGTTTTATGTGATATTCCTTATTCGGTTCTTGAAATAAACAATATTCTGACAAAAGCACTCTGGGACCAGAGAAGAACACAGTACCTTGAAGCTGCCATTCAGAAGAACAGATGGGATCTTTCTGCCCCCGGCAGTCATTGTATAAGTCCGCCAGGTTCTATTCCGAATCGAAATTTATTGCACAGAATACGGGTGGATGGTTGGTTTGGCAGGTTTTTAAAACCATCTCCTTTGTGTGTCTGTGGTCAAAACCTTAATGTATCTCATTTTTTACTTGAATGTTCATTAACAAAAGCGTATTTTCAATGTCTTAATGATAAAATTTTGTCTAAAAATCTACCTTTAACATTGCATAGTGTTTTTTGTCCCAACCCAGAAAATGGGTGGAGGCTAGCCAGTTTGGCTGTAAATCTGATCAAGTCTCATCCACTTGGCAGATTTTTCTAACGGATTTTTTTTTTTATATTTTTTTTTTAAATGTTTGTTTCTTTTTTGGTTTAGTGGTCTGATGTACACGTAGAGCAAAGAATTTGTTACATGACATAGCTATCCGACTCTCACGTGTACTAGGTCGCATTATTCCATTTACGAAACTTTTGCACAGGTTGTGCGCGCGCTAGAGAGAGAGAGAGAGAGAGAGAGAGAGAGAGAGAGAGAGAGAGAGAGAGAGAGAGATTTTTGATTTTCAGTACAGTTAAGATGTAATTTGCTTTGTTACAATTTCTGATTTTTATTATGTTACTTACAAATGTTAAATGTTTCTCTTAATTTTCCTTTATGATTTTTATGTCATTCAGATGTTATTTGTATTATTTTCGTTATCTCATTAATTTATTAAGGTTTTTCTTTTTAAAATGTCAGTACAACACTATGTTAATCTGACAGTAAATGGTTCTCAGTCAGTCAGTGTGTGTCCGTGGTCAAAATGTGTTCTACTCGCTCCAGACAAAACCACTGGGCCGATCTTCCTGAAAATTTGTAGGTATGTTCATTATGGGTCAGGGATGATGCCCGATGTGTTGCTTTACTGTTATGGCCGTTACTAACTGCTGTAACGGCCTGTAACAGTTTTTCTTCTTTATGGAGTATCTCAGGAAGTACGGGGCCGATCTTTGTGAAAATTGGCAGGTATGTTCATTATGGTTTATGGATGATGCCCGATGTTTTAGTTTACCCCCGTTATAGCCGTTACTAACGGCTGTAACGGCCTGTAACGGTTTTTGTTCTTTATGGAATATCTCAGAAAGTACTTGGCCGATCTTTCTGAAAATGTGCAGGTATGTTAATTATGGGTCATGAATAATGCCCGATGTTTCAGTTTACCGTTATAGCCGTTACTAACGGCTGTAACGGCCTGTAACCCTTTTTCTTCTTCATGGAATATATCAGAAAGTACTTGGCCGATCTTTGTGAAAATTAGCAGGAATGTTCACTTTGGGTCACGAATAATGCCCGATGTTTTAGTTTACCGTTATAGCCGTTATTAACGGCTGCAACGGCCTGCAACGGTTTTTCTTCTTCATGGAATATCTCAGAAAGCACTTGGCTGATCTTTGTGAAAATTAACAGGTATGTTCATTATGGGTCACGGATGATGCCCGATGTCTTAGTTTACCGTTATAGCCGTTACTAATGGCTGTAACAGCGGTTTTTCTTCTTTATGGAATATCTCAGAAAGTACTTGGCCGATCTTTGTGAAAATTAGCAGGTATTTTCATTATGGTTTACGGATGATGTCCGATGTTTTAGTTTACCGTTATAGCCGTTACTAACGGCTATAACGGCCCATGACAGTTTTTCTTCTTTATGGAATATCTCAGAAAGCACTCTGTCGATCTTTCTGAAAATTTGTAGGTATGTTCATTACGGGTCACGAATGATGCCCGATGTTTTAGTTTACCGTTATAGCCATTACCAACAGCTGTAACGGCCCATAACGGTTTTTCTTTTTTATGGAATGTCTCAGAAAGAACGTGGCCGATCTTTCTGAAAATTTGTAGGTATGTTCATTATGGGTCACGGATGATGCCCGATGTTTTATTTTACCGTTATAGCCGTTACTAACGGCTATAACGGCCCATAA
Organism: Conus canariensis; assembly: GCA_033310375.1. Taxonomy (NCBI): domain Eukaryota; kingdom Metazoa; phylum Mollusca; class Gastropoda; order Neogastropoda; family Conidae; genus Conus; species Conus canariensis. Next base: position 93,279,762 of record CM065715.1, read on the forward strand.
CGGTTTTATATCTTTATGGAATATCTCAGAAAGTACGTGGCCGATATTTCTGAAAATTTGTAGGTATGTTCATTATGGGTCACGGATGATGCCCGATGTTTAAGTTTACCGTTATAGCCATTACTAACGGCTCATAATGGTTTTCTTCTTTATGGAAAATCTCAGAAAGTTCTTGGCCGATCTTTCTGAAAAATTGTAAGTATGTTCATTATAGGTCACAGATGATGGCCGATGTTTAACAGAATAGCCATTACTAACGGTTACACCAGCCCAAGACGGTTTTTCCTCTTTATGGAATATCACGCGTCTTCAGGATAAACTGGGAGTATGTTTATATGCTTTGCATCTTGTTTAGAACAGAGCCATCAAAACCCCAGACACGCCCACTGGCCTTTCAGGGGCCACATGCAGAAGCGGTTTCACAACAACAGAGGCAGCAGACAATAGATAAGGCCCACTATTGCCTACTTTCAGTTGTAGAGGTGAGTGAATTTTTTGGCTTTTGTTACCAGAATTTACAACTATTCTTGAATGTGAAGCTGCCATGTTCCAAGCAGGCAGAATTAAGGAATTCATGAACTCTTGGTTGAAGATCACCTCTGATCCGGATATTCTTAGAATTGTCTCAGGTGTAAAAATTCAGTTTGACTGTCACCCAGACACTCTGAGCAGACTGACAGAGGCCCATACAAATCCTTTCAATGAAAGTGAAAGTGTTATAATTAACAGTGAAATTCAATACCCTCTTGCTAAGGGAGTGATAAGGGCATGTGAGAAAGAAGGTGAAGTCGTTTCTCCAATTTTTACTAGAAAAAAAAATTGATCCCACAGGATGATTTTAAACTTAAAGAGACTGAATGAAGAAGTCACCTACCACCACTTTAAAATGTTAACACTGACCACTGCTTTATCATTTGTTCAGAGAGATTGTTACATGAGCTCAGCTGACCTCAAAGATGCCTACTATTCCATAGCCATTCACCCAGATTTCTGGAAGCTGCTCAGATTTGTCTGGAGAGGTCAGCATTATGAATATACAGCTCTGCCCAATGGCCTTGCTTCAGCTCCTCGCTTGTTCACAAAACTGATGAAACCTGTATTTGCCAAGCTAAGGATGAAAGGACATATCTCCACAGCTTCTCTTGATGACAGTTTGTTGTATGGTTTTACAAAACAGGAGTGCATGAGGAATGTCACTGACACCGTGATTGCTCTTCAAAAGTTAGGTTTCCTGATATACCCAACAAAGTCAGAGCTGAAGCCATCCAAACAAATTCAGTATCTGGGTGTGATCATTGACTCAGAATCAATGACAGACTCACTCCTGAGAGAAAAAGAAGTCTTTGTGATAGCTTACGGGCCTGCTGCATAAAAAATCTGTACCAATCAGAGAGGTGGCGCAGGCAATAGGAAAAATTATTTCCAGCCTTGTAGCAGTGAAACATGAGGCTCTCCATTATCGGTGCTTAGAAGCAGAAAAAATCCGTGCATTAAAGAAAAGCTCTGGAGATTTTGACCAATTCATGACGTTGTCAGACAAAAGCAAAGCTGAGTTAAAATGGTGGGTTACTACTGTGGACCAAGCATACAAGGACATAGGCACAAGTGAACCTGATATTGGAGTCATGTCGGATGCTAGCCTTACCGACTGGGGAATTGAATGTGAGGGCATATCATCAGGTGGGGAATGGTCCACCAGTGAAAAAAACAGCCCACATAAATGTTCTAGAATTGAAGCTGCTTTGTTAGCATTACAGAGTTTTCAAGAGAAACTGAAAGGAAAGCATGTCAGGTTGATGAGTGACAACACCACTTTGTCTTGTATTCAACACATGGGCACAAGTCATTCAGAGGTCTGTAATTCCCTGTCTGTTGAAATATAGTCATGGTGTGTAGACAATGATACATGGCTTAGTGCTGCTTACATTCCAGGTAAGCTGAATGTTATTGCAGATTATGAATCCAGACACATTAACATGGATGCAGAATGGAAACTTAACAGCAGTCGCCTCAGGGCAGCATTCCAAGAATTAAGCATTTTGCCAACCATTGACTTGTTTGGTTCCAGGCTGAACAAACAGATGGACAAATATGTGTCATATAGACCTGACCCAGCTGCTTTTGCTGTAGATGCATTCAGTATATCGTGGAAAAACATGACTGTGTATATGTTTCCACCTTTCAGTGTGGTGACACGAGTCCTTCAGAAGGTTCAGCAGGACAAGGCCATGGGGGTGCTAGTGGTGCTGGACTGGCCAACACAGGTACGGTACCCAGCACTCCAGCGACTGTTGGTGGCCCCACTCGTGAGGCTCCCGTGCAGGACCAGGCTTCTACATCTCCCCAGCCAGCCAGAGGCCATTCATCCCCTGATACAGCAAAGGCGTCTGAACCTGCTAGTCTGCAAGATCTGCGGCTAATCTACCAGCAAGCTGGAATGACAAGGGAAGCAGTGGACCTTCTGATGGAGTCATGGCGCCCGTCCACCGCCACAGCATATGACAGTTACATTAGAAAATGGCAGGAATGTGTAGCTAGAATTCAGATCACAGCTCCATCACATAGATGTAGCAAACTTTCTTGCAGAACTGTACAAGACAGGAGCAAGCCACAACACAATAAATTTAGCACGAAGTGCGATTTCTGCCTATCTAAGCACCCAGGGAAAGGATTCTAAGGGTAGTCATCCAGTTATATGTCGCATAGTTAAGAGAGCATTTGAAAATAGGCCATCCTTTCCAAAATATCAGGAGGTATGGGATGTTGATTCAGTGGTTCAATATATTTTGCAGGCTGGGACATGGTAGAGAAACTATATCTCAGACATCTCATCCTCAGATTGGCAATGATTCTAGCACTAGCGTCAGGTCAGAGAGGCCAAACTCTCCATGCACTGAATGTTGAAGATGTACAAATTAGTGAAAGGAAGTGTAGGATAACATACAGTTCAGTGCTTAAGCAGTCCAAACCAGGGAAGTAAATTGTTTTCCAAATCAAAAGCTTTGTGTTGCTGTACATATGCAAGAATACTTGAAGATAACCATTAGCTTTAGACATGGGAAAGAACTCTTTTATTTCTTATGTAAAACCCCACGGACATGTTTCAAGCGACACTTTCTCCAGATGGATAAATACAGTGCTGGAGTCATCTGGAGTGACATTTCTAAGTTTTCAGCGCATAGTACTAGAGCAGTTAGTAAATCAGCAGCTTTCAGCAGGGATGTCCCAATTGACCTTATTTTTGGCAGCTGCTGGCTGGAAAAGAGAAGGCACTTTTAGCAGTTTTTACTGCAAACCAGCAGTGCCACACAAAAGCTTCAGTCAGTCCATTCTGGACAAGTTTGTAAATAAATTACAAAATCTGTTGTTTCAGATTTCATGCTGAACTGTGCAAGTAAAATGTTTGAGATGTTATGAATAAAATGTAAGAAGCTACCTCAGCAGTTGATTCAGTTTTTGGTTTGACCTCCTCCTCTAAATTTTCATGTAAAAGTGGATGAACCAATCGCTATGCGAGAAATAATTAATAAATTAAACAAGACTTACCTGTAAGTTGTAGTATAATTTGGATTATTTAGAGCGTAGTGTTGGAAAGGAGATTTCACATGCCCTCCCTTCACAGCTCTAACAAAATTTTTAAAACCCACCCATGTATAGTTTCTGTTAGAGGAGGTCAATCGCGTCTAAAACCTGAGTATGTTTCCGCGCACAGCATCTCATGTGAACGTTCCTTCCCAACACTATGCTCTAAATAATCCAGATTAAACGACAACTTATAGCAAGTCTTATTTAATTCATTGATTAACCTTGTTAATGTCATCGTCAAACGAAAACACGGTTAAACAGCTATTCATTTATATCAAGTATTCAAGAAGCGCACTATGCATATAACAAAGAATACCACTATCAGTTTGCGATATGATTTATAACATATATCCCCATTCTATGGGGGCTATGGCCTTCAAGAATATAACGTTTGACTCTTGAACGTCTCTCTCTCTCTCTCTCTCTCTCTCTCTCTCTTCTCTCTTCCTACCCCCCCCCCAAAAAAAAAAAAAAAAAAAAAAAAATTGAAAATACGAACATACTAAAACATTCCAAGAAACGAAACGTTTGAATTTACATTTCATGTCTCTGTAACATGATTGAAATTATGAATGTCCGTGTGCGTGCTAAATCTTCTGCAAGCCAAAATGTGTATACACCGTCTGAACTCATGACCTACTCCATTAAACTGCTCACCCCCTCTCCTACTCTTCTTCCTCTCCCCTCCTTTCCCCTTCCCTTTTCCATCTGTCTGTCTGTCTCTCTCTCTCTCTACATAGGCCAATATGCTGTGTGCATGGGTAGGCCATGTATGGACCATGTTGGCGGGAAAGGAGCGGAGAAACGGAGTACCTGTGGGTGGAGGGGGATGTCAAAGGCGTGGAGATGGGGAGTAGGGGTGGGACGGCTTAAGGAGAGACAGGGAAGAAAAAGGAAAAGTATATGCAAGGAAGCGTGACCACATTACATGTGTATGTGTTCGTGTGTGTGTACCGTCTTGTTGCCACTATCGATAGCCTTAAAGTAGAAAGTGCTGTTTGCTTATTGACCTTTTTCGTTATACTTTTGTTTCTTCCAGTAATTTTGAGTGAGCTTCTTGACTCTTTAAAAAAAAAAAAAAAAAAAAGCCCAGCAACAGCAAAACAATAAAACGACAAAAACCAACCAACCAACCAACCAACCACCAGAAGAAGAAGAAGAAGAAGAAGAAGAAGAAGAAGAAGAAGAAGAAGAAGAAGAAGAACAACAACAACAACAACAACAACAACAACAACAACAACAACAACAACAACAACAAACAGAAGATTGGTGTGACTCATTCTTCTTCTGCAGAAAACATGTGGCAGAAGTGTTTGAAATAGAAGAAATCGGGAATGACACGATGTTACATATCAACTATACTCGCGACGTCCAACAAAGCAACGTAATTTGTTCAGTGTCATTGCGTTCGTAATTCAATGGGCATGAACACTGATAATAAAGCGCGTCTACAGACGTCCCAAGAAAGGTACAGTTTGGTATTTGTGGCTCTTACGGTGGCCCAACAGTCAAGCGTGGGCAAAGGAGTGCCTCCCGCACGCGCACCCCGTTTTACACAATCACGTTTCGTTCAAACACGTTTTAGCCAATCACTTTTCGTCTAAACACGTTTTACTCAATCGCTTTTTGTCCAAAAACATTTTACCCAATCAAGTTCATCCAAACACAAACACGGCCAATCGCCTTTTTACCAATCCGTCTTTATTCCCACACACCCAGCTCACTTTGCCCCAAATCAGACATAAGTTGAATAAAAAGATCATTGGTTTTATCTCTCTCTCACACACACACACACACACACACGGCACTAGAGACAGAGAGATTGACAAGAAATGAACAGATCTTGAGAATGACCATTCACAGGGAGTTTACAAAATTCGTTTGAATGGCATAACTCGAGGAAAATATATGTCAACATGAAAGAAACTGAGGCCAACAACAATGAGACAGTTTGAACAACTAGCCTCAGGTTCAGTTTCTTTCCGTTTAAGATTTCCTTCATGTTCAATATTTACAATATAATATCACCGGAGGTCAAGCAGGATACCTTTTTTTCTTATTAAGCACTGACGTATTTTCTTTTCCCAACACACCATAAACACTTTTTGTGCGAATCGCACCTCAGTATTACGGTAAAACCTTACACTCAAAGAGTTTCATAGCTCTGGGAATAAACTGTAGCAATTACGCCCGACAACCAAAGGACTGGGCGAATCGTGATTGGACAAAACTTGATTTACTCCCAAGGATATATTGCTACCTAGAATTAGACCAAGTCTCCCAACAGAAGAAAATACACTACTCACTCGTAGCTTTCGATAGCCATCCGGCCATCTTCCTCAGTGATGCTGTTGCTGACTGAGTGAACTCGATTCAGATCACGCGACCATGGGACATACCCAGGTCACGTGATCAAATCAGTGAAGCGTACACCGGGGGCAAGGTGTAGCGGCCCCGGTCCCTGTTGAGCGGGGGTTGGTGGCTGCGATGTAGATGGCCTCCTTGACCCCTCGCTGGAACCACTTGTTTTCCCTGTCCAGGATGTTGTCATTGTCTGTGTCAAATTGGTGTTGCTCGGAGTGCAGGTGTGCTCCGACAGGTGAAGAGTCCCTCTTGTGTTCTGTAAGTCTCTTTTGGAGGGGACGTTCTGTTTCTCCGACATAGTTTTGGTTACAGTCACGGCAGTCTATTCTGTAGATGACGCTGGATTTGTAGAGTTAGTTGGTTTTGTCCTTGGGGGCGACGAGTTGGCTGCGGATGGTGTTGATGGGCTTGGGATGGACCGTGATCCCTAGTTTTCTGATCTTCCTGGCAGAGCTTCACTTACACCTCCAACGTAGGGAATGGTGATATGTCCCTTGCGCTCTCGCTGTTCTCTCGCTTGTGGTTGGGGTGAGGTGGTCGATCTCTTGCTTCCCGGGCTGTTCCAGGCCCACTTCTGGTAGCCCGAGATGGTGAGCACTTCCTTCAGGTGGTCTTTCTCCTTCTGCAGTGCCTCTTGAGTTGAGCAGATGGTATTGGCTCTGTGGGTGAGAGTTCGAATCACCCCAAGTTTGTGTTCCAGAGGTTGGTGGCTGTCGAACTGCAAGTATTGGTCTGTGTGGGTCAGTTTGCGGTAGACCGCGAAGGAGAGCACGCCGTCTGTTCTGGTGATGAGTGTGTCCAGCATTGCAATGGAGTCATTCTGCTCTACTTCCCTCGTGAATTTGATGGCTGGATGTTGGTTGTTCAGATGTTCACTGAACTGTTCTACCAGTCGTTGGGGTAGGATGGTCATGGTGTCGTCTACGTAGCGGCCCCAGTAGAGTGGAGGAGAGTGGAACGAGGCCAGTGCTTTCTCTTCAAAGTCCTCCATGAAGAGATTGGCTACTGTAGGGCTCACTGGTGAACCCATGGCTGCTCCTTTCTGCTGGTAGAACTCGCCTTGGAAGGTGAAGTATGTGGTAGTGAGACAGCAAGCAAAGATGTCGCTCGCTGATGTCATCCACTGTCAGAGATGTGCGTTGGTGGAGAGTTTGATCGTTCTGTAACCTGCGTCTAATGATTTCCACGCTCTCTTTCACTGGTACAGTGGTGAAAAGTGCCGAGACGTCGTATGACACAAGGAGTTCATCCTGGGAAAGAGTATAATTACTCAGTTTCTCCACTACGTCGGCGCTGTTGTGGATGTGGTGTTCTGTGTGTCCTACCAGAGGGGCCAGAATGTCCGTCACGAATCTCGCCGTCTCATACATGAGAAAACCTCTGGATGCAACTATAGGACGGAGGGGGACGTCGTTCTTGTGCACCTTAGGTAGACCATAGAACTTGGGTACATCCGTCACTGTGGGGCACAGTTTCCTGTACTGTTCCAACGTTACTCGGCCCGTGTCTTTGAGGCGTTTGAGTATCTCTTTCAGTTTGTTGGAGAACTTGGTTGTGGGGTCTTTCTTGAGAAGTTCATAGGTTGCTGTTTCTTCCCAAGGAAATCAAGGGAAGCGAAAGCATGGTTGTTGGCCACTCTCCCTTTTCTATGTAGGCGTTTTTTTTTCTCTTCGGTTTCGAAAAAGCCCCCCCCCCCCCCCCCCCCCCCCTACAGCAGTAACAGAGCACACTGCAAAACTTCTCGGGAGGGGGGGGGGGGGGGGGGGGCAGGACCTGTCGTTCCACGCCTCCTGGGTGTTGCAGAAGCTGGGGTCCATTCTGAAGACTTCAGGTAGTCTTTGACGTTGTCTTCTAAGATCCGAAGGAATCGAAGTGTGAAGACATTGTGCACGATTTAGGCATGGATATTTCCAGTAATTGATACACCTTTCAAATGACGTCACTTGATTACCTCAAACTGTAACTGATGCACAGATACAGGTATTCATATAACCGTGCAGAATCTAATTCAAGAGATGCACTGCGACCACACAGCTGCACTCGTGTGTCGAAACCAAGGCAAAGGACCTTTATGCCTGGTGGTGTTGAATGTTTACAGTACCATTTCTTTTATCGAGTTTTTAGCTAAAAGACAGAACGGCAGAAATATGGAGACTGAGAAAGAGACAAGAAGAGTGAGAAAGAACACATGCAAAGAGAGAGAGAGAGAGAGAGAGAGAGAGAGAGAGAGAGAGAGAGAGAGAGAGAGAGAGAGTGGCAATTCGACTTAAATTGTTCGCCTGAAGTTCAGTCCGACTTACCGGAAATGTTGGAACGTTCGAAAATCATGTAATCCCTGTTGTTTTTCTTCAAGAAATATCCCATCTGTAAACCTGCCGGCCCAGCTCCAATGATGCAGTAGTCATGGTAGGGGTCATGGGTCACAGCAGAGGTCAGAGGGGTCAAGGGTAGCGCACACAGAAAGGTCATGGTGAGGACCAACACTGAGCGCACAGAGATGAGGCCCAGACACATTGGAGGACCAACTGTCATCTTTCTTCAAACTGCAACTGTAATGTGAAGAAAGAATGAAAAAAGGAACGACGAATAAAGAAATAAATGAAGAAAGAAAAAGAATGATGTGTATAATTATGATAATCAAGAAGAGGAGATAATCAAAACAGCAGATGTTTCCATCTCTCTCTCTCTCTTCTCTCTCTCTCTCTCTCCTCTCTCTCTCTCCTCTCTCTCTCTATCTGTCTCCTTACACACACACACAAATACACATACATACATATGGACAGACAGACACAGACAGACAACACACACACACACACACACACACACACACACACACTGACACACACATGTACACATACAGAGAGAGAAGGGGTGAAGGAGAGAGACAGACAGACAGACAGAGACAGAGAGAAAGAGACAGAGAAGAGATAAAGAGACAGAGAGAGGGAGAGACACAGAGATATAGCTGTTTTAATATTACACACACACACACACACACACACACACACACACACACACACACACACGCACACTGCCTCATCCCCCCTACGTTTATCGCCCCATCCCACCCCCACCCCACCTGTCCTCTGATCTCTGTCTGGTGTGTTATGCCTGCAAAACCTCCCCTTCCCCATACTACCCCCCCCCCCCCCCCCACCCAATCGCCACCGTCCACCTTCCCAGATTGTAAGACAAAAGTAGTTAATCAGAGAGAATGAAGGGAAGTAAACATGTCTCCATCGTCTCTCGTTGTTGGCCTCTCCAGCCCCCACCTGTCCTCCTATCTGCCTCTACGCTACTTCAAGTATATCAACATCCACCTCTCTCTCTCTCTCTGTCTGTCTGTCTCTCTCTCTCTCTCTCTCTCTCTCTCTCTCTGGTCTATCTGTCGCTGTAGCCCACTACATACACCAAGAAAATCTACGAGGTCGCCACTCTCCATAACACACACACGTAATACACACACACACACACACAGAGAGAGAGAGAGAGAGAGAGAGAGAGAGAGAGAGAGAGAGAGAGAGAGAGAGAGAGATTAACTGACTGATCTTTAATACACAAGGATGGAGATTTTAGGCCAAAGCCTAGTCTTACAATCTGTCCTTGTTATGCATACATTATTTCAGCACATATCATTCATACTGACAATTCAACAAGAGAGAGAGAGAGAGAGAGAGAGAGAGAGAGAGAGAGAGAGAGAGAGAGAGAACGAACAAACGAACGAACGAATCTTTTTTAATGAGGGAAAAAGCGGAATAAGCACAAAATGGCTTTTTTTACATCCGGCCCTCAACAAAGGGAAATAAATATAAAATGCAATAATAACATCAGCAAAACTAATCTAGAATTAAAGTAAACATACATAAACGCTATAAATAGACAGAGGAAATGGTTAACACAAAAGAACAGACGACAATCAATGCCTGGAGAGAGAGAGAGAGAGAGAGAGAGAGAGAGAGAGAGAGCAGAGAGAAAAGAGACAGACAGAGAGAGGACAGAGAGAGAAGAAACAGATGGGAGGGAGGGGTCATCATATATAGTTCATGAAAAAATGGTTATTGGAAGATAGATAAATATATATACAATAAACATTATCACAACAATAAAATCATAACACATTTCTGGAAAAAGAAAAAAAAAATCATTGAACAGGCACCCCAACCTGTAAGCAAAGACAAAAATTTACACTTGACAAGCAGCACCTTTGGAACAATAGATGAGAGAGACCAGTACAGAGAGAGAGAGAGAGAGAGAGAGACAGACAGACAGAGGGAGAGAGAGGGTGAGAGAGACAGAGAGAGAAGAGTTTAAGAGCATGAATTGGAAAATTCAGTCATTAGCTGGGTATGAAGTGCCCTTTTAAAGCTATATATGCTGGCATGAACATCAAGAGAGGGTGAAATGCGGTTCCACAAGAAGCCGCCAGAGTAGTGAAGACTGGTTTTAAACATATCTATTCTTGGACGGGGTATTACAATTTTATGAAAATGGCGATTTTCATTCAATCTAAATTTCTCTGTAATTGAAGGGGGAGCACGACCCGAAAGAATCTTAAACATGAATAAAGCTTTATTGAATTTAAGCTTCAAGTTTAATGGTAAAATATCCAGATCTGTATAGTCAGAGTATGATAACGTAACCGATTTTAACAAAACTAATTTCAGGGAACGTCTATAAAGACTAAACAAAGGTTTGAGTATATGATTACTTGCTGAATCCCAAATTGTAGATGCATAATTTATATGGGATTCAATATAAGCGTGAAAAAAATATTTTACGTGAATGGCAGTCTAGGAAATGCTTTATCTTGGACAGCTGGTATATCTTTTTTGAAACTGTTGCACAAAGACCGTACATGTTCTGACCATGACAGATTGTTATCTATAACTACTCCTAAGACTTTATGACAGACTGTTTCTTCGATAGTTATGCCATTAATAGAAAGGGGTGTGCTCGTATAAGAAAGGGTTTGACGTTTTTGTCTTGTGGTTATGATCATATGTTTGGTTTTGACAGGGTTTAAACACATATGGTTTAATTCAGACCATTTGGTTAGCTGGTTAATACTTTGCTGTAATAACATAGATACTTTTTCTCCTTTGCGATCACACGCATGAACAGTAGTGTCATCGGCGAACATATCACAAAGCGCTGGGAGAAATAGGGGGAGATCATTAATATATATTGAGAAAAGTATGGGTCCTAGGACGGAGCCTTGAGGAACACCATGTTTGAGAGGCAAGATAGAAGACTGGCGTTCATGAATTGAGACAATTTGTTTTCTGTCGCTTAAAAACTAAGAGATGAGTTCTAGAGCATTATTGGATAAACGGTACAATTTTAACTTTTTTAGAAGCAGTGTGTGGTCAATTACATCAAAAGCTTTTGCAAAGTCAATAAAAAGGACACCGGTCACTTTGTTTTCATTGATATTTGAGAGCCATTTGTCTACTAGGTTGGTCAGTGCAGTGTGGCAGGAGTGATGTTTCCTGAAACCAGACTGATTAGGGTGAAATAAGTTATATTTGTCAAAATGGTTAAGAATACATCTTCTTAGATGATCCTCTAAAGGTTTTGATACCACAGACAGGATAGAAATTGGTCTGTAATTACAAGGATCCGAGGTGTCACCTGATTTATAGATGGGTCTTACCCTAGCAATTTTGAAAGATTTAGGAAATTGGTTTTTAGATATACATAAATTGAAGATGTAGGTCAGTGTATCAGAAAATAATTGGAGCTGCAAGTTTTAGGATTTTGCCATCAATACCGTCTAAGCCACGAGCACATGTTTCTTTTAGACGGATCAGGGCATTATATACATCATGGACTGACATTAAGGGGATGTCTAAGTCTTAGGATATGGCTTTTGAATCACAGAAATCGTTTAATAATGTAAGAGTGTTTTGGACAGATCTATCTAATTTTATTGTTGTCTTAGCAATATTACAAAAATGGTCATTAAGTTTCTCGGGACACAGGTCTTCATGAGATGTATTTTTACTGATGTTTTTGTTCGTCAGCTGATTGATAGCATTCCAAATTGCTCTGCTATTGGTATTAGAAGAAACAAGTTCTTGAAAGTACTTTTTCTTAGCTGCTCGTTTTACATAATTAACATGATTTCTTTGATTTACAAATTCTTTCTTCGTTCCCGTAGACAAAAGGTGATCTCTTTGGTTCATAGCGTCCTGTACATCTTTTGATAGCCATGGTAACAGAGGGCTGCTTCTAACACGCTTGGGTTTGAAAGGTGCATGTTTATCATAAATATTAAAAAAAATTGTGGTACCAAACTTCCCAGGCTTCATCAGGATTTGTAAATTGGTAGACTAGGAAAAGATGTGAATTGCTCAAATCAAACAAAAATTCATTTTTTATCAAAATTTCGTAAGCACCTGTATCTTATAAACGTGTGACCATTCTTCGGAATTTTAACTCCTTTTTTCGACCAAGTGAAGCATACTGGGAAATGATCACTACAACCATACAGCGGTGAACACACTTCTATTATATTGCTTTTTGTCGTGGTGTAAATGTGATCAATAAGAGTTTTGGATGTGGGTGTTACCCTTGTGGGTTTATCGATTAACTGAACAAGTTGAAAAGATTCATAACAATGAACCCATGTGTTGTTACATTTGAGCAAATCAATGTTAAAATCGCCTAACAATATCAGCTCATCCGAAAGCAAGGAAATATCTTCTAACAGTAGAGTGAAATTGTCAATCCAACTGACATGTTCTGCTGGATTGCGGTATATGAAACCCAGATGAACTGGCTCACATTTTTAAAAATCAACTTGGATCCATACTGACTCGATGTTATAGTAATTACGAGGTTCAACACATTTAAACTTTATACTATGGTGAATGTACACTATCAAGCCCGTCTCTTTGGGATGTTTAGCATCTTTGCGGATTATATTATATCCAGGAATGGAGATTTCAGAATCTAGAATGTGTTCTGTAAGACGTGATTCGGCAAAGCCAAAAATATGGAAATGCTTACCAGCATTTGTCAAAACATACGAAACATCAGATATTTTATTGATTAAGTGATTTATGTTGAGGAATCCCACTCTAAAACCATCTTTAGACGGCCAAGTTTCTAAAGTGTCAGGCATCTTTAAGATCGGCGAAAGCAGACGAAGAGAGGGGGGATACACGAAGTATTAAACGTGGGGGAGGACGGAAGAAGGGTAAGTAGTGACTAATGAAGGGAGGGAGGGGACAAAAGCCCTAAGCAAACAAACAAAACCCCAAACAAACAACAAAAAACCCCGACGAGCTACAACAACAAAGAAAAACAGTGAGGCAGAATGACAAAAAGTAATACAAGCTTATGTATGAACAATGGAAGAAACTTTAGCCACAAGCACACAAGTAATGCTTGTTGTTTACAATACTAGTATCTATACTTGAGTCGGTCTTACAAGATTAACGAGAAAGATCATCATTACCAAGATCCAGAAAACTGAGTGCGTTAACGTGCATATTACATCATAAATTTTAATACGCACATAGGCAAACATTCACAACCCAAAAATATAAACAGACATGCACACACATTTATAAACTATAAATGCGCTAACATGCACAAAACATGTATTATTTTCATACGCACATAGGCAAGCACTCATTCACACACTAAAGCAAAGAAAGGTATGCACTCAAATTCACTTACCAAAAAAAAAAAAAAAAAAAAAAAGTATAAGCATACGGAAGTTATTTAAAAAAAAAAAAAGTCATCCTTTATAAGAAGATGAGGATACTGATGGATATCTTCGTGCGCGTACGTACACGTGTACACAAACCTAGACAAACGCACGCACGCGCCCGTGCAAAGCACCCCCCCCCCCCCCCTCCCTTCCCAACACATCCACACACCGCGCACCGTGCGCGCCTCGAAAAGAGAGAGAGAGAGAGAGAGAGAGAGAGAGAGAGAGAGAGAGAGAGAGAGAGAGCTCTCTTCCCCCTCACCATCTGTCACGCCTATAAACACAAAGACGCACTTTTTCGCACCCCCCCCCCTCCCCCGCCACCTCCTCCCTCCTCGATGCGTGAGTGTGGGGAGGGGGGGGGGCAAACAGAGACAATCGTCCAACACACACACACACCACACACACACACACACACACACACACACACACACACACACACCTTCTCCCCACCTCCCCTTCTATCAACACTCACCGACGCCAAGGCAGAATACAGGAGGGACAGACTTTGTTCTCCCCTCTGCCTTCCATTCAACCCTGATGTGTGTAGCCAAGCACAGACAATCAATCGCCCACATACAGGTCTGTAGCGCTGATGTGGTGCAAACATGAGCGGTAAGGAAAGAGGCTGGAGAGGGGAGAGTTTAAAGGGGTGAGAGGGGCCGGTATGGGCCTGTCATTGCTCGACACTGTAAATGGCGTGCTGCTTTCCATTCACACGTTGACCTGATCAGCGTTTACGCGCCTCCTCGCTACAACTTTCAGTCATTAATTTTCTCTGATCTGGAGTGTGTTCACACTCGGACAGTTCGCTAGGAACTTGATCCGGCTATACGCACGCCTCCTCGCCAAAGCTTTAATTTCTCTCTCTCTCTCCCTCCCCCATTACCCCCCCCCCTTTTTTTTTTTTGCCCCCAACGATACCTCATCACCCATTGATCACTTCCATTCCTTTCCAATTATTATTAGCATTACCCACATCCCCACATACAACTACCCACACATGACTACTATCATCACAATCACCATCCATTAAACCTTTTTATTATTTTTTTCATTTTCATTTTTGTATATAAAATTTTTTTTACATTTTCTTTTATTATTATTTGTTGTTGTTGCCCAACTAAGCACTATTATCAATCCACTATAATCACTACCGTCACATATATCACCATTCTACAAAACAAGCTACACACCCCATTGTTTTACACCCCCCCCCCCCCCCCCCCCCCCAAGCTTACTATTTCGGCTCCCATGATCCCCTCCTGGGTGGCCTCGTTTTCGTCTGGCGGCCATTTTGATCTTGCGCTGAATATGAGAAGATAAGTGGTTTCTCGTTCTTCGTTTTCACTGTCCTAAATGTTATTTGTTTTTGCCTGAAGAAGACCAAGAGGCCAAACTGCATTGTATTTTGTCCTGTACTTTGTCTCTGTCCTTGGCTGTAACTAACCCCCTCTTTTTAAATTTTGATTTCTCTCATTGGGAGCGTGTTCACACTCAGAAAGTTTGCTAGGAACCTGATCAGGGAATATCCGCTTCCTCGCTACAGCTTTCATTAATTTCTCTCATTGGGAGCGTGTTCATGCTCAGAAAGTTAGCGTGGAACCTACTGTCAAAATGGTGTGGTCATGATCATCAGCCTCTATGATTCTATATCTTTTGGTGGTAAAATTGGGCATACATCTGTTCCCACCCCCACCCCCCACCCCTCTCTCTCTCTCTTTAACGAAAATGATTTTTTTATCTGACCTGCTACATTCTCCTCTGTCCCAAATATACCATTATACTGATCCTAAAAAAGCAACAAATATTTGGATTAATGTATTTTCCAATATCTACAATAAACATGCACCCATCAGAACTAAACGAGTGAAATACCATCTCAAACCGCCGTGGATATCAAAGGAAACGGATAAAGAAATACACATCAGAGAACTTTTAAAAGCAAAAAACGACGTTGGTTTTGCAAAGCAAAGAAATTTTGTGACGTCAATGAAGCGAAAAGCAAAGAACAAATATTTTCAAGAGATGGTATCCAATAAAAAAAAAAGACTCAAGAACTATTTGGAATGCAATCAACAAATTGACAAAGGGAATTCACAAACACAACTTAACAATAAAGATATTACCCCTGACGCAGTTAACTATTTTGTTAACATTGCTTAAAACTTAATAAATAATGATGAATTGGAAGAAAATGATCTAGAATTAGTAACTGAATATTGTAAGTCAAAGAATATTAAATCTTATGTGTCAATTCCTTACATAACAATACCGAAGTATTTGCATACTTAATGTCACAGCAACAATCGAAAACCAAAGATATTTACGCCTTGGATCCCAATATAATCAAGTTGTCTGCACCAGTCATAACACTCTCTTACTTACATATATAACCTATGTATAGAGAAAAACTGTTTTCCGGAATGTTTCAAACAAGCAAAAGTTATCCCGCTGTACAAAACTGGAGATCCGTCCAACCCTTGTAACTACTGACCTGTATCTGTTCTGTCAATTCTTTCAAAACCGCTCGAAAAACATATCCAAAAATATTTAATTACCCATTTAAACAAATAAGATTTGATTCATCCTAAGCAGTCAGGTTTTAGGGAAAACCATTCCTGCCACACCGCGCTTACGCAAATGATTGAGAAATGGCTCTTGAACATTAATAACAATGAACTTACAGGAGTTGTCTTCATTGATCTAGCTAAAGTTTTTGATGTTATAAACCACTCTTCTAAAAAAAAAAAAAAAAAAAAAAAAAAAAAAAAGCTCGCTTTATACGACGCTCTGAAAATACACTTCAATTCATGTCCTCATTTCTTTCTGATCGAAAACAGGTAGTATGTGTTAATACCTCAAAATCAGATTTGCAGCCAGTAAAATATGGTGTTGCACAAGGATCCATTCTTGGCCCTTTACTCTTTTCGATCTATATAAATGATTTACCGCTACGTATTCGATGTGACTGCGAATTATTTGTTGATGACAACTCTATGCATTCTAACCACCCTCGCTTGCAGGTTGTGACGTCCGATCTACAAGATAGTTTAAACAGTGCCGTGAAATGGACGGAAATCAATCACGTCTCTTAATGCAAAAAAACAAAACAAAACAAAAAAAAACCTAAATGCATGATCATTACTAGCAGACAAAAACGTCAAAATATGCCTGCTGATTTATTTTCAATATTTGTTTCTAGTGAAAAAAAAATCGAAGTAAAAACACATGAAGTTTTGGGTGTTGTCACTTGATAACAAATTATGATCTGATCACGTTGCTTACCTATGCAAAAGAATATCCCAAAAAATATTCCAGTTGTCAAAAATAAAGCATTTTCTAAATATGCATGCTAGAAAACAATTCTTTCATGCCCATATACAGTCAATTATAGACTATGCTTCTACTTTATGGGATTCAGCCAGCGCAAACATTCTGAAACCTTTAGCAAGATTGCATAGGCGCGCGATAAAATTACTTCTCTTAAAATCTAGTTCATTAACTCTAAACGATTATAAATCTTTGGATATCCTTCCCCTAAGGCAAAAACTCGAATACAATAAGGCTATATTTATGCATAAAGTGGTAAATGGAAATGCACCTCCCTCCATTGTAAACAGTTTCCGGACGAACGACAATAGGCACGTCCACAAGTTAATAATGCCTCTGCCCAGACTTGACCTTTACAAATCAAGCCTCGTATACAGTGGTGGTACGTATTGGAACAATTTGCCTCCATTTCTGAAAGAAATCCGACTCAAGTTTTAATATTTTCAAAGAGCGCTTAAAAGGATATCTGCTCAGTAAGTTAAAAGATATATATATATATATATATATATATATATATATAATAAACCTATACCAGTTGACTCCTAAATCAATTTGAGTGAATAGAAATAAAATACTGCACGATTACAAGCCTGTGTCAGACGGAAATCTTGCACGTGTCATTTGAAGCACAGCAATAATGGGTTAAGATATTCGACATGTTTTACATTGATGATATCGCTTAATTGCCTTTCGTTATTTGATGCATTGTGTGTATTGACTTTTTCCCCGTTTGTATTTGTACTTTACATGTATTTTCTTTCTTCGGTTTTTTTTTTTTTTTTTTTTTTTTCACGTTTGTCATTTTTCATTTCGCAATTTTTTTTTGTTCCCCTCTTGGGCGAGGGCTGGATGTAAAAAAGCATGAACTTGCTTACCTATAACCCTCGATAATAAAGAATTTGTCTTGTCTTGTCTCGTCTCTCAATGTGTTTGTGGTTCTCTCTCTCTCTCTCTCTCTCTCTCTGTATGCGTGTGAGTGTGCGTGCGTACGTGTATGCGCGCGCGTGTGTGCGTGCGTGCATGTATGCGCGCGTGTGTGCGCGCACGCGCGCCTGTGTGTGTGTGTGTGTGTGTGTGTGTGTGTGTGTGTGTGTGTGTGTGTGTGTGTCGCAACAATTGTCATCTTATCTTCATGTTTATACTTGTTTCCCGACTGAATAGTCACCCTATTTGATATGCCATTTGACTTGATATGAAGTTGTTATAATCGCACTCTGACCTGAAGGAACTGGCGTGTCAGCGAATATTTTGTTGAAAACTATATTCAAGTCTCAAGGCATGAAAAGACAGTCGTTTTTTTTTTTGTTTTTTTTTTTAAATTGCATTTTACAGTCTGCTTAGCAAAGTGAGAAGCCCAGGACACCAAGACAACAGTGAAGTAGTGGGGCAAACAAGTGCAAGCTAGCATGTCCGTCATTACAATAAATTGGCGATTTAAAACAAAACAAAAAAAATTTAAAAAAAAACAAAGAAAAAACAAAAACACGAAAAAAACGCACTAAGGAAGGGATCCCGAAGGAAAGATTACGGGAATGGAAAAAGAGGGCCTTAGATTACAAATGAAAAGAAAGATCCTTCCCTAGTAGCGTTTAGGTACTATTATTGTATATCTTGAAAATCATTTTGCCTGCCCACAGACCTTTAGTCTGCTTATTTAGACTCATCAGTGGGAGTGAACTAGTTGTGTTGGTCCTCCCTTGGCATCAAACGGAGATACATCACGTCTATATCATTCTGTGGTAGTCTCACCACCACCAGAAATAGAATCCCACGGCCCAGCTGGGGAAGGGTAGTAAAGGAAAAAGAGAAGAAAACACTGTAAGGAAATAAGGTGGTATAAAACCAAAATCATCATCTTAAGAGTAATAAATATACAGGGAAATCTTTGAGTCTATGCTTGAGGATCCATTTAAGGATGCAAGGGAGATCAAAATGTGTTAACAGTCAGAGTAGTCAGTGTGTGTGTCCCAGTGGTTGGTGTGATGCGCCCAGTGTGTTGGCGAAGTAGCTGTGTGCTTGTCACCTCTCACTTTCAGCCTCCACCGCTGACTGGCGCTGCGGCTTGCAGCACTGCGAAAAGGGGGCAGAATGCGTCAATCTTCCACTGTCAGTATACACCCTCTCCTCCAGCAAGCCCTATGTAGTGCCTCCTCGTGGTGACACGTCAACTGGGACCTTACGGACTCAGGCTAAACTACAACGGACGCAGAGGAAGTCTGACCCCCAGACGTGTGGCATGCAGGCCCACGGGTGTGTAGAAACGCCCCTGGTGCTCACAATCCAAACTACCAGCTATGGGTTAAATAGCTTCACTGCCTTGTGGATGTCTCGAGAGAGATGAAGGCTAAGGGAGTAAACCCTGAAAGTTAATCCGGAGTGGAGCACCTAAGGCGGTTGGTAGACATCTCTGGCAATTCCTACAGCTGCACTGACACCATACTGTACTGGTTTGTCCTTTCTGTTGGATCCTGTCAGCAAGGCCGAGAGAGGGATTCTGGCCATTGGACACCCCAGGATCTCCACACACTTCGCCCAGGCCTGCGCCCTGGAGAGGTCACTCCAGTGCCGCTATCCCAGCGATGGAAACAACATGGGAGACAGCAGTCACGAGTTGTGGGCCCAGACCATATTGGTGTAAGCTCGGGCGCTAAGGGTTGTCTCCGACAGTGGAGGGATCATCGCGTACCACTGGTCAGCTACCACCCACCTCAAGCTGGGCAGCCCCAGCCAATAAGATGCTGACCCGCCACAGCCTGCCTGCTTCAATGGGTGCTTGGAGCTCAGGGGAAAGACCGAAAAACAGACTGTAAACCCTGCAGCAGGCAATAAAAGGAAAAAGAAACCCAAACTACCAGCCTTGCGGCTGGCAACCTGGCACGTCAGAACGATGTGTCCTGGCCTTTCTGACGACCTCCAGCAAGTTGACGACGCCAGGAAAACAGTCATCATCGACCGCACGCTGAAGAGGTTCAACATCGATATCACCGCGCTGCAAGAGACGAGACTACCCTCCAATGGCAGGTTCAGGGAGAAGGTCTACACGTTCTTTTGGCAAGGACTGGAATCAGAGAAACACCGAATATATGGCGTCACATTTGCAGTGCACAATTCTCTCCAATCCTCAGTTGAACCACCTTCTAAAGGGATGGCGCGAATTCTCTCTCGCCGGCTCACAACCTCTTCTGGACCAACAAACATCTTTAGCGTCTAT
This sequence comes from Conus canariensis, assembly GCA_033310375.1. NCBI lineage: Eukaryota > Metazoa > Mollusca > Gastropoda > Neogastropoda > Conidae > Conus > Conus canariensis. The sequence continues at coordinate 93,299,975 of CM065715.1, forward strand.
GCCCCCACACTCTGCTCTACAGCCGAGGCTAAGGATGAGTTCTATGAAGAGCTGGAAGCCAAGATCAGAGAGGTGCCTGCAAAGGAACAGCTGTTCTTGCTCAGGCACTTCAAGCCCAGATTGGTGCAGACCACAGTTTCTGGCCCAACTGCATTGGCCACTTCGGCATTGGCAAGCTCAACGAGAATGGACAGTGGCTACTTGAGCTTTGCCCCTTCCACGACCTATGTATAAGAACATCTTCTCCACTGAGCAACACTAGAGTGTCCTGGAGGCACCCCAGATCCCGTCACTGGCATCAGTTTGATTTCGTTATCATCCGAAGATCCTTGCTTAACCATGTGCTCATCAACCGCAGCTACCACAGTGCTGACTGCGACACCGACCACTCCCTGGTCGGCAGCAAGGTGCGTCTTTGGACCAAGCGAATCCACCGCTCCAAGCAGAAGGGACGTCCTCGAATCAACACAGCCATGATGTCAGTGCCCGAACTCTGCGTTTGGCCCTTGTGCCATCAAGATCGCTCCTCTTAAATCTACGTCAGGGGATGTCATAACTGACCGCAGCAAACAGATGGAGAGATGGACGGAACACTACCAGGAGCTGTAATCCTGGGAGAACTTCGTCACCCACACAGCCATCGAGAACACCATTCGCACTTGTCATGGAGGAGCTCGATGCCCCACCCACAATTTGAGGAACTCAGCAAGGCCATCGACTCGCTAGCCTGTGGTAAAGCTCTGGGAAGCGACGGCATTCCACCAGAAGTAATTAAAGCTGGCAAGGAGAGTTCACTCCTCAATCACCTCCATGAGCTTCAGCTGCAGTGTTGGGAAGAAGGGACCGTACCCGAGGACATGCGTCATGCAAACATCACGCTATACAAGAACAAAGGGGACCGCAGCAACTGCAATAACTATCGCAGAATATCCATTCTCAGCATTGTTGGCAAAGCGTTCACATGCGTCGTCCCCAACAGGCTGCAACTACTCACCAAACAATAGTACCCAGAAGCACAGTGTGGCTTCAGAGCTGCGAGATCGCCAATTGACATAATATTCTCCTGAGGCAGCTACAAGAAGTGCCACGAGCGGAGACAACCCTTGTTCATCGCATTCGTCTATCTGACCAATGCGTTCGACTTGGTCAGTAGGTCAGGCCTCTTCACCTTACTACACTTGATTGGATATCCCCCCAAGCTCCTGAAGATGATCATGTCCTTCCATGACACCATGAATGGCACTGTCCAGTATGAGGGTTCATCTTTGGGCCCCTTCCCAATCAAGAGCAGTGTCAAACAAGGGTGCGTCCTCTCTAGGACACTCTCTGGCATCTTCTCCATGCTGCTTCGCTACGCCTTCCAACAGTCTGAAGACGGCATCTTCCTCCACACCAGGAGTGACAGAAGCCTCTTCAACCTCCGAGCAAAGACGGAGGTGCGGAAAGTCCTCATCAGGGAGATGCTCTTTGCAGATGCCGCCACCCTCGCTGCCCACACCGAGGAAGTGCTACAACAGCACATCACCTGCTTCGCTGATGCCTGCACCGAGTTCGGCCTCATATCAGCCTGCAGAAAACAAACATCACGGGCCAAGACGTCAGCAGTGCTCCACACATCATCTTCAGCGATCACATCCTCGAAGTGGTCGACGACTTCACTTCCCTGGGCTCCACCATCGCCAGCAACCTCCCTCTGGACATTGAGCTGAACATGCGGATCGGCAAGGCACTAACGGCGATGGCCCGTCTTGCGAAGAGAGTCTGGGACTACACCATGCTAGCATCAAACACCAAGATGAAAGTGTACCAAGCCTGCGTGCTGATCACTCTTCTGTGTGGAAACGAAGCATGGACCCTGTACTCTCGACAAGAACGCAGACTGAACGCCTTCCACCTGCACAGCCTCAGAACACTCCTGGGAATCACCTGGCAGGACCGCATCACCAACAAGGATGTCCTGGCCCAAGCAATGATGCCTAGCATGTTCGCTATGCTGACTCAGAGACGCCTGCGCTGGCTTGGCCACATCAGCCGCATGGATGACGGTCGAATCCCAAAGGACATACTGTACGGCGAGCTGGCTACAGGCTCCAGACCCACAGGACGGCCCGCCCTACGCTACAAGGATGTATGCAAGCGCGACCTGAGGACAAGCAGCCTCGACCCAACAATTCTGGAGACAGCAGCTTCAGACAGGGTCAGCTGGCGGACCGCCATCAAGACCTGCATCAAGCAAGCAGAGCAGAGGAGACAGACCCGGTGAGAAGAACAGAGGCGCTGCAGACGGCAAAGAATTGTGTCGGCACCCACAGACACTGACGACTTCACCTGCAGCAACTGCAACAGTCTGCCACTTGAGGATTGGGCTCTTCAGCCACAGCAGGCGCTGAAACTCAACTGACTGATCCACGGCGCAACAACATTATCTCTCGAAACAGACGGATGCCCTATCAGTCAGCTCCACTGTTGAATTACCCCAGCATTGTCAATCACGTGAGTGCTGACAGCAGCTAAGAACTGTGTTGAACAGCCTCCAGTTGCATCTTTCATGAGATGCAGTCTCCCACTGACTGACGCAACGATAATAAGCTGCGAGGGGAAACATGTTCAGGCAAACAATTCCTCCGTTCTCTCTCTTTCTCTCTCTCTCTCTCTCTCTCTCTCTCTCTCTCTCTCTCTCTCTCTCTCTCTCTCCACACACACACACACACACACACACACACACACACACACACACACACACACACAGGCCTTCGAGCATGGTTAAAGGTTTGAAGTTCCAGATGCAGGATCCACACCCCATCCCCATCTCCATCCCCACCCCTCTTAAAGTCAGGGGAGATTTCAGGGCAAGCGCGCTTTCTCAGCCGTCGTGGAATGATTTCGAGTGAGAGTGTTTGTAGAATGTTACATCGGCATCCAGCCCTATCGTTCGTTGTAGGGGACAATGAGGCAGACAGTGCAAACACAACAAGCTGCTGCATTGGCTAGACAAGAATCCATGGCACATTTGCGCGATCCACATGCAAACTGAAAACACACACACACACACACACACACACACACACACACACACACACACACACACACAAACAAATACACACACACACACGCGCGCGCGCGCGCGCGCGCACCGTCCACATGAAAACCGAAAAGAAAAATATTGTTCTGGAGGTAAAAAGAAATCAACACTTAAATGCTGTCCACCCACAATCTGTTTCTTCTTTCTGGTAGATCCTCACCCTAGCACTATTTGTGTAGTGTACATGTTCATACATTACCTGCCTGTGCACGAGCCATACACCTATGTTAACATAAGTGAGAGAGGGTGCGAATGAGCACACACACACACACACACACACACACACACACACACACACGCATGTATAAAAGGCACTATTGCGCTATTGAGTACAGATGAATTTTTTTTTCAGACTTCTGCTGCGTTGAGTATTTACCGAACAGAATTGTTTTCCTCCGTAAATATGCTTCTGTTGCACGAACATGTTCACTTCTTTAGCGTCACCGCTGACGTAACCGTAAAATTCGATTTTTTCCCCCCTGCTTCACAGAAAGATGTGCGAATAAATAAGCATGATATATGATTTGTGTCACAGTATGAGGCTGTAATACAGTATACATTAAAGCAAAGCGGCTTAACAGGTGTTGCCTTGTAGCGCTGTCAACCTTCCATGTTGAATATTCTTGGGTTTACCGTGTTTTTCGTTGTATACCAGTTGAAAACGTTGAAGACTGTGCATTCATTTATGCTCATTTCGGAAACACTTTCATGGGCTGTTCCGCTGATCTGGCAATGGTGATAATCCGTGCGAATTTTAAAAGTAATAGAAGACAATAATTATATGCATCAGAGGAATCCTTTCCGGTTCATTTTCTTTCTTGCCTGACCAATATTGAGGGGCGGTACCAGGGCGGATATTTCGCCAACCATATGCAACACAGTTAAGCTTTGGAACAGCTAACATGGTGTCAACCCTCTCAACAGTTGATGCCCCCTCCCCCTGCCCCCCCCCCCTCCCCCGAAATCGAACTTCGCTTTCAAACTGCAGCAAAAGTGGGCTTTTTTTTTTTTTTTTTTCTTCCATGAACGGCCTTTGTGTCGAGGGGTGCGTTGAGTGAAAGAAGAATGGAAATGTTGAATGTTTTCAGTCATACAAGAGCAGTGAACAAAGATAAACAAATAAGCAAACACTTTCAAACTGAATGCAAGACTGTATCAACTACATTATCACTTTCATTTGCGTGCGTTTGTGCGTGCGTGCGTTCGTGCGTGCGTGCGTGTGTGAACGGCAAACAGAACAAAACAATACGGTTAGCTAGCTAGATGGATAGACATAGATACATACGGAATATGTCAAACAGCAGAAAATGTGGTTATACACATGGGTCGATATAGATATATACGACGAACGTCAAACATAACAAAGCAATATGAATAGATAGATGGATAGATATAGAAATATAGGGCAAACATCAAACAGAAGAAAGCAATGTGGTTTGATCGATAGGTATATATAATATATATATATATATATATATATATAATATATATATATATATATATATATATATATATATATATATCCCACAGGGCTAACGTCAAACAGAAGAAAACACCAATATGGTTAGACAGATGGATACACAGACATAGATACATACAGCAGACGTCAAACAGAAGAAAGCAACAATGTGGTCAGACAGATGGATAGACAGACATACATACATAACAACAAACGTCGAACAGAAGAAAGCAACATGGTTTCATACTCACTGAGTGTTCCGGCGTGGCTGATTGTAACACGTCTGAACACTTCGCTTCCGAAAGACGTTTGAACACTTCGACAGCGCGTGTCTGCCTTGAGCGCTGCGTGCGAACAGCTGCGCGTGAAACCCGTGTGTCTCACAAACACTGATTAAACAGAGCAGAGTTTTAGATTACACGTCACTTATCCGGTGTCGCGTGAAATCTGGGAACGTGATATCTGGGAACGCGTTCCCAAAATGTACTGTGATATCTGGGAAGGCCCGTGATATCTGGGAACGTGGTCTTTCAGAGCTCAGAAGGACAGAAAGAAGACGAAAAAAGAACGGATTTTCGAGATAAGGTAGGAAACAATTTATTGAGGTGCAATTGAGATCTTTGGCCTTCTTGTCACTTTTTTCCCCCATTGATTTCTTGGCATGATTTTCACAAAGTACTCTCTTTCTGAGGCCTTCTTTGCATAATTTCAACAAATTTTCACAAAATAGAGGAATGAAAAACTTTTTTTTTTTTTTTTCTGAGGCCTTCTATTGAGGCCTTCTTGGCGTGACTGCAAAATCTGCTAGGAAGGACACATTTAGTCTATTCTCTGAGACGTTCCCAGATTTCACACCAGTTCCCAGATTTCACGATTGGAAGTTCAGGAAATCTGGGAACGGGTTCCCAGATATCACGGTAAATCTGGGAACGCGTTCCCAGATATTTTATGACACCGGTCCGGTCTAGACAGGTAACGTATCCAACCCGTATCGCACGTTCTCGCGCGATTTGCTCACACCGTACGGAATTCGATAAGGACGTGTCTACACACCAAACTCGAGTTATACGTGGCCTTACCTGTATGCGATTCACAATAGCACAACTTAGGTATCAGGGAAAGTAACAATTCGGTTGTCTTTTTCAACCTATCTTTAGCCTCGTGTCTATGTTTTATTTTACTAAGTTGTAAACAGTTTGCGTACAACACTTCCATCACAGACACCACCTGTCCACAGGCGAAAGACAGGCGACCAGACAGCACGTGTCGCCAGTCAGCCTACTCGTCACTGAGATTTGAGACTGCGGCCCCTCGTCAGGCTTTAAACAGCTACTTTCTGGCTAAAAAAGCAGTAAGTGTCAATCACGGATGCTTTTTAGAAGCGTTTTTCCCCCAGCTGATGCTCTAGACTTGGTTTAAAAGTACGCATAGCGTGTGTTTGACGAATTGCACCGAGCGTTGACACAGATTTCTATGCAGGCCACAGCCAACTTTTCCACGCCATGCGTCGGGGAGTGGAGGACGGAGTGTAAAAAATCAACTCATGTGGAATCCCGTGTTTTCTGGCACCATAGGCGGCACACAACTGAGAAAGGCGGTCGCAGTTTTACCTTTTTTCCCGGCAATTCTTACCGTTGATCAAAATGTGAAACATTAATGGACATACAAGGTGTAAAGAAATAATGTAAAATATGAAACAGACCAATGAATTTTCGACTAATGTCTTCTTTGGATGCAAAAAGAAACAAGAATGCTCACTACATTGCAATATGATAACGACAATGTATCAGAAAAGAATGTGTAAGCACGGGTGATAGCGAGCACAACTATCACTCCACCTGCTTTAGAGATGTACGGTTTTCAACATTTGAAAAAATAAGTTGAAAAATATGCAGCTGTAAACTGTTAATCTTCAAATACCGATGTGTGTGTGTGTGTGTGTGTGTGTGTGTGTGTTGTGTGTGTGTGTGTGTGTGTGTGTGTGTGTGTTTCTGTGTGTGTGTGTGTGAATACTTATTTGTTTTGTTTTATTTATTTGAAAGTAATTTATATGTCATCTTAAATTCAACGAGTTACTTCCTTTTATCGTGTTAACTACTTAGTTCGGAAATTACTCCGATCACATGTGCAGTTTTACATATACTTCATCATAGACTGTGTCAGATGGCACTCCCAGCAGGCAAAAATAAAACACTTTATTTCAAAGAAGATGAGCACTGTTTTGTTATTGAAGTGCGACAACAGACCCCTTCAGGCACAGGAATTCTGGTGACAGAGCAATAAGCGATCAGCTTACGCGATAACAACACGAGTGTCACTAACTTCCTTTGTATTCAACCAGAACTGACACGAATTAAGAACTGATTTCATCACGATGAAGGCGTCATGTAAAATTATGCCGATAAGAATTTTCATCACATCAAGTGAAATGCATAACCGCGCGCACGTGTGTGTGTGTGTGTATGTGTGTGTGTGTGTTGTGTGTGTGTGGTGTGTGTGTGTGTGTGTTGAGTGGTAATTTGTGCTCTTGGAAACAAGGAGATTGCCTGGCACTTTGGCGGAGGCAGCGGACGAGAAACAGAAAAAGAAGATAGGACAAAAAAAAAAAAAAAAAAAAAAAAGAAGTTAAAAATAAGTTTATTGTTGATTCCAGGGGCAAGCACCCTGTACTTGATACCATGGCAGCCTCTGCTCGGCCCTGGCGTGATGTCTGCTGCCCAAAAGCTTTCTTCTTCTTCTTCTTGTTTTTATTATTATTATTATTATTATTTTTACATTTCTTCTCAGAAAAAAAAAAAAAATGATGGGAATAACCCAGGGTTTTTTGGTGACTGAGAGTTGGGGTTTGTGAACCCATAGTGACTTGTTTATGTGGGCGGGGTCAGTATCTGTGTCACCCAGACAAAAAGAAAAAAAAAAAAAAGAAAAAAAGAAAGAAAAAGAAAATTTAAATGAATGTATGTACCGAAAATAATATTTGATGTACATTTTCTATAGGAATTTTGTGGACTGAATTATATATATATTGGCAAAAAGAAAAAAAAAGAAAAAGGAGAGAAACTAAAATCCCTGTGCGCCAAAAGAAGTTAGGCGCGGAAAAAAAAAAAAAAAAAAAAAAAAAATTTCGCGGGGAAGAAATTTAAAATGGTATTCTGATTTGCTTTCTTGAAAGAAAGGGAGTAAGATGTGTGGTTGCGTGCGGGGCGCATGATTGTTTCTGCATGTGAGTATGTATGTAGAGACCGTCGTGTGACAATTTCACTGTATTTTATTGTATTTATTTACTCATTCATTTAAACTATTCATTATCTAGTCATTTTTCCATTTATTTGCTTATCAATTGACCTTAGCCTAGGTAGACTTATTAGGTCACAGCTTTCAGTAGATTTGTAACTCATAGGACTTATTTGTTGTCTGCTGCTTTTCTTTTTCAGTAGTTAAAGTGAACGTCAAACGGGTGATAAACGACCAGAGCCACACCCATGTACACGTATTATCGGCGAAGACACGAAATGCTTTTGAACTTTTACCTGATTTTATTTCTCTTGTGTCATGGGTCTGTGGCATGCGAAAGGATTCCTTTTCATCACCTCCCGTCTATTCCTGCCCAGCCCGCAAGATCAGCTGGTTTCCTGCCGTGGCACTCCGAAGGACCCCCCCCCCCCCCCCCCACCTCTCTCTCTCTCTCTGTGGTGCCCTTCTCCCTCTACATAAAACTTTTCTGGTCGCTAATATGGAGTGTCCTTATTTGTCACAGTATTCATGAACTACATTGTTTGGGGAGAAAAATTAAAAGGGTTAGGGGTAGGGGTGGGAGGGGGTTGCATATCTCGAAAGTCTGAAGAAATAAACAAATTTCGTTAGTCTTGGCAGTATTGCATAGGTGTGGGAAATCTACGCATATAGGTCAACACACGTGTTAAATACAGGCAGTTGCTTTCTATGCTACCTCCCTTAATTCGGGGAGGGGGGGAGGGAGGGGGGACTTGGGGGACGTGAGTCGGTAGCACGTGTAGTCCCAAATAACTAACTTTACGTATATGATCTGATCGTGTCTCGATACGTGTATGCATTGGGCAATAGCTAACTTCTATCATAAAAGTCCCCCCCCCCCCCCCCCCCCTCTCTCCATCCCTCTTTTTTTTTCTCTATTGTCTCTGTGCGTATGCGCGGGTTCGTCAGTGCATTTGTCATGTATTTTATTTATTTATTTATTTTTTTAACAACTAAGCTCATACACCTATGTTTGCTGGATTATTCATCTGAATGTCAGTAAGATTATAAACGAACTGCACGGCCGATTTTAGTGAATCTCGATGGAAAGATGGAAAGTGATCACCTCTGTGTGTGTGTGTGTGTGTGTGTGGTGTGTGTGTGTTTCTTTTGCATTTCATGATGATGAGGAATTACTAGATCAACGGCGGAAACCCCGGATGTAGGTTTTCACCCCAACATTTCATTGTTTCTGGTTTCAGTTTGATTGTTGTCCAATTTCATCAACTCTGTGAAATCAGAACTCACATGTTATGCAATCTGCATGCAGAAAACCTTGTTCCATGATTACACCAAATCACTCTCGAAGTCACTGCTGTTTGTTTTGTTCGATTTTGTGTAGTAATGTTGTCGTCCCTGGTGGTCTCTTCGCTTACTGGTGCTAAGTTTACCAGGTGTTCAGGGTGGGGTGGGGATAGGGGGTGGGACAGGGAGTTGCCAGCTGTATTGAAAATACGAACTCGGAAAATCTTGTGGACATCGAGACTGCAACTGGGTAGTGAGTAAAATATACACATAATAACGAGGAGGTGCCTGAAAAAAATATGTTTACTATCCAACACATTTTTTTCTCTTTTTTTGTGTGTGACCAGGATGGACAGTTCCTTTAGTGCAGAAGTTTCGAAGAAAAATGTGATGTCAGTATGTCAGTGTTGCTTATGCCGGGTATATGCTGACAATAAGCGATTAGTAACTGGGACATGGGGAATAAATATCGAAATATATCAATTCTCCTCTCTGCTTTAAGAAACGATTTGCCACTCACAGAGGTTCAAAGATGTACTATAATATATTGATTGTTGATAGTTTGAAAGCCCCATGCTGCGATAAAAGGGATTCAAAATGTCACAAACCCATGATTGGCAGTCAAATTTCCTGCATTCTCATAAAATAACGGATACAAAGCTCGAATGGTTTCAACTTGTTGTGAAGAACGGAGGAACAGGCATTTTCATGAAACGCACTGATGGGAGTCTGATCCCCAGAGTCTTTCCGACTGGAAAAATGTCCCCCAACCACAGAGCAGAGTCAGCAGCTCGGCCCCATGCTGCACAAGCATTCAGAAAATCAAACAACCACCCACCACTGCTTTCATGGACTTCAGAGCAACGGAAGCGAACAGCAGCTGAAAAACATAAAAAAAAGCCCTCCACGACCTTTCAAGACGATCCACCATTGTACTCCGGTGGGTTCTATCCCACTTTGGGATCACTGGAAATGAGAAGACTGACGCTACGTCCAAGGCAGGCAGCAATATGGAGTAGTTAAGGCACCCAGTGACCTATAGAGGCCAAAACTATCATCATTAAAAATACCAAAACCAGTGGAAGAGAAGGCTGGATGCCGACATTGCTGTTGATTCAATCCATCAGCTCCAGAGATACCAGCAAACAATCTTCTTCAGACTCAGAAATGGCCACTGCCGACTGCTGAGCCACCTCAGCAGAACAAATATTGCGCATACAGGTCCGTGTGGCACTGGGTCTCAGACCCCAGAACACATCCTCCAACACTGTCCAGCCCATGACGTTCTATGACGTCAAACCTGGCTAGAGGGTACAGAGCTGCAATGGGGTAGCCGTCAAGACCTCGAGAAGACTGTGGGATTTATCGTTGTGACAGATTGAAGATCTGACGCAAACAATACTATCAACCGCAGGAAAAGAATTTAATTTCAACTTAGAATTTTTTTTTAAAAACATAGATGCATAAGAATAAATATTTTAGAAGAAATTGAGTCGTTAATGACAAATGCAGTTGTTGTGGGCTGCAACAAGACAGTACTGAGCAAATGTTTTGGGGGTATATCTATTTTCCGTGTTTCTGGGACATGTTCACTGAATTGATAACAGATAAATGTGCCAATGTCAAGAACATACGTCTAACGGAATTGCTTGTTTTTTTTTCTAGGATTTGATGTAACAATCACAGTTGATTCTGTTTTTCTATTTCATTATTCTTTTGACTGAACAAGATTTGTACACACACACACACACACATACACACACACATAATATATATATATATATATGCACATACATATTACTTCTTCAGTGCCCCTCCGGCGTGTTGGCTGGTGGAAAGTCCGCCATACAGGGCAATCTTGGGCAGGCAATGAGCCTCCATCTTGGAGACGTGCACTGCCCAGCGTAGCTGGGACTTCAGAAGCATGGCCTCGATGCAGATGAGCTCCGCCTGTTCGAGGACTTCAACATTGGTGACGAAGTCACTCCAGTGAATGTTGAGTATGGAGCAAAGACAGCATGGGTGGAGGTGGTCAAGGAGTCTCAGGTGGTGATGGTAGATGACCCATGACTCATGGGCAGTGCACAAGGATGTTAAGTTCAATGGCTAGGTACACGCTGATCTCGGTGTTCTTCCCCACACTCGTTTGTACAATCTACCAAAAGCAATGTTCGCCTTCGCCAGTTTGTTGTCGATTTCCCCATCGATCTTGGCATCTGATGAGATGGTGCACCCCAGATAGGTGAACTGATGGATTCAATGTCGATGTGGGGTGATACTCTTCCCGAGGTGCAGGCTGGTGGAGGACCTCCGTCTTCTTCAAGCTGACTTACAGCCCGTAGAGCTGGACAGCCTCTGCAAAGCAGGATGTGATATGCTGCAATACTCTCTCTGTATGAGCAACAAGAGCAGCGCCGTCAGCAAGAAGATCTCTCAGTTGCTCCAAGGTCTTCGTGCGGGCCTGTAGGTCGTCTGAGGTTGAATAGGCTGCCATCGATATGATATCTGATATAGGCTTGATCTTCATCATCAAGGTCTTCAGTGGCTTGTTTGATCAACATGCTTAAGTATATGGTAAAGAGAGTTAGTGCCAGGACGCAACCCTGCTTCACTCCATCGACGAATGGGAAGGCTCTGAGAGGGTCACTGTTGAGTTTGACTTGGCCATGATCTTCAAGCAGCTGGATGACCATGCTGAGGAACTTTGGAGAACAGCCGAGTCGTTCATGATCTCCCACATTCCTTTTCTGTTCACAGTGTTGAACGCTTTGGTTAGGTCGACAAACGTTATGTACAGTCCTTGTTTTGCTCCTGGCACTTCTCAAGTAGTTGCCTGAGAACAAACACCATGTCTGAGGTGCTCCTGTTGGCTCTGAAACCACACTGGTTCTCTGGGAGGTGGTCTTCATCGATGATGGGAAGCAGTCTGTTCAGCAATATTCTTGCAACGATTTGCCCTGCGATATAGAGCAGAGTAATCCCCCGTCAGTTCGAGCGGTCTGACTTTCCCCCTTCATGCTTGTACAGAGTGCATCACGGAGATCTTGTGGTAGTTTGTCCTATTCCCAGCAAGAGATGAAGAGCTCATGCAGTTTTGCATGTAACGCTGGACTCCTATGCTTCTAAACCTCTGGCGGAATTCCATCAACTCCTGCAGCCTCACCATTCCAGCTGCTATATGGCTGCGAGATCATGGGGTCACAAAATCTGAACACTTCACTGCAGTTAGTTATTTACGCTCGCATGCGTGTGCGCACCCACACGTGTGTGTGTGTGTGTGTGCATGCATGCTCGCGCATGCATGTGTTTGTGTGCACTCGCAGATGCACGTGCATGTGTGTGTGCGTGGGTGTGCGTGCACACACGTGTGTGTGTGGTTAACATCCAAGCTGTGTGGTTGAAAGTGACGTCCGATTAAGGCTGAAGTGTAAATTTGCCCTCCAGGCTTTTCTTTTTCTTTCTTTGTTTTTTAATATATCTAATATGGTATCGTTATGTTTTTCATATTAACCCCCCCCCCCCCCCCCCCCCCAGAATGCCTGGTGCGCTCTACAGGGCCTCCACAGGCATTATATCATGACAAATTGTAGCCGACAATTATGTTTCAGTGTTGTGTTCATATGTGTGTGTGTGTGTGTGTGTGTGTGTGTATGTGTGTGTGTGTGTGTGCTTTATGACGGAACTTCCTTCACTATGATGCACTGGGTTATGTCAATGGGTGCTTTGTTTCAAGTTCTGGTGCTTCACAGTTTAGACACATCAGTTCACACAGTACACTCTACACCGCCAGTTGCTCTCTGTCCCACATTACAGCAGGAACTGAGAAAGACAAGCAGGCAGTGAAAACATCTGTGACAGGAGCTGGAATGATGGGCAGGTTATAGGGTTCCACAAGGCCCTGTGGCCAAAACCTTGTGATAAAGAATCCAAAAACTCGGTCTGGAACGGCCCCTACCCAGAGTTCAATTTGCTACGGGCTCAGTTGGGAAGACTGGGTTCACACAACCGAGTTTCATCTACTTAATGGATGGGTCTCTGAGAGTGTTGCTCAAATTTCCTGACCAATACTGCAGGTGTCCGTATCTCTCAGGCCTGGTTGACGCAGGGATATGATCGCCGTCTGGAAATATGACTGCCATAAATCTGAAAATCAAATTTTACAGAAGATGAAAAATATTATTATTATCCCCGCAAGATATACTGCGAGCTGAGTTACAGTACAAGTATTTTGATTACAGCATGTTTATTTCTAGGATAATGTGATTGAGACTTGGCTACGTTATGCCCCTTGGCCTGCTCTTATAGTATACCAAAAATGCAAAAAATTCGAGTTATGGCAGTTGTATTTCTGGGCGGCAATATGATAGTAGATGTGGAGTACAGCCCTGACATGCAGTGTCAGACCAGAATGGAAATTCGTAGCATCATCTTCATCATCCTCACCTTCATTGATTGGCATTAAAAAAAAAATCTTAAATTCTGTGGCCCTTCATGCCCTGCTCTCACGGTCATCTCAGTTTTTGATATCCTTTTCATGTCCGTGGCCTTGATTTAGTTCTATTGGGGTCACCAGTATTGGCAAATTCATGGGGACCGTTGTTGGACGAATGTGATGGTGCCCTCTGGAGGGAGTGCTCAACTCATGCTGGCTCTATGACCAAGCAGTTATTGTCGTATCTCGTCAGTAGGGGGCTTGGTAGGTAGTGTTTGCGCATGTTAGATCACAGCAGGCAACACTGAACATCGCTGAAGTGACTCGGCAGCAGTGCAGTGTCTCTTGCGGTGGTTTGTCTCTTGAAGACTTGACACTTACTGCTCCTTGTGGATTGCTGGTACCGGGGCTGCCACGTGCTGGGCCAGGATGTTGCCATGGATGGGGTGTTGGAATGAGCAGTGTGGGTGCAATGCCACTAAGATGGGACAGGAAAAATAGCCCAAAATCTTTAAGATGCTTTCTGGGAAAAAAGTTAAAACAGAAAAAAATGGCCCCCACCCAGTGTTTACTTTGCAATGGGTTCAAATGGGAAGACTTGACCCACAGTCAAGTTTCATCCACTATATTGCTCCAGTTTCCTGACCAACACAGCAGGCGTCCATCTCCCAGACCTGGTTATGTCAGAACATGTCATGAAAGTAAGCAAGGACCATAGTGCTGTCATAGTCCTGGACCAGAACATGTCATGAAAGTAAGCAAGGACCATAGTGCTGTCATAGTCCTGGACCAGAACATGTCATGAAAGTAAGCAAGGACCATAGTGCTGTCATAGTCCTGGACCAGAACATGTCATGAAAGTAAGCAAGGACCATAGTGCTGTCATAGTCCTGGACCAGAACATGTCATGAAAGTAAGCAAGGACCATAGTGCTGTCATAGTCCTGGACCAGAACATGTGGTAGAAGCAATCAAGCCCCAGCTGAAGACAGGCAGAAAATGGAAAGTTCAAGAGGCGATGGATTCTGCAAAAGAAAGTCTCAAGATCAGAGAAATAACAGGACACACACAGACCAACAGACAAGGACTGGGGGTGACCAAAACTGAATGGTGGTCAAAGGCCAAAGGAAAAGCCAAAAGAGACATGATGATTCAGGAGATGAGAAAAGAAGAAGACCAAAAAAGACTCCAAAAAGCAGTCCAGCAGAGCCAGCAAGGGCAATGGACAACGTGGGAGAATGCACTCCAAAGAAGTCTCACTTGGAATGACATTTGGCACATGGCCCCTCTCAGGATCAGCTTCATTCTCAGATCTGCATATGACCTTCTGCCCTCAAATGCAAACTTGGTGAAGTGGGGGAAAACAGACGATCCTGCATGCCCCCTCTGCCATGAAAAACAAACAGTGGAGCATGTCCTAAGCTCATGTAAAGTAGCCCTGGCTCAAGGAAGGTACACATGGAGGCACAACCAAGTGCTCAAAGAGATTGTACAAGTAGTCTGGGCTAGTACCAACACCACAAAAGGGAAAATCAGGACTCCAAAAGCACCCGCAACATTCTTCACGGCAGGAGGCAGCAAATCATGGCCAAGAACAACAGTGCCACTCGAAACATGCAGGCAGAATCTACTGGACGGGGCAGATGACTGGGAGTGCACTGCAGACCTCCCAGAATGGAAGAGTCACCCAGAGATCATCAGCAAGAGTGGCATGAGACCAGACATAGTAGTCCACTCTAAGTCAACCAAGCAGCTGATCATGATCGAGCTCACGGTGCCATATGAGAACAGAATGGAGGCAGCTCAAATCTACAAGACTGAAAAGTATGCTGATCTGGCAAACAGCCTGAGGAGAGAAGGCTATCAGGTCAAAGTCCTCACTGCAGAAATTGGAGCTAGGGGGTTTGTAGGAACGTCTGCATACAGCCTCATGAAACAGCTCTCAGTTGCAGGGAGGGAAAAAACCAGAGCCCTGAAAGCAATGGCAGAAGCGGCAGAGAGGTGTTCAAGCTGGATCTGGTCAAGGAGGAACAAAAGTGAACTTCATAAGGCTTAATTTCCCTACAAATATCAGGTGTCCCTGTGGCTCAGTGGTTAAAGCGCGAGTCATTAAGTGGAAAATGAGCATGTCCAGAAGGTCATGGGTTCGAATCCCAGCCATGGCTCGTCCCAAGATGGGAAAAAAAAGGGGCAGCAGAGGGACATCCGGAGTCATGAACCGGGTGTGGCCCAACCCCCCTAGAGTGTCAGGAGATAAGGGCCGAAACACTTGCTTGAAGGGGGCTTCTCTTCTGAGGACTCTCTGCTGCCACGCTTCACGACTTCTACTGAAACAGGCCAGCGCAAGTTGCCTGTCTAGTATTCTCTGGACACATGTCATGAAAGTAAGCAAGGACCATAGTGCTGTCATAGTCCTGGACCAGAACATGTCATGAAAGTAAGCAAGGACCATAGTGCTGTCATAGTCCTGGACCAACATGAAACATGTCTCATGACAAAGGTTAAAGTCAAGGAACCAAAAATTATGTAGCGCTAGTCATAGTCCTGGACCAGAACAGAACATGTTATGAAAGTAAGCAAGGACCATAGTGCTGTCATAGTCCTGGACCAGAACAGAACATGTTATGAAAGTAAGCAAGGACCATAGTGCTGTCATAGTCCTGGACCAGAACAGAACATGTTATGAAAGTAAGCAAGGACCATAGTGCTGTCATAGTCCTGGACCAGAACAGAACATGTTATGAAAGTAAGCAAGGACCATAGTGCTGTCATAGTCCTGGACCAGAACAGAACATGTTATGAAAGTAAGCAAGGACCATAGTGCTGTCATAGTCCTGGACCAGAACAGAACATGTTATGAAAGTAAGCAAGGACCATAGTGCTGTCATAGTCCTGGACCAGAACAGAACATGTTATGAAAGTAAGCAAGGACCATAGTCCTGTCATAGTCCTGGACCAGAACAGAACATGTTATGAAAGTAAGCAAGGACCATAGTGCTGTCATAGTCCTGGACCAGAACGGTACTTCATTGCATCATCTCCATCATCCTCAAAAATAGGCATGTTTGATCTTTTCTGGCTTCCTTCTCTGAAAATAAATTCTTACTTCCAAATAAATCTCAAACTCCACCAGGTCCACGAGATACAGACGCCTGCAGAGTTGATCAGGAACTTTGTGCAACACTCTCAGAGATGCATTCATTAAGTGGATGAAACTTGATTTTGTGATTCAAGTTTTCCCTGTTGAGGCTGAAGCAGACTCAAGGCAAAAAATCCTCAAATACAATGGCTTTGTTGGGAACTGACCCTATGATCTTACAGCCAGGAACTGCCATGCCAACCACTGCGCCACAGCGGCTGGTTGCTTGCTGGACATTAGCTTGTTAAATATCAGAGATCTGAACCTTATACCCATAGAAATACTCCAGAAACATCTGAAGATACTAAACCATATACCAAACCATATGAACATGCTCACCACAGACTCCAGAAGAATGATGTTTTTCCATGACTATTTACTGACATACATGCAACAAAATCTCCTGGTTTCTCAATTATACTTCAGCAACCAACTCATGTGAATCAATGCCTTACCTACTAGTTCTCGATTCACTCAAACCAAATCAGAGGAATTATTCAGCCACTGTGGGAAAGTGCTCTTCAGTTCAGTTACAGACCTTGGCACGTACTAACCCAGGTACTCTGTGGCTGAAATTCTGTGCATTTGACGGATTGAAATTAGAGGGGGCTTAGCAAAGACAATGATAAAAAGACACTGGCTCTAACAACGGTGATTCCCAGGGCCAGAGAGAACAGCTGGTATGTCGTGGCCAACAGAAAACATGGGAAAGTCTTCCAGTTCCATCCCGACAGCAGCACGCCGTAACCCAAGAAAATCAGCTGCAGCTTTCTGAAAATATCACATACACGCACGCACACACACACACACACACACACACACCACACACACAACACACACACACATTGTTGAGATACTCTTTAAAAAAAACACACACAAATAATGATCCTATAAATACCCCTCTTTCCTCCCTGCATGGTGTTCGCTTTGTAATCGAACACACATATTCTACAGGCTGAAAAATTAAAACATCAAGTGTCAACATTATATCCAAGCTCATGAAATGAAGAAAATCACTTTCCTTAACTCGATTCTCACATCAAAGTACAGGTGACTTTATTTCTGGTGTGAATTTTGGTTTGGACTAGCATGCTAAGTTCATTTAATTTAAGTATCTGAAATGTAATAGGTACTTTTCAAAATTCATGGGTCAGTGAAATACAAGTTAAAAAGTAAAATTACTGCTCCCATCAGATTCTTGTACAGGACAAACTAATGGGAGAGAGAAAATGCATATGACTAAGAGAGAGAGAGAGAGAGAGAGTGAGAGAGAGAGATAGAGAGACAGAGAGAGAGAGAGAGAGAGAGACAGAGAGAGAGAGAGAGGACAGAGAGAGAGAGAGAGAAAGAGAGAGAGAGAGAGAGAGAGAGATATTCATGTCTGTAGCCCAGCAAAGAACCAAGAATCCTCCACCTCACCAACCAAATCCTTTTCTTATTCTTGCTATTCTGATTTGAATATCTGTATCAAATAACTGCCAGCCGTGCTTTTGGTTACAGCTCTTATCAGTTGTTGTTACGTCATCTATGCCATTTGTTGTGCAGTGCAGAATCATGTCTGGGCTGCCTTCATCTATCACACTCATAAGCAATTACATCTTATGAACACAGAATATGACTGCCCAATTGATCAAAAGCAGCAACTCATGCAAAGCTCGTGCACAGAATTAAGTAGCATTTGCTAGTAAGGGCCATTCATCAGGTGACCTGAGTCTCCCAGTCCAAGTGTTCAGTGGGGAAATGCAGTCATTTACAAATCTGTTCCGATGCACCTGGTACACCTAGTGGGTAAGGTGCCAGACTGTTGTGCCTAAGTCTGGGACCTGATTCCCACTCAACAGTCAGATTTAAAGATATTTTCTCTTCAGAGGGAAATTCTGGGCACTCTCCTATTCTATCCTCATCCTTTAGAGACTTTAAACCCACCCTCCATGCAAGAAAGTATGCATACAAAAAAAAATCTTTCACATTCACCAAAATTTAAATCCTATTCTACCTTCTGCAGGCAGACTATCATAGCCTGTGAGCCATGACAGGCAGATGCAAAAAGCATACGTGCTGGTGTTGCAATTAGACATAACTCCTGAACACAAAAAATGGCTACCTTAGTGGTTGGATTAAAGATGGTCACTTTTAAGCAAAAAAAAATCTTCTCAATGGTGAACTTAGATGTTCTAACTGAGGAACAGAGACAGAGAGAGAGAGAGAGAGGGAGTCAGAGAGAGAGACAGACAGAGACACTGAGAGAGAGACAGGGGATGAGAGAGAGAGAGAGAGAGAGAGAGAGAGAGAGAGAGAGAGAGAGAGAGAGAGAGAGAGAGAGAGGAGTGCTTAAAAACATTTCTTAAGATTCTATGCAAGTGTATGCGAGTCATGACCCTACACAAACTGATACCACAGCAAAAAATGCACACTGAGATATTTATAAATAGTCCATACACACATCACATGTTAAAAGTGAATGAGAAATTAAGGTCATAATCTGATGAATTTTACATCTTCACAGGCAAAAGTAATTTGCAGTGTGATTTCAACCGCCCCACCTCACCCCCACCCCCTTTTCCACCTTCCCTCCTCTCCCTTCTCTATCAGCTTCATTTGATCAATCACATATTTCAAATGAAGAGGCTTTGTTGGAAGTATGAATGTAAACCATTATCAGATCTGGTTCTTTTTTCTTCAACAAAAAAAAAAAAAGAAAGAAAAAAAAACCTATCACATACAGCTGACCTTTCCCTTCCCTCCATTTGAGAGTTTTGGGGGATACCAGCAAATGGCAAGAGGTCAACATCATTAATAAATCAATCTTAATTACAAAAAAAAAAAAAAAAAAAAAAAAAAAAAAAAAAAAAAAAATTAATTGATACAAATAGCAGAGCTGAAAGCATCCAAAACAAAATTATCATAAGAGTCAACAGTCTTCAGTCTGAGCATAGCAACATAATCCTGCTCACTTTTATGCATGTTAGTGAACTGTGAACTCAACTTACAGATGAATAAAAAAAAAACTGAATGTGCAACTAAACAAAGGTGTTTGTGTGTGCATGTGTGTATGCATGTGTGTGCGTGCGTATGTGTGTGAACAGTAGAAAAGAGGTTTCAAAACTTGTGAATTTTCAGATGATTCAGAATCTGAAGACTTAGGATTTCCCCACTTCCTACTCTACCTTACTTTGTTTTAATGGTATACATCTTTATAAGGGAAAGCCACAGTGAACATTATTACTTGTGAAATTTCTTATGTGATTTGTTTTTAAATTTTTATTATCACCATCATTATACAATGTCTAAATTGTGAATGCAATGTGATTTGTTTTAGTATTGGATATCTTGAGGCTTTGAGTTTTTTCAATGTGCATGACTTTTATCATTCCTATTTTAACCATTTGCTCTTTTTTTTTTAAACATAAAGCGCTGTTGAGCATTTTTATGGAATATTCGCTATAGAAATAAACATTATTATATGGTGACAGAATTCTGACTGTGTGAAACGCACTCAAAGTCATACATGTTTGTGGTCATAGACATAGTAAACATCACACGAATGTGAAGTTTGACTCTGAAGACACTCACACACAATGAAACAGGTTTGCAGTTGTGTACTGAGACCATCCTACATTTTCATGATCATATATTCACAATAATGGGACAAGATGCTGAAAGAAAAAAACAAAATTCTCATCTCAAATTGAAAACAAATGATTTATGAAATGTGACAGTCTTAAGTGCACTGGTACAAAATATGATTTATAATAAAAAAACAAAATGAATTGCAAAAAGTCAAACCGTCAGTCTCCGAAACTGGAAAAAAAGGACTAATTCATGAATTATCAACTTATCTTTCCTGGCCTTATTCTTTTACAACCTACATAGAATAATAGCTTGGAACTTGTTTCAGATTTTCATACAAGAACAAAAAAATTAAAAAAAAAAAAAAATCCACACACACAAGAACGATTTTTGCAGACATGGGGAGCAGTCTGTAGTCTCCTCTGTCTATGACCAAAATGAACAGTGAAATCTTCATTCCTCTGATTTTAGCAAGTAGTCACAGGGTTCCCCCCCCCCCCCCCACCCCCAACTTTCTCTTACTGGAAACAGACAATCATCATTCATTAGCAAATTTCTTAATGCCTTTCACTTGTGTTTGCATCCTAAAACAAAATCCTTATAAATATCATAACTAAATATGTACAGTTTTGGAGGTAAGATTTTCGTTGCAGTTTGTTTTCTACTGTATAAAATACATTCATCTTTTGCAAATTCAATCTTTGACATTTGAATTTATTTTGTGTCTGGCGCTCAGCAACTTTTCATTGTGACCGAATAGATGGATCTGCCAAGGCCTCCAAAGTACAAAGTGTAGCATTCTGACATTTTTACATTTAGTATTCCTAAATCAAGAGCAGCACTTGTATGTGATGCGACAGGTTAGACTCCGTAGCACTTTCAGTTGAACTTCCATCCACACACGACATGATAGCACACTTTGAAGACAGAAATCGCACTGGTTATCGAGTGAGACTGATTTCACTTACAAAAAATCAAAATAGATGAAAACAAAACCAACTGATAAAAGCAGAAAGATTGCAATTGTCTTCCAACTATTTTTGTTCTCCCTTTTACTTCCTCTCCTTACTGAACTTGGCCATTTTTTGACAAAGTAGGTACACGCTAAAGATCTACATTGACGCAATTTTGTTACACCACTGTTAAGTCTGTTTTTTGTTTGTTTGGGGGACTTTTTTTTTTTTTTTTTTTGCTAAGCATTTCATTATGAAGTCATGGCATAGTTTTGTCAATGAAATCGAAGCATTTCATGCCAAACATGTAGCGCTTGGCAACTCTGGATATAGAACTAGTGTGCTGTGTTGTTGAGGACTTGATGGTTGGAAATGGATAGAACAGGAAAATGATAAAGGGAAGACTGTGAAATACGCCTGGACAGCTCACCATTCATGCCACACTGCATTCTTAATCCAGAATATCTTTATCAGCAATGTACTGCACAACATCACGGGGCCGCATCAGACGTTCAGAGTCTGCATCCGGAATCTCAAAGCCTGGAAGCAAGAAACATCCAACTTAAAAAGAAGTATGCCAGAGATTATTAACTGATTATACAAATAACCCGTTTTAATATTTCTTTCCACACCAAACATTGTAAACTTATGCATCCACAAATAATTTTGCGTAAAGAATACCTTCTGGAATTTGTGGTGCCAAAAATTGTTGTTAACTGACCGAGCACACATACAAATGACATGTACCATCTAATATCCAGATGAGACGCTCTGATCCAAGATCTTCCCTCTTTTTCAACTTTTTCTGGAACTTTCTGCCTTTACGACAAAAAACGCAACTTTCAAGGATTTCTGTTGTTCAGTATTCAAGCTTTCCACGATTTCTTACATCAGACTGCTATG
Source organism: Conus canariensis (assembly GCA_033310375.1). NCBI lineage: Eukaryota > Metazoa > Mollusca > Gastropoda > Neogastropoda > Conidae > Conus > Conus canariensis. The sequence continues at coordinate 93,322,030 of CM065715.1, forward strand.
TATCATCGATGGAAACAAGAAACTGGGGACGTGATGGCACCTTCCAGAATGGGATGCCAACTCATGCTAACTGCACCACTCAGCAGCTGTTTGTCACCAACACAGAATAAGTATATTCTGTCATGCATACATCTTCAGATTAGGAACCTTTGAACAGCCTCAAAGTGACTCAGCAACAGCACAATGTCTTCTAAGGACGACTTCCTCAACAAAACCTATCGCTGACTGCTTTCTGTGGATTCCTGCAGATTGTAGGTGCTGAGGCCGTGACAAAACAGGCTGAGTGTACAGGGAGGCCCGAATGGCTGGAGTGGGAATAATATCATAAGGGGTGATGAAGATCTTCAAGAAAGCAAAATGAAAAAAATGACAACAAAACAAAAACATTTTGACTTTATCTAAACCCAAGGGAGACAAATCACTGAAGTTTAGAATGAAAAAAAATTGACACCTGACTAGCCTGCTATACCCCTGTGATTCATAAGGCAAAGTTCTGGCCACATGCTTTTTGCCAAGCTGGAGAACTTGAGAAAAAAATACTAAAAAAAAAAAAAAAAAAGGAGAAGAAGAAGAACAAAAGTCCAGCAGCATTCACTCATGAGATCATATTCCCTTTTAATAGCTGAAGAAGTAGTGAATCAATCTTACATACACAGTACTGTTGGGGAAAAGGATTGACCCAAATGGCCACAAGCACTGTGCTGATGCTAAAAAGTTGCTCACGCACTGTGATGTAAAACTTGGGGATCACAAAATCCAAGGGTTTTTTTTATTTTGTTTTTTCTTTTAATAATACAGTTTTTCTTTTTTCTTTTTCTTTTTATTGTACATATTTGCCTCAGTACAAGGTAGTCTTCTCCCAGGAACAAAATGAAGGAAAAAGGCAATTCTCATTTTCCAGATGTGATCAAACTTCTTATAGGTGAAAGATATGGCATTCTACATTTTCTACAAATAAAGGATCATAGTATGGACAGAAAAATGGTCTAACTCTTCCTAGTCTATTTGCAATGGAAAGTTCAATCATTTCAAGGTAAGTTCCTGTACTTTTCATACTTTATAGTCAAACACTTAAAATCACTGTCTTTAAAAGCTTGCTGACACTTGCAAGTATTATTCTTGAAATTTTTTTTTTTTTTTTGACATTTCAAAAGTAAACAAATGAACCTTCAGGTCATGTTGTATGCTTTGGTCATTTTGAGTACGTCTACGGTATCTTCAAAATATACACAAACAATTACATCATGACATCACAATGAGGCAACGTTACTGTCTTGTCATCCAGTTAGGTCTATATTCCCTCAGTTACAATAAAACTATAAAAACATACATCAATTTACATTGATCCAAAATAAGGCAAACAAATTTCACAGACACAATAATTTTTTTTAAAAATAAGAAAACCCATCCAAGCAATACCTAGTCCCCACACTTGCACAAGTATCATTAGCATACACTTTAAGTTGTGACAAGTATCTCACCAAACTCATCCTCCATTGCCATGATAATCTCCACCTGGTCCAAACTGTCCAGGCCGAGGTCGTTGATGAAATGGGAGTCCAAGGTTAGCTGTCAACAAAGCAGGCAGTCAGTTATACTGGGAAGAATACAGCAACAACTAAAAAGAAAAAAAAAAAGCAAAAGGGGGGGGGGGGGGGGGGGGGGGGAGAAAACAGAATCAGGCAAAACAGGAACTGAAAGTACCAAAATTCAAGCTTTCCTTATTCTTTTTGTTTCCCAAAATGCTGTATGCAGTGTATGATAGGTGTTCACAACCCTAAACTTTTTTTGTGAAGGAGCAAACTGAGAGTACACTAACTCAATGCTGTTCAGAAATGAATCCACAGCTTTTATGCCATGGATGTACAGTGAATCACCCTCAGGGCTCCCACTCAGGAAAAACATAAATCCCTGAAAAATATTGCTGTGTTTCATGGGACAGGTCTAAAGCAACCTGTTCTGTTTGTGAAACCATGAATGAGACACTGTTGAATGTCAAGGGTATGCACTTACTACAGTAACCCATTCTGGTTGTGAAGTGAAGACACACTGCTGACTGAATGTCAGTGTGCTTAGAAAGCCATATTGTTTGTGAAGGTGAGAATCCTTCATGTAATTGTGTATATCCAGGAGCTCATACCTCTAATGTGAAGCCTTACCTTTTTCCTCTGGTGTACTCAATTTGAATGAAATTAGTCCTAAAAAAGTGATAGTCCTTAAAAAGTTTTTTTTTTTTTTTTTTTTCAACTTATAGAAATATGATGAAACAAGAATAGCATGAAAACTCAGAGAATGTGACAGTGAGGCAAAAATCATTTGAGGGTCATTCAAGATTATACTCAAAATATATTGTGAACATGAAAATGTGTTTGTGCAGCCACTTTCTGGACAGAAAGCAAACAAATAAGTAGTTGATTAAAATTATAACAATGCTAACGACAACTAAAAAAAACTAGAATTCAGCCATAATTTTGGTGCCTGAAACTATTTGACAAATCAGAATTCTTACCAAAACTTTTACTCCCTCCCCCCTTCCCTCTTCTCCTCCAATCACAACCTCATCCCACACTTCCCCTTCCTCTCTAGTCCCTCCATCAATCACTTTCTTCCTCATATCTCTTTTCTATCCTATCTTCCCTCTGTAAACATTTTCAGTCCGCACCCTTCCTGTGTTAATTTTTTCTCTCCTTTTCTTTGTAGTGAACAGTTTCCATCTTTTCCACAGTCTCTAGCCTTCAAGTGTTTAGCTTGTCAGTCTCCTGACTGAGAAAGGTAGCTGGTATTATTCACTGCTGCTGGGTGGCTCTGTTCCGACACATTCATGTGATGTCTGTCTTAAATTAAATGTGTATCATACATGCACAATCCACAACTTATGACACATTTTCATGATTAAACCTGATCTTATCATATCAGACAAAGAATATAATCAAGGCCCCACAGAGAAAGAACAGAAATTCCTTAAGTTCTCAAGGGGTCCACAGGCATGCCTCCTTTCTTCCATTTCAGGCTTACAATGTTGTATTCTAAAGGGTGTAATCTCACAGTGACAAATCCAAGAATGAAGTGCTGTGCTGTCTGTTTTTCTGTCTGACCACGACCAAAACTATTTTTTTCTACAAATTTACATTTCGTTTCAGAAGTGAGGTGACTGCGGGAGGAAACTGAAATAAATTTTAAAAGGAAATTAAAGTAACTCCACTAGTTAAAATGGACAAACAAATTACAAGACAAAACACATGTTTCACTCTTAGGTCTTCTTCAGGGAAGATAAACAACATTCAGGACAATGAAAACAAGGAACGAGCAATCACTTAATCTTCCCAAATTTGGCGCAAGAAAATGAAGAATAAGCGATCACTTATCTTCTCAAATTCTGCGCAAGATGGGCATCTTCCACCGAATTTGAGAAGATAAGTGATTACTTGTTCTTGATTTTGATTGTCCTTTATGTTGTTTATCATGCCTGAAGACCAAAGAGGTCGAAATGTATTATGTTTTGTCTTGCAATTTGTTTGTCTATGTTAACTGGCAGAGTTACTTTAAATTCCTCTTAAAACAGATTTACATTTAGTCAGTCTTGCAGCATTTTACTGATACATGACATTAGAGCTTGGTAATATTATGAGTTTGCCTTTAACTAGGTAAACGAAATGGTGACTGTCTGCTCTCATGACGAAGGTTACACCAGAGCTCATGATATCAGTACTGTCTGTTAGCACATTGATCCATGCTCTGTGGATTCCTTTGACATCTTTTCTTCTCCCCTTATCTTCCCCGCTGCCAACTCCCCATTTTTGTTTTTCACTTTGCTGAAATACTTTTCTTTCCCTCAGGTTTCTCAGTTTTTGCATTCTGCTGAAATCCACGAATTCCAACTTAAAGTGGGAGCCTTGTACAGTAAAACAGTTTGAAAAGTTCCAGAATCTGTTGATGTCAGACTCAGAGTATACACCAAAAACAGTACTCACCTTCTCAGCATTGATTTTATCATATACTTTTAATACTTTCATGACTCTCTCTTGAATTGCCTCTTGAGACTGTTCAAGACTCATCCATCTCACATTCGTCTGCACTTGCCAAGATGTCTGGGGATAAAATGATATCACAATATTCAATTAAAAAAAAAAAAAAAAAAAAAAAAAAAAAGGAAAAGACTAAAAAATCACATTTAATCAGTTTCACTTACTTTAAATCTTGGGTAGCAATTCTATAACTTTAAATGTTTAATAAAATGATTTATATAAAAATCACAATGAACTTTCTGACCTTCTGCAGTAGTGTATAGTTTACTTACGATTACATTGAAGATATTATAATATACCCTGTAGGAGATTTTCATCAAAAGAAAAATGTTATGGTAATATAACATCTAACACCTAGTTAAGCACTATTTCAATTCCTTCCATCAGTGCACATACATACTGATTTTAAGAGAACAGGCTTTCCCCATTTTTCTGTGTCTTTCCAGACTCATCAGTTCATGCCCTCTTACACCGTTACAGTCTCAGTGGTCTTCCATTCACACCGTTTCACCGCAATTCCATCCTTACCTGGTATACACAAGCCCAAACAAGGCTTTATGGCATTCTGGGATATGAACAGGATCCAGGGAGAAAAACTTCAGGTCATCCAATCGCCAGGCCCAGTAAAACTATTTTGGTGACATTTTCCTTCAGCATTTCTTATTCTTTTATTGTTTTTTTTCTTAATATCGACTGCACACTTTTAAATCTTCATGACCTTTTGTGTGTTGCTCCTCTGGGCCACTTCAGTTCATGCAGAAACTGACAATCTCTTAATGTGTGTGTGTGTGTGTGTGTGTGTGTGTGTGTGTGTGGTGTGCATGTGTACGTGAGCATGTGCATACGGGTATGCGTGTATTGTGTACACCCCAGCGCACATACATGCGAGCGAGTGCATGCATGTGTTGTGTGTGTGTGTGTGTGTGTGTGCGTGTGTGCGTGTGTGTGTGTGTGTGTGTGTGTGTGTGCAGGGGTGGGGTGGGGGTGGGGGGTAGTGATCGCATGCGCACTGGTGTTGCACAAAGTTCAACTCTATATATCTGCGGGTGGTCAAATTTCGTCTGCTCCATTTTTTTGAAGTTTACAAACAACACGTTTGTCCCTGTGCCATCATGGTCTGAGATGAAAATAACTTTATCGCCGATATGCTAATGGACTGATATGGTCTCAATATAAACCAGTATTGGCCACTGTATCAGCGTGAGTGAACCGCTGAACGTACGACACTATGAATGAGGGCTACTGGCAGTGAGTTTGACTCCTGTCGGGCCCGAGTGACAAGCCTAAGGTCAATGTCAAACAACAGGTCAAGATAACCATCGTGTTTCAGCGTCCTTTTACCTTCAGCACAGGCAGTTTGGATGTATGTCTGTTGGCATGCAGATGCCTCGTGTCTCCATTGTGATGAACAAGCCCCACGGAGCCGATTCTTAATAATGAGCTTCGAAAAGACGCCGAAAGGCTTCCAAAGTTTTTCACGTTTCGCAAGACTGCCGCCATGGTTGCTATCACGGGCTGAATATCTTCTGCATCAAAATTGCAGTTCAAAGCAGTCTTCTGCTTCTGCTGTCCCGGAATTAAATATAGAATGCGAATATTGTAGTCATCAACCGTGAATCTGCATATCCATTATTTTTCTGAAATGTTAATCACCAATCTGCTAACACAGAAATTCAACATCCTTCTTATTTAAATATAAGATCGAAAGTACATATAAAAGCAGGCTATCTCACTATGTATGTATTATTTCATCTCCACTGGTTTGATGGCCACAACCTATGTAGGTCTGTTGACTGCCCGTGCCACTTTATGCACTGCGTATGTGGAAAACCGTTGGCCTGCACCTCCAACCGTAACACTGGTCGACTGCAGTCCATGAGATGCAGGACATACAGTAGAGGATTCTTTCTGCCATTAGCTATTAGAACCCTGAACGAGGTTTGCAGGCGGAACTGAAGTCGATGCCCTTGCTGGCAGACACAGTAATACAGCAATTATCCTGCCCCCTCCCCCTCTCCTCACTCCAGCCAGTCCATCCTTAAACTACCCTCTTCCCCCCTTCCTCCGACTCCATCCCCACCCCCCTCCCCCCTCCCGCCCTGTCCCCTCCCCCCTCCCCCCCCCCTCCCCTCCCAACCACAACTGTACTGATCTCAGGATTATAATGTGGGTGTAATGATGATGATGACTACAGTGCTAATTATAATGATAATAACAGAATTTTGGAACCCACGCACACTTACACAGACTCATGACAGACATTCAAGCACACGCGGATATACTGGCAGGCATAGGCACCCACATATATGCACTCATTCATGCATTCTTGAATACATGCACACACATACACAGAAAGACACTCACGCGCTTATGCGCAGACACATGCGCACCCACACGCGCACACGTGCATGTGTACACACACACGCAGGCACACTTGCACACGTGCATACACACACCCGTTCACACACCCGTTCACACACACGCGCACACTCACACAATCAGACATGAGTGCACTTGCCCCCCCACAGGCACAAATAGTACTAACAAATGGTTACATACATATTCAATGTGTGTGCTGTTGTTGGGTATGTTATGGAGATCTAGTCCTTTGATCTTATGTTAATACAATCTTTATAAACATGATATGTTGACAAATTTTAGTTTATGTATCTCTCCCTCTCTCTCTCTCTCTCTGTGTGTGTGTGTGTGTGTGTGTGTGTGTGTGTGTGTGTGTGTGTGTGTGTGTGTGTGTGTGTGTGTGTGTGTGCATGTGTTTGTACGTCTGTGTGCATGCATGCATGCATGTGTGTGCGTGTGTGTGTGTGTGTGTGTGTGTGTGTGTGTGTGTGTGTGTGTGTGTGTGTGTGTGTGTGTGTGTGTGTGTGGATAGAAGATGGATTGTGTTGTGTAGATAAGTAAATAAGTGATGAGTATTCATGTTTAATTTTAAGCTTATTAATTTGATATTATTCTATTGTATTTTACATTGTATTTTATGATGTGATATTGCAATGTCACCACAAAATAATTTCCCTTCATGGACAAAATAAACAACTTGTGAACTTGTCAACAAGAAAGAAAGAGACCTACTATACTGTGAATTCTAATATTTTCATTCGCTGTGTGGATTTTATCAGCAGGCTAATCAGTTTTTCTTTCTTTCTTTCTCCCCCCCCCCCCCCGCCCCCCCCCCCCCCCCCCCCCCACACACACACACACACACACCGGAATTCAGCATGTTCTTTAGAAATAATATCTGTTTGCGGCTGTAATGTATTCAGAATGGTGCTGAACATTTCTTCACTGGCATGGCTGAACAAACTGATGGTGTGGAATTGCTATGAAGTCTAGAAATACCATCCAACTGATCTAGTTTGACGTAAATGTCGCGAACTTTTTGTGCCAGCATCTCCAACACCATCGGGAATTCCAGCGTTCTGAACACATCTTTATGAGGGTATGCTACTGAGTCGGGAGGAAGGGGGGTAGGGGTGGGGACTCTAGGCCATAATGAAGAACTTTAAAATCGGGCAAAAGCTGGCGTGCACAGTCCAGCAACTGCGGGATTCCAAAGCGACCAGTGCAGCTGGTGGTTCATAGGAGTTCGCCAAGGCTGCCTTCTATCTCCCACACTGTCAACATACGGAAATTAGCTCCTAGAGGACCAAGTTGATGGCCTGCCACAAGCGCCAGACCACCACCACTGCTGATACAACTGTCCGTCAGATGGTAGGAACGGTCCATTGGTTCCTTTACCTGGGATCATGAGCAACGAGAGACCCAGACCAAAATCCTCTCAGGGGCAGCGAAGACAACATCAACAGTGTTCAAATTAAAACCTGTATGGAGAGACAACAAATCCATCAGTGAAACACACCAGGCTCCTGCGTGCTGTTGTATGGTCCATCCTCCTGTAAACATGCGAGACCTGGACCCTCACAGCCAGTCTGGAAAGAAAAAGCTAAGCCAATGAAATAAGGTGCGAACGGAAGATATTGGACATCCGATACACTGACCTTATAACCAGTGAATACATGCGCCAAACCATCAAACAGCGTATCGGACCATTGAAATCAGTTAGGAAAAAACCTTTATGTATGTTGGTTTGATTATGTACTCTCTCTTCTCCCTCCTTACCCTCTTCTCTCCTCCCCCTTACTCTCTCTCTCCCTCCTTACCTCTCTCTCTCTCCCTCTTCCTCTCTCCCTCCCCTCTTACCTCTCTCTCTCTCTCTCTCTCCTCCTTACCTCTCTCTCTCTCTCCTCCCCTTACCCTCTCTCTCTCTCTCTCCCCTCCTTACCCTCTCTCTCTCTCTCTCCCTCTTACCTTCTCTCTCTCTCTCCCTCCTTACCTCTCTCTCTCTCTCTCCTCCTTACCTCTCTCTCTCTCTCCCTCCTTACCTCTCTCTCTCTCTCCTCCTTACCTCTCTCTCTCTCTCCTTACCTCTTCTCTCTCTTCTTACCCCTCTCTCCCTCTACCTCTCTCTCTCTCTCTCCCTCCTTACTCTCCCCTCCTCTCTCTCTCTCTCTCTCTCCTTACCTCTCTCTCTCTCCCTCCTTACTCTCTCTCTCCTCCTTACTCTCTCTCTCTCTCTCCCTCCTTACCTCTCTCTCTCTCTCCTCTCCTCCTCCTTACCTCTCTCTCTCTCTCCCCTCCTTACCTCTCTCTCTCTCCTCTTCCTCTCTCTCTCTCTCCTCTTACCTCTCTCTCTCTCTCTTCTCTCTTCTCTCTCCCTCCTTACCTCTCTCTCTCTCCTCCTTACCTCCTCTCTCTCTCTCTCTCTCTCTCTCTCTCTCTCTCTCTCTCTCTCTCTCAGAGAAAGATTAGATCCACCTTCTTGGCCAGCAATCTTATTTCGCCCGCAAACCCCACTTTTCACATAATCAAATTTCCTCAGCCAAAAAAATCGCTAAAAACCTACAAAATTAAACAAATCTAATCGCGGGCGAAATAATTTTCCTGCTCTAGAACCGCACATTTAAACTTTCTCTCTGATTAAATCTTCTATCTCAAGCACTACCAACAAATCAGAACAAACAACTGGTTTCCCGTCTTGGTTAGTTATTTTTACACACACCGAATTTATATCCTCACCAACTAATTTTTTAAATTGACTGTTTTTGTCAAATGTATATGACTGATAATCGCAAAACCCCGCTTCAAGTGATGGCAACACTCTTAGAATCGTAGATGGCTGGCCATTAAACAAATTAGCATCTGTTTTTAATTCGCTTAAATGAACATACAGCCTTGGGTTAATTAGAAAATCGGATGCTCTACTACCTGCATACTCGTAAAGGCCACTTTCTAAGTACTTATGGGTGTTAACGCTATACGTTTCACCGCTATCATAAAAGCCCAAGATTCGCGCAAGACCTTTAGGAAAAGTGTATTCTCTTCTTTCTTCTGGAAAGTGCATAGTAATTATAAGATTTGCCTCATTAATTTTTAACTTAATGCCAAAATTGCTAAATACTTCTTTTAAAGAACAAAAGTTGTAGTAACCATCAGGTATTTTTAACTGCTTTAATAAATTACCTTGCCCGTCCTTAACATTCGCCCAGTTATTCTTAGCTTTTTCAGATATATTAATCCATCTAACTTTAAAACCAATTTCTCTAAGAGCAACCCTACACTTCCCGCCTTTATTGTTAACTGAATACTTTAAAAACACGCGCTGGTTTTGCTTGGTTATATAAAGGAACATCCTTTTTAAATCCTTTTAAAAAAATCTATTTAAAAATGGAACCTTTTAAATATAATGAAAGTGTCACTTACGACGTAGGAGGGGTTTATGAGCCCAAATCTTTGGACTTTAGTAGCCTAACCATCGCAGTGGATGAATCATATGGCTTTCTAGTCAGACTTGTAAACCCACTAACTAGATATTTAAATCCTCCAATAAAGAGTGATAGAGTGCCATCAGCATGGTCATCCAGCCCTATGACGTTTTACCAGAATCAGTTAAATTTTGCCATTTACTGTTCAACTACTGGCTGTGGTGTTTCATATGCAAACCATTTATACCACCCCAATCTCTTAGTAAGGTCAGTATATAACTTTCATGTTTATTACCAGTATAGGCGCATACTAACTGAACTACAAGTACCCCTCCCCAACGACAACGCGTTTAATCCATTCAACAGCCCAATGGACAAGAATGCATATGAAAGAATCTGCAACGAATTTAACATTAACCCTTCAAATAACTTTAGACAAAAGTTAGACCGCAATCACGGGTTAGGCACATTGTATTTGTGGGGTCAGCGTAGAGAATATGATTTTGACTGCTGGCCCGGCCACACCTCTTTTAAGACAAACTCCCAAGTTAGATTGGGATCAATAGAACAAAAACACCCCAATGCTTGGGCAACATTTATCTTAGATGAAAGTAAAGGCCTAACAATGCCAGGAGTGCAAAGACTTAATGACTCCATACGCACGTACGTTTGGTGTCTATTAGGAGCGCAAGCACAGACCAAGTCTAGCATAGTGGATCAGTCTACAGGCTTTGACGCCAGAAAACAATTTCTAGCCAATTTAGAAGATGCTATTAACTCTGCTGTTGATTTGCCTTCCAGCATACAAAGGTACCAAAACGTTCTTGCACATGCTAGGTCAAAGGTTGACTTTGTTGTGGGTCATGGATTATACATGCTGCCTTCTGACCTTAGACTACAGACTGGCATGATACAGAATTATAATAATGAAATTCTCATAGCCGGAGACGACCAAAACTTAGGACACAATCAAGGCTTAAACACAAGGCCCGCGCCAGCCATTTTTAAAAAAAGTATCTAGCCCAGAACCTGCAGAAAGCGACCCCCCACCAGTTATAAGCAGCCCACAGCCAGAAAGCAGTCCACCGCCTGTTGATGTACCTCACCCCGACAGACACACTAGCGAAAAGACGGCCCTTGTTGTGTTTTTAACTTTTACTGGATTAGCCATACTTTATTTCACTAAAAATTAAACCGGCAGCCAGCACTCCTAACGTCCACAGATGGTCGGCCATATAACCAGCCACTTTGCCTATGGTAGACAAAACCCAACTAACAACACTGCCTATTATGCCAGGCAGAGCATCAAGCGCCTTGACAGCTAACTTCTTTAATAAGTTTGCTAGATGGTGCAGTTGTTTTCTAATCCAACTTTTACCGGGCTGAGGCGTTGGAGGTGCTACTGACCCTGTTGGCGCACTGCCAGTTAATGCATAAACCAGTGTAGAGATAGCAAACCCAACGGCTGTTAATATACTAACTATTGTAATCCCCTGCTCTCTGAACAGAATCCTTATTCTTTCTGCTAACGTAGTATTTTCATGAAGGATTCTGTTTATAGTTTCTCTGATTCTGCTTGTTTGGCATGCTATTTTTTCTCTGTTAGTAGACAGCACTTCTAACCTGGCTGCCCTTTCTAGCATTAAATCCTGTATTTCCTGTTGTATTCTAGCCTTTTCTTCTAACCCTAAATTGTTATCATCTGCATTAGCCAGTCTAGTTTTTACTTCTTCTATCTCTCTCTCTCTATCTCACCAAGCTTTGCTAAATTGTTTGTTAGTTCGCCCTTTATTGTCTGTAGAGCAGCATTAAGACCCCTGATTTCACGCATAGGCAATGGAGGATCGCCAATTGTTTTTAAAGCCGTTTCTTCATTTAAACTCGTCTCAATTTCTGTTATTGCTTCATCTGTTCTTTGACCTAAATCCTGAAGAGAGACGATTTCTATTTCAGTTCGTGTTGGCAGCCTCCGCTTCACGTTCTGTAAAACTCTAACGGCCTCAGGCCTTAGATTTGTAATGTTTAATCGTTCTGCATCAGCAGCAGGGAGTCTTTGTTTAATTGTATTTAGACTTAAAAACCTAGTTGGGTTTTGCACTGAAGTAACTCTTACACGGTCCACTTTAGTTTTTATATACAAATGGCCGCCATCTTCTTCAAAATCGTTAAGATCAAGTATTTCTGGCAGCTCCTGTCCTATACTTTTATAGAATGATTCAATTCGTTGTCGCAATAGTTCTTGACGGGCTTTAGGGAGTGAAGAGCCTACTCCTAAAAGTTCTTGACGAGCTCTAAGGAGTACAGAGCCCGCTCCTACATCTTGAGGCCGTCTAGGGAGTAAAGAACTCGCTTCTTCAAGTTCATCTTGCAATGAAGGACTCGGCTCTCTTTCTTCATCTTCTTCAATAGGACTAATCGCGTCATAATCGTCGCCTTCAGCCATATTTATATATTTATTATTTTTTGTTTTATAAAAAATGAACCCATACGGCTGCGACCTTGATCCATTCAGAAAAGCAAAGGAGCCCCACGGCATAAAAGGCATAAGACAGACTGTGCGCGTTGTAAATAATCCATCAACAATTGAGCCCAATGAAATGTTAACAGTAAGATTTAGTGATCTCGGGCCTGACGATGTTATAATGCCAGGCACTGCCAGGCTGTCATTCAAAATAGATATTGAGTCGGCGGATCCTAATGCTACTGTCGTTGCTAACCTGGGCAGGGCCATCATTAAAAATATGGTAATTAAACTGGAAGGTAGAGAAGTCTTCTCACTGAGTAGCGCAGACATTTTTAATCTCTATTCTGATCTGTGGCTGCCTAGAACAGAAAGAAAAGACAAAATCTTTCAGGGGATCCAGAGCCCAAACGGTCTTAAGCACAGGGTTAATGCTGCAGATGCAAAGGAAGACGAGGGAGACCAGGCAATAGCGCGAGCATTTAAGAACAGATTTTGCATCCCTCTAGATTTTGAACTGTTAAAAACCCATCAGCCATATTACCAAGGCGCACTAAGAGACAAACTTACTTACGAACTGACATTCAATGACAGCGGGTCTGTTATTCTTTCAGATGACCCAACAGCTAGATACACTGTTAGTAACATCTCTCTTAATTTTGATGTTGTTACTAACCCTGAACTGGCTAGAATAATCTTAAACCAGTATAAAAGTAGGGCGGTTGTTTACTTTGAAAGAGTTTTACACCACAGTCTAGCGATTAAAAACAAGCAAGACGCCGTCTGGGAAATAGCTATAAGCAATTCTTTAAGGTCCCTAAAGGGGGTTCTCTTGCTATTTACTAAACCCCCAGCCCCTTTTCAGAGAGAATCTGAGGTGTTTTACAACCCAAAAAATTGAGCAGTTGTCTTAACAGTAGATGGCAAGCCTTTTCAGCTGTATTCAGCTGGACTTTACCCGACCAACACTTTGATGAAATAAGAAAATTGTTTGCTGGAGGCAGACAGACAAGCCCCACAGCCGATCATGTGTGTAAAAAACTTCACCTTCACGATGTAAGACTCGAAGATTATCTAACAGACAAATATGGACTATGGCTGGATTTTAGATCCACGTATGACAACAGACTGCACGGGAGTGGAAGAAGGGTAGGGTCAGATGGCATACTCATACAGATTAATATGGAAGAGGAGGAGAATGGCCAGATACAAATGCAAGTTTTTGTGGTTTATGGACGCCCAGCTGAACATTGAAGAAAATAGACTGAAAGAAATAGCCTATTAAAACAGATGGATGGTTTGAACTTTTTGCCTAAAGACCCGCACTGTTCGCTTATTTGTGGGATTACTGGGTGTGGGGAAAAACGGTCTTCGTGCTTGATTTGTTACAAACAGTCTACAGGTTTCATTACGAGTACATTGTTATATTCTGCACAACCATTAAGACAACAAGTCTTACAAAGAAAGGCAGTTTGTTTGGACAGACGAGAATATATTTTTAGTTGATCCTACTGACAAGCTAAGCGACTGTTTAGAACATTACTATAGGCTATTTGAGGGAACTGAAACGCTGTTTATTATTGATGACTGTTCAGCCGAACAAGACATTGTTAAAAAAAGAAGGACCCTGTCTAAGCTAGCCTTTAGCGGAAGACACGCATTAGTTTCTGTTTGGCTCTTAACTCAGAAATACAATGCTGTCTTAAAAGACTTTAGATCGCAGTTAAAATCAGTCATCTTATTCTATACTAAGGACAGGGATAGTTTTGAAGAATGTTTAAGTGAAAACTATATAATCAGGGACAAGGATGAACTAAAAAAAATAAAAGAGCAGCTAGAAAAAATCTAAGCACGCTAAACTATGCTTACGGACTGACCCGCCAGTTCAATACGTTTGCTTATAACAAATTGTTTATTATAGATTGCTTATTACAGATTGTTTTATTACAGATTGTTTACTATAGATTGTTTATAATAAATTGTTTATATTAAAAAAGAATGTCTCGAGGGCCAGAATCAAAAGCGGAGTTAGCTCCTAAATGCGTTGCAGTAGAGATAAAAGATCTAGCAGATTACAATGACTTTGATCTAATAGGAGTGGCAGGAAATGTTTATGGATTTGAGTATAT
>CM065715.1:93336524-93339024 GCA_033310375.1 Conus canariensis
CTTTTCTTGAAGTCTACAAACATTCAGATCGATTTAAATCTCGGATCGGGGATACACTCCAGTGATTGGGGGGAGGGCTGAGGGGAAAGGTATTAGCATGGCCGTCATCCTTACCGCAAGCCAAACAACAAGTATTTAGACGATTTATGATCCAACTAAACCATCCAACATCATTTTTACTTAGCGCCAACAATCTGTATGGGTGGGCCATGAGCCAGGCACTGCCATTAAAAATTTTTAAAAAATTTTTTAAAAGGGCCTCAGGAGGTTACTGCCGTGTTGAGTTATCTCCCCCCCTTCTTACCCCCAAATAATCCAATGGGGACTAATCTTAGAGGTAGATTTTGATTACCCCGCAGATTTTGCATGACCTTCAAAAAATTTTAATCCTCTAGCAGCAGAAAGATTAAAGATGAGTCCCACCGAACCCCCCAAAAACTCGTGCCTAATTTTCCCGACACAAGACTAAATATGTCTGTCTTTACGGGGACCCCCTTCATTTTTATTTAAAGACAGGGGTTTTAAAACTAAGAGCTGTTCAAGAATTATAGAATTTGGAACCCCCCCCCCCCCAAAAGGGGAGCCTTTCATGGGGACCTTACATCCGAAGAACACCGATTTTAAAAAACTAAGGCCGCTAAAGCTTCAGAAAAAGACTTTTTTAAAGGGTTGATAAACAACATTTTTTGGCAAAAAGATGGGGGAACGTACACAATCGAAAAAAATGTAAGATTAGTTACGAAAGAAAAAACAAGCAATTAAGCTGGTCTCTAAACCTAACTACCAAGACTTTAGACGGTTTAGCGATAGCCTGGTTGGCGTTATGATGAAAAAACAGAATGTGAAGTTG
Source organism: Conus canariensis (assembly GCA_033310375.1). NCBI lineage: Eukaryota > Metazoa > Mollusca > Gastropoda > Neogastropoda > Conidae > Conus > Conus canariensis. The sequence goes on from CM065715.1 coordinate 93,337,375, forward strand.
GACAAGCCGGTGTTTATCGGTTTGCCGTGCTAGAGCTGTCAAAGTTATTGATGCTTGAATTTCTGTATGACTACTTTAAGCCGCTATACCCAGAATCAAATGTCGTTTACACAGACACTGATAGTTTTATTCTGGACATCCCATCTGAAGACTTTTATAAGGACTTAGAGGCGGAGGTAGCTAAAGGAGCTGATGGGTGGTACGACACATGTGACTATCCAAAAGATTCGCCTTTACATTCAACCGTGAACAAGAAAGTGATTGGAAAGATGAAGGATGAACTTAATGGGACGATTATACAAGAATATGTTGGCCTACGGTCGAAGATGTATAGCGTTGCTACCCAGACTTCTGTAATGAAGAAGGCTAAGGGCGTAAGTAAAGAAGTTGTCAAAAAAAAAAAAAAGTCACGGCAACTACAAGCAAGCTCTCTTTGAAAACAAAGTATTTCATCACGCAAATGTTAATCTGCGCTCTACTCTTCATCAAGTAAACACAACCGCTGTTGATAAGAAGTCACTAGTCTCTAACAATAACAAGCGAACTTACGTTAATCCCGAGCTTTCATACGCTATAGGTCATTGGAGAACTTTACTTTACTTGTACTTTACTTGTACTTTACTTAAGAACTTAACTAGTACTTAGCTAGTACTTTACTTAAGATCTTAACTAGTACTTAACATAACTTGCACTTTACTTGCACTTTACTTGTTATAACTGACTTAACCAGTACTTAGCTTGTACTTAACCAGTACTTAGCTTGTACTTAACCAGTACTTAACAACACATTAAAAAAAACTAATTTATTAAAAATGGGTCTACAGCAGGAGGTTGTACTTTTTTTGCAGAAGTTGGTTCTTTTACTGTTTTTGTGGGGATTTGTGACTTTGTTGCTAAGTATGGCTTTAGGCGCTTGTATGCTAAAAGCCCTCCACCAACAACAATACTCCCCAGTACATAATAATACATCTTATAGTTTGATTGTGTTGTTGTTGGTGGCGGCGGCGGCGCTGGGCTGATGTTGTATTACTATCTAATAATTTTTGTTTTGCTGCTTGGTTTGCTTTTTGCAGTCTGTTCCATTCAGCTAGTTTACGGCCGGCCTCAACACGGCCAGAATTTTTAGACTTAGTAACACTACTCACTTGCGGGACACTCAGTTGTGGATTCACTTGTGGGACACTCGCCTGTAAATTCACTTGTGGAGAATTCACTTGTGGGACACTCGCCTGTGGAGCCTTCTCCTGCTCGCTCATTTTTTTTAGTTCTGATTAAAATTAATATGATTAAAATTAATATGATTAAAAGTAATTAATCCCATGATGAATGGACATAACAATGTCCCAAATCTATAATACATGTCGCATGCAAGAGATCTAGGGACTTGGTTAAAACCGGATCTTGTGTTAAGTCATATTTTAAATCTTCTTCTGAATCAATCGGCGCTATCTTGCCTACTAACTTAGCATATAAACTAATTATTGTCTGTCCCACCGATCTAACCATTTTTGATCCTAGCTGTGCTTCATACCTAGCGTAATACTTCTCAACGTCTGATGTAGACAATTGCTGAATCTGTTCAATACTTAGTTCAGTGCCTAAATACTGCCTGTTTTTCCACATGCAGCCAGAGAGTATAATCTTTCTTTA
>CM065715.1:93346524-93351524 GCA_033310375.1 Conus canariensis
CCCTTTGATTTTTGATGGACGTGTCAACTTTTAATTCGTAGGAAGTGAATATTTGTGATGGTTCAACAGATTCTTTGAAATCCTTCTTTTTGTGCATCTTTTTGTTTAAGATTTGGCCCTGGACTGTTGACCCGTATTTTGGCAAGTAAGTGTGTACCGACTTGAAGAAGTTGAGACTGCAATGTTGTGTAAAGTCGGAGCGATCATAGCATTTCCTGGGCCTGCTTGTTTCACCCCGGACGACATGACGAGACCGACGGTGCTCTGTGACCTGTCCGCACCATCCCACCGTCAAGATTCAAAGAAGACTAGACAGACACAGTGCCAGGTCTGGCATCCCGTTACATCTGCCCCGTCTCCTCAAAAGGATGCCAGAGTTTGTCACTGAGGAGCTTACTGGTTAGGAGCGGTCAAGGGCTTAGTGACAACAGCCGTAAATAAATGTGAGGTAAGAAGATAACGGGAAACATGGCAGACAGTCACCAGTTATATCTAGTGATACTGAGGTCCAGTGTGAACTGACCGAGAGAAAGGCGGGAGTAATGATTACAAGTTACTGTTAACATACGAAGTAAAGTATTGTAATACTTTATTATAACATCGTTTTTTTTTTCCCATCCAGGCCTTTTTCTCTCTATGATTGTTTTTGAGACGTTCTACTGTTCTTCATCACGTTTTGCTTCTAGACAGAACGAGGTATATTAATGGACTGTGTAATCAACGCTGTCGTCTAGTTTTCTATCACTCTTAGATCTGGTCATCAAATCTGAAAACGCTTCTTCAAAATAAACCGATAGATTTGCAGTCTCATCACGAGTGGTGGTTGCCTCAAAAAAAGCCAGTTACAAATCGTGTTTCTTTCAGACTCCACATCAACCCCCTTTTATTACAATTCTCATCTCATTCTTCCTCCTGACATAACAGGTGTGTGGAAACCCAAGGAGGAGGAGGAGGAGGGGGGGGGGGGGAGGGAGAGGCAAACGGGATGGTAGGGAGGAGGGGAGGTAACCTATCTTCGAGCGCACAAACATCCTTTTGATCACAACACACGGATGTCAGTCAGAAAATCAGTTTAATCAGTAGAATGCGCCTGCCTGTTGGCCCATCAACCTTTTGTTTTTCGTTATAATCGTTCAACCTTTTCTTTCCTTGTTTTCTTTTTTCCCCCTGTTTTTAAGTGGGGCCTCCATCCTCCTATTTTTCCCACCTTCCTTTTTTTTCTTTATAATGATAAATCTGACACTCACTAGCCATGCAAAGTCTGTCTGTTCAATTCGTAATGGACAATCTCTTGCTGATTTTAATCTCTTGCTGATTTTCATATTTTGTCGTTTGATACTCAGCGTCAGGACTTTTCTTATGCACTGATGTTAGGACCCGTCAACCATCGTCACAACGGACCAGTGCTCTGGTCATGGAACTTTTCAGCCACTCCTCTGGTGGTGAACTCCTGGCCAGACTGTAGCAGGGGGTGGAATACATCACCAGGTGCTTTCGTTGAAGCATTAGGACAGTCACCAGGTGTTTTCATTGAAGAAGGGGGATGTCACCAGGTGTTTTCATTGAAGAAGAAGGGGGCGTCACCAGGTGTTTTCATTGAAAAAGGGGGCGTCACCAGGTGTTTTCATTGAAGAAGGGGACGTTACCAGGTGTTTTCATTGAAAAAGGGGGCGTCACCAGGTGTTTTCATTGAAGAAGATGGGGGCGTCACCAGGTGTTTTCACTGAAGAAGGGGACGTTACCAGGTGTTTTCATTGAAGAAGGGGATGTTACCAGGTGTTTTCATTGAAGAAGGAGGCGTCATCAGGCGTTTTCACTGAAAAAGGGGGCGTCACCAGGTGTTTTCATTGAAGAAGGGGACGTTACCAGGTGTTTTCATTGAAGAAGGGGATGTTACCAGGTGTTTTCATTGAAGAAGGAGGCGTCATCAGGTGTTTTCACTGAAGCAGAAGGGGACGTCATCAGGGTCACTAAGCGCTTTTATTCCAGTAGAAGAAGACATCATAGGAGCTTTTACTAAACCAGAAGGGGACGTCACCATGTGTTTTAACTAGAGCACATCACTGGCACAAGACATCACCAGATGCTGTAGTTGGAGCAGAAGACGACTTCGCCCTGTGCTTTAGGTGAGACAAATGTCATCACCCAGTGCTCTTGCTGGAGCAGAAAGAGACATCACTTTTTTTCCCTGATGTGCCGAACCAGGTCTCTAGAGACAGCTCAGTGGGATGCTCCGTTTTCTTTTTATTTATTTATGTTTTTCTAATTTAAAAAATCAGAGCTTACAAATGCGCTAAAAAAGGACAGTGCGCTGGAGATTTCAATACTGCATTGGCATATTTGTCAGTCACACACATAATACGTATATAATTTTAACTTGACAACAAGGGAAATAGAAATATCAATAATAACAACAATACCACCACTACTACTACTACTATTATCACCACCACCACCACCACCCAACAAATCTTACACAGAAGAAGAAAAAAAACTGTGTATTTATTCAAATTTGAAACCATCAAATGGAATGTAAGGCCATGCATATATAACAAACCAGTTAGATATAGATGTCTATTGTGCCCAGTTAGATATGAATGTCTGTACTGTGCCTTCAATATTTCTTTCAACAAAAATTGCATACGCATCCCATCCCATTCTCCAGGCTCTCACATTTCAGCTCAAGGAAAGTAAATTTATTCCATAAAGAGGAAAATATTCGAATGAAATGGCGGGAAAAAATACAACGAAACGCACGAATAGCGAAGTAAAGGGCAGAGAAAGTTTAACTTCGTATTCAGTACCTACCTAGCTATCCACTTCACCCCCCACAACTCCCTTTCCCGCCCTCCCTCCTGCCCCCCCCAAGCCCCCCCGGCACTTCGCCACATATACACATTAGAGACATCACTCATGCTGTAGCTGGAAGAGGAACCTTTCCAGGTGCTGTAACTGATGCAGAAGGTGATTTGACCAGATGTTGTTGTTGAAGCAGAACGTGACACAGCCAGGCGCTCTAGCTGGAGCAGCAAACTGTCACCAAATTATCTGGATGCAAAAGAAGACGTAACCTTGCAGTTTAGCGGAAGTAGAAGATGACTAATCCAGGTTCTGGAGTCGGAGCAGAACATCGCGTGAACAGATGTTAAAGCTAGAGCAAAAAATGTCATCAAATGTCTAAAAAAAACAAACGAAAAAAAACAACAAAAAAAAACAACAGCAACAGAATTTGACGTCATCTTACGTTCAAGTTAGAGCAGGAGCTAACATCACCAGAGGCTGGTAGTTTTGGAGCAGGAGAAAAAACGTCACCAGATGTGTCTGATGGAGCAGAGTCAAGGAGTTGGAGCAGTGGGTGACGTCAGCTGGAGCTTGAATTGGAGCAGAGGGAGATGTGTCCGGGTATTAGCTGGAGCTTGAATTGGAGCAGAGAGAGATGTGTCCGGGTATTAGCTGGAGCTTGAATTGGAGCAGAGAGAGATGTGTCCGGGTATTAGCTGGAGCTTGAATTGGAGCAGAGAGAGATGTGTCTGGGTATTAGCTGGAGCTTGAATTGGAGCAGAGAGAGATGTGTCCGGGTATTAGCTGGAGCTTGAATTGGAGCAGAGAGAGATGTGTCCGGGTATTAGCTGGAGCTTGAATTGGAGCAGAGAGAGATGTGTTTGGGTATTAGCTGGAGCTTGAATTGGAGCAGAGAGAGATGTGTCCGGGTATTAGCTGGAGCTTGAATTGGAGCAGAGAGAGATGTGTCCGGGTATTAGCTGGAGCTTGAATTGGAGCAGAGAGAGATGTGTCCGGGTATTAGCTGGAGCTTGAATTGGAGCAGAGAGAGATGTGTCCAGGTATTAGTTGGAGCTTGAATTGGAGCAGAGAGATGTGTCCAGGTATTAGCTGCAGCTTGAATTGGAGCAGAGAGATGTGTCCAGGTATCAGCTGCAGCTTTTATTGGAGCAGAGAGAGATGTGTCCAGGTATCAGCTGGAGCTTTAATTGGAGCAGAGAGAGATGTGTCCAGGTATTAGCTGGAGCTTTAATTGGAGCAGAGAGAGATGTGTCCAGGTATCAGCTGGAGCTTGAATTGGAGCAGAGAGATGTGTCCAGGTATTAGTTGGAGCTTGAATTGGAGCAGAGAGATGTGTCCAGGTATTAGCTGGAGCTTTAACTGGAGCAGAGAGATGTGTCCAGGTATCAGCTGGAGCTTGAATTGGAGCAAAGAGAGATGCATCCAGACACTATCTGGAGCTTTAATTGGAGCAGAGAGAGATGCATCCAGGTACTAGCTGGAGCTTTAATTGGAGCAGAGAGAGATGTACCCAGGCGCTATCTTGCGAGGAGCCAGCAGAGAGTGCAGGGAGGGGGCGGGGGTGGTGGACACGTGCACGGTCTTGCAGGTGAGGCCTTCCGCACAGCCACAGTAGCCGTTCATCACGTCGAAGGTGTTGCACCTGTCACCCTGCTGCCGCAGCTTCTGGCAGGTGCCTGGTGACGTGGACACAGACCAAACAGCTACGATGAACAGAGACGTTATACTTACAAACAAACCGCAACATGATGATGCACTCATAACCTTTTGAACTCTTTCTGGGTTGTACGTGACCTAAATGCACAAAAGAACGGTTAAAGTTCCTATAACTAACTTGAAAAGGAATTATTAGTAAGTCCGTCTCAGCAACAGGGACAAACACATTACAGGACAAAACACAACGCGTTTCGACCTCTTAGGTCTTCTTCAGGCAAGATAAACAACATTCAGGACAACGAAAACGAAGAACGAGCAATCATTCAACGCCCATCGTGCGTCGAATTTGAGAAGATAAGTGATTGTTTGTTCTTTGTTTTCATTGTCTAGAATGTTGTTTATCTTACGCACTCGCGCGTGTTTGTGAGTGAGTGAGTGAGTGAGTGAGTGTATGTGTGTGTGTGTGTGTGTGTGTGTGTGTGTGTGTGTGTGTGTGTGTGTGTGTGTGTGTGTGTGCGTGCGTGCGAGTGTGTGTATGTTTG
>CM065715.1:93354024-93359024 GCA_033310375.1 Conus canariensis
CAGCTGTGACAGATGGTTGTACAGTCTCTCTCTCTCTCTCTCTCTGTGTGTGTGTGTGTGTGTGTGTGTGTGTGTGTGTGTGTGTGTGTGTGTGTGTGTAGAGAGAGAGAGAGAGAGAGAGAGAGAGAGAGAGAGAGGCTGGCAGTGGTTCACGGCGATATTGACTGCGCAAAGCGATGGACATCAAAGGCAGGAAAATGCATTCGTGACAAACTGGTGTGAGAGATGGCGTACAGTCTCTTCGCAACAGGAAACGATCCACCTGTAAACTATATGTTATCTTTGTTTCTTGCCCTCGTCGTCGTTGTCGTTGTTGTTAATGTTGTTTTGGTTTGAGACAAAAAAAAAAAAAAAAAAGGGGGGGGGGGGGGGGGGGGAACATTCACCGAATTTTATGAACAAAAGCCTTTTATTAAAAGCCTTTCATTGTGTGGTGAAATTTATCTTAAACGGAAACAACGCAAACGATGGCAATAGATGATACGTTCCGCACTAGGGTATGTACGGAAATAGCATACTAAGGAGCCAAGTCAAATGTAACATCGGGGGCTAAACCCGCTGAAAAATCAGCTGTCGTGGCGCAGTGGTTAGTGACTCCGAGCTGAGAGGTCGTGGGTTCGATTCCCATCAGAGCCACTCTGTGTGATTTTTCGGTTCCTGTCCGGCTCCCGCTCAGGGTTGAGTTCGTTATGGGCTCGACTGCACAGACTGAAACAATGCAACCGAGTTTCATCCAATTAATAGATGTGTCTCTGACTGTTGTTCAAATTTCCTGACCAAAAGTGCAGGTGTCTGTCTCTCTCGGGCCGGGCAGACGCCGGCATGTAAGAAAGTGGGCGTATAGTACAGTCATGCCATGCAGTTGTAGACCAACATGGCACTCCGTAGCATCATCTTCATCATGCTCATCGTTATCAATCAGCATGAAAATGTCCAACATTCTGTGGCCCTTTATGCCTTGAACTCAGAGTGATCTAAGTTTTGATTCCTTCTCCGCGTCTATGCCTGTGCTGAGTTCGTGTCGGAGTTGCCTGTATCGGCAAGTTCCTGGAGTACTGCCGTTGGATGGACGTAGTGGGAACCTCCGGAAAGAGACGCTCACCCACGCCAGTTCCACAGTTAAGTGATTTTTGTCCTCAGGAGGAAGCTTGGTGGGTGCTGTCCTCAGTATATGCTGGATCAGAAACACTAAACACCACCGATGTGACTCCGCCGCAGAGCAGTGTCTCCTCTGGTGGGTTGACTCATGACGACCGGACATTGACTGCTTCTCGTGGCAGGCCAGTATCAGGGCTGCAACGGGGCAAACCAGAGGATGGCTGTGGACGACGGGGAGCTTGAATGAGCGGCTTGGGGATTATCTCACTGAAGTGGCACGGAAGACGAGACAACAAACAAACAACAAGCAAAGAAAGAAAGAAACAAACAAACGAACGAGCAAACTAAAAAACAAACAAGCAAACAACAACAACAAACTACAAACAAACAAACAACGACAACAAAATTTGCAAGTCATTAAGCAATGGCATTTAAACCCGTTTTGGTTTCAATTCTCAGTGTTATGCAAAGTTTTCTTTCTGTATTGTTGGTGTGTCTCACCCCCAAAACGTTTATTAGTCGAACCAAAGCATTCAATGTAACAGCTAGACCTACAGGCCACACGTCTACTCTAACAACTCCACTGGTTTCATTCAATGTAACAGCTAGACCTACAGGCCACTCGTCTACTCTAACAACTCCACTGGTTTCATTCAATGTAACAGCTAGACCTACAGGCCACACGTCTACTCTAACAACTCCACTGGTTTCCTTTCTAAGACAGAATTCTGCGTACATGAAAAGTAGGAATTCACTTTAAACATACACAGTTCACGAGGCTTGGAATAACCCCCCCCCCCGCCCCCTCCCTCCCCCCCCCCAAAAAAAAAAAGTGATTCGTTGCTATTAAAACATTACTAACTTTGAAAAAACAAAACAAAAAAAAAACATCACCTCTGACAACAACATTGTAGAAAAGGCGTCAAATTTATTATAACAGACTACGTTTCTCTCGTGTGAAAGTTCGTGACTAGACAGGGGGAAAACACCGTTCTAGATCGTCAAAGTGTGGCAAGAGTACACCCCAGAGATAACCAAGGCAGTACTAACCTCACAGACCACCACTATAGTCAGGAAACATGCCCAGACCACGGCCTTCATTCTGCTTTTCTGTCCAGGACAAGTGTCAGAGATACGCCGAAGGTGGAACAAACACACAAGCCAGGTCACAGTATATATATATATATATACATGTATTGTACAGGTCAGAGTTCGGGGGTCACTGTTGGGGTCACGTAATAAGTAAAGAGTCTGAAGCAGGGGCGGATCAGAGACTTGGGTAGTTCTCATAAGGGTAAAGAATGATTACATTTGACGTATAAAATCAGAAAGAAAACCTAACACAGAGTAACTTTTATTCAAGACTGGCACAGCCTTTTAAACTTGAATAAAGTCAGACAAATACATAGACGAACAATCTAATAGTGGGGGAAAAAACAAGCGCAGGCCAACAACTGAACTATCTTCATAGTAATGACTTGGCAAAGATTTGGACTTAAGGAGGGGGGCGGGGGGGGGGGGGGGGGGTAATTTGAAGATGGAGAAACTGGGAACATGAAATTAAGAAAATATGTTACAGATATGAAAACTCTTCACTAGCTGCATAAGGGAACCATCGCAACCTCTTTTGAAGGCAGATATATTTGTATTGCCTGCTCCGAGGCCTTTCGTCCGCTGGGTCGGACTCATCAGGGAGACACGGCTGGTTGTGTCTGCGCTCCTGGCGTCAAATAGAGACACACCACAGTCCATAATACTGTGGTGTTCTCACCACCAAGAGTGCAAAAAAGAATCCAATAGCACTCCCAAAGCAGCCAGCGAAGAGTAGTAAATGAAACCAAACGAAAGTGTGGGGAGGAAAAAAGTTGCTGAAAAACTAAAGACATTATGCAAACAGTATAAAATAAGGGGACAATCTTTGAGCCTACGCTTGAGGATCCACCCAAAGATGCAAGGGAGATCAAAAGACAAACACACAGACGGACAGAAACAAATACAAATAACCTCAATTTAATCAAAACAAAAATCGGAAATGAAATGAGGCAGGGAACAGTAAACGATAAACAGTAAACAAGTTGGGTATTTTTGCTCCCATAAGAAAACCTAACACAGAGTAACTTTTATTCAAGACTGGCACAGCCTTTTAAACTTGAATAAAGTCAGACAAATACATAGACGAACAATCTAATAGTGGGGGAAAAAACAAGCGCAGGCCAACAACTGAACTATCTTCATAGTAATGACTTGGCAAAGATTTGGACTTAAGGAGGGGGGTGGGGGGGGGGGGTAATTTGAAGATGGAGAAACTGGGAACATGAAATTAAGAAAATATGTTACAGATATGAAAACTCTTCACTAGCTGCATAAGGGAACCATCGCAACCTCTTTTGAAGGCAGATATATTTGTATTGCCTGCTCCGAGGCCTTTCGTCCGCTGGGTCGGACTCATCAGGGAGACACGGCTGGTTGTGTCTGCGCTCCTGGCGTCAAATAGAGACACACCACAGTCCATAATACTGTGGTGTTCTCACACCAAGAGTGCAAAAAAGAATCCAATAGCACTCCCAAAGCAGCCAGCGAAGAGTAGTAAATGAAACCAAACGAAAGTGTGGGGAGGAAAAAAGTTGCTGAAAAACTAAAGACATTATGCAAACAGTATAAATAAGGGGACAATCTTTGAGCCTACGCTTGAGGATCCACCAAAGATGCAAGGGAGATCAAAAGACAAACACACAGACGGACAGAAACAAATACAAATACCTCAATTTAATCAAACAAAAATCGGAAATGAAATGAGGCAGGGAACAGTAAACGATAAACAGTAAACAGTTGGGTATTTTTTGCTCCCATAAGAAAACCTAACACAGAGTAACTTTTATTCAAGACTGGCACAGCCTTTTAAACTTGAATAAAGTCAGACAAATACATAGACGAACAATCTAATAGTGGGGGAAAAAACAAGCGCAGGCCAACAACTGAACTATCTTCATAGTAATGACTTGGCAAAGATTTGGACTTAAGGAGGGGGGGGGGGGGGGGGGTAATTTGAAGATGGAGAAACTGGGAACATGAAATTAAGAAAATATGTTACAGATATGAAAACTCTTCACTAGCTGCATAAGGGAACCATCGCAACCTCTTTTGAAGGCAGATATATTTGTATTGCCTGCTCCGAGGCCTTTCGTCCGCTGGGTCGGACTCATCAGGGAGACACGGCTGGTTGTGTCTGCGCTCCTGGCGTCAAATAGAGACACACCACAGTCCATAATACTGTGGTGTTCTCACCACCAAGAGTGCAAAAAAGAATCCAATAGCACTCCCAAAGCAGCCAGCGAAGAGTAGTAAATGAAACCAAACGAAAGTGTGGGGAGGAAAAAAGTTGCTGAAAAACTAAAGACATTATGCAAACAGTATAAAATATAGGGGACAATCTTTGAGCCTATGCTTGAGGATCCACCCAAAGATGCAAGGGAGATCAAAAGACAAACACACAGACGGACAGAAACAAATACAAATAACCTCAATTTAATCAAAACAAAAATCGGAAATGAAATGAGGCAGGGAACAGTAAACGATAAACAGTAAACAAGTTGGGTATTTTTTGCTCCCGTAAGAAAACCTAACACAGAGTAACTTTTATTCAAGACTGGCACAGCCTTTTAAACTTGAATAAAGTCAGACAAATACATAGACGAACAATCTAATAGTGGGGGAAAAAACAAGCGCAGGCCAACAACTGAACTATCTTCATAGTAATGACTTGGCAAAGATTTGGACTTAAGGAGGGGGGGGGGGGGGGGGGGGGGAGGGGGGGGGGGGTAATTTGAAGATGGAGAAAACTGGGAGGACATGAAATTAAAAAATACTGATTTAACAGATATGAAAACTCTTCACTAGCTGCA
>CM065715.1:93364024-93371524 GCA_033310375.1 Conus canariensis
CATTAACATTGCTGTTATCGTCATATCTCTCTCATCATTCTTGTCATCATCTCTCTTTCTCATCTCTCGTCATCCTATCTCTCACAGACCCTTTATTGATAATGAAAGAAAAACAACTCATACAGTTTAGTCACGTGTGCATACACACGCATCCACGTAAGCTAACACATACACAAACATGACGCACTGACACGCACCAACACGCATGTACGCACGCTCACAGACTATTGCAAACAAGCACGCTCACATGAATACACACACACTTACACATATATATGTATATCCGCGCGCATGCACACACACATACACAGACAGACAGACAGACAGACAGACAGACAGACAGACAGACAGACAGACACACACACACACACACACACACCTCCCCTCCCCATACACACACAAGCACAGACCAAGTATTTCATCTTATTCTGTAAAGATGCATATACAAGAGAAATATCCTCAACATCTTAAAGTTTACACAGATGGTTTAGTATTGTCTAATAATCAGTCAGGTTCTGCTCTTGTTAAACCATCACAAAAGGTTGAAAAGATATATTCCATCGGAAAAGGCAGATCAATATTTGTCGCCGAAATGATAGCTGTTATTATGGCGTTGTCACATTAAATTGACTTGCCACAATCAATATCTAAAGTAGAGTTATTTGTGTGGATTCAATGTCCGTTCTGCAAACCATAAAATTTCCAAATACCGTTTCGAACAATTTTCTTGTAAATGAAATATGCCATCTTATTCATGTTTTGATATGTAAAGGAAGTGATGTCACCTTCTGTTGGATTTCATCGCATTGTGGTATTTGGGGTAATGAGCTAGCTGATAATTATATGCGCAAAGAGAGGACCCAGAAATAAAAAGTGCACCACGGTATTGAATATATCCTTTTCTTTATCTGAAGTCAATCAATTATTAAAGCAAACCGTCTGGTGCCGATTCAGAAAACACAACAAAAATACGTTGCTTGGTGTGGCTGATAAAAATACTCATTTAATTAATTATGAACATGTAAACAGCATTCCTCATATACAAGTGAAAAATATGTACTTATACTGAAATTTCATTTTAATATTTTATAAATTAAAACTTGATACCTTAAAAACTAAATATACAAACGAAGCAAAATGTATTTGTGGAGAACGAAGAATAACCAGCAAGCATCTGCTGTTTGACTGTTTACCTCTTCAATCTCATTTACCACCATTATCAGGCATGTCTTTGTGTGATGTCTTTTCAGATTTAAAGTCTGCCTTCAATGTTGTTTTTTCTTTAATTTGCAGTCCAGTTCAGCATTTACTTTAAGAATATTTGCAGGTATGTTGTAGGGATGCTTAGAGGGACATTTATATGCACGTAGATAACCACATTATGCATACACTTACATAGTCAAAGACATTTCTGCATTCTCTCTCTCTCTCTCCTCTCTCTCTCTCTCTCTCTCTCCTCTCTCTCTCTCTCTCTCTCTCTCTCTCTCTCTTCGTCTAATATCACATTGGTGAACAAACGTAAAACTGAAGTACTACGCACAAGCACATTCACAGCAATCTAAGAGAAAGATATAAATCTAGTTTACAGCCAAGCTGATCACAAAATCTGCCATAGAAGTGTGAAGTGTTGGTGTATGTTTAAAACTTGAGTGCAGCATCTGAAACGTTACAAGCAACGTAATTTGTATGCTAGCAACACTCCTGGGATTGATTCGACTACAGGACAACCATCCTATGCTATTAACGGATACCAACAGTTTGTCACTTGGGTTAGCCTGACCCCACAGTCGTGTTGTCGTTGTATGTCTGTTTGTTTTAGACTTCAGTCTTGGAACAACAACCTGTCTTGAACGGCTTCAATTTGGACGTTTACTTCACCACTATCTAAACTTGAGTTTTGAGTCAGGAAAAGGAAGTTCAGATTGGCATTAAAAAAAACTGTGGAGTGGTTACAATTGCAGTGTTGTTAATAAAACAGATGAGTGAGTAAGTAAGTAAATAAGTCAGTCAGTCAGTCAGTCAATCAGTCAGAAAGTAAGAAAATGAATAATGAAAGAAATATGAAGTTAAAAAAGTGAATGTATAAATAAATACACGCAGGTACGCAGGCACGCAGGCACGCACACACGATCGCACAGAGAGAGAGAGAGAGAGAGAGAGAGAGAGAGAGAGAGAGAGAGAGAGAGAGAGAGAGAGAGAGAGAGAGAGAGAGAGAGAGAGAGAGAGATGGTATTCTTGAATTTAAAACAAAACAAAACAGGCAATAAACAAAAAAAAAACGGACTAACTAGCCAAAAAACAACAACAAACAAACACAAAAACCAACCAACCAACCAACCAACAAAACACCGGTAACGATACTAAAAACAAAGCGAAGTAAAAACAAAGCAAAACAAAGTAAAATGTAACAAAAACAAACATTTGACGGACACATCTGTCGTCAACAGACACTGGGGGGGGGGGGGGGGGGGGGGGGGATGTGGATACATGTGGGTTTTTATTGATTTTTGTCGACCCCCAAAGACTGGGTCTGCCTATCAATACAGCACAGAACCTTTACTACTGTACCTGCAATCCTCAATACCGATCAGACACCAGCGTCCTCCCCTAACTCTGGGATACTAACAGTGTGTCAGGGATGAATATTGAACACACAGAATACAAAATCTCGTCAGAAAAAAATGTCAGACAGACAGACAGACAGACAGACACAGACAAACAGACAGACACACACACGCACGCACACAAGCACGTATGCACGCACGCACGCACACACACACACACACACACACACACACACACACACACACACACACACACACACACACACACACACACACATTACACGGGAGGGGAAAAAAAAGAAAGCAGAAAGGATAGAAAGAAAAGAAGAAGGATTGAAAGAAAATACATAGAAAAGGCAGAAAGGATGAAACAAAGATGAAAGAAGGAAGGAAATAAACGCGAAACGTGGGAAATAATTTGTTTTTGAAAGTGGAAGGAAAGAAAGCATAAAAGGAAAAGGACAGAAAGACAGTAGAAAAGAAACAAAGAAAGCAATAGAGGGATAAAAGAAATCCGAACGAAAGACAAAAAAAAAAAAAAAAAAAAAAAAAAAAAAATAATAAAAGAAAAAAAAAAACAGTTGTGAAAAGAAACGAAACAAGGATTGCTCTTGATAAAGAGCGAAAGCAGAAAAAAACGCACAAAGAACTGTAGAAAGAAAGATAAATGGCAAAAACAACAAAAAAAAATTAAAAAAAAAAAAAAGGCAGAACGAAGGCATAAAAGGAAAAACGAACGAACGAAAGGAAAGAATGAAACTTAGAAGGAACACGTATTGAAAGCAGAAGAGAGAGAGAGAGAGAGAGAGAGAGAGAGAGAGAGAGAGAGAGAGAGAGAGAGAGAGAGAAAATATAAAAAGAAGTAAATAAAGGAAGAAAGAAGGAAGGAGGGAAGGAAGAAGAGAATGAAAGAAGGAAACAGAAAGAAAGAGCGAAAGAAGGAATGAAAAGGAAAGAAAGAAAGAAAGAAAGAAAGAAAGAAAGAAAAGCCAGACAGATAAGAGAAGAAAGAAAGAAAGAAGAAAGCACGAAGCAAAGAAAGAAAGAAGGAAAGAAAAAAAGGAAAGGAAGAAAGGAAAGGAAGGAAAAAAATAAAAAAAAGAGAGAAAGAAAGAAAGAGAGAAAGAAACGACAGATATACAAACAGACAAACAGACAAGCAAACAAACATACATGAAGAGTGAGAAAGAGGGGGAAGCACTCGAGGAAGAAAAGTGGCCAAAATTACGGGCCGGGTAGTTCTGGTCCGGGGAGGCAGTTTTTTTTTACGCACGTCACCGTGTGTCACCAACAACATGCCTCTTCACCACAGCGACCTGAGCGCACATACATTGCACAGTGGAGTAACTACTACTACTGCAGCTGCAGGTGTGAGCGGTTACAGACAGACCCCCTCGTCCATTGATCGGAATCAACTTGCCTGTGTTGACATCGTCATCCTTGGCTTAGAGTGGTAAGTTCTGGTTACTCTTGTTAGAAAAAAAAAAGTCTGTCTGTCTGTCTGTCTGTCTGTCCGTCTGTCTGTCTGTCTGTCTCTCAGATTTAATATGTCCACTTGGCAGAAAGGATACACAGAAAACGAAGTGCATTTCGTGTTGTGTTGCCCTGTCTTGCTACAAATTAACAGCTCGGTATATACCGATCAAGTTTGATAAATTCCCGAGTCAGTTTAGACTGGCACTTCTTTCGGCATGCACTCATGGGCAAACTGTTAAAAATGTATCAGTTTATTTATTCAAAGCATTCAAGTTGCGATCATTTACTCTGTCATAAAGTAGTAGTCTGAATTAGTATTGGGTTATGCTTACGTGCAGTTAGTTGCTCGGATGCTAAGATGACTGCAGTTAACTCGCAACCCCTTCACGAGGGGCTACGGCCTAAAACGTGAATAAATTATCTTGAGTCTTGAGACTATCTCCCTCTCTGTCCCTCTCTGTCTGTCTGTCTGTCTGTCTGTCTGTCTGTCTGTCTCCTAATTACCTTCCGTCCAGCTTTCTTTCTTTTCTTTTCTTTCCTTTTCTTTTCTTTCTTTCTGTCTGTCTTTTCCGCTTTCTCGCTTTCTTTCGTTAAATTCGCTCTTACTGTCTCTGTTTCTCTCTCATTCTTTCTCTCCAGCTATCTCTTTCTCTCTGTCTCTGTCTCTCTGTCTCTGCATATGTTCTCTCTCTCTCCCCCCCCCCTCTCTCTCTCTCTTTAACAAAGGTATACTGATGCACAAGGTTTTGAACAATAAACTCCGATCATATCCGTCTAAACTGGTCACAAAATCAGCCCTGGAGAATTCTAGATCAAACCAGAGGTTACTGTCATCAAGACCTAGAATTTGATATCTTTGAAACAAGTTTTTCATTCTCAGGAGCATATCTGTGGAACTCACTCTCTATCGATGTCGCGACAAGGGCTACGCTCTCCTCTTTCAAGGATAATCTTTTCAGATACATGGTTTTATGAACTTCTGTAACCTAAAATCGAATAGCATATGTCTAGTTTTGTCTCTGCATGCATTCGTGCCTGCGCAAGTGCATGCGTGCGCGCGCGTGTGTGTATGTGTCTGTGCGTGCGTGCCTGCTATGTATGTATGTATGCATGGACGTATGTATGTGTATGAATGCGAGACCGAGATTTTTTAATGTTTCTCTTTATACGCTTGCCTATATTTTCTTCTTTCTTTTTTTTAT
Source organism: Conus canariensis (assembly GCA_033310375.1). Classification (NCBI taxonomy): domain Eukaryota; kingdom Metazoa; phylum Mollusca; class Gastropoda; order Neogastropoda; family Conidae; genus Conus; species Conus canariensis. The sequence continues at coordinate 93,369,267 of CM065715.1, forward strand.
TTTTTCTTGTATGTCTCATAGAGACATGTTAAAATGCTATTTTCTTGTTGATTGTTGTTGTTGTTGTATTTTACTTTTTTTTCATTTGCTTTAACTGTTTTTGTTGTTGAGCTTTAAACTGCTTTTTTCATTTGTTTATTTCACTGATGACGTCAGTACTTGGTTCTTGGTGGTGGTTTTTACTGTTAGTTTGTCTGTTTGGGTTGATGTTGCTTGTTTGTATAATCTTGTTTTGATGCATGCGTTGTATCATTTAGTACTAGCTTCGTAGAAGAGTAACGGCAAGCATGAAAAATGGCTAACTAAGCCAATACTCTTTACCTTTATAAAATAAAGAATCAATCTCTCTCTCTCTCTCTCTCTCTCTCTCTCTCTCTCTCTCTCTCTCTCTCTCTCTCTCTCTCTCTCTCTTTCTCAAGGTAGGTTAATTAACACAGCTCTTCATATCAGCCGTATTAATACTGCTATTTTACAGATGTCACTGTCTTTTAAGAAAAAAACAACAAAAAAACCCGGACCGCTGAGTTACCTGAAACAAGACAAAATACAAATAACCATATAGAGCAGAAGAAGGTTGAAAAGAAGAGAAAAGAGGGAGGGGGGGGGGAGGGGGGAGGGGGGGGAGGGAGGGAGGAGGTGAAGGGAGTCAAAAATGAACCATCAAAGCGTATGGTAGAACATTTTGTCGTGGTGGTTGTTGCAAGACTGATACAGCAATCATTTATTTTGCATTATAGTTCTTGAGCGAAGTAATGGTCAAACTTCCATACGAAACAAGGAGGAAGAATAAGAGTATTCCAAAGTAGGAAAATGACCCCCGAGATAGTGCTGAAATTCAGCTTAACAGGTGAATCGGGTATTTTGCACCCTTTGATATCATTCGGACCGACCATTGCGCGCAATCGAACCAAGTCACTGGCAGAATTGGAGTAAAGCACGCACAAATATCAAGTATAATCATTTGCATTAAAAAAAAAAGAAAGTAAGAAAGAAAGAAGCGAAGCAAAAATTGTTGAACATTTGTTTTTGGACTTAAGTTGGAAAAACATCGAGAGAATGACGTTGAAGTCTTAGCTAGAAACACGAATGGTCCAATAAACCAAAATTCCAAACCAAACTAATCCAAACCAACAAACAACCAACCAAACAAACAAGAAAGCAAGCAAACAAACAAACACACAAACAAACAAACCCCAACGTGATTTAAAGGTGTCAGGTTACATGCGGTACATCGGTCACACGCGATGTCAGACATTGGAACTACATCGTGTCACAACTTGTTTGTGACCAGACTTTTCCCCTCCAAAATTGTGTACATTGATCAGGTTAGAACATATTCAAGATTATATACCAGCGTTTCATTGATGACTAAGATTATGTTTGCAATGGCAGAAGAATTTACTAAAATGTTTTGTTTTTTTTTGTACACAGACTTTCAAGCCAGAAGAAATCAAGTGGAAAAAGATCATTGAATGACTATGATTACATCGAACTTGTTCTAAAAAAAAAAAAGAAAAGGAAGAAAATTAACACACAAAAAAGAGCTTAGTCAAGTAACACGAATCGAAAAGATATTTCTTTCATATAGTATTCTTCGCGCAGGGACTCAGGAACTCTGTTTTTGTTTGGTCCAATTTACATCCCAAGCAATGGCACATAAACACACACACACACACACACACACACACACACACACACACACCACACACACACACACACAACACACTCGCTCCACTCACAGACAGACAGACAAACAGACAAACACACACACACACACACACACACACACACACACACACACACACACTCGCTCCACTCACAGACAGACAGACAGACAGACAAAACACCACACACACACACACACACACACACACACACACACACACACACACACACACACACACAGATACGCGCATACGATCTCTGCGATCCCATTCTGTGTGTGTAATGTACGCAATATTTTCGTTCGCTTTGCTCGCTAGTTTGAACCCAGTTGAACTGACTGCACATTTCGTACATTTGTTAACGTGGGTTATCAAGTCGATTTAGCAACAATATTCAGCCTTTGGTTATAATGAAGATTAATCATATTTATACACCTGGTTTAACAGGTATATTCAGTTGAATGAAAACTGTATTACCTCCCTTCGTCCATGACGATAAAGGAGGTGTCGCGGCTGACAGTTAGACTGGTAACGATGTAGGGGTCAGTGACAATAGCAACCAATCACGTCTTTCAAAATGAAATAGCTTTTTTC
>CM065715.1:93376524-93396524 GCA_033310375.1 Conus canariensis
TCTTTTTTTAACCCTTGGTGGTGAGAAAACCACAGTATTATTGACTGTAGTGTCTCTCTCTTTGACGCCAGGAGCACAGACACAACCAACCAGCCGTGTCTCCCTGATGAGTCCGATGCAGCGGACGAAAGGCCTAGGAGCAGGCAATGCAAATAGATCTGCCTTCGAGAGGGATTACGATGGTTCCCTCATGCAACTAGTGAAGAGTTTTCATATTTTCATATTTAAGATATATTTTCTTAAGTTTATGTTCCCATTTTCTTCATTTTCAACCCCACCTCCCCCCCCCCCCCCTTTAAGTTCAAATCTTTGCCAAGTCATTACTGTGATGACGGAGGGGTTGTTGGTCTGCGCTTGTTTCCACCCTATTAGATTGTTCGTCTTTGTATTTGTCTGACTTTATTCAAGTTTAGAAGGCTGTGCCAATCTTGAATAAAAGTTACTCTGAGTTAGGTTTTCTTATGGGAGCAAAAGTGACCCTAGTTGTTGATTGTTTAGGGTGAACCTAGTGTTGGTTTGCTAGTTGTTGATTGTTTAGGGTGAACCTAGTGTTGGTTTGCTAGTTGTTGATTGTTTAGGGTGAACCCAGTGTTGGTTTGCTAGATTCCCAATGTGTGCATCGTGTGCATTACACACAGACTTCGTTCTTTCGCTCAGGAAGGCAGGAAGGCCCTGGACGATGGAAGTCCAACGACTTGGGAAAGAGACAGAGAGGGAGACAGAAGCGGAGAGAGAGAGGTCGGAGATCGAGCCCCAGAATGCCGCAGAGAACGGAAGCAGCAACGGCAGCAGCAGCAGCAGCAGCAGCAGCAGCAACAACAGCAACAGCAACAGCAACAGCCGAAGCCGAAGCGGGAGCGGCAGGTCGATTTGTGCGATCTTCAAGGTGATGTACCACCGGATGATAGCGGTGGCGGTACGGGGGATGCTGATGATGCACGCCTTGCTGTGTGTCTGGCTGGTGGTCAACCTCAGGAACAACTCCGTCCTGTGGGCGTTGGCTTCCTTGAATCTCTTCCTCGTCCTCGACACCGTCTACAGCGTGGTGCACCGCAAAGGGAAGGAGAGTAAATGGTGAGTGTGTGTGTGTGTGTGTGTGTGTGTTTTGTGTGTGTGTGTGTGTGTGTGTGTGTGTGTGTGTTGTGTGTGTGTGTGTGTGTGTGTTGTGTGTGATGTGTGTGTGTGTGTGTGTGTGTGTGTGTGTGTGTGTGTGTGTGTGTGTGGTGTGTGTGTGTGTGTGTGTGTGTGTGTGTGTGTGTGTGTGGTGTGTGTGTGTGTGTGTGTGCATGTTGTGTGTGTGTGTGTGTGTGTGTGTGTGTGTGTGTGTGTGTGTGTGTGTGTGTGTGTGTGTGTGTGTGTGTGTGTGTGTGTGTGTGTGTGTGCATGTGTGTGTGTGTGTGTGTGGTGATGTGATGTGATGTGTGTGGTGTGTGTGTGTGTAGTGTGTGTGTGTGTGTGTGTGGTGTGTGTGTATGTGATGTGGTGGTGGTGTGAGAGAAAGTGTGATGTGTGTTGTAGTGAGTGTGGTGTGGTGTGTGTGTGTATGTGTGTGTTGTTGTGTGTGTGTGTGTGTGGTGTGTGTGTGTGTGTGTGTGTGTGTGTGTGTGTGTGTGTGTGTGTGTGTGTGTGTGGTGTGTGTGTGTGTGTGTGTAGTGTGTGTGGTGGATGTGTGTGTGTGTGTGTGTGTGTGTGGTGTGGTGTGTGATGTGTGTGGTGTGGATGGTGTGTGGTGTGTGTGTGTGTTGTAGTGTGTGCGAGAGCGAGATGTGTAGGTGTGGTGTGTGTGTGTATGTGTGTGTGTGTGTGTGTGTGTGTGGGTTGTGTTGTGTGTGTGGTGGGGTGTGTGTGTGTGTGGGGGGGGGGGATATGTAGAGCAGGTTTCTGGATAATGTGCTTTATGAGTATCCATCAATACCATTACTACTAATCTTTACTACTACTACTACCGTTAAAAGGACAAAAACTCTTTGTCCAAAATGGCGTTAGTGACATCAAGTTTAAGTGGTCAGTCTTTTGAGGCGAATAAGAAAACAAAATCATACATTGTAGTCGTTGTCAGTCTATTGAGACCTTAAACGGCAATAGCACTCAAGCAGTTAACAGACAAGATAATAAAAAAGTATAAATATCTTAGTCGATCGCGGGCTTCGGCTCTCAAGGGTATTGCTGGGAGTAAATTAGTCGAACTTTGAGAATGCGCACGAGCGACATAGAGAGAGAGAAAATAAAGGTCGAACATATTCCCAGAAATGACAAACCAGAAGCGTCCATAGAAAGATGTATGTCTGCATTTTTCAAGGATCGTGAAAAAATAAGACAAGCCAGCGACCATTATCCTAAATTCCATCAGGGTTTCGTGCTTCAATCTGTTGTTGAAGTGAGTGACGAGACTTTTGAGAAAAATCACCAGACTGTCGGTCTTTCGTTGAATCCCTTTGAAACAAAGGTGATGTTTCATGAAGTGAACACACAGAAGCGGCCACAGTGCTTTAGGGACAAACGTAACTGGAACGAGAACAACCGGGAAGAAAGTCATCATCTCATGAACAAGATGACATGAACATTGTCACTGAACCAAACGGGAGTGCGACGTTCGGAAGGAAAGCGGAAGTAAATGGTGACTGCTTTCTCTGAGTGGCGTCCATCCAGGTCTGAAGACAACATGGAAACGAACGGTTTGGAAATGTACCCGTTACGGTCAGATCGTCTCCTTACTGTCTAAACATGGAAACACTATAACAGTGAAAACAACATGAAATTCATAGGACCAACTTTCTGCCGTCTGTTGCCAGTCTCCATGATTTTCTTTTTTTCTTTCTTTCTGCGTACGCAGGCTGATACTCCTGCGAACACTGCCTGTATAGACAGGCAGTGGAGTTTTGTGTGTATGACCGTTTTTTTTTTAATCCCGCCATTAAGGTAGCCATACTCCATCTTCGGGGAAGGTGCATGCTATGTGTAACGTGTCATCCATACCAACGGCCAAACTGGCCTTCTCTTCCGAAAGTTGGTGATGGGATTTGACGTGTGTGCAAGATGTTGTGCGTGCGTTCACACTCAGAGAACCTCGGTTTATAGTCTCATTCGAAGGACTGTATGGGGAATGGAGTCAGAACCAATGTTAACTCCGAGGGAAAAATCCCCCTGTACCGAAATTCGAACCCGCAACCCCAGGATCACGAGTTCGGCACTCTACCAACTAAGTTATTCCGCCCCCCCTCCCCCCCCCCCTTCCCGCCCCACCACCATGAAGATGACACCCTCATTTCTAGGTCAGCTCAAACAGAGGCCTGCGAACATCAGGAGAGAATTCCTGCCTTTTCCTCGGTCGCCCGAGATTGTTCTTTCTGTTGTGTCAACTTTGACTTCACTTTGTTCCACTGATTGGTCTTGAACCAAACAATGAAGAAAGAGGAACCATCATCATCAGCTGGTCGGTTCATTAACGTAATAATGCATGGCCACAAGAAATTCTGGATTTTTCTTTTCTGCTGGTATCTTGTCTTGACAAATCAAAGCACTGACTCAATTTTTTGTTGTTGTTGTGATATATTGTGGATAGGTGAACATAAATACACGCAGAGAGAGAGAGAGAGAGAGAGAGAGAGAGAGAGAGAGAGAGAGAGAGAGAGAGAGAGGGGTGTCGCATCGTTCGGGTCATGACCCCTTAATGCCCTAATGCTGTCGCCTCCTCCCCCCCCCTCCCCTCCCCTTTTCTCTCTGTAGAGATTCGAACCTGCAAACAGAAAGTTATAGTAATGATGACTTCACACTGTACAACACACGACAAAACAAAACACGGCACAATATAACACGACACAACGCAGCACAACACTGACAAACTTACACACAATCATTATGATTTTGCAATCGTTTTTTTTTTCTTTTTTTTCTTTTCTTTGTCATCTGTTAGATTTCAACCACTTTACACCTGTGGCTGTTCCATTAAAAGGGACACAAACAAACCTTGGGCCGTGATCATCTTCACCACCCTCCTCGCCTTCTCTCTCTCTCTCTCTCTCTCTCTTTCTCTCTCTCTCTCTCTCTCTCTCTCTCTCTCTCTCTCTCTCTCTCTTTAACCCTCAAAATAAAGGACAACAATTCATTGTTACTAATGCAATGTTTCAAGAGGTGAAAGGTGAAACATATTTTCCATGTGTTCGAAAGGTTGGTAAATATTGAAAGTAGCACTGAACTCTGACCGCTATTGATGATCCAGAGTTCTGACATTATTTTCACAAAATGGAATTTTTTTCTTGAAATCAGGCGACAAAGAACCCTCCCCCGCCCCGCCCCCACAAAACAAAACAAAACAAATTAAAACATAACAAAACAAAAAAGTCATTTTCTTTCTTTCTTTCTCTCTTGCTTTCTTTGTTCCTTTCTTTCTTTCTTTCTATCTCTCTCTTTCTTTCTTTCTTTCTTTCTTTCTGTGTCCTCAGAATAGATGCATACGATCTTATCATAAACCAGTTGCAAGAAAATTGACAGAACTCTTCCGATCAAGTAGCCCGATGCGTGCGGACGTGCGCTCTCTCTCTCTCTCTCTCTCTCTCCTCTCTCTCTCTCTCTCTCCACACACACACACACATCTATCTATCTATCTATCTATCTATATATCTATCTATCTATCTATCTATCTATCTATCTATCTATCTATCCATACGTGCGTATGTGTCTATGTATATATGTATGTGTGTGTGTGTGTGTGTGTGTGTGTGTGTGTGTGTGTGTGTGTGTGTGTGTTGTGTGTGCACGCGTGTGTGTAGATATAGATCTGTAAGAGCAGAGATGCACAGAAGGAGCTTTATTGATATCTAATTCATCTTTTTCCCGTTGAAAAGTCCACTTCATCTTCGCTACAAACCAGATAAATGTTGTCTTGAGGCACCAGAGATCGAAAACGGAATCTTTTCAGTCATTTTGTACAGCTGGTATTAGTTTTTGTTCCCCATGCTTTACAGACAGTAACATTCTCTGATTGGTATATGAAGCGATAGGCATTCTTTAGATAGTAACATTCTCTTATTGATAGATGAAACAATGGGCATTCTTCCTCTCCTTAGCGACATGATCACTCCCACCACCTTCTCACTCCCCTCCCCCTCCCCTCTGCCTCCGTCCCCTCCTCCCTCCCCCTCTACCCCCCTACCCACCCCCACCCTCAACACACACACGCGCGCGCGCAGTTTTAGTTTCAGTTTCATCAAGGAGGCATCACTGCGTGCGGACTAGTCCGTGTACGCTAAACCACATCCGCTAAGTTTTGAGACCACACTGCGCATGATTTTAAGCTGATGGATAAATGAATTAACAACTAAGATGAGAGAATTGAAGAAGAGGGTCTCGTGGCTACGACTTAGCAGATGTCTGACCTACGCATTAGCCCAGTGCGCTGGTCAGACCTTGAATGCCTACCTAACACACACACACACACACACACACACACACACACACACACACACACACACACACACACACACACACTCACACACGCACACACACTCACACACACACATACACACAGAACAATTGAACACAGTTGAACACAATGTTAATGTTTCAGGCCTCCGGCCTATAACAATGTGAGGTGCAGTGCACACATAAAGAGAAAAAAGAGAAATGACGACAAAAGTATATTTTTCGATGTACTAATAACGCTAATACAGAGAGAGACAGACAGACAGACAGACAGAGACAAAGAGAGAGAGAGAGAGACAGAGAGAGAGAGAGAGGAGAGGGAGGGAGAGAGAGAGAGAGAGAGAGAGAGAGAGAGAGAGAGAGACAAGACAAGACAAGACAAATTCTTTATTATCGAGGGTAATAGATAAGCAAGTTCATGCTTTTTTACATCCAGCCCTCGCCCAAGAGGGGAACAAAAACAAAACAAAAAAAATTTGCGAAATAAAAAATAAACAAACGGCAAAAAAAAAAAAAAAAAAAAAAAAAAAAACCCCAAAAGAAACCCAACCAACAAACAAAAGATTGAACACACAAAAAAGTCTGAAAATACACAAAATAGAAATAACATCAAAGAAACGTAACACACTTCCACTTTAACAATCCCCACCCAGAAAACGCCCCTCCCCAAACACCCACCCAAACACTTGTACACTTTCGCAAACAAACAACACACAAACATACATAGTAAGCAGCGGGGTGAAGAGAGAAATGGGGGGGGGGGGGGGGGGGGGGGGAGTGTGGAGAGAAGCGGAGAGAGAAGCGGAGAGAGAGAGCGGAAGCGGGGGTATGGGGTGTGGGCGGGATAGGGAGGGGGGGGGGGGAGAGAGAAAGAAAATACATGTAAAGTACAAATACAAACGGGGAACAAGAGTCAAATAGACTTGAATACACACAATACATCAAATAACGAAATGCAGTTAAGCGATATCATCAGTGTAAAATATGTCAAATAGCTTAACCCATTATTGCTGCGTTTCAAATGACACGTCCAAGATTTCCGTCTAACACCGGCTTGTACTCGTGCAGTATTTTATTTCTATTCACTGAGTCTTTAATAGATTTAGGAATCAAATGTTACAGTTTTTTTTTTATATATATCTTTTAACTTACTGAGCAGATATCCTTTTAAGCGCTCTTTGAAAATATTAAAACTTGAGATTTCTTTCAGGAATGGAGGCAAATTGTTCCAGTACGTACCGCCACTGTATACGAGGCTTGATTTGTAAAGGTCAAGTCTGGGCAGAGGCATTATTAACTTGTGGACGTGCCTATTGTCATTCGTCCAGAAACTGTTTACAATGGAGGGAGGTGCATTTCCATTTACCACTTTATGCATAAATATAGCCTTATTATATTCGAGTTTTTGCTTTAGGGGAAGGATATCCAAAGATTTATAATCGTTTAGAGTTAATGAACTAGATTTTAAGAGAACTAATTTTATCGCGCGCCTATGCAATCTTGCTAAAGGTTTTAGAATGTTTGCGCTGGCTGAATCCCATAAAGTAGAAGCATAGTCTATAATTGACTGTATATGGGCATGAAAGAATTGTTTTCTAGCATGCATATTCAGAAAATGCTTTATTTTTGACAACTGGAATATTTTTTGGGATATTCTTTTGCATAGGTAAGCTACGTGATCGGACCATGATAAGTTGTTATCAGTGACAACACCCAAAACTTTATGTGTTTTTACTTCTTCGATTTTTTCACTAGAAACAAATATTGAAAATAAATCAGCAGGCATATTTTGACGTTTTTGTCTGCTAGTAATGACTATGCATTTAGTTTTTTTTGCATTAAGAGACATGTGATTGATTTCCGTCCATTTGACGGCACTGTTTAAACTATCTTGTAGATCGGACGTCACAACCTGCAAGCGAGGGTGGTTAGAATGCATAGAGTTGTCATCAGCAAATAATTCGCAGTCACATCGAATACGTAGCGGTAAATCATTTACATAGATCGAAAAGAGTAAAGGGCCAAGAACGGATCCTTGTGGAACACCATATTTTACTGGCTGCAAATCTGATTTTGAGGAATTAACACATACTACCTGTTTTCGATCAGAGAGAAATGAGGACATGAACTGAAGTGTATTTTCAGAGAGTCCGTATAAAACGAGCTTTTTTAGGAGAAGAGAGTGGTTTATAATATCAAAAGCTTTAGCTAGATCAATAAAGACAACTCCTGTAAGTTCATTGTTATTAATGTTCAAGAGCCATTTGTCAATCATTTGCGTAAGCGCGGTGTGGCAGGAATGGTTTTCCCTAAAACCTGACTGCTTAGGATGAATCAAATTATATTTGTTTAAATGGGTAACTAAATATTTTTGGATATATTTTTCGAGCGGTTTTGAAAGAATTGACAGAACAGATACAGGTCTGTAGTTACAAGGGTTGGACGGATCTCCAGTTTTGTACAGCGGGACAACTTTTGCTTGTTTGAAACATTCCGGAAAACAGTTTTTCTCTATACATAGGTTATATATGTAAGTAAGAGAGTCTGTTATGACTGGTGCAGACAACTTGATTATATTGGGATCCAAGTCGTAAATATCTTTGGTTTTCGATTGTTTCTGTGACATTAAGTATGCAAATACTTCGGGTATTGTTATGTAAGGAATGGACACATAAGATTTAATATTCTTTGACTTACAATATTCAGTTACTAATTCTAGATCATTTTCTTCCCATTCATCATTATTTATTAAGTTTTCAGCAATGTTAACAAAATAGTTGTTAACTGCGTCAGGGGTAATATCTTTATTGTTAAGTTGTGTTTGTGAATACCCTTTGTTTGTCAATTTGTTGATTGCATTCCAAATAGTTCTTGAGTCTTTTTTTATTAGATACCATCTCTTGAAAATATTTATACTTTGCTTTTCGCTTCATTGACGTCACAAAATTTCTCTGCTTTGCAAAACCCACGTCGTTTTTTGCTTTTAAAAGTTCTCTAATGTGTATTTCTTTATCTATTTCCTTTGATATCCACGGCGGTTTAAGATGGTATTTTACTCGTTTAGCTCTGATGGGTGCATGTTTATTGTAGATATTGGAAAATGCATTAATCCAAACATTTGTTGCTTTTTCAGGATCGGTATAATGGTATATTTGGGACAGAAGAGAATGTAGCAGGTCAGATAAAAAATCATTTTCGTTAAATCTTTTAAAACCTATATAGGATAGATTTATGACCTGGTTTTGGAATTTGTATCCCCCTTTTCCCCCAAGTAATACAAACTGGGGAGTGATCACTGCACCCAGTCGCTGGAGAAGAGATTTCCACAATGTTATGTTTAGATGTGACATAAATGTGGTCAATGAGAGTACTGGAATTAGTTGTAATTCGTGTTGGTCGATCCACCATCTGGTGTAAATTTAATGAGGTATACATTTCGGTCCATTGTTTTTGAGGCTTTAACAAGTCAATATTGAAGTCACCAAACATAAATATTTCTTCATTGTCAAGTAGAGCGGCATCCATCATTCCACTAAAGTTATCAAACCAATTTGATCTTTCAGCCGGATTTCGATATATGAATCCAACAAGTATGGGACTGATATACTTTATTTTTATTTCTAGCCACATTGATTCGACACCAAACTGTTCCAGATTCCCTTTCTGTTTTATAGTTATCGACTGATTATAGTAAACTAACAAACCTGTGTCCATGAGAGAGAGAGAGAGAGAGAGAGAGAGAGAGAGAGAGAGAGAGAGAGAGAGAGAGAGAGAGAGAGAGAGAGAGAGAGAGAGAACCACACCCAGATTCGTTCTGTAACACCTCCAACCCGAGGGGCACCACAGGAGGTTATTACTTTCATCGGGTCGCTGAGAGGTAACCCGCCAAAGGAAACGGGTAACTGTGACTCGCTGACTGGCGTGTTGTGGCTGATGACCTCTGCAGGTTCTGCCCCTGCCTGCTGGCCTACCTGATCGCGGCGCTGCCCCCGGTGTGGCTGATCGAGCTGTACCGCTTCGGCAAGTTCCAGCAGGCCATGAAGAACCACACGGCCACCACCAACCTGACCTTAGGGGATGGGGTGAGTGGGGTGTGTCTGAAGGGAGACCCTTTCATCCTGATGGCTTTGCGGTGGAAGGTTCAGAGGGCATGATGCATGTCAGTTCGTTCTATTGGTTATGTAATGAAAGTTCAAAGGTCGTGATGCATGTCATTTCATCCTGATGGTTTTGTAATGAAAGTTCAAAGGTCGTGATGCATGTCATTTCATCCTGATGGTTTTGTAATGAAAGTTCAAAGGTCGTGATGCATGTCATTTCATCCCGATGGTTTTGTAATAAAGGCTCAAAGGTCATCATGCATGTCATTTTGATCTATTGGTTATGTAATAAAAAGTTCAAAGGTCATGATGCATGTCATTTCATCCTGATGGTTTTGTAATAAAGGTTCAGGGGTCATGATGCATGTCATTTCATCCTGATGGTTTTTGTAATGAAGGTTCAGAGGGTATACTGCGTGCCATTTCATCTTGATGATTTTGTTATGAAGGTTCATAACGCATGCTGCATGTCATTTCATCGTGATGGTTTTGTTACGAAGGTTCAGAATACACAATGCATACCATTTCGTACCTGTTTTTTTTTTCCCCGATGTATACTGTCGGATACACTGTTTTTGACAATTACTCACAAAACAAGATTTCAATGCATGATAAGGACATGATATACAAACATCGGACTTGTCATAAAACATATATCATCATTCTTTTACAATGTTTTTTGTTCCATTTTCTCTCGCCTATCCATTCCACAACTCTTGCATCCACATTCTCACACGTCCATCAACAAGTCGTTTTGATTTATGTTCGTTATACATGATTACTGACGGAGGACATGACACAAAATAGAAAAAGTCACAGAGAAATTAAACAAATAATGTATACAGTTACTTTTCGCCGATGATGATTGATAATTACTACTAATAAAACAGACTTTAAAAAAAAGTTACTAACACATGTATTGCACTGTAACAATTGAAATATATCTTACTTACTTACACACACACACACACACACACACACACACACACACACACACACACACACACAACCGCACGCACGCACGCACGCACGCATGCACGCACACGCACGCACGCACACACACACACACACACACACACACACGTCTAAGAGAGAGAGAGAGAGAGAGAGAGAAGAGAGAGAGAGAGAGAGAGAGAGAGAGAGACAGACAGAGACAGAGACAGAGACATAGAAACAGGGAGAGAGAGAATACTGGGGAGATAAATGGGAAGGGGAGGGGGGAGGGGGGGCATGTTAATGATAGTCTTGCTCGATTTATCCTACGCTGTCACGTAGCTGTGCGTTAACTCATCTGTCTTCTGTTGCAACAGTAGAACAGAATGCAAACCACAGCAAAAAGATAGGTTAACAATTATTTATGCTGGTCTGGACCCAAGGGATTTAAAAACAAATACCCCCCCCCCACACACACACACACACTGCCCAAGCATGTTCACAACAATCTAAGATACGAGATGGTCATATATGGAAGCCATTTTCGTGGAAACTTTCCAAGCTCACCTGGAATAGCATACAGGTATCTTTCTGATCTCTATACCTGTCTTACAAAACAAGCCAAACTATATTTAGCGGTGGAAATGCCTTTTTTCCGATCACATCACATGTACACACATCCAATATATATTCTGAAACAATGTGTTGTACTCCAAACACAATGGACGTTTCTGGGGGGGGGGGGGGGGGGGGGGGGATCAGTTTTACTCAATCTGCGCTCTTAGGCATGACGACTACCTGAGGACGTGGTCTCTAGACAGCAAGAAAGGAGAACACATGGTCGACAGTTTCTTGTTCGTTTTGATAAAAACATACAAACAAAAGTGAACCAATATCAATGTAAATGTGAGTGCCGATTAGTGGGCACAATTCTGTGTAATACCTAGGTTCGCAACCACATGTCCTAGTATGATTGCATTCCAAAATTGAAAATAGTTTTCCAGTTAAGGATTCCGTACTTTCGATTCCATTTCTCTTTTCTAGAAGTAGTACTGTACGCGGAATTAAATAAGTGATACTCATCTGTATTACCCTTATGAATAAGTTGCCAAGTCAAATTTTCTTGCACTTTGTGCAGCTGGTCGCGCATTCCTTCTTGTTTGATACTCTTTTCTAGTCTGAATATTGTCTTGATATTCGGATATTTACGAACAATATGCTGATAACTGAAATAATTTCATTCGTCACAAAGTATCTGAAATACAACATGAATTTTTCTATCAAACCGGCTTTTAACAAATACTGTATGTCTGCTCTTCATTATATTAAAACACCTACACTGAATAAAAGTAATTACTTTTTTGTTTATGAAACATTCTATCAACAAAACATTTTAAAGTGCTTCAGCACAATTTTTGAGAAGGGATTGTACAGCCTATGCAGGAGTGCACGAATATCTCAATCACCAACTCAACTCAGCTGAACTAATTCTGGATGCAAATGGAACACAAGCTTCTTTAGACTGGAGTCACCAATACACAATCTGTTCAACAGGTTCTGTTCAGTGTTTTCAAACATTTGTGATTCTCCACACATATCACCCCCACAACAGCTTAAAAATTAATTTTACTTTCCTTTCACCCCCAAAAGTTGAAAAATTTAGGAAAAGGAATTGTAGACAAAATGTCTTATTCAGTCATCACAACCAACGCCGCAAAAGAGAATTTCCAGATCGCTGTTGATATTAGAATAATTGTGTATAAAAACATTCTCTAATACGTATAAGTCTAAATGAAGTCTTGAGTCAGGGTGCATGTGTATAGAAACACACTATTATAAATAACTCTAAACAAAATTTTAATAGTCTTGAGTCACTGCCAGTACTGATGATCTTCGGTTCATGCAGTCCCTAACTTCTCTTGTCATTTTCAGGTGACAGTGCCCCTCACGCTGGAACCAGAGGTGCTGGTCTCCCTGATGGAGCAGACGCTGCTCTTCATCATCATCGTGGCCCGCTGGCTGCTGCCCCGGGGAGAGATCTCCCGCCACGACCTGTCCCAGCTGCTGTTCGTCTTCGTGGGCATCGCCTCGGACAACATGGGGCTGTTCGAGCTCTTCGATGAGGAGAAGGTGCGCAAGGATCCCTTGCTGACCTACGTCATCATGGGTGTGTGGAGCTTTAGCTTCGTGCAGTTCCTCTTCGTGCTGACCGCCACCAAAAGCCCTCAGCAGACGGGCGTTCTGCATGACCGCAACGCCCAGAGGCAGCCCAGGAACAAGGCTGGCCTGATCGAGATCCTCTTCACCACCGAGAGCTGGAGCCTGCTCTTCAGCGTCCTGACGCAGGACGGGCCCTACGCCACGGTCCGCATTTACGCCGTGGTGAAGCACAACCTCATCACCTATTCCATCATCTTCTTCATCTGCAAGAACCTCTTCGTCATCTGCCTCATCTTCTACCGCCTCACCGTCGTCTGCCTGCAGATGTCGGGGGATCAGGAGGACGATGTGTCTTCAGACACCTCTGTCAATCACAGCTCCAAGAACGGCAAGAAGCAGTGAACAGATGCAGACCTCATCACCGCCACCCGCCAAGCCAGCTGTCCATGCTTCGGCACTCCGATAGACTACCACGGCTGTTTTGCACATAGCTTGTGAACACGCAGAGGGGACCCCAGACACTACCCTTCCCCACAGCGATAAATCATCGTGCAGGATAATCACTTGGAAGACAAGAAGGAATAATTCAGTGAAATTAGATGAAGTTTGATGTGTAAAGGACAACCTGGAATGATTTACTGAGGCATCAGCCGAAATCTTTTTATTGTTTTCAGAAAGACATGGAAGTATACAGAGATTCGTTAATCAAAGTTTTTTCATGTTTTTTTTTTAAATAACAGAGAATAGTGCACGAAAGGATAAACCACAAAAAAATTGACGTTTAAAGAATAACATGGCATCGTACTAAAAATTGTCAAACGAAACTTAATGTTTCAAGAAAAATATAAAAATCGTTCATATAAGTGTCAACCAAATTGTTCATGTTTCAGGAACAGCATGGAATGATTTAGAGCAACAGTTTTATTTTTCGATAGAAAAATGAAGTAATTTACAGATATGTCAACCAAATGTTCTCATGTTTTAAGAACAACATGTGATAGTAGTGTCGAGCTGACGTTTTTAGTATAAAGTCTCTTGTCGGAGGGCCTGGGCTCTGACGGCTAATGTCAAGGGAAGTAATATTTCATTTTCCATTGTGCACCCTCAGGTATTAAAATCCCCTTTCCTCCCCCCCCCCCCCCCCCCCCCATCCTCACTTTCTGTCTCCACATCCGTATTCTCTCATCCCTGGCACAAATCCCCCCCCTCCCCCCCCCTCTTCAGTCTTTCATCCCCTGTCCGCCTCCGCTTCCTTCACGCTATTTCATTAAATACTCTTTTCATCCACTCTTCTTCACCCGACCACTCGTTCCCTTTTCCATTATCTATCGTTCACTCTTTTAAATGTAATTATTGGGAGTGCTTATATAACGCCTATTCTCTTTTAGAGACCATGCTCTAAGCGCTTTGTCATTCACGGTCGCATTTACACAACGGACTGTCTACCTGGGTAGAGCCGACGGAAGAGTTGCCTGCTCGCGCTACATTTAGTTGTTTCCCGTGTCATTCATTCGGATATCAGTCACTCAGTTTTTCTTCTCTCATTATTTTTCAATTTTCAAAGAGGATGCAGGCTATGTGTTTGGGCATTATCCGTACCAACGGCTAAACTGGCCTTCTCTTCCCGAAAGTTGGTGATGGGAGTTCCCGTGTCGGCAAGATGTCATGCGTGCGTCTGACACGGAACCTCAGTATGTAGCCTCATTGGAAGACTTCTCGGGAAACGGAATCGCAACCAAGCTGACTGCAAGGAACCCTCTCCTACCCCCTCCCTACCCTTCTCCTTCTACCCCCTTACTGAAACAATCCAACGGAGTTTTGAACATGCCACCCGTGGATTACCAGGATTACTTGTCCAGTCCTTTCCCACATGAGCCCCCCCCCTCCACCCCCCTCCCCCGCCCCCGAATATTTCACCACTATCTTTTATTTCACCACTATCTTTTATAGTGGGGCGAAGGATCGGGGGCTGGGGAAGCTTGTCCAACGGAGACTGCCATTGTACTGTGATTGACACTTTTTGTCTGACACAGACATAGATATTCAGGAGATCTATGGTTAGCTTTCTTCTTCTTCCCTTAGTATCTGTATTGGGTATAAATCCTTTAACCCTTTGTGGAAAGTATAAACATGGGGAATAGCTCTCCTTGGTTCTCCCACACCTCCACTCACGACCAAGGGAAGGGGAGGGGGGGGGGCGACGTGGACCGTGGACGGTTTGGTCCCCCCCCCTCCCCTCCAATACAACGACAAGGCTGATGTAAAACGAGAGAGAGAGAGAGAGAGAGAGAGAGAGAGAGACAGACAGACAGACAGACAGACAGACAGACAGAGAGACATGGAGAGACACAGAGAGACACAGAGAGAGAGAGATACAGAGAGAGAGAAGAGAGAGGAGAGAGAGAGAGAGAGAGAGAGACGAGAGAGAGAGAGAGAGAGAGGACAGAGAGAGACAGAGAGAGAGAGAGACAGAGAGAGACAGAGAGAGAGAGAGACAGAAGAGAGAGAGAAGAGAGAGACAGAGAGAAGAGAGACAGAGAAGAGAGAAGACAGGACAGAGGAGAGACAGACAGACAGACCAGACAGACAGGAGAAGATCTGACCACCATCAACTCTCCATCAAGTTTCCAATACCAGACAAATGGGAAAAAGCCCCCCCCCCACCCCCACCCCCCACCCCACCCCAGTAAATAGCATACCAAGAGAAAAAGAGTAATACTTAAAGATACGGAAAAGATTCCGCCCCCCCTCCCACCCCCACCTTCCCATACCCCACCCCATTCCGTACCTCTTTGCGCAAGCGTTTTCAAAGTGAACTAGTCAAAATGGGAAGAGTCCTTTCCAAAAACAAACATGGAAATCCGGGGAGGGGAGAAGGAAACAGGGGATGGGATAGAGGCAGGGGGGGGGGGGGTGTCGGTGGGTGGGTCGGTCCATATCCCACCTAGCTACCCATCTCCCACCACGGGAAGAAACAAATCTAATTTAAGAATCATCTATGCACCCAATATCCACCCTATACTGAAAATGTCCCTCACCTCCACACTCCTTCAGCGACCTGCTCTTTTCTTTTATCCAGCGGTTGTGGAGGATCAGGGAGTACAAATACCAGATGATACGCTCAGGGTCCCTTCACTAATGTGGAAATGTGGCAAAGCACAATGGGCATAATTTTGTATCAAAGACCCCCCCCCCCTCCATCTGCTAACAAACGGCTCATTGGATACCGTGTCCAAGAGCAACGGCAGAAACTTTTTTTTTTTTAAGTAAAAAAGATTTACCTGGCATTCAGAATAGAATGCTCCCATTGTCAAGGCCACGAGACAAAATGTGGTTACTCGCATATCACTGGGAATCGACGTATCTGATTGTTTACAATTCACAGCTAACGCAAAGAAGAAGAAGAAAAAAAGAAGAAGAATATAACCTAAAGGTAAAGCTGGTTCTGACTCAAAAGCCACCCAGAGTAGCGTAACTATCCCTCTGACTCAAAAGCCACCCGGGGTATTATAACTATCCCTCTGAGTCAAAAGCCTCCTAGAGTATTTCAACTATCCCTTTGTCTCAAAAGCCACCCAGGGTATTTCAGCTATCCCTCTGACTCAAAATCCACCCAGAGTATTTCAACTATCCCTTTATCTCAAAAGCCACCCAGGGTATTTCAACTATCCCTCTAACACAAAAACCACCTAGGGTATTTTAACTATCCCTCTTATTTTCCTGAATACGTGAAAACAGACAATCAGGAATAAATGGCGCAGCCCTTTGTGGCTCCAGCACAAAGGCACTTAAAATTGTGTCCGTTTTGGCCACGACAAAGACGCGTGTTGAGCTAAGACAACCGTGAGTCCCTAGTATGGATGGAGGGAAGAAGTGAACAAGCACAATTTTTATGTGTATCTCCTGTAGAAAGCCAAACTCCGCGGCCTACTTGGGCTACCTCAAGTACCCAATTCACCTCAGGGGAAAACAAAGTTGTCGGAGAAAGGTTCCTTGCCTCCCCCCAGGAGGCCCAGGACAACCAATGTAAGAAGAGTGTGGAACAGAACATTACATATGCTCCTTTTTGATGATCAGACAAGGAAGTGGTCCCAAGCTCCCTGCTGGCACATAATCATATATCAGTGTGACTAAGCCGGCCAAAACGGCAAAAAAAATTCAACAGGAAATTAAAACAAAGATAAATATGTGGTTGAGAAACAAAACAAAACAAAACAAAACAAAACACACAAAAACTTTAAGCAGTTATAGCATAGTAGCAAACAACAACAGCAATAACAACAACGACATTAACAACAACAACAACAACAACAACAACAACAACAACAACAACAACAATAACGACGACGACATAACGTAACATTTGAAGACAAAACTGGAGAAAAATAATCTGGCAAAAAGACCCACACTACAACAATTTTCAAAACAAGAGTCAATCACATTAGCACACCAATACATGAAATCACAATAGATCACAGTTCACAGCTTGCAGGATGAAGACGATCCAGGTCGAAGAACTGAAGGGAGTCGAACTCAGTCAATAGCATGGACCTGAGGAAAAATTGTCGGCCTGTATCTTACCAGGTATCGCAAAGACTCGGACCTCTGAAGAACCCTCAGTTCCGATAAATAATCCAGTGTCCATTCAACCGCCGTCAATATACAATACAAAGAGAGCGCCCCCCCCCCCACCCCCCACCCCAATGTCTAAAAGATTTTTTTGGATAACGATGTCTATTCAAATCGAAATTACATGACACAATAAAGTAGAGTATGGAAAGTGATATTTCTCATAATGTAAGAAAAAAAACGCTGGCAAATAAGTCCAAGTAAGAATTTTGAAGAGAACCATAGAAAAAGAAGACAAGACGACAAAAACAACAACAAGAACAACAAAAACAGCAACAACAACAAGCACACAAACACACACGTCAGTCCAAATGATAAGACACGCACACGAATATACAGACAGATAGACGGACAGACAGACAGACAGACAGACAGGCTGACAGAATGTTGACAAATAGATGAAAAGGCAGATATATGAGACATTTTTTTTTTGCGGACAATTCAATTACATCGGATAGCTATATCAGCAAGACCCTACATTATGAAAAGAAAAGTCATTTTCCCACTATATTTAAAAGCCATTTTATTTGATGTTGGAAAACTTTTTTCAAAAACATTTCGTGTAAACTACTTCCTTTTCACAGAACCGAGCAAGTTGCGGTGGAACAGCTTTCCTATTAGAGCAAGCATCGATTTTTTTTAGTTCCATGTAAACACACTAATCTTTTATCAAAACTCCAGATCATTTGTTCACAATGTTAAATGTGATTTTTTTTTTTGCATCGATTTACCTCAAACACAGGGTTGTTTTTTCATCTTCTCTTCCCCTGGTAGCGACATGGATGATCAAGTATACACAGGTACACACATGTAATATATACGGATGCTGGTTCATGTTTACCAAAATCCCACCATAGTACATTTCAACACAATACAGAGTGGACCAGGACGTGAAATGTGTAATAAGGCGAACGCATTTTCCCCAAAAGGATTTACAAAATACTAACACCCCTCCCCCCTCCCATATGTTTGATATGGTGAACGCGATTTTCCCCCAAAGGATTTAAAACATAGTAACACTCCCTCCCCTCGCCCCTATCTCTCTCTCTCTCTCTCTCTCTCTCTCTCTCTCGCTCTCTCTCGCTCGCTCGCTCGCTTGCTCGCTCCACAATGTGATCCAGTAGTCTGCGACACACACCCCTCTTCCCTTTCTCCCTCCCTCTGTCTGTCTGTCTCCCTCTCTCTCCCTCCCCCCTCCCCCCACTCTCTCTCTCCACCATGTGGCCCACTGATCTGTGCACCTATCCCCCCTCTCTCTCTCCCCTCTCGTTTTTCCTCCCAGCATTTGCAAAAACAATCTCAACAAACTGTCAATATCAATGAACGTGACGACTACCTCATAATTACCTGCATGCTTCCCTCGTTTATTTTTTGGACACCTTCTCTCTATCTCAGTTACCTACGCCTGTAGCTTCACTCATGATGTAGCCATAGCCACTGACCTAGGACCATTCTAATTCTTTACTCAGTTCATAAACTACTTAAACTTTTTTTTCAAACACATTTTTTGTTCCAGATAACGACAACAATGTGACATACAAAGATATGGCAAAGAGCGTAACACATCAATCCTAGTCATAACACAAAGTTTACATCCTACGACGGAGGGACAAACATAAGATATTAAAGAAGAGAGAGAGAGAGAGAGAGAGAGAGAGAGAGAGAGAGAGAGAGAGAGAGAGAGAGAGAGAGAGAGGGGGGGGGGTGAACCAAGTGATGAACAAAATCTTCATCGTCTTTTTTGCGAGCAATGTACTCTTCTGTTCTGTATCTATAATGCGCCATACTGGGGAATTTTTGCAGCACTGGAACAATTTTTTTACGAACCTACACTGGTCTAAGAAATATTTGTAGAATGGAATAATGAAGTAATGAAATGTAAGGCAGAATCAATTTGCATATTTGTATCAAACCCCATGAAGGTTAATGATTAAGTTATATGCAAATTACATGCATTTAGACTGCTCTCATTCATCACATCTATCTAAAACCACTGGATGACAGTATAGTGCAAAACATAGGCACAATGCTGTCCTTAGATATGTTACAGAAACTGCGTCAATCACTGTTCTCTCCACCAATCTTATGCACTAAATGCTAGTCCCGACGCACCCCTTCAACTAAATTTGAAACATTGTTCATCGATAGCATTTTTACATAAGCTTATACGCGTGTATGTATTTCCGTGTATATACAAACATTCAATGGTATTCACCAAATGTGTACAGGAGATTTAGAGGTCAGCCTGCTGCACATGGGACAGTGCTGTCGCCATTGGCAAGGGAATGTTTGGCAACATGTCTTCTTTAGACATCAGAAATAACAGAAAGAAACGCACAAATACTACTGCTGCTGACAGCTGTCCAGGAAGCATTGTTCTCTTCATGTTTGTGTCTGTCAGTTGTAAGTCTGAAGAACAGAGAGGTTATTTGTTGAACATTCGCTTGTCTGTTTCGTATTGTCTATGAAATACGTGTTACTCCACGTGACACATTCTTTCATTTGTCTATTTTGTATCACATGCTGTCATGCTTTATTGTTTTAACCTTTTTTTTCTGTCTATCCTTTGAACTGTCTGTTCATCTATTACTCTACCTTTCTCTCATCGCTTCTTGACCTTACTTTTAATTCCAGTTTTATTAATCTGGACATTCTTTTCTTATTAGATTAAGAGAAGAGACACTTTTGTATGTTACATGAATGCATGTTTGTTGCTCTGAGAACAAATTGTGTTTACACTGTCGGATAGAAGATATT
>CM065715.1:93401524-93409024 GCA_033310375.1 Conus canariensis
CACCTCCCCCCACTATATATGTATATATATATATATATATATATATATTCATTTTAAACCTGTATATGTATATATATATCCGCAAGCAAAATAAAGACAAGCAACAAGGGAGATTACTATTTCCCCTTGTAATTTCTGTCGATGTAATTCCCTCCCCTACACTGCTTTCACACAATGTTGGAATCCGGACCGGTCTTGCGAAAGTTCCTGACAGAACTTGCTAGTATTCGGGCCAGGCTGATTCTTATTCTAGACAACAAAATATCAGTCAGCGTAACAGAACACAACCCAGTTGGAGACAAACATCGAGCACGGAGCCAAACTAGACAGAAACTAAACCTTTTTCACTAACAGGCATAAAAACCTTTTTCACTAACAGCATAAAAACCTTTTTCACTAACAGGCATAAAAACCATTCACACCACCAAGCTGACGTCAAACTAATCATGAATCATAGAGAACTGTCGTTTTTCTGCATTAAGTCGATGCGAACGAGACAAAACGGAACGGGGAAAAAAATGGAATGTTCAATGTTCAATTATACGGGTTTTTTTTGTGTTTTTTTTTTTACCTCGTTATGGTTTGATAGGGAAAAAAACACGTGCCGATCAGTTCAAGGCTAAATCCTGATCAACTTGACGTCAGAGTTGCGCAGTTAAACGTTTTGCACACACTAGTGACGAAGTTCCTTTTTTTCTTTCCGTGTCAGCGTTTCGCTTGCGTCCCATTTGCGGCAGACCAGCTCGCCACACAACAGACGTATATGAACCGTGGTGGAAGAGATGACCCCCCTCTCATCCCCCAGCCCCTCCCCCTTTTTCCCCATCTACAGTCACGCTCGGGTTTGTCCCGTCGCCGTTCCGGCACCAGTAATCCACAGGGTGAATCAGTATCAAGTCGTCATGAGGCAGCCTCTCAGAGGAGACACCACACCACTGCCCAGTCACTTCGATGGCAAAAATATTTAAGAATAATTCTTAGACAGTTCGCTGAAAACAAGGACAACTAAGTTATAAGGCAAAAGTCGACTTTGAGACTTCTCTATTTTTTTTTTTAAAATGCTGATCGATGAGAATGAGGACGATTAAGATGATACAATTGACTTTTATTCTGGTGTGAGACTGCATAGCTGAGCTATACTCAATGCGTCCTTTCATAATAAATCCTGGCGTCGACCAGGCCCGAGAGATACAGACACCTGCAGTGTTGATCAGACAATTTAAGCAACACTGTCAAAGACACATCCATCAAATTAATGAAACTGTGTAGTTCCAGTCTTCTCAACTGACCCCATAGCAACCTCAACTCTGGGTAGAAGCCGGTCATAGGCCGAGCAAATCCACAACTGTAGATGGATCTGATAGGAATCGAACCCACGACCTCTCAGCCGGGAATCTAAGACGCTAACCACTGCGCCACCGCAGCTGGTATGGACCTCACTCTTTTTCCTCTTTCTCCTGCTCTCCTTCTCTGCTTCTGAACAGTTCTCTCCTCCACTTCTTTCCTTGGCAGTGCCAGCCGTTAGCTGACAGCCATCAGATGGGGGTAACTTTTCGCACTTTGGTAATGTCTGCTGTTTGTGGCATCCAAAGAAGATATGTTTGTGGAAAAACCACGGTACGTTTCATGTCCTGCATTATACACGCGTTGCTTTGCATTCTCTTTACGTTTTTGTGTCAGGCTCCTAAAGGAAACTGTCACAGCGTGTATCAGAAATGAATGATGATATATAAGTCAATCTTCAGCATTAAATCTTCAGTATTGTAAGCTTCTCTAGAAAGGTGCATGCAATGGGTCCTGTCGGGTTACGTCATTTGATCCAATTTTGTTCAGTAAGCTTACGCCGGCCCCCACAGTTGCCGGTCTTTGTTGTGTGCGGCTGGGGGTGTGACAAGAGAGCTGATAGTCTCCCACGACCTGGACTGAAACTTAAACCCAGCTGTGTGGCAAGGGGAAGAACTCAACACTTGACTTGACACTTGAAACCAGCTGTGAGAAAGCAGGAGAATATTAACGACCAAGTAGTCTGCGTTGACAAAGAACCCGAGCCTGGGAAAAGGGCGGTAGACTGGTGGAGTGTCTCTGTCCACGGACCGTGACTAAACGAGGCTTCTAGACCGTCCTGGTTGGGTCTTTGTCCAGATGGATTAAGTTCTGGTCCCCTCCATTCCCTACTTCATCCCCCACCTCTCTCTCTCTCTCTCTCTCTCTCTCTCTCTCTCTCTCTCTCTTCTCTCTCTCTCTCCGCACTTAGAAAAATGGGGTCTGGAAAAAACATCAAACGTACAGGATCACAACAACGATATGCTTCGAGTTTTGTTCAGTGGCTGGGCTTCATACATTTTGCAAATGAAATACGGTATCACATACTTAGTTTTTTGTTTCGTGTGTGTGTGTGTGTGTGTGTGTGTGTGTGTGTGTGTGTGTGTGTGTGTGTGTGTGTGTGTGTTTGTGTGTGTGTGTGTGTGTGGTGTGTGTGTGTGTGTGTGCGTGCGTGCGTGCGTGCGTGTGTGTGTGTGTGTGTGTGTGTGTGTGTGTGTGTATGTGTGTGTGTGTGTGTGTGTAAACAACGGCCCTAGGCCTGAAAAACTGGCTTGGCAATAGTTTAACAGAAGACTCTATTGTACTATGCCTTAAGCTCTGTAAAAAGTAAATTAAGGAAGCTATTGTTCTCACCCAACAATAAGTGCAAAAATATCCTAACACTCTATAATATGACAAGACACTATTGTACTATACCTAAACTCTGTAAAATGTAAGTTGAGGAATCTATTGTTCTCAACCCAACAATAAGTACAGAAATGAAAAGAACAGAGAAACTTTTGTCCTGAATGTCAAGTTATTTGACATAAAAATATAGTGAAGCATTAAATGTAATGCTCTGTTATAAGAAGATAGAAAGTGTTATCTGAAGTGTAATGCTTCGTAACAAATGGACGTAATCTACTGTCTTTGCAGTAATGCTGTGTAAAAGGTCTGTAATAAGCAACGATCGTCCTAACTTCAACAGTGTGTGAAAAGGAAGATGGCGATTATCACCCTCACAGTGATATTTGCCGGTAACGACACACTGTTTTATACAACACAATGATATCATGATAAAGCCGAACTATTAAAAAACAAACAAAAAAACAACGCCATGGAAATAGAAAGAAAACTACGTACTGACATATAAGGTATGGAAATAGAAAGACTCGTTCGTTCTAAAAAAATATGAGGATGTGACAGTAGAAAGAATCTACTGTCCCAAATGTAACACTATGACGATAGAACAAAACTACTGTTTCAAATGTAAATGCATTGAAGATCGGCAGAAAATGTTCTGCTGAAGTAATTCCGTGTAAAAAGATAGAAAGGCAAACTGTTCTAAATGTAGGGCTGTAGAAACAGAGAAGCGACCCCAACATGTCTTAAATGTAGTGGTATGTAAAAGAATATGAAAAAATCATATTACCCTAAAAGGATTGAAATGCAAAAAAAAACAACAACAAAACAACAAACAAAAAACCAAGACAGACGAAACTGTTAAAGAATTAGCGGTGCTGCTAAAGAAGAAATGCAAGGGCAGTTGTATCAATTAGACATGCAATGGATATGCGTCACCGTAAGTATTTTGTTTCACCATAATAAAACCATGTAATCCTTTTTCTTTTTGTCTTACGAGATGCGTTAGTCTGGGGTTTATGTCTTGGGTATAATGAGAGGTGTGCTTTACGTCTTGGACATATCCTTGCGCTACTAAAAGTTATCTCCTATGATCTCATAACGTTGTTATTGCTCGTTTAAAATTTACGCTTGTTCATTAAAAAAAAGAAAGAAAAAGATTTGTCTAATTTCTATGGGTTTTTTTTTCATGAGTGTAAACATACGGCGTTGTGTCAGTGCTAATTTTGAAATACAGCTGTCAAAGAAAAAAAAACTAAAAAACAACAAACGAATAAACAAACAAATCAGCTCAGTTGTGTTGTATGTTATGTTTTGACACTTTGCAACAACCACTGAGGGAGGTGACGGGTGGGCGGGGAGGGGAGGGGGGGGAGATAACCGAGAAAGAAAGAGGCATTCTTCACATTTCACATTTCACCCACCTTCACTGGGATGTTCGCTCCAGCCACTTCTGATATACATCAGCTCATCACCCGTCACGGGTCACGGATCGCATGCATGGCTTCCCCCCTCCCCCACCCCCATTCCTTCCTCCCTTCCCCTCCACCTCCTTTTCCCCTTCTCCCTGTCTGTCTTTTTCTGTCTTGGTGTCTGTCTCTCGCTGGCTGTGTCTCGTTGTCTTCGATGCTGGCGACAATCAGTTGAAGTACTGTGCGTTTTACGCACTCACGCACGAAGGAGAATCCATGGTCACACGATCTGTCCCTGAGAATTCTGCGTGAAATTTGATTTTGAAAGGAGTACAGATAGGATGGAAGGCTTGTGTCTCTTTTTCTTTTTAGTGCTGTTTTCGCTTTTTTTTCGTAACTCATTTGTTTTTCAAACGAAAATCTTGTTATTTAAGGAATTGAAATGAACAATGATGAAAACAAACTACCTCAATATCCTGAGCACGATGAGTTCAAAACTGCAGGGGATCATAATCATATGAAACCTGTACAGACTGTTCCCATCAAATTTGACCATCTCTCAGGTATTCACGTAAAATGAGGAAAATCTAGTGTACTTTGGCTACGGATCAGAAAAGATTGTAACGCTCGAGTTTTTCTTTGAAATCTTAGGGGATGCGGTTTAAGAATGACGTAAAAGAATGTATGGATATACATCATGGAGCAAGTCTGGAGACTTGAGGCAGTCATTCATGATATTGATAAAATTTCGGATAACGTCTCTTAGAGAGCTGAAATACTTTTTTTTCTCTCTTTTTCCAAATTAGCTCTTCTTTGGTAACTATTGCCAATTCTACCTTTTTTTTTTTTTAAACAAATGGTATAGATTTGTTATAGATTTGAGTAGAAATGAAAAATAAAACAAAGAAAAAAACCGGGAGAAAGCATAAATGAATGTAAAACAAATAATGACATCGGTCTCCCCAAAGGAAAAACATTTAAGTTACAAAAGTCTCCCTAAAACTTTTAGGAGGACATTTGCAACTCAAAAACTCAAACTTTAAAAAAAGGCACCTCAAACTTGAAAAAAAAAATCGCACACTCAATATTATGCATCATTTTTTTTAATTCATGTTTTTCGTAAATGTTGATACGATTATTTTTACTCTTTGTTATCAGATCAAATGCACCTCTAAATCCCCATCAAAAGAAAAAGCAACAGTCAATAGCGACTGCTGACACCCATCTACACCTACCTTCCATTCCATCCCTCCCTTTTATTTTCCCTGCCCCCTCCTCCCTCCCCTCCATCACACCACTTTCTCTCTCTCTCTCTTTCTCTCTCTCTCTCTCTTTCTCTCTCTCTCTCTCTCTCTCTCTCTTTCTTTTTCTTTTTTTTTCTGAATCCATATCCGTATCCACACAAAGACCTGTTATCCACAGTGAAAAGAAGGAAAATGAGATGGTATGGTGATGTATCAAGATCAACAGAAATAACTAAAACTATTCCTAAAGGAACAGTGCGAGGAGGCAGAAGGAGAGGAAGACCGAGAAAGAGATGGGAGAACAACATCAGTGACTGGCCTCTCACTCAGCAACTGCCGAAGAGCGTCTGAGAACCGGCAGGAGTGGAGGAAGCTGGTTGCAAAGTCTTCTGTGGCACCCCAACGGTCTTCAAGACTCTGGGAAAGTTGAAGGTGAAAGTGATCCGTGTCCCTATTTTCTTTTTTCATGTTTTGCCGCATTCCACTGCATGCCTTACATCTGCATTTGCTTTGCTGTGACATCTTTGGAACCATGTTTGGAATATGATCAGAAATTTCACGCAAAGCAATGTATTACGTAAAACTGTGGCGTCGTACCATAACTAACGATCTCTCGCTGGGCAAGCAGACTCCATTCAACACTGAGAAATCTGCTGTGACAGCAAAGTTGTAGACAACGGAACATAGTACAATAAAATGCTATGCAATACGGATGAGAAACAAGGCGTTGCAATACCTTACAACAAAACACGGTACGACAAAATACAATATGATAACAATAATGTACAACGCAATACAATACAATACACTGTAATACAATGTAATACAATACAAAACACTGCAACGTAATACAATGTGATACAACACACTACAACGCAATACAATGTAATACAATGCAATACAATACACGGCGACGCAATGTAATGCAATACAATATAATACACTGCAATACAATGCAATACAATATAATACACTGCAATACAACGTAATACAATACAAACAATACAGCATACCGCAATACACTGCGATGCAACTCAACACAACGTAATGCAATACAATACAATAGACTGCAATGCAATACAATGTAATGCAATACAATGCACTGCAATGCAGTACAATGTAATGCAATAGAATACAATAGACTGCAATGCAATAGAAGTTAATGCAATACAATACACTGCAATGCAATACAATGTAATGCAATAAATACATTAGACTGCAATGCAATACAAGTTAATGCAAGAAATACACTGCAATGCAATACAATACGCTGCAATACAATACAATGTAATGCAATACAAAACAATACACTGCAATGCAATACAAGTTAATTCAATACAACACAATACACTGCATTGCAATACAACACAATACACTGCATTGCAATACAATATAATGCAATACAATACATTGCATTGCAATGTAACGTAATGCAATACAATACAACACACTGCATTGCAATACAATGTAATGCAATACAATACACTGCATTGCAACGTAATGCAATGCAAAACAATACACTGCATTGCAATACAATGCAATGCAATACAATACATGCAATGCAAATTAATGCAATGCAATACAAGAGAATACATCACAATGCAATGCAATGAAAAAAAACAAGATAATGCGAGGCAATGGACACAATACAACACAATACAATGCAATAGAACACAATACAATGCAGTATATCACAATAAATACAATCCAACACGATGCAACCAAATGCAATGCAATATAATACAATACACTGCAATGCATTGCAGTACGATGCATACAACACGATAGGCGCTGTACGATATAATACAAATGCACTAGACTAGACTACACTACGCTACCCTACCCTACACTACACTACACTACACTACATTACACTACACTACACTACACTACACTACCCTACACTACCCTACACTGCCCTACACTACACTACACTACACCACATCACACCACACCACACCACACTACACTACACTACACTACCCTACCCTACCCTACCCTACACTACAGTACAGTACACTACACCACACCACACCACACCACACCACACCACACCACACTACCCTACCCTACCCCACACCACACCACACCACACCACACCACACCACACCACACCACAACACACCACACTACACTACACTACACTACACTACACTACACCACACCACACCACACCACAC
>CM065715.1:93416524-93439024 GCA_033310375.1 Conus canariensis
GCTCTTGTCACACACTGGCCCATGGCGATTTCCTGTCGGATGTCACTGTGCCCAGGCAGGAATACCGGAGACAGACAGACAGACAGACAGACAGACACAGAGAGAGAGAGAGAGAGAGAGAGAGAGAGAGAGAGAGAGAGAGAGAGGCGGTTATCAAACAGCAAACTATCACCACCACTAGCAGTCTGGTTGTTATCGGTTGTGTCAACATAGAACGGACTTGGTTGCGTCAGCAAAAACAATTCCGACGGAGAAGAAGATGAACGTTCACTAATCTTTTCTTTTCTGTTTTCTTCTCCTGCTGTCTTGTTCTGTGGGCCTCAGCGCGGTGTCTATTCCTTTTCACATGTGTGACGGACATTGCTCAGCGCGGTGTCTATTCCTTTTCACATGTGTGACGGACATTGCTCAGTGCTGTGTCTTCTTCCTTTTCACATGTGTGGTGGACATTGCTCAGCGCGGTGTCTCTTCCTTTTCACATGTGTGACGGACATTGCTCAGTGCTGTGTCTATTCCTTTTCACATGTGTGACGGACATTGCTCAGCGCGGTGTCTCTTCCTTTTCACATGTGTGACGGACATTGCTCAGTGCTGTGTCTATTCCTTTTCACATGTGTGACGGACATTGCTCAGCGCGGTGTCTCTTCCTTTTCACATGTGTGACGGACATTTGCTCAGTGCGGTGTCTCTTCCGTTTCACATGTGTGACGGACATTGCTCAGTGCTGTGTCTATTCCTTTTCACATGTGTGACGGACATTGCTCAGCGCGTGTTCCTCTTCCTTTTCACATGTGTGACGGACATTGCTCAGTGCTGTGTCTAATCCTTTTCACATGTGGGACGGACATTGCTCAGCGCGGTGACTCTTCCTTTTCACATGTGTGGTGGACATTGCTCAGCGCTGTGTGTATTCCTTTTAACATGTGTGGTGGACATTCCTCAGCGCTGTATCTATTCCTTTCCACATGTGTGACGGACATTGCTCAGCGCTGTGTCTGTTCCTTTTCACATGTGTGACGGACATTGCTCAGCGCGGTGTCTATTCCTTTTCACATGTGTGACGGACATTGCTCAGCGCTGTGTCTATTCCTTTTCACATGTGTGAAGCACATTGCTCAGCGCTGTGTCTATTCCTTTTCACATGTGACGGACATTGGTCAGCGCTGCGTCTATTCGTTTTCACATGTGTGACGGACATTGCTCAGTGCTGTGTCTATTCCTTTTCACATGTGTGACGGACATTGCTCAGCGCTGTGTCTGTTCCTTTTCACATGTGTGACGGACATTGCTCAGCGCTGTGTCTATTCCTTTTCACAAGTGTGACGGACATTGGTCAGTGCTGTGTCTGTTCCTTTTCACATGTGTGACGGACATTGGTCAGTGCTGTGTCTATTCCTTTCCACATGTGACGGACATTGCTCAGCGCTGTGTCTATTCCTTTCCACATGTGACGGACATTGCTCAGCGCTGTGTATGTTCCTTTTCACATGTGTGACGGGCATTGGACAGCGCTGTGTCTATTCCTTTTCACATGTGATGGACATTGCTCAGCGCTGTGTCTATTCCTTTTCACATGTGTGCGGACATTGCTCAGCGCTGTGCCTATTCCTTTTCACATGTGTGACGGACATTGCTCAGCGCTGTGTCTATTCCTTTTCACATGTGACGGGCATTGCTCAGCGCTGTGTCTATTCCTTTCCACATGTGTGACGGACATTGGTCAGTGCTGTGTCTGTTCCTTTTCACATGTGACGGACATTGCTCACGCTGTGTCTGTTCCTTTTCACATGTGTGACGGACATTGCTCAGCGCTGTGTCTATTCCTTTCCACATGTGTGACGGACATTGGTCAGTGCTGTGTCTGTTCCTTTTCACATGTGACGGACATGCTCACCGCTGTGTCTGTTCCTTTTCACATGTGTGACGGACATTGCTCAGCGCTGTGTCTATTCCTTTCCACATGTGTGACGGACATAGGTCAGCGCTGTGTCTATTCCTTTCCACATGTGTGACGGACATTGGTCAGCGCTGTGTCTGTTCCTTTTCACATGTGTGACGGACATTGCTCAGCGCTGTGTCTCTTCCTTTCGACATGTGACGGACATTGCTCAGCGCTGTGTCTCTTCCTTTCCACATGTGACGGACATTGCTCAGCGCGGTGTCTCTTCCTTTTCACATGTGACGGACATTGCTCAGTGCTGTGTCTCTTCCTTTCCACATGTGACGGACATTGCTCAGCGTTGTGTCTGTTCCTTTTCACATGTGTGACGGACATTGGTCAGCGCTGTGTCTGTTCCTTTTCACATGTGATGGACATTGCTCAGCGCTGTGTCTATTCCTTTTCACATGTATGGCGGACATTGCTCAGCGCTGTGTCTATTCCTTTTCACATGTGTGACGGACATTGCTCAGCGCGGTGTCTATTCCTTTTCACATGTGTGGCGGACATTGCTCACCGCTGTGTCTATTCCTTTTCACATGTGTGACGGACATTGCTCAGCGCTGTGTCTCTTCCTTTTCACATGTGTGACGGACATTGCTCAGCGCGGTGTCTATTCCTTTTCACATGTGTGACGGACATTGCTCACCGCTGTGTCTACTTCTTCCCACATGTGTGACGGACATTAGTCAGCGCTGTGTCTGTTCCTTTTCACATGTGTGACGGACATTGCTCAGCGCTGTGTCTATTTCTTTTCACATGTGTGACGGACATTGCTCAGCGCTGTGTCTATTCCTTTTCACATGTGTGAAGCACATTGCTCAGTGCTGTGTCTGTTCCTTTTCACATGTGACGGACATTGCTCAGCGCTGTGTCTGTTCCTTTTCACATGTGTGACGGACATTGCTCAGCGCTGTGTCTATTCCTTTTCACTTGTGTGACGGACATTGGTCAGCGCTGTGTCTGTTCCTTTTCACATGTGACGGACATTGCTCAGCGCTGTGTCTATTCCTTTTCACTTGTGTGACGGACATTGCTCAGCGCTGTGTCTACTTCTTTCCACATGTGTGACGGACATTGCTCAGCGCTGTGTCTATTCCTTTTCACATGTGTGACGGACATTGCTCAGTGCTGTGTCTCTTCCTTTTCACATGTGTGACGGACATTGCTCAGCGCTGTGTCTGTTCCTTTTCACATGTGTGACGGACATTGCTCAGCGCTGTGTCTGTTCCTTTTCACATGTGACGGACATTGCTCAGCGCTGTGTCTATTCCTTTTCACATGTGACGGACATCGCTCAGCGCTGTGTCTGTTCCTTTTCACATGTGTGACGGACATTGCTCAGCGCTGTGTCTGTTCCTTTTCACATGTGTGATGGGCATTGGACAGCGCTGTGTCTGTTCCTTTTCACATATGATGGACATTGCTCAGCGCTGTGTCTATTCCTTTTCACATGTGTGATGGGCATTGGACAGCGCTGTGTCTGTTCCTTTTCACATGTGACGGACATTGCTCAGCGCTGTGTCTGTTCCTTTTCACATGTGACGGACATTGCTCAGCGCTGTGTCTGTTCCTTTTCACATGTGTGATGGGCATTGGACAGCGCTGTGTCTGTTCCTTTTCACATGTGACGGACATTGCTCAGCGCTGTGTCTGTTCCTTTTCACATGTGACGGACATTGCTCAGCGCTGTGTCTATTCCTTTTCACATGTGTGATGGGCATTGGACAGCGCTGTGTCTGTTCCTTTTCACATTTGACGGACATTGCTCAGCGCTGTGTCTATTCCTTTTCACATGTGTGACGGACATTGCTCAGCGCTGTGTCTGTTCCTTTTCACATGTGTGACGGACATTGCTCAGCGCGGTGTCTACTTCTTTCCACATGTGTGACGGACATTGCTCAGCGCTGTGTCTGTTGCTTTTCACTTGTGTGACGGACATTTGCGTCGATACTGAGCACTGCGACTTTCCGTTCCTGTCGCACGGAGGCTGTTCGGTGCTCGTTGTTAAGAGGAGAATGACGAGATGCCCCTTAGTTGTTTTCCTTTTAAACGTGGACAATGTACTTTAGTGTAGTTATTTTTAAACGTGGACAATGTACTTTAGCGTAGTTTTTTTTTTCTTAAACGTGAACAATGTACTTTAGCGTAGTTTTTTTTTTTTAAACGTGGACAATGTACTTTAGCGTAGGGTTTTTTTTTAACGTGAACAGTGTACTTTAGCGTAGTTTTTTTTAAAAACGTGGACAATGTACTTTAGCGTAGTTTTTTTAAAAAACGTGAACAATGTACTTTAGCGTAGTTTTTTTAAAACGTGGACAATGTACTTTAGCGTAGTGTTTTTTTTTAAAACGTGAATAATGTACTTTAGCGTAGTTTTTTTTTTTAGACGTGGACAATGTACTTTAGCGTAGTTTTTTTTTTCAACGTGGACAATGTACTTTAGCGTAGTTTTATTTTTCTTTTTAACGTGGACAGTGTACTTTAGCGTAGCGTTGAGCGTGGCTTCCAAAGTAAATGGGAGACCTTTGACAGGCATGCTGAATGATTTAGATGTTAAAGAAGCATCAATTTACCAGAGCAGCTTGATATACGTCTTGCTGGGAGCCAGACAAAAAAACGGCCATTAGAGAGAGAGAGAGAGAGAGAGAGAGAGAGAGAGAGAGAGAGAGAGAGAGAGAGAGAGAGAGGAGAGGAGGGGAGTTCCAGTTTGTGGACCACATTTCTGTAATCTGTATCTGTAAACTCTTAGAACGCTTTATCAAAGGGAGGTGATAAAAAATGTTTCTCTTACTTCTCCGTCTTCTGCTCCCCCCCCCCCCCCCCATCCCTTTTTTCTTTTAAACTCCTTTCCTTGTGCTCTCCCCTCCCCCCTCCCCCGCCCCCATTACCCCTCCTCCTTCGTCCTCAGCTCCTGCTGCTGTTGTGTCTTCTGCTTCGTGTTGTCAGTGTGCCTTCTGGACCCCATGTTGTTATTCTCTACGTTGCGCCTTCACCTTTGTTGGTATGTGTGTTAGTCTACGTTGTGCTTTCACCTTTGTCTGTTGGTATGTGTGTTCGTGTACGTTGTGCCTTCACCTTTGTCTGTTGGTATGTGTGTTAGTCTACGTTGTGCCTTCACCTTTGTCTGTTGGTATGTGTGTTAGAGAATGATTAAATGTCTGTTCTAGATCAGCAAATCTTATTTCGCCCGCAAACCCCCCTTTTCACATAATCAAATTCTCTTAATAAAAAAAATAGCTAAAACCCTACAAAATTAAACAAATCTAATTGCGTGAAAAGTGGGGTTTGCGGGCGAAATAATTTTCCTGCTCTAGAACCGCACATTTAATCATTCTCTCTGATTAACTAACAGGCACCGTGTTTGGTGGGACAACTTGCAACTCTTCGCGAACAAACGATCTTTTAGGGGCAGGCTTTTTAGACGCAGTAGCACCGCTAGAAGAAAGAGTCTCTCTTAAATAATACACGGGAGGGGTTGTTTTCATAATTCTTTCAACTTCATATACATCTACGCTCCATATAGGGTCTGTGGCTCTAATTCTAACATCGCCCTCTGCTTCTCCAGGCGCATACAAGTATCTTACTTTTAGTCCAAAAGGCAAGAGTTTCTGATTACCTTGGATGTCTTCAGTAATACTTATTTTTTTCAATTTGATCGCGTTCACCGGCTTAAGGCCCGTTGCTTTAAATTCTTCATTGTTCATGGCGCGTAAGACTGCTGGCAATCTTCTAACCCATTCTGTGTTGCGCGTCCTGTCCATAAGGTCTCTATGATATTGATAGGTAAACAGACGTTCAGCTAGATTCTTATGAAAGTTTTCTACTAGAGCCTGGGAGCGATGGTTGCCTGGGATCCCTCTCTTAACTGTAACCCGATGTCTTAAAAACAACTGGTTTACAGCTCCTTTAAACTCTTTCCCATCATCAACTTGAATCATCCTAGGATACTTTAATGGACCTCGCATGTATATTTGCTGTAAAGCCACAGCCACAGCAGTTGAGCTTTTATCCGTTAAAGGCTCAGCATCTTTATATCTTGAAGCTATGTCAACAACGGTCAGAGCATACTTAAACTTTTTTCTTCTAACTTTGTCATGTGGAAGGTACAACAAGTCCATCTGGTGGGTGTCATTAGGAACTGAGTTAACAAATCGAGGCCTTATTATTCTTTTTGGGGCAGGCAGATATATTTGCCAGATCGCTTGTTTTGAAAGCCAGTCTTTCGCTTCTGATTCAGTCACCCTAGCAGCTTTACTCAGTTTATCAATAGCGGCCTTTCCTTTCCAATACCCTCCAGGAGAATAATATATTTTATACTTCGTATCGTCCATAAGAAGGGACTGTTTTTTATTACATTTTAACTATGTTTTTAGATTGAATATGCAAGAAGAAAGATTGCTCCCATAGCACCTATAATAAAGCCTATTTCTACCATTTTCTGATCCTCAGATGGTTCATAAAAGTCAGACAGTTCTGGCGGTGCCGATGTTAGAAACTTCTTTCCTGTCACTAAGTAATATTCATTCATTGCGTCATCAACGTCTGTAAATGTGTGCTCTGCATGTCCCTGTTCTCTTAACTTTTTATTAATAAAGTCTAAGTGAGCAATTCTCCTTTTCTCGTAAGCGTCTCTTGCCTTAGCTAAATCTTCCATTGCCTTGTTATGGCGTTCTCTCTCTTCATCAGACCGCAATTTACTAAACATATAATTGCTGCCAGAGAAAGCCAATGCATTAACAATAGCCCCGCCCACCATCAGAACTAATCCAGACATCTTTTTATAAATGAATGAATCTTTTTTTAGAATGAATCTTTTTTTATAAATCAATCTGTCTAAATGCATTAATCTTTCTATGCATTACTCTGCCTATGCATTGATGTTTTCTGGGATAATCCCCTGTGCAACAAGAAAGTCTTTTGAGGCAATCCCTGCAGTAATTACAACTATAACCTTAACAACATCCTCAATGTCTAACCTTCCTAGATCCGCCGGCTTCATTTTTAACATGTTTTTTGCTAGCACGCTATAGCCAATACTAAGACCGCTAATTACAGCAGAATGGTAAATTGTATTGATAATCTTTTTTTCACTCATCTTTTTATTAACTAAAAAAATAATTAAAATAATCATAATACGAAAGGCTGTCTATGTGCTTTTTAATCAAATAATCTTTTGTTGTTAAAGCTAAAAATAAGGCTGCAACTAGTTTTGGCGAATCTTCTATCTTTCCCATGTTGGGTGGTTTTATTCCTAGCAAACATTTTGCGAGGGTTGAATAGACTATAACGCCAACGATAGGCACTGCATAATTAACCAGCGTTAAACTCATGGTTTAAAAGTATTATATTATTTTTTATTGCTTTTAAAAATGGATTGTGACGAACTATTAAAGTGTGAGGAGCAGGCGGGTTACTCCGTAGACCTCTGCCATAAAGAAAGATTATACTCGCTGGCTGCATGTGGAAAAACCAGGCAGTATCTAGGCGTTGAACTAAGTATTGAACAGATTCAGCAATTGTCTACATCAGACGTTGAGAAGTATTACGCTAGGTACGAAGCACAGCTAGGATCAAAAATGGTTAGATCGGTGGGACAGACAATGATTAGTTTATATGCTAAGTTAGTAGGCAAGATAGCGCCGATTGATTCAGAAGAAGATTTAAAATATGACTTATCACAAGATCCGGTTTTAACCAAGTCCCTAGAATCTCTTGCATGTGACATGTATTATAGATTTGGGACGTTGTTATGTCCATTCATCATGGGATTAATTACTTTCAATCATATTAATTTCAATCATATTAATTTTAATCAGACTAAAAAAAAATGAGCGAGCAGGAGAAGAATGCCCCACAGGAGCAGAATGCTCCACAAGTGAATTCTCCACAAATGAATTTACAGGCAAGTGCCCCACAAGTGAGTGTCCCGCAGGCGAGTGCCCCACAAGTGAGTGTCCCGCAGGTGAGTGTCCCGCAGGTGAGTAGTGTTACTAAAGCTAAAAGTGCTGGGCGCGTTGAGGCCGGTCGTAAACTAGCTGAATGGAACAGACTGCAAAAAGCAAACCAAGCAGCAAAACAAAAATTATTAGATAGTAATACAACATCACCACCAGCACCGCCACCGCCGCCAACAACACAATTAAACTATAAGATGTATTATTATGTGCTGGGGAGTATTGTTGTTGGTGGAGGGCTTTTTGCATACAAGCGCCTAAAGCCATACTTAGCAGCAAAGCCACAAACCCCCACAAAAACAGTAAAAGAACCAGCTTCTGCAAAAAAAGTACAACCTCCCGCTGTAGACCCATTTTTAATAAATTAGTTTTTTAATATGTTGTTAAGTACTGGTTAAGTACAAGCTAAGTACTGGTTAAGACAGTTATAACAAGTTAAGTGTAAGTAAAGCGCAAGTTAAGTGCAAGTTAAGTGCAAGTTAAGTGCAAGTCATGTTAAGATCTTAAGTTAAGTACTAGTTAAGTACTAGTTAAGATCTTAAGTTAAGTACTAGTTAAGTACTAGTTAAGATCTTAATTTAAGTCAGTCAAGTCGGCTCTCCAATGCCCTACAGCATATGAAAACTCATTGACGTAAGTTCTCTTGTTATTGTTAGAGACTAGTGATTTCTTATTAACAGCAGTTGTGTTTACTTGATGAAGAGTAGAGCGCAGATTAACATTTGTGTGATAAAATACTTTGTCTTCAAAGAGAGCTTGCTTGTAGTTGTCGTGAGTTATATTTTTTTGACAACTTCTTTACTTATCCCCTTAGCTTTCTTTGTTACAGAAGTTTGGCTGGCAACGCTATACATCTTCGACCGTAAGCCAACATATTCTTGTATAACCGTCCCATTAAGTTCATCCTTCATCTTTCCAATCACTTTCTTGTTAACGGTTGAATGTAGAGGACTGTCTTTAGGATAGTCACATGTGTCATACCATCCATCAGCTCCTTTGGCTACCTCCGCTTCTAAATCCTTATAGAAGTCTTCAGTTGGGATGTCCATAATAAAAGAGTCAGTGTCTGTGTAAAGAACTCTTGCTTCTGGGTACAGCGGCTTAAGATAGTCGTATAGAAATTCAAGCATTAATAACTTTGACAACTCTAGCACGGTGAATCCGATAAACACCGGCTTGTCCAACTTCACATTCTGTTTCTTCATCATGATGCCAACCAGGCTGTCGCTAAATCTTCTAAAGTCTTGGTAGTTAGGTTTAGAGACCAGCTTAATTGCTTGTTTTTCTTTCGTAACTAATCTTACATCTTTACGCTTGTGTGGGTTTTCCATGGTTTTGCCAAAACAGCTGTTGTTCATTAGTTTAAAAAAGTCTTTTTCTGAGGCATCAGTGGCTTTAGTCCTAAGATCAGTATTCTTCATGATGTATGGCCTCATAAAGGGCTCTTGTTCAAATTCTATAATTCTATGAACGGCAGTAAGTTTCAGTCCGTGTCTTAAGTAAAACTGTAGCAGTCTGTAATGACAGACATACTTTCTCTTGTGTCGAAGATTAGGCACAAGCTTAGGCGGTTCGGTGGGGCTCATCTTTAATCTTTCTGCCGCTAGGGGGTAATCATTATGGAGGTCATGCAATTCTGGGGGATATTCTAAGTCTACTTCTAAGATTAGTCCTATTGGATAATCAGGCGTAAGACGCGGTAGATAACTCAACATTTTATTAACGTCATGAGGCCCGTTTATCATTTTAAAGTTTCTTAATGGCAGTGTCTGACTCATGGCCCACCCATACAGATTGTTAGCGTCTAAATACATCAGATAGTTGGATGGTTTAGTTGGATCATAATCGTCTAAGTACTTGTTGTTGGCTTTGCAGTAAGGATGACAGGCCATGCTAATACCTCCTCTCAGCCCGTCTTCAATCATCTGGAGTGTATCCAGATCCGATATTAAGTCAATCTCAATGTTTGTAGACTTCAAGAATGCGTCCCAAGACAGCCCCGGGGCAGAGATGTACTGTGACGAATCTAGACCGTAATGTTTCATGCAAGTAGCTCTGTAATTCTGAAAGACGTCAGCTAATAAACACACGTCGGCCATTAGATATTGATCGTGATAATCACCCATCGTTTGACAGTGTAATTCTGTCCAGGCTTTCTGTGCGTGTTCATAGTCGGAGTCAGATATGCCTCCACCTCTAAGACGGCTGTAAAAGTCGTCTTTATGGGGCAGCGCTGGCTCGTTAAACCTGTCCCACGAGTCCATGTATTCATAGGGATAGACGCCTTTACGGACTAAAGATGGATTGAAGTATTTTTTAGTGATTGGATAGTCTTGCAGAGATCCCGCCAATTTATCTAAACTCCCCATCAGATGCTGGGCAGAGTCATAGAAGGATAAACAGTCAATAGTAAAGGTCATGTATTTTTCTGATGACTGTGCAATACAGCTAACCCTCTTATATTCAGAAGTCACTGCTTGCATGATGAAATGAGAATCATAGCCTCGTAAGTTATGAAAGAAGATAGGCAGTTTCCATGTCTTGGGGTTAACCCTAAGTTGAAGATTACAGTTGTTGTGTGCTGCCCCTCTGAATTTTCCAGTAATGTGATCATGGTCCCTTACTGCCGCGTCTTTACTGTTAGGTGTTAGCTCTAGGCCGCATATCCAGCAGTGGGTAGCTGATTTATAACGTTCTACATCGTCGGGGGTCATCTTAATGTCTGAAAGGTTCAGCTGATTAGAGAATTGATTGCGAAGGTGTTTCATCTGCTCCAAAAATCGATCGGCCGCGTTGGGACCTCTGTAAATCTCCGGCTGTGTGTGTGCCCCATCTGACCTAACAGCAACAAATGCATAAGAACAAATCTGATGGTGGGTTAATAAGGCTGTTTTTTGTTGCGTCCGTTCTTGAGGGCCGCAGTACTGTGGCAAGATTGACTCAAAGTCAGCGTAGACTACGTATGGGCTCATTTGCATTTTGTGTACATTCTTAAAACTAACTTTAGACCCTGGTGGAGGCATAAGAAGTTCGGTTTTACAGTCTACAAAACTTTTACAATGTTTCTTATGTTCAGCAGCTGCCTCTATAGATGGAATTCTGACCAAACATCTTCTACAAAGCTCTTGTTTAGCTGTATTGTTTGTAGTATACGTCAGAAGTCTGCTTATTGCTCTAATTAATACATAATGACTCTTTGTACTATCTGCAAACAGAATCAAGTCTACATGATTCTTAAGTGACTCACCTAAAGTAGGGGCTTTGGGAGAAATCCTTAGAGGGGCTAGATTGTCTACTACAGACCAGGTGTATACGCTTACAGTTATTGGTTTGTTTTGTTCTTCAAACTGAGATATACTTTCTATGCTCACTGGAAAGTCTATGTTATCAAAGTTTAGCTCATTTATATACAGCCTATAATTAGATACTCTGTTTGCATTATTTTTAACTGGGTGTAGATGCGCTAAAACGCACCACATGAAGCACATATTGTCAGAATTATGTATGTTTAAGGCTGCTCGTTTCAACTCTAACTCTCTTGGGAGAGGGATGTAAGAATTGCCGGCCATAGGAGAGTATTTGACTTGCCTTAATCTGATTTCAAGGACTGTTCCTTCAGACCAGCCAGAACCCCTTAACTTAGCCTCCTCACTTGCATGGTTAAACTGTGTAAGCATGTAATCAGCCCAGTCAGAATTAAAGTCGTGATAGCTAATAACTTCTTTCTGTCTAGTCGAAACCCAGACTAGTATACTATAATCATCGGGGGTTATATATTCAATCTGAATAGCCAACAACACTTTTACTGGCGGGTTAAATTGAAGAGACTCTGGGATTTTAGAAATGGCATGTGTTACGCTTTCCTGAACGTTTGTGGGGTTAATGATGTCCATGTCTAGTACTCTGTTCATATTGCCCGACGGTTTGTCATCCATCGCTTTTGTGATCGTCATTTTTAAGATCAAATAAATAGGTAATACAAAAAAATAAATACTAAAATTTAGCTAATATTTACTAATTTGAGGTAATACAAAAAAATAAATACTAAAATTTAGTTAAATTAAATAGCCGCTCCTTCAGAGCTAGTAAAAATAGACAATTCAGCGTCATCAGGAGCCATAATATTAACTAAAATTGCAATGCACTTTATAACTGGGTTGGGCCAAGAATCTGGCATTTTACTGATTACGTTAGTTACACTTTCACGAATATCGGTGTGCTCAAAAAGATCCGCAATTAATTCATCAAACTTGTTTCTTAACTCTTCTTCATTAGCCCCCCGCTCCATCATTAACTCTAGGGCGCAGCATATATTTTTAAGTTCTGTAACTACTTTGGTTGTCATTTTTAAGATCAAATATATAAGTAATACAATAATTAAATCATGCTCGTTTTTGGGTTTGCAAGGTTCTGCTTTGCAATGTTCTTTCTGATTGCCTCAGCGTTTACCTGTTGTGAAGTAAAAGTCTTTCTCCATTTCTTTTGGAGGTCGATTTTTTGTTGTCTGTAATCATCGCCGTCAGCCATGGCTCGTTTAAATTCTTCGTCTGTTACTTTTCCATCCAGCAATGTATCGCTTATAATCAGCCTTAATGAATGAAGTTTTGCTGTTGCTAGGGCTACAATGGCAGTGTGCTTTTGTAATTTGGGCGTTAGCTTCTTTAAAACAGCACTTACAATCGTGGACATGGCAACTAAACCCAAACCAACACTCCCAAAAGCTATGGATATCGGTGTCCCAACTCCAGTAGCTAAAAGAGCGACACTAGACCCAGTGCTTAAGCCGGATACAACCGATGAGCCGGTGATTATATAAGAAAGGACATTTAAAGCTTTAGCATATTTCTTTCTAGTAACCCTATACTTATTTAAGTCACTTTCTATTTCTTCTTCAAGCTCAGTCATGTGCTTTAATCTAAACTGCTGGCCGTCCTCCATTTTAAAAAACAAGATTATTATTTTTTTTAATCTTGTACATATCTTCTTATTAACCCTTCTGGCAGCACCTCATCAACAGAGTAAAACGCAATAAAATCAACATACTTAATGAAAATAAAATCGAGTACTGTTAGTTTGTCTTTGTCAACCATCACAGTAACTTTGTCAGAAGATACAAAAGTGTTTATTTGATCCTCATTTTTAGTAATAACAATAACAAGCCTAAGAGGGTCGCCCAAGTTTTCAGACTTTATTTGCACGCCTCTGATTAACGTATGCTCTGGCAAACTAGGATCAGACTCCCTTGGAGTGATAAATAAGCGAAAAAGCATTGTCATTTTTCTAGGCAGTGATTCTAGTTTTGGGTTAAACTCTAAGCCGACGGTGTCGCCCCCCACTTCAGCTAAGGGTCTCTTTCTCCGCAGCATATATACAGAGCCCTGCTTAGTTATTTCAATCTGCTTTTTCTGTTGTAATCCTGGGACTAGGCTAGCAAGAAGGCGTCCTTCATTCAAAGCTTTTCTAAAATTGTATTTCTTATCAAAGTATACATGGGGGCTTCGTAGTTCAAACTTTAAATCCCAGTTAATGTCAGGAAGCAACGCCCAGGCATTCTCTCGTTTATGAAGTTTGTATTCGCGTTTGCCAAAATCGTTTGCCCTTAGATTTCTTATCTCTTCCAGGGTAGGATATTGCTGTCGTTTTTTATCTTCAATTTCTATTCGTTTGTAAACACCATCGTCGGTGTATTCAAATCCATAAACATTTCCTGCCACTCCTATCAGATCAAAGTCAGTTGTATCTGCTAGATCTTTTATCTCTACTGCAACGCATTTAGGAGCTAACTCTGCTTTTGATTCAGGTCCTCGAGACATTCTTTTTAATATAAACAATTTATTATTAAACAATTTATAGTAAACAATCTATAATGAGCAATCTATAATAAACAATCTATAATAAACAATTTCTTATAAACAATTTGTTATAAACAAACGTAGTGAACTGGCGGGTCAGTCCGTAAGCATAGTTTAGCGTGCTTAGATTTTTCTAGCTGCTCTTTTATTTTTTTTAGTTCATCCCTGTCCCTGATTATATAGTTTTCACTTAAACACTCTTCAAAACTATCCCTGTCCTTAGTATAGAATAAGATAACTGATTTTAACTGCGATCTAAAGTCTTTTAAGACGGCATTGTATTTCTGAGTTAAGAGCCAAACAGAAACTAATGCGTGTCTTCCGCTAAAGGCTAGCTTAGACAGAGTCCTTCTTTTTTTAACAATGTCTTGTTCGGCTGAACAGTCATCAATAATAAACAGCGTTTCAGTTCCCTCAAATAGCCTATAGTAATGTTCTAAACAGTCGCTTAGCTTGTCAGTAGGGTCAACTAAAAATATATTCTCGTCTGTCCAAACAAACTGCCTTTCTTTGTAAGACTTGTTGTGCTTAATGGTTGTGCAGAATATAACAATGTGCTCGTAATGAAACCTGTAGACTGTTTGTAACAAATCAAGCACGAAGACAGTTTTCCCACACCCAGTAATCCCACAAATAAGCGAACAGTGCGGGTCTTTGGGCAAAAAGTTCAAACTATCCATCTGTTTTAATAGGCTATTTCTTTCAGTCTATTTTCTTCAATGTTCAGCTGGGCGTCATAAACCACAAAAACGTGCATTTGTATCTGGCCATTCTCCTCCTCTTCCTTATTAATCTGTATGAGTATGCCATCTGACCCTACCCTTCTTCCACTCCCGTGCAGTCTGTTGTCATACGTGGATCTAAAATCCAGCCATAGTCCATATTTGTCTGTTAGAT
The DNA here is from genome assembly GCA_033310375.1 of Conus canariensis. NCBI lineage: Eukaryota > Metazoa > Mollusca > Gastropoda > Neogastropoda > Conidae > Conus > Conus canariensis. The sequence continues at coordinate 93,431,170 of CM065715.1, forward strand.
AATCTTCGAGCCTTACATCGTGAAGGTGAAGTTTTTTACACACATGATCGGCTGTGGGGCTTGTCTGTCTGCCTCCAGCAAACAATTTTCTTATTTCATCAAAGTGTTGGTCAGGTAAAAGTCCGGCTGAATACAGCTGAAAAGGCTTACCATCTACTGTGCAAGACAGTTGCTCAATTTTTGGGTTGTAAAACACCTCAGATTCTCTCTGAAAAGGAGCTGAGGGTTTAGTAAATAGCAAGAGAACCCCCTTTAGAGACCTTAAAGAATTGCTTATAGCTATTTCCCAGACGGTGTCTTGCTTGTTTTTAATCGCTAGACTGTGGTGTAAAACTCTTTCAAAGTAAACAACCGCCCTACTTTTATACTGATTTAAGATTATTCTAGCTAGTTCGGGGTTAGTAACAACGTCAAAATTAAGAGAGATGTTACTAACAGTGTATTTGGCTAAGGGATCGTCTGATAGAATAACAGACCCGCTGTCATTGAATGTCAGTTCGTAAGTAAGTTTGTCTCTTAGTGCGCCTTGGTAATATGGCTGATGGGTTTTTAACAGTTCAAAATCTAGAGGGATGCAAAATCTGTTCTTAAATGCTCGCGCTATTGCCTGGTCTCCCTCGTCTTCCTTTGCATCTGCAGCATTAACCCTGTGCTTAAGACCGTTTGGGCTCTGGATTCCCTGAAAGATTTTGTCTTTCCTTTCTGTTCTGGGTAGCCACAGATCAGAATAGAGATTAAAAATGTCTGCGCTACTCAGTGAGAAGACTTCTCTACCCTCCAGTTTAATTACCATATTTTTAATGATGGCCCTGCCCAGGTTAGCAACGACAGTGGCATTAGGATCCGCCGACTCAATATCTATTTTGAATGACAGCCTGGCAGTGCCCGGCATTATAACATCGTCAGGTCCGAGATCACTAAATCTTACTGTTAACATTTCATTAGGCTCAATTGTTGATGGATTATTTACAACCCGCACAGTCTGTCTTATGCCTTTTATGCCGTGGGGCTCCTTCGCTTTTCTGAATGGATCAAGGTCGCAGCCGTATGGGTTCATTTTTTATAAAACAAAAAATAATAAATATATAAATATGGCTGATGATAATTTTGACGCAATTGAACCTATTGAAGAGGAAGATGATGAAACAGAATCGGGCCCTTCATTAGAAGATGAACTTGAAGAAGCACGTTCTTTAACCCCTTCAGTAGAAGAAACGCCCCCTGGAGTTATTACAGCTCGTGCAGAACTATTAACAAATAAAATTAACTCATTCTATAGAAGCATAGGACTAGAGCCACCAGAAGGCCACAGTGCTTTTGATTTTAAGATGGATAAAAATAATCATCTGTATGTAAGGACTAGTAAAGGCCTTGTACAACTTACTACAAAGCCAGACCCGGCCAAGTTTTTAAGCATGAGCACAATTCTTAGAAAACTCCCTGTTGCCGACCGAAGGCGGTTAGCCCTTATTAAAGATTTAAGGCCCGAGGCTGTTAGTGCTTTACAGAACTTGGAGCGGAGGTTGCTAACACGATCTGAAATAGAAGTGTTCTCTTTGCAAGATTTAGGTCAAAGAACAGATGAAGCAATAGCAGAAATTGAGACGAGTTTTAATGAGGAGACGCAGTTAAAAACAATTGTCGGTTCGCCTAGTCAAAGAGAACGTGAGCTGAGCCCTGAAGAAGAGGCAGCTTTACAAACAATTGATGACCCTCCATTGCCTGAGAGTGTACACAGGAATCTTAAAGCTGCTATAGGTGAACTCAGGGGTCTTGATGAAACTCTGCGGAGAATAAATGGCGAGCTAAAAAACAACTTGTCAAAACTTGGCGAGCTAAAGAGAGAGATAAGAGAAGAAAAAAATAAACTGGCTGATGCAGATGATAACAATTTAGGGCGAGAAGAAAAGGCTAGAATACAGGCAAAAATACAGGAGTTAATGTTACTAAAGGCAGCCAGGTTAGAAACGCTGTCTACTAACAGAGAACAAATAGTATTACAAACAAACAGAATCAAAGAAACTATACGCAGAATACTTTATGAAAATACTACATTAGCAGAAAGAATAAGGACTCTGTTCAGAGAGCAGGGGATTACAATAGTTAGTATATTGACGGCTGTTGGGTTTGCTATCTCTACACTCGTTTATGCTTTAACTGGCGGTGCGCCAACAGGGTCAGTAACGCCTCCAACACCTCAACCTGGTAAAAGTTGGATTAGAAAACAATTACACCACCTAGCAAACCTATTAAAGAAGCTAGCCGCCAAAGCGCTTGATGCTCTGCCTGGCATAATTGGCAGTGTTGTTAGTTGGGTTTTGTCTACTATAGGCAAAGTGGCTGGTTATATGGCTGACCATCTATGGACGTTAGGAGTGCTGGCTGCCGGTTTAATTTTTAGTGAAATAAAGTATGGCTAATCCAGTAAAAGTTAAAAACACAACAAGGGCTGTCTTTTCGCTAGTATGACTGTCGGGGTGAGGTACATCAACAGGCGGGGGGTCGCTTTCTGGGCTGCTTATAACTGGTGGGGGGTCGCTTTCTGCAGGTTCTGGGCTGGATACTTTTTTCAAAATGGCTGGCGCTGGCCTTGTGTTTAAGCCTTGATTGTGTCCTAAGTTTTGGTCGTCTCCAGCGATAAGGATTTCATTGTTATAATTCTGTATCATGCCAATCTGCAGTCTAAGGTCAGAAGGCAGCATGTATAATCCATGACCCACAACAAAGTCAACCTTTGACCGAGCATGTGCAAGAACGTTTTGGTACCTTTGTATGCTGGAAGGCAAATCAACAGCAGAGTTAATAGCATCTTCTAAATTTGCTAGAAATTGTTTTCTGGCGTCAAAACCTGTAGATTGATCCACTATGCTAGACTTGGTCTGTGCTTGCGCTCCTAATAGACACCAAACGTATGTTCTTATGGAGTCATTAAGCCTTTGCACTCCCGGCATTGTTAGACCTTTACTTTCATCTAAGATAAATGTTGCCCAAGCATTGGGGTGTTTTTGTTCTATGGCCCCCAATCTAACTTGGGAGTTTGACTTAAAAGAGGTGTGGCCGGGCCAGTAGTCAAAATTATATTCTCTACGCTGACCCCACAAATACAATGTGCCCAACCCGTGATTGCGGTCTAACTTTTGTCTAAAGTTATTTGAAGGGTTAATGTTAAATTCGTTGCAGATTCTTTCATAGGCATTATTGTCCATTGGGCTGAGAAATGGATTAAACGCGTTGTCATTGGGGAGGCGTACTTGTAGTTCAGTTAGTATGCGTCTATACTGATAATAAACATGAAAGTTATATACTGACCTTACTAAGAGGTTGGGGTGGTTTAAATGGTTTGCATATGAGACACCGCAGCCAGTGGTTGAGCAGTAAACTGCAAAATTTAACTGATTCTGGTAAAAGGTCATAGGATGAGTTGACCATGCTGATGGCACTCTATCACTCTTTATTGGAGGATTTAAATATCTAGTTAGTGGGTTTACAAGTCTGACTAGAAAGTCATATGATTCATCCACTGCGATGGTTAGGTTACTAAAGTCCAAAGATTTGGGCTCATAAACCCCTCCTACGTCGTAAGCGGCACTTTCATTATATTTAAAAGGCTCCATTTTTAAATAGATTTTTTAAAAAGGATTTAAAAAGGATGTTCCTTTATATAACCAAGCAAAACCAGCGCGTGTTTTTAAAGTATTCAGTTGACAATAAAGACGGGAAGTGTAGGGCTGCTCTTAGAGAACTTAGGTTTAAAATAAGGTGGTTTAACATATCTGAAAAGGCCCAAAATAATTGGATAGATATTTATGATGAGGGGGGCAATCGCTTAAAACGTTTAAAAATACCTGATGGTTACTACAGCTTTTGTTCTTTAAAAGAAGCATTTAACAAATTTGACATACGGTTAGAAATTAATGAGGCAAGTCTTATAATTACTATATTTTTACCAAAACATAAAGACAAAAGGGAGTACGTTTTTCCCAAGGGCCTTGCTCGAATTTTAGGCTTTTATGATAGTGGTAAAGCCTATCGTATTAATACACACGCGTATATAGAAAGCGGTCTATATGAATATGTAGGCAGTAGACCATCCGATTTTCTAATTAATCCAATGTTGTATGTTCATTTAAGCGAATTAAAAACAAACACTAATTTGTATAATGGCCAGCCATCTACAGTTCTAAGAGCACTCCCATCAACTAAGGTGGGGTTTTGCGATTATCAGTCATATACATTTGGTAAAAACAGTCAATTTAAAGAATTAGTTGAAGGGCCTATAAATTCAGTGTGTGTAAAAATAACTAACCAAGATGGAAGGCCGGTTGTTTGTTCTGATTTGTTGGTAGTGCTTGAGATAGAAGATTAATCAGAGAGAAAGTATAGATACCTGCCCGCAGTCTTACGCGCCATGAACAATGAAGAATTTAAAGCAACGGGCCTTAAGCCGGTGAACGCGATCAAATTGAAAAAAATAAGTATTACTGAAGACATCCAAGGTAATCAGAAACTCTTGCCTTTTGGACTAAAAGTAAGATACTTGTATGCGCCTGGAGAAGCAGAGGGCGATGTTAGAATTAGAGCCGCAGACCCTATATGGAGCGTAGATGTATATGAAGTTGAAAGAATTATGAAAACAACCCCTCCCGTGTATTATTTAAGAGAGACTCTTTCTTCTAGCGGTGCTACTGCGTCTAAAAAGCCTGCCCCTAAAAGATCGTTTGTTCGCGAAGAGTTGCAAGTTGTCCCACCAAACACGGTGCCTGTTAGTTAATCAGAGAGAATGATTAAATGTGCGGTTCTAGAGCAGGAAAATTATTTCGCCCGCAAACCCCACTTTTCACGCAATTAGATTTGTTTAATTTTGTAGGGTTTTAGCTATTTTTTTTATTAAGAGAATTTGATTATGTGAAAAGGGGGGTTTGCGGGCGAAATAAGATTTGCTGATCTAGAACAGACATTTAATCATTCTCTGTGTTAGTCTACGTTGTGCTTTCACCTTTGTCTGTTGGTATGTGTGTTAGTCTACGTTGTGCTTTCACCTTTGTCTGTTGGTATGTGTGTTTGTGTACGTTGTGCCTTCACCTTTGTCTGTTGGTATGTGTGTTCGTGTACGTTGTGCCTTCACCTTTGTCTGTTGGTATGTGTGTTTGTCTACGTTGTGCCTTCACCTTTGTCTGTTGGTATGTGTGTTAGTCTACGTTGTGCCTTCACCTTTGTCTGTTGGTATGTGTGTTAGTCTACGTTGTGCCTTCACCTTTGTCTGTTGGTATGTGTGTTTGTCTACATTGGGCCTTCACCTTTGTCTGTTGGTTTGTATGTTTGTCCGTCAGCAAGACTGTTCACGAACCAGTGAAGAGATTTTAACCAAATGGAAGAACAGTTGAAATGTTGCCTGCCGAAGATCCCATGACATTTGAGAGCGGACCTGTGGTGCAGATTTATCATCTGTTCGACCCATGGCCAGATCTGTGCTTTCCCTCACTGGCCTTCAGGTCATGACTGTTGATGGGAGCAGCAGGAGCAATAACTGCTACAGCAGCAGCAGCAGTCGTAGGATCACTAGCAGTAGCAGCTATTGCAGTAGTCATGATAGTATCGGTCAATCTGTTGTCGTGTTAATTGTAGCAACAGCAGTAGCAGTATTTGTGGCACCATTTGTAGTTTGTATAGTGAATGCTACAGCATTTCTGGTATCCGTTCCCGTTGTTTTAGCGGCAGCAGCGGCAGCAGCAGCATCAGCAACGGCGGCGGCGGCGGCGGTATTAGCATTTATAGCATAGGCAGCAGTGGTAGTTGCAGTATCAGCAGTTTTACGGTAGTAGTAGTAGTGGGACAGATGGTGGCAGTAGTGGTGATGTTAGCATCATTATTGTATTACTTACTGAAGCAGCGGTTTTTAAAGACCTTTTATATCGGCACTAATCGTCGCACAGATTATCGCTGGCGACAGTTTGTATCTACCCGGACGGTATTGACCATGGGGAGTATTGAGAAACGGAGAATCAAGCGGGGGCTCTGTCAATACAAGTGTCGAGCTGACGCCGGCCTTGTAAGAAGGGTATTAGTTTTTGCGTTTTTTCTTTTTCGTTTCTCATTGTTTATAGCCCAGCCGACCGCCGGGGACCATACTGGGGCTGTCAACATGTCAGAATCAATCCGTATGCGCGTGTAAAAAATAAAAGGTGCATTCCAAACGAGCCGAAAAGGGGGTCTTAAAACCGTGCCTTTTTTTTTCAACAAAATCTTAGAGTCTAATGGAAAATATTCACATCTTTTAGAAACTAAAAAAATCACATCTGGTGGAACATGTTTTCACGAAGTCTCAGTGAATATGCTGTAAAGGACTGATGTCTCACGTCAAGCGAACACAACACTCCACAACGCCTGTTGGAAAGAGAGTAGCTCACGGCAATGTATCTCCGCAAGAAAAAAAAGAAAAAACACCGAATGCTTCCACACCCATTTCTTCCGGTTAAAAAAAGTCACTACTGTACTGTGGGGCTTGTGTCTAAATTTGTCATGACGACATATTCCTCAGTGTGACATTTTGGACAGGACGTCGTCATTTATTCTTTGTTTAATTTATTTTCGTTCGACATAATTTTTTTTTTTTTTTGTCAGGGAAACTTGAATTCACTCCCTTGATTCGTGTGCTAAGTGCATGATGCTCACTGAAATTCGGTTGTTCCGAAAGACTAACACCCAGACCATCACGTCAGCACAAATTTAGGGGAGGGGAGGGGTGAGGTGGGGGGGGGGGGGGGGAAGATCCGCCTCATGAAAGGCTCAAACAACAGACTCGAGGTTTTCTAGATTGCTCGTCCAGAGCATTGACCGCTAAACCACGGATCAACACATTCCTGCGTGCTGAACCTTAGACAGAAACAGCGCTATTCGATGACCGGATGATTTTGTTTGACCTCATCTCATCTTTCGTTTGACCTCATCTCATCTTTCGTGCCTGCCCACTGGCACTACTTTTGTTGCTACTGCTGCTGTTGTTGTTGTTGTTGGTGGTGGTGGTGGTGGTGAAGTTGTTGTCGCTGCTGCTGCCACTGTTGATGTTACTGCTGTTGCTCTTGCTGCCGCTATGGTGGTTGTGGTGATGGTGGCGAATGTGATTGTTGTTGCTGTAATAATTGTCGTTGAATGGATGCAAGCCTGACAAGAACCGCTGGGAGCTAACCAGACGAGCAGACTCCTTTCATGTGCTGCACCGCCGTGAACTGGACAACAGACCTACCCGGCAGAATGGACCAATCACCGCCCTCCTTTCATCCCCACTTTACCAAATTACAGACAGACAGACAGACAAAGAGACCTTGGCCCTACGAGGGGTCTTAAACAATGACATCATCTTTCGTGTATGCAGTGGAACCTTTGCATAAGGGTCTCAAGAAAACTTCTTTTTTTTTTAAACCTTCCCCAAGGTGGTAATGTTTTGACCTGTGTCCGTTTGTTTGTCTTTTTGTTTGTTTATTTGTCTTTTTGTTTGTTTGTCTTTCAGCAAGGTTTTTCTAAAAAACAAAACAAAAAACAACAGCTACTGAATCAGTTTCAACGAAGTAGGTTGGAAAGATGGAGTGTACCACAAAGCGAATCCAATAAATCTTGGTGCAAATCCGGATTAAACAAACAAACAAACGGATCGGAAGTTCGCTCAATAAAATTGTTACAGATTTTCCACTGCACTTAAAAAAAAACAGCCTAGCCCAGTCTTGAAATAGAGAGAATATTATTTGACATGTGAATCTGGTTTAGATGAAGAGAACAATGTTTCAGTAAAGGACATTTATTAGAGAGGAAATCTTATTTCGGAATAGAAATCTAATACACTCTAGCAGAATATTCCGTA
>CM065715.1:93464024-93469024 GCA_033310375.1 Conus canariensis
AGAAAACCGATGGAGAGCGATGGCTTGTGGTTTTCCATGGAATGAGTAGTACAGGCCGCCCTTTAACACGTTGATGGCTTGTGGTTTTCCATGGAATGAGTAGTACAGGCCGCCCTTTAATACGTTGATGGCTTGTGGTTTTCCATGGAATGGGTAGTACAGGTCGCCCTTTAAAACGCTGATGGCTTGTGGTTTTCAATGGAATGGGTAGTACAAGCCGCCCTTTAACACGTTGATGGCTTGTGGTTTTCCATGGAATGAGTAGTACAGGCCGCCCTTTAACACGTTGATGGCTTGTGGTTTTCCATGGAATGGGTACTACAGGTCGCCCTTTAACACGTTGATGGCTTGTGGTTTTCCATGGAATGGGTAGTACAGGTCGCCCTTTAACACGTTGATGGCTTGTGGTTTTCCATGGAATGGGTAGTACAGGTCGCCCTTTAACACGTTGATGGCTTGTGGTTTTCAATGGAATGAGTAGTACAGGTCGCCCTTTAACACGTTGATGGCTTGTGGTTTTCCATGTTATGAGTAGTACAGGCCGCCCTTTAACACGTTGATGGCTTGTGGTTTTCCATGGAATGGGTAGTACAGGTCGCCCTTTAACACGTTGATGGCTTGTGGTTTTCCATGTTATGAGTAGTACAGGCCGCCCTTTAACACGTTGATGGCTTGTGGTTTTCCATGGAATGAGTAGTACAGGCCGCCCTTTAACACGTTGATGGCTTGTGGTTTTCCATGGAATGGGTAGTACAGGTCGCCCTTTAATACGTTGATGGCTTGTGGTTTTCCATGGAATGAGTAGTACAGGCCGCCCTTTAACACGTTGATGGCTTGTGGTTTTCAATGGAATGGGTAGTACAGGCCGCCCTTTAATACGTTGATGGCTTGTGGTTTTCCATGGAATGGGTAGTACAAGCCGCCCTTTAACACGTTGATGGCTTGTGGTTTTCCATGGAATGAGTAGTACAGGCCGCCCTTTAACACGTTGATGGCTTGTGGTTTTCCATGGAATGAGTAGTACAGGCCGCCCTTTAATACGTTGATGGCTTGTGGTTTTCCATGGAATGGGTAGTACAGGCCGCCCTTTAATACGTTCTGATACAACCATCTGTTGGGGCTTTCTTCGTCTTTATTCCTTCCTTTCTCTTTTTTGTTGCTGGTTGCTTTATTGATTATTGATGTGTTTATTCATTGATTTGAGTGTTTCTTTCTGTCTTGACTTGTGCTCTTTTTTTTGTCTTTCTCTTTTGGGATTTTCTTTTTACGTTTTGGTCCTTCCCTTTCTTATCTTTTTCCTTTCTTTCATCCCCCCCCACCCTTATTTTCCATTCTTTCTGTTTCCCTCGTTTACTCATTTACATCTTAGCTTTTCTTTTCTCTCTTTAAATCCCGGTCATTTTCTCCTTTGTTACGAGTTATTCTGGACACCATCCTCTTAAATGACCATAATTTCGTTCAAGTCAGAAAAACGTGGGGCTTCAAAACTGCTCTTGGACAAGGCATAGATGAACTCCCAGCCCACCCCCAGCCCCATCCTACACCCTCTTTCCCCTCCTATCTGTTCTTAACGTCTCATACATTACGGAACATTCGCTTTTGCTTTCCGATTGTTTGGGAGAACCATAACTTCATTGGGAAATCCCCCATCATCGGGAAAACCCAAATGCATAGTCTGGAGACTAGCTTGTATTTCTTACTTCAATTGTCCCACACTTGTTTATGATTACTGCTGCAGGGATGCGTCTTTTTCAGGTACAGAGAGAAAACACATTCTGTTATGTAATAGACTGTAGCTTCGTTGTCGGTTTTAGACCCTCACACGATTTATTATATTCTCATCCAGACTGATAAAAGACTGTCCTTCGTTTTCATTGTTAAGAATGTTATTTGTCCTGCATGAAGGGGACTCAACAGGTCGAAACGCAATGTGTTTGTTTTGTGATTTGTTTGCTCGTTCATTTGGCGGCCCAGTCATTCTGTTTTTGCCCTTGTTTCGGTTTCCGCCTGCAGTCACCCAACTTTGAAACCTTTTTTTTTTTTTTTTAAAGTTAAGTTGGTTCTCCTCGGCTTACTCTTCGTTCTCTTTCGCCCAATTCTGACAAAGAATCCAAAGTTGCCTTGTAATAAGCAACTTGCTGGTGAAAGAAGAAGGAGGATTTAGAAACACTTATACTGCAGTGGATCTAGTCTGCTGAAAATAAAGACAATATCAGGAGAGAGAGAGAGAGAGAGAGAGAGAGAGAGAGAGAGAGAGAGAGAGAGAGAGAGAGGAGAGAGAGGAAGATAAAACAAAACAAAACAAAATCACACACACTCTCACACACACACACACACACACACACACACACACACACACACACACACACACACACACACACACACACTCTCTCTCTCTCTCTCTCTCTCTCCTTCACACACACACACACACACACACACACACACACACACACACACACACACACACACACACACACACACACACACACACACACACACAACGAAAATGAAACTAAATAAAATCCAGATGGACTTCAGGAGATTTCAACGAAGCGTTTGATAATGTTTGTCATGACAAACTTTTAAAATTCAAACTGCGTCGTGAGAGAACAATAAGAAAAAATTCCTTCACATACCAGTCCAGCGTTTCACTGGCTGTGGGTGCAAGAATGATTCAGCCGAATTTCAACTACTCTGCAAATGCTGTGGGGATGATTATCCGACTGCTCCAGACCATGACTGCAGGTATCTGTATCTCTCGGGGCTGGGCCAATGTTTTCTGCTCGTTTTAACGGTACAACGTGAGAATCGAAGCAATGTCGTTGTTATCCTTGTTGGTCACTTTACAATGAACCGCGATTGAGAGAAAAAAAAAAAATTCTCGACTGTAATTGATAATAAGAAGGTGAGAAAGATAAATGCCGTCCCCTCGCTTTGCCACATACAGACAAGCACACAGGCTCATGACGTATAATAAATCAGAAGAATAAGGCAGTTAGACCAATCAATAAATAAACAAGACCAAACTCTTCAAAGATTGTGACAGACGATGCGACTAATTAGTCCGACAGGCAAGCAAAAAAGCATCAAAAACAAACAACAGCACACACACAAAAAGACACACACGCACACGCGCACGCACGCACGCACGCACACACACAACACAACACTGCACAACACAACATACACATGCGCGCGCGTGCACACACACACACATACACGCGCGCGCGCGCACGCACGCACTCACGCACGCACGCACGCCGGCACGCACGCACGCACGCACGCACGCACGCACACACACACACACACACACACACACACACACACTCAAACACAACACAACACACACACACACACACACACACACACACACACACACACACACACACACAGGCACGCACACGCACGCACGCATGCACACACACACACACACACACGCGCGCGCGCGCGCGCGCGCGCACAACACACACACACACACACACACACACCAAAGTCAGCTTTACTTTCAGCCTAGAAAAGGTAAGGATGCAAGCCTATTGACACACGTAGAAGACCACAGTCAGTATATAGAAGTACTATCCATCCACTGATCAATACAGCCCTCCCCCAGCCCTTCCCCTCCACCCCCCCCCTCCTTCACGTCCATTAAACGGGTCCTTTGTCTAACCCCTGTCACCATCACTCTGCTCCTGACCGAGGGCTTTCACTTCGTCTGTCTGTCTGTTGGCCTGTCTGTCGGCCTGTCTGTCTGTCGGCCTGTCTGTCTGTCTGTCTGTCTGTCTCACTCTCTCTCTTTTACACACACACACCCACACCCACACCCACACACACACATCACACCCACCGCCCCATTTCTACTCTCACCCCGGTACTTATTTCTGTTTTTGGATCTTTTGAAAACTGAAACTGGCGAATCCAGGTGATGCTGATACTTTTTTTTTAAACCACCTCCACTGCACCTTACCCACCCACCCACCCACCCACCCACCCACTCCTCCGTCCCGCTCACCTGTCTACTCAGCGGACCGTGTTAGCTGGTTTGTTCATTTGTTTGGTCAAGAAAACGGATGGTGTTTACATTTCCGTAAAATTCAAGCCATTTATCCAGGAATCTGTACTCGTATTCTTTTCAATTCGAATTCTCATTAAGCTGACATGTCTCACATACATGGAGTATTAACATTATGTCGGGTTTGTTTAGTTTTCAGACAAACTAAAATAAAGAAAAGGAAACAAAAGAAAGAAAAAGAAATTAGATCTAATTGCAAAGTGAGACGACTGCAAGCGGAAATCTAAACAAGTTTTAAATTCAACGTCTATCTTTCGCCGAAGTGGATGAAGATGATTTCTCGTTCATTTTCGTTGTCCTGAGTGTTTTGTTTATTGCCTGAAGAAGACATAAGAGGTTGAAACGCGTCGTGTTTTATCTTGTGATTCGTTTGTCGTAGCTTTTTTTGGCGGTGCGTTATCACTAACATTTAAAATTTTAAAAGAAATTATATTCTATTGTTCACAAATATCAGCTAAGTATTTACATTAAAACAGAAATCACGTTCAGATTCTATCAAGTAACTAGTGGCTACTAATCTTACCGAAACATTGTGGTCACAAAAAGCGTTCTTGGGCTTTGAGAGCTTGGAAGTCCCTTTGAACGAACAAAATCATCCTTCAGGACAGGGCGTCTCAGGGCTGTTTTCATTATTTCTTTCTCTTTGCACGCAGAGGAAGCCACGTTTGTCCTGTCCTTTGCACCATAGCTCAGATCCTTCTAAACCCCAAAGTTTTCTCCTGGATATATTTCTTTAAAAAAATGTTATAGCCATGGTTGTCCCTGTCCTTTTTCACCATAACTCAGATCCTTCTTTCTTTAAAAAAAATGTTATCTCCTCATCCACCCCATCCTTCTCTCGGCCGCCCCTCCCCTTTTTCAAAGCAGGGTGACACGCCTATATTGGACCATATTATCTCGGGGGGGGGGGGGGGGGGGGGTGTAGTTCTAT
>CM065715.1:93474024-93484024 GCA_033310375.1 Conus canariensis
TGTCTGTCTGTCTGTCTGTCTGTCTGTCTCTCTCTCTCTCTCTCTCTCTCTCTCTCTCTCTCTCTCTCTCTCTCTCTCTCTGTGAAATCTAAAGACCTGTTCACCATGTAGCATTGTTGATAGGATCTAACACATGTTACGTGGTTCAATTTCAATGCCAGAGGGCAAATTGGTATCTACCGAATATTAATATTGAAAGCTGATCTCTCTAGGTGAATTTCTTCCCAGTTCGGCGGAAAAAAAGTAAAATACCAGTATGGTAGTTTATGTTATTCCGTGATTTTCATGTCAGAGTAATTCTGCATGACATAACCAATCACGGTGTGTGAGCAACCGCCACCAAAGCCTGGCTGACCAGACTCCACAGTTTCAGTCCCACAGTGTACCACGAAAATCCTACAAGAAGCATGACACTGAAGGAAATCTGTTGTGTTGAACTGTACTTTATTTATAGTATAACTGTAAGCTTAACTTCCTCAAGCGTGCTTTGGTATTGTTCCTCTGCAGCTACTATGTGGGCAGCACTAACTCTGACAGGAGAACTAGAGAAGAAGATGTTTAGGCGAGATCTTAAACACTGCTTTCTCTATATGCCTCTCCAGTGACGTCATGCCGTGCTGTCATCGTTGCTCATCAGATAGGATGTTTACAACGTGCAATGTCTCAATGAGTCAAAATGTGGCAAGTATACAAGATCGTTACGACAGTGCAGAGAGGTCAACCCACGATTCGTTGCAGTTTGCAATAATCACGGCGATTGTACGCCAAACATGTTAGGGTTTGTAGTACGAAATTGTTCATCAATAATGGAACATGCAGTCTTGCATGGTGAGTGAAAATAAATGAAGCAAAATCCAAGAACAAAGGGAAAATGATGATGGCGGCCTCATATAAACAAAAGAATTAAGAAATAAGACATTGGGTTGAAAAAAAATCACGACCAGAGCATCCATTTTATCAGATTTTTAAGGATCGTTGAATAAGTAAAACTGTCTGTCAGTGTTCTCTTTCCATTCCTCCCTCCTCCGCCCTCTCTCTGTCTCTCTCTGTCTCTGTCTGTCTGTCTGTCTGTCTGTCTGTCTGTCTCTCTCTCTCTCTCAATAAGAAATATTAAAAGAAATAATTCTTTTCTCAGGAGAGAAGGAAAAACAAAAGACGTCTCCCGACCAAAGCTTCAGATTTTGAGAAAAAGTCTGTAGACAAATTGATACATTTTCGAAGTAATTTAAACACACACACACACACACACACACACACACACACACACACACACACACACACACACACACACGCACACACACACGCACGCACTCACGCACGCACGCACGCACGCACGCACGCACGCGCACGCACGCACGCACGCACACACACACACACATACACACACACACGACATGGGTGGTTCCATTATCATTTGCAGCAAATTATAACAAATCGTGGGAACGCCCAGAAAGTGGGGACCCCTCTGACTGGTCCGCCATCACAAATGCTACAAAACATTTGAATACCCTATGGTGCTTGCTACGTTTTGAGGCATTGTGACAAATCGTGAGACTGCTGTATGTACCAAAAGATCGTATATATGAAGGGCCACATGTTATGTCAGGTAGAGATAACGAAAGTTTTGAATGGAAACAATCCTCTAGAGTAATGGACAAGGACACTGAAGACTATGGCAACAAGGAAAGAAAAAAGATGGACGACTTCTGAATGTGTTACCCCCCTTCAAAAAATTAACTATCAAGACCCGGATGTTGGCCTGAAGTTATCAAAAATGGAGGGAGCTGACTTGATCTATATTAGCTGTATTGCCCTAAAGCCGAGGGGGCCGGGGAGAGGGGGAGGGGTGTGTGTGTGTGTGTGTGTGTGTGTGTGTGTGTGTGTGTGTGTGTGTGTGTGTGTGTGTGTGTGTGTGTGTGTGAAACGGATGTAGGTTAAGAATATGATGATTATGGTAATTGTACATTCTGTAGTAGGGGCATAATCATCCATGATAGCAAGATCTTTAATCATAACAGAAAACCTGCATAGTTACAAGTTCTTCAGACCGGACGGTTCTGTCTGCAGGAGGCACTGGATTCTATATGGCGCTCTGTACAGGACAGAAGCGAAGCTATTCCATTTAGTGTTCTTTCACATATCTTGAAATCCGCGTGTCCAGTTACAGACAGGTCAGATGTCTTCTCACCATAACACATAAACCAGTCTTTCGAGCATAGCTCGTGCAAGCGCCATGGGTGAATTCCAACCGGGATACAGTCTGTTAGGACATCGTTTCGCGCGAATGCTTCCTTTCACCACTTCATCCAAATCGTAATAACGAATGCAAACAGCAACAAGCGAGTTCCGGCAGCTCTCCCCACCATTCACAAAGGAGCTTACAGTATGTGTGTGTGTGTGTGTGTGTGTGTGTGTGTGTGTGTGTGCGCGCGCGTGTGTGTGTGTATGTGTGTGTGTGTGTGTGTGTGTGTGTGTGTGTGTGTGCGTGCGTTTGTGTGTGTGTGTGTGTGTGTGTGTGTGGTGTGTGTGTGTGTGTGTGTGTGTGTGTGTGTGTGTGTGTACATGCGTATTAATATTGATAAGTGAAAGTGATGTAGATGAAAAAAGGAGGGAGCTTAAACAATATCATACTTGGCCTTCTTTCTGTTTGACATTCAGTTCCCCTTTAATGCCAATAAACCAAATATTGCTCTTAATGGCCAGAGATCAAACATGAACTCCTTTCAGTAGCATGAACCTCTAGAAAGCATTGACAGCAAGTCTTGAGAGACGACACCTACACCGCCCCCCACACCCCCCACACCCCACACCCCCACCCCCACACACATACAAGTCTTGCGGTCCTGAACCCCATACACTCCTAGGCGGTCAAGCCGCATTCAGGTCGTGGCCCTTGAATACCCTTCTGCTGCCAGATTTTTTTTTACTGACGCTGCCGGGATTTGAACCGACAACTTCTTGATGCTTGGGCGTCTCAAGGCGTTGCCTTTTAACAGTAAACGCAAAGGGAAAGGGAATGTGGGAGTTAGTGGCCTGGATGCGGTCTGGCCCCCCTTAGAATGTAAGGAGTTTAGTGCCAAAACGCTGGACTGGAAGGTTCCTTTTCTGAAGACCTGTTTTCAAGCTTTCCTGGGAGTTTCTTCCTGCTCCCTTCCTCCCTCCCTCACCTCCACCCGCGCTGGAATTAAGAACGTTCTCTGATCGGTAAAGTCATCGGTATGTTTACTGTCAGACACTGTCTGGTAAAGTCATCGGTATGTTTACTGTCAGACACTGACTGGTAAAGTCATCGCTATGTTTACTATTACTGTCAGACACTGACTGGTAAAGTCATCGGTATGTTTACTATCAGACACTGACTGGTAAAGTCATCGGTATGTTTACTATCAGACACTGACTGGTAAAGTCATCGGTATGTTTACTATCAGACACTGATTGGGAAAGTCATCGGTATGTTTACTGTCAGACACTGTCTGGGAAAGTCATCGGTATCTTTACTATCAGACACTGTCTGGGAAAGTCATCGGTATGTTTACTATCAGACACTGGTTGGTAAAGTCATCGGTATCTTTACTATCAGACACTGGTTGGTAAAGTCATCGGTATGTTTACTATCAGACAGTGACGTGTAAAGTCATCGGTATGTTTACTATCAGACACTGATTGGGAAAGTCATCGGTATGTTTATTATCAGACACTGGTTGGTAAAGTCATCGGTATCTTTACTATCAGACACTGACTGGTAAAGTCATCGGTATGTTTACTATCAGACACTGATTGGTAAAGTCATCGGTATGTTTACTGTTAGACACTGACTGGTAAAGTCATCGGTATGTTTACTATCAGACACTGGTTGGCAAAGTCATCAGTATGTTTTACTATCAGACACTGGTTGGCAAAGTCATCAGTATGTTTACTATCAGACACTGACTGGTAAAGTCATCGGTATGTTTACTATCAGACACTGACTGGTAAAGTCATCGCTATGTTTACTATCAGACACTGACTGGTAAAGTCATCGGTATGTTTACTATCAGACACTGACTGGTAAAGTCATCGCTATGTTTACTATCAGACACTGACTGGTAAAGTCATCGGTATGTTTACTATCAGACACTGACTGGTAAAGTCATCGGTATGTTTACTATCAGACACTGACTGGTAAAGTCATCGGTATGTTTACTATCAGACACTGGTTGGCAAAGTCATCGGTATGTTTACTATCAGACACTGGTTGGTAAAGTCATCGGTATGTTTACAATCAGACACTGGTTGGCAAAGTCATCGGTATGTTTACAATCAGACACTGACTGGTAAAGTCATCGGTATGTTTACTATCAGACACTGGTTGGCAAAGTCATCGGTATGTTTACTATCAGACACTGATTGGTAAAGTCATCGGTATGTTTATTATCAGACACTGGTTGGCAAAGTCATCAGTATGTTTACAATCAGACACTGACTGGTAAAGTCATCGGTATGTTTACTATCAGACACTGGTTGGCAAAGTCATCGGTATGTTTACTATCAGACACTGATTGGTAAAGTCATCGGTATGTTTATTATCAGACACTGGTTGGTAAAGTCATCGCTATGTTTACTATCAGACACTGATTGGTAAAGCCATCGGTATATTTACTATCAGACACTGATCTCATTGTCACCACATTGTTCCTTCGCGCAAGCGTCGTTAGTTCTGACCAGTGAACAATGTTCATGCATGGGGGAACACACTGCAAGGACATTTTTTCCTCACAAATTGTTCTTTTCCTAGTTTATTCGAATCGTATTGACAAGAGCAGAGTCAAACAGCGTAAGAAGGTGGCTGACAGACATTCTACAGCCGATAGTGAACCACAGAATGGTGCCATAGCCTTTGTAGATGACCGACTTTATACAGCCGATAGTGAACCACAGAAGGGTGCCATAGCCTTTGAAGATGACAGACTTTATACAGCCGATAGTGAACCACAGAAGGGTGCCATAGCCTTTGAAGATGACAGACTTTATACAGCCGATAGTGAACCACAGAAGGGTGCCATAGCCTTTGAAGATGACAGACTTTATACAGCCGATAGTGAACCACAGAGGGGTGCCATAGCCTTTGAAGATGACCGACTTTATACAGCCGATAGTGAACCACAGAGGGGTGCCATAGCCTTTGAAGATGACAGACTTTATACAGCCGATAGTGAACCACAGAGGGGTGCCATAGCCTTTGAAGATGACCGACTTTATACAGCCGATAGTGAACCACAGAGGGGTGCCATAGCCTTTGAAGATGACAGACTTTATACAGCCGATAGTGAACCACAGAAGGGTGCCATAGCCTTTGACGATGACAGATTTTATACAGCCGACAGTGAACCACAGGAGGGTGGCTTTTGAAGATGACCGACTTTATACAGCCGACAGTGAACCACAGAAAGGTGCCATAGCCTTGGAAGATACAGTCTCTGTTGTCAGCGTTTTTCAGAACATGTTGGTCTTCATAGAAATTCTTCTGTATTCCCCTTTTACCCATTTTTTGCAATGATTTTTTTAGTACTTTTTAAAAATAAATGATGACGAAGAACTACGATCCAGCGTTTATTTCTTAATTATACTCTCTGAATATACGTCTGTACTGTCTTGGAATTAGCTTGCTCATCATGCTAAGCCCCTTTGTAAGGACAGCGTTGGATAAAAACAAAATGATGCAAAAGATGTACTTTTACCCTTGGAAATAAACATCATCATGATCATGATCGCGATCATGATCATCATGATGATGATGATGATCATCATCATCATCATGATCATGATCATGATCATCATCATCATCATCATCATCATCATCCCTCTATCTCTCTTTCTCTCTCTGTGTGTGTGTCTCTCTCTCTGTCTCTGTCTCTGTTTCTCTCTCTCTCGCTCTCTCTGTCTCTGTCTCTGTCTGTCTGTCTGTCTGCCTGCCTGTCTGTCTGTCAGTCAGTCTGTCTGTCTGTCTGTCTGTCTGTCTCTCTCTCTCTCTCTCTCTCTCTCTCTCTCTCTCTCTCTCAACAATCCTTCCCTCAGTTTTACTACCCACCACCACCACCTTCCAGCGTCAAGTCAAAACACCACTCCTCTGTGTCTTGTGGCTTAAGGCTGAAGAGCATTAAAAGTAACTCTGACTTTTTAGCTCTCTCTCTCTCTCTTACTCTCTCTTTCTCTCTCCCTCCCTCCCCCACTTTCTCTCTGCTCTCCTCTCTGCTCTCTCTCTCTCTCTCCCTCTCTCTCTCTCACTCACTCACACACACACACACACACACACACACACACACACACACACACACACACACACACACACACACACACACACACACACATTCGATTTTGCCAGAAATGCACGCATTGGCCCTCCGTTTATAGCACGAGCAGTCGATCAGCCGCACTGCATAATGTCAAACCGTTAAGTTCCCTTCCCCTGCCTCCCATCCCCAAACGATCCCCTCCCCCCGTCCTCACCATCCCTATCACTCCGTCTTCCCCTAAGAGCCAGAAGAGAAAGGTAGCCAGGACATCAGCTACGGCGTCAACTGGAGCACCACCAGAAACTGGGTCCTCTCGCAGTCAATCTGTCTGTGTCCTCTGCCTGGTTAAGGTCTGCGGTGTTCCACTGTCACGTGCCTGCGCGCGAGCGCGCGCGCGCGCGCGCACACACACACACATGCACGCGCGCATGCACGCACACACACACACACACACACACACACACACACACACACACACACACACACACACTCACACACACCTACGTACAAACACACACACACACACACACACACACACACACACACACACACACACACATACATACACACATACACACACACCCTCCCCCTCTCCTATGCACCTATACCACCCCGCCCATCATTATCCCTCCCAAGCACCCATTCCCATCTTCTTATATACATGCTCAAACATAATCATGCACGTATACACTCATGCCCATAGACGTACACACTTCCTGGTCTGTCTGTTAGTCTATCTGACTGTCTGTCTGTCTCTCTCTCTCTGTCTCTCTCTCTCTTCCGTCTTTCTGTGTCTCTGTCTGTGTCTGTCTGTCTGTCTGTCTGTCTGTCTGTCTGTCTGTCTCTCTCTCTCTCTCTCTCTCTCTCTCTCTCTCTCTCTCTCTCTCTCTCTCTCTCTCCTCTCTCTTCTCTTCGATTTTCCCAGAAATGGACGCTTTGCCCTTCCAGCAGCAATACTATATCAGCCGGACTGCAGGACATCAAAGCCGCGAAGTTTCCACCCCCATTCCCCCAACGTTCCCCTTTGTCCCCTCACCCACCACTGCTCCCTCCTGCTCTGGAAAGCCACAGAGAAACATGGTCAGCAGCAGCGTACAGGCCACACGCCACAAGCAGGATTGTGCACGAAAGCATTATATAATTCTTGTCAGCGTTTTGAGGCCTAACAATAAATTTGAGCCAGTATTTAATTGTAAAACTGATAACTGATCAAAAGAACAACTCCCCATTGCTTATTTCCCTTGTTTGGGGGGGATTTTCACCGATGAAATCACAAACAATCTTCAAATATACATGACCCTCCCCTTAGTTGACACACATTTCAGGCCTTTGCACTCACACGTGACCCCATTTTTGCGTCTTCTCCTAAAGCGAAAAATAGTCCCATTCCTTTGATTTTAATCTGTCTGCTTGGAACCACCTGGCTTCTACCTTGATGGCCATACGAAAGAAAACGAGGAGAATCAACTTTCAGACACAATAACAATTCTCAAACCAATCCAATTGCGTCAGTCTATAAATACTAAACACCTTAAGCAAGGCCTTGGCGCATTGATTCTTGGTGTGCAGCCACATCAGTGATGGCGTCACTTTGAACTTCGGGATGTGGGTCAGATACAACATTTCTGTGTCGTCTGCCTGGTGAGGTCTGCGGTGTTTCACTTCGTCCACACATTGTTCCCCGTCCTTCTTCACCTCGGCATCTGCTCGTATCAGTCCATCTACCTTCCTCCTCCCAGTCGATGTCCGTTGCACAGTTTCAACATCTGTCTGTGATTTTTCAGATAGTGCACACACACACACACACACACATACACACACACACACACGCGCGCGCGCGCGCGCGCGCGCACGCACGCACGCACGCACACACACACACACACACACACACACACACACACACACACACACACACACACACACACACACACTCGCGCGACACAACACAACACACACACAGATACACACAGACCCAGACACACTCCCTTTTCTGTCTCTCTGTATCTCTGTCTCTGTCTCTCTCTGTCTCTCTCTGTCTCTCTCTCTCTCTGCCTGTCTGTCGCTCTGTCTCTGTCTCTGTCTGTCTGTCTGTCTCTCTCTCTCTCTCTCTCTCTCCTCTCTCTCTCTCTCTCTCTCTCCAACTCTGTCTGTCTGTTTGTTTTTGTCTCCGTCTCTCTCTGTGTCTCTCTGTCTGTCTGTCTGTCTCCCTCTCTCTCTCTCTGCCCCCCCCCCCCCCCCAAATAGGCATTAAGGGACTCATCACCTTATTATGACAATCTTTCACATCCGCACACACACACACACACACACACACACACACACACACACACACACCACACACACACACACACACATATATATATATATATATATATATATACTCACACATGCGCACACTCACGCACATACACACATTTACACACACACACACAACGGACAATGGTACAAAAATTTCTTATAATCAAAAATAAGAGAGAGAGAGAGGAGAGAGAGAGAGAGAGAGAGAGAGAGAGAGAGAGAGAGGAGAGAGAGAGAATGGAAGCCAGTCTATCATACTGACCAGCATAACCCGTGGACAGGGAAAAACTCAACCCACAGCCGGCGATCAGAGCCATCTAGCGGTGACATCCTGGGCAGAAATGGGCAATAACCCTTGGGGCGCATCAAATGCCTCCTTCTCATGGCAGTCGACAGGGAATGCCTGGCTCTATGTGCCCGTTTCCTGGCGGGGGAGCTGACATGGAAGGGAGGGGGGGAGGGGAGGGGGGGGGGGAGTCCTCTTGTGTACCTGATAGCTGCTTCATCAGTCATTGTTGCTACCGCTGCTGCTGTTGTCATGGCTCTCACGGTTGATTGGTGCCATCCTACCACTCACTCACTGGTCCGTCCTAGAGTGTCTGTTGTCTCTGTGTCTGTTGTCTCTGTGTCTGTTGTCTCTGTGTCTGTTGGTCGATCTGTCTGTCTGTCTGTCTGTTACATGCGCACAGACTCGCACAATCACAGATGTACATAAAAAAAAATATATATATATACACACATAAACTCACACACATATAACAAACAACACGCACGCACGAACGCACGCACGCAAGCACGCACACGCACGCACGCACACATACACACACACGTGCATACACATTAACGCCCACACACGTACATTCTCTCTCTCTCTCTCTCTCTCTCTCTCTCTCTCGCTCTCTCTCTCTCTCTCTCTCTCTCTCTCTCTCTCTCTCTCTCTCTCTCTCTCTCTCTCCTTACGTTTTTGTCAACTCAGCATGTTAGAGTTGCGTACCCTGCCGTTTTTGCCACCATTCGTGCTGGTTTGGATTAACTGGAAGGATCAGGTTCAACGTGCGTTCCCTGTTGGCTCACAATGCCAGCGGCCCCTGCTACTTTCTGGAATGATGCTGTCTTCATCCAAGAGAACTCGGTCACCGGGGGCGGGGGCTTTGAGCTGGAACCGCCCGTCTGCTGGTGGTCGGCTGATCAGATTTTAACGTGTCAGCCTAGAGGACGGGGTCCGTGTGAGGCCCATGCAGATGGTACTGCGCTGACATTTCTTCAGTCACGTACATTTGGATTGTGTGTCAGAGAACGAAGCAGCACGAATGGTGGCGAAAATGACAGGGTACGCAACTCTATCCAAAATACTGTGTTGACAAAAACGTAAGGTGTGGTGGAGAGAGAGAGAGAGAGAAAGAGAGAGAGAGAGAGAGAGGGAGAGAGAG
>CM065715.1:93489024-93491524 GCA_033310375.1 Conus canariensis
GGGTAGCATCAGGTACTGGCAAAACGGGGAGGGTTGAGGATGGAGGTGGAGGAGGTTAAAAACACGTTGAGAGCCGCCGATTTGTCGCACAAGCCGATTTGTCGTACGTGCGACAAATCGGCGGTTCAGCCTCACGCTGCTTTGTCGCACATGTATAGGGTGTGTGTGTGTGTGTGTGTGCGTGTGTGTGTGTGTGTGTGTGTGTGTGTGTGTGTGTGTGTGTATGTGTGTGTGTGTGTGTGTGTGTGTATGTGTGTGTGTGTGTGTGTGTGTGTATGTGGTGTGTGTTGTGTGTGTGTGTGTATGTGTGTGTGTGTGTGTCTGTGTGTGTGTGTGGTGAATGGGAGAGAGAGAGAGAGAGAGAGAGAGGAGAGAGAGAGAGAGAGAGATTAAATGAAAATGAAATGAAAAATGAAACGAAATGAAATGAATGAAATGAAAAATCTTTTAATTATTTTGCAAAAATAGCAAGTAGCTTTCAGGAGACCGTGGGAACCTATAGTATATTGGGCGCCACGCATTCTCTCTCTCTCTCTCTCTCTCTCTGTCTTTTCCTCTCTCTCTCCCATTCACCACACACACACACACACACACACACACACACACACACATACACACACACACACACATCACACACACACACACACATACACACACACACACACATACACACACACACACACACATACACACACACACACACATACACACACACACACACACACACACACACACACACATACACACACACACACACACACACACACACACACATACACACACACACACACACACACACATACACACACACACACACACACACACACACACACACACACAACCCTATACATGTGCGACAAAGCAGCGTGAGGCTGAACCGCCGATTTGTCGCACGTACGACAAATCGGCTTGTGCGACAAATCGGCGGTCCAGCACACCCCTTTTTCCGCTGATTTGTCGCACGTGCGACAAATCAGCGTGTGCGACAAATCGGCGGTTCCCACACGGTCACTTTAAATCTGTTGCTGGAGTGTGTCAGTCTGTTGACAATCAACGGCGTTTCTGTCAACGTCATTATGAATGTACGTCACTTCCGGCTCACTGGTTGTCGTCAGTAAATAACATTTCCTTCAGTGCATGACTGCGTGATTTTGAATTTTGTCACTTGGGGTTGACAGGTTGTTTTCAGTCGAAGGCTGTTTCCATCAATGCACCACGGTCATTTTAGAATCTCTTTCACAAGGTGTTGACAGGTTGTTGTTGTCCGTCGGTGGCATTTTCTTCAGCGCATGACTGTGTTATTTTGATCGACGTTACTAGCGTTGACAGGTTAGTGACGCTTCCTCCAGTACGTAATCAGTGTACTTTTGAATCTACGTCTCAGGGAGTTGACAGGCTATGGTAGCTTGATGCAGATGACGTTTTCGTCAGGGCAAGGGCTGTCATTTTTTTTTTTTTTTTTTTTTTTTTTAAATCTACGTCTTTGGGGGGTTGATAAGCTGATGAAAATCATTGACATTTTCTTTGGTTCATGAGAGCCATTTCATATGAGATCAGTGGTGGCTGACAGCTTTTGACAGTTGGCATTTCTTCTGCTACATGACGTGTCATTTTGAATGCAGACCGCTCACACTTAGCATGTGATGAATCTTTACAAAACAGAGAAACGAATACGTTTGGATGATAAAAATCATCATTGTGTTGTGAATTTCATTATCGTAAAAATCCTTGAGGGATCTGTGTCACAGAGGGTTGACATGTTTGTATGAGTTGATTGGCATTTTTTCTTTTTTCCGGTTTATGGCAGTGCCATTTGGAATGAGTGTCAGGGAGGGTTGACAGGTTGTTATCAGTCGAGGGACTTTTCTTCTGGTACATGGTAGTGTCATTTGGAATGTGTGTCAGGGAGGGTTGACAGGTTGTTGTCAGTCGAGGGGCTTTTCTTCTGGTACATGGCAGTGTCACTGGGAATGTATGTCAGGGAGGGTTGACAGGTTGTTGTCAGTCGAGGAGCTTTTCTTCCGGTACATGGCAGTATCATTTGGAATGTATGTCAGGGAGGGTTGACAGGTTGTGTACGACAAAGCATCACATAGCAAGCTGCTTTTCTGTACCTTTCATGGTCAATACTGACAGGCGCTTTTTTCTATTGAACAGTCTCCCAGTGACACTGCAGTCATTCCGCTGGCATAGGCCTTTGATGTGAAAGGAAGTGAGAGAGAGAGAGAGAGAGAGAGAGAGAGAGAGAGAGAGAGAGAGAGAGAGTATTTATGTGTGTGTGTTTGAGAAAGAGACAGAGAGAGAGAGAGAGAGAGAGACAGACAGACAGACAGACAAACAGACAGAGAGATAGAAAGACAGAACTCTCTCTCTCTCTCTCTCTCTCTCTCTCTCTCTCTCTCTCTCTCTCTGTCGGTCGGTCTGTCTCTCTATCTCTGTCTCTCTCTCTATTTCTCCGTTTGTCTGTCTTCTGACTGTCTGTCTGTCTGTCTCTGTCTGT
>CM065715.1:93509024-93516524 GCA_033310375.1 Conus canariensis
TTTTTTCTTGTTTTTTTTTTTTTTAATCTTTCTCTTTTTTTTTTTTTTAATTATCTCTCTTTCTTTCTTTCGTTCTTTCTTTCTTTCTTTCTTTAAATTCCGTCTCGTCTTTCTTTCTTCTTTCTTTCTTTCTTTCCTTTCCTCTATCTTTTGTTATTGCTTTCTATCTTCTGCATTCTTTCTTTCTCTTTCTTTTGTTTTTGTTTTCTTTCTTCAAAGTCCTCGCCCCCCCCCCCTCTCTCTCTCTCTCTCTCTCTCTCTCTCTCTCTCTCTCCCCCCCTTCAGTATCCTTTCTCTCCATACCGCCATTATACCCATTTCTTTTCTTTTCTTTTCTATTCTTTTCTTTCCTTTTTTATTTTCTCCTTCATGTCTTTCCTTGTATGTTTTTTTCTTTCAATTTGTTTTCTTTCTTTCTTTCCTTCCTTCTTTCTTTCTTGTCTTGTTCTTTTTTTTTTCAATTTTTTTTCTTCTTTCCTTCCTTCTTTCTCTCTTATTGTCTTTCTTTCTGTCTTTCTTTCTTTATCTTTCCCTCTTTTGTTTTTGTTTTCCATCTTCAGTGTCCTCGCCTCTCCCTCCCCTCTCTCTCCCATTCAGTAACCTATCTCCCACATCGCTCATTACACCCATTTCTTTTCTTTTCTTTTCTTTCCTTTTTCATTTTCTTCTTCGTGTCTTTCCTTGTATGTTTTTTTTTTTTATCTCTGAATCTTTCTTTCTTTCCTTCCTTCTTTCTTTCTTGTCTTTTTTTTTTCTTTCAATCTTTTTTTTTCCTTCCTTCTTTCTCTCTTTCCGTCTTTCTTTCTTTCTTTCTTCTTCTTTCTTTCTTTCTTTTGCTTTTCTTCTTCTGTCTTCAGTGTCCTCGCCTCATCTCCCATATCACTCATTTCACCCATTTCTTTTCTCTTTACTTTTTTTCTTCTTCGTGTCTTTCCTTTTGTTTTATTTTATTTTATTTTATTTATTATTTTTTTTTTTTTTTGGTTCTTCAATTTTTTTTTCTTTCCTCCCTTCTTTCTTTTTTGACTTGCTCTTTTCTTTCTTTCAATCTTTCTTTTTTTTTTCTTTCCTTCCTTCGTTCTCTCTTTCCGTCTTTCTTTCTGTCTTTCTCTGTATTGTTTTTCTGTTTTCTATCTTCAGTGTCTTCTCCTCTCCCTCCGCCCTCGCTCCCCTTCAGTAACCGTTCTCCCATACCGCTCATTTCGGTTTTCCCTGCACATAGTCACGCTCAGGTTGGCTCCGTCACGGTCCCATCCCCGCCAGTCCCATAATTATCAAGTCGTCGGGAAGCAACCCAGCACAGAAGACCCAGCGCGGCTGCTGCGTCGCTTCAGTGGTTTTCAATGGCGCCTCTTCTGGTTGAACGTACTTGGGACACCATCCTGCAATCCCCCAGCTGACAACACCATCTGCTTATTAGACGTGGAGCTAGTGTCAGCGAGAGTGATCGGCCCCTACCGGAAGGCGCCACCACCTCCGTCCAAGTGCAATCATCAAGATATTTCCGGCAACGATGACTTCCATATGAACTCATAGGGATATAGACATACACAAGAAATTCAAACTTAGCTCACCACCAAAGCTGGGCATTGGGGCGGGGGGGGGGGGGGGGGGGGCACAGAATTTAAGATAGACTGTTTTATGAGGATTAATAAGAGTGAGGATGATGATGATGAGGATGAGGATGATGATGATGATGATGATGATGATGATGATGATGATGTGAGATTCCGATCTCGAAAGAGTCTGCATGGTGCTGTTCGCGTTAGAGTCACAGACAATGAGTTTGTTTGTGGATCTATTGCGACATCTTCACTGCACAAAGCTTTGGCCTGTCATTCATGTCATGTCATTCGTGTGCTGCCTCTTCTTCTAGATTTTGTCGACGTGAGGTTGTGAAGTTCTCTGAGGTTCCCTTATACAATGCCAGCATCAGGACCTGACGATCATCAAGTAGACCAGACACACGGAGAGAGAGAGAGAGAGAGAGAGAGAGAGAGAGAGAGAGAGAGAGAGAGAGAGAGACAGACAGACAGACAGACAGACAGACAGACAGACAGACAGACAGAGACACAGAGACACAGAGAGAGATGGTGGTGGTGGTGATGATGATGATGACGATGATGATGATGATGATGATGATGATGATGATGATGATGATGATTTTTTAATTCGACCTTTGCCCGGGAAAAAAGAGTAGATGTGACCATCCAGCTCAAACTAGAAACGTCTGATAAACAGGCATAAACTCAGAGAATGTTATATGAAGCTAAGGTTGGACTGTACTTCTCCCATGTTAGTGCAAAGAAGAACCAGATGGGAAAAAAACATGAAACAAAAAAGAAAAATGAACTGATAGAAAGAAACACAAACTGTTCTATCCCATCCACATCAAGACATTAATCTATGAGGGATCTATGTAATGTATCTATGTAAATAATCTCAAGACTAAAAACAAAAACAAAAAATCATATATCCAGAGAGAGAGAGAGAGAGAGAGAGAGAGAGAGAGAGAGAATACGACTACGAATACGAATACGAATGTTGTATCATTAAGATGAAATTAAGTTAAACTGAATTAAATTGAATTAAACAAAATTAACTACGATCAAATCAAATTACAAAAAACAAAACAAAAACAAAAAACGATTAACTTGGAAGAACCCCTCGCCTTTGTATCACCGCCTCCAGCACCTCCCCCCTCCCCCCCCTTCTTCCCCGACCCCCATTCAAAAGAAAATAAACAATCTAAAGGAAAAGTAGTTATGGCAGAGAAAAGCAAATGAACGAATACAATTCATCGAAACAGAAGTTCTTGAGAAAAAAAAACAAAAACATTCCCACATAAATCGTAACATGCACTCAACAAAGTGAATATTGAGACGACAAACAGAGGAGCGACAATCATAATAGACATTGTGGTGAGAACTGCAATCATAATAGACATTGTGGTGAGAACTGCAATCATAATAGACATTGTGGTGAGAACTGCAATCATAATAGACATTGTGGTGAGAACTGCAATCATAATAGACATTGTGGTGAGAACTGCAGAGCATCAAAATAGAAAATGTTTATCCACAGCTTATCCATAAAATATTTGTCAAAACTGCTTTAGGTAAAGATAAGCAATTGTGTGTGTGTGTGTGTGTGTGTGTGTGTGTGTGTGTGTGTGTGTGTGTGTGTGTGTGTGTGTGTATGTGTGTGTGTGTGTGTGTGTGTTGTGTATGGGGGGGGGGGGGGAGGAAGAGAGAGAGAGAGAGAGAGAGAGAGAGAGAGACAGACAGACAGACAGACAGACAGACAGACAGACAGACAGACAGAGAAAGAGATGCTTTTTCCACTGTTGAGAACTTGAAAAAGTATCGACATCAACGCAGGCGAGAAGGGAGGAGCGGCGGCAGTAGTGGAACTTTGGGGGAAGCAGGGGAGGTGAAAGAAGAGGGTGTGTGTGGGGGGGGGGGGGGGGGGGGGGGGGGGGGGGGTCTTTTCACTCTCAGAGCTCTTGAGCATTCCAGCGAGAGGAATGTCCCAGCTTTCAGATAATTTGACTGAGGCTAAGCACAGGGCCCCCTCGCGGTGCTCTCTGTGATAGTCAAATGTGATCGTACTTCTCTCTTAATGCCGATATCTCCTGGCCGCACCCGCTACCTTGTCGGCTAATGGAATGATATTCGCAGGTTATTTTCAACCACAGCGCGTAAGCCCACAGACAGTTGGATGTGTTCAGACCAATCAGAGACTGGCTTACAGGGAAGGCGCAGTGATCGTCAGGCATGGTGACTACATCATCACAATCACTCCTTCATCAGTTCGGAAGCCTTGGTTTTTGTTTGTTCTGACAGTGGGTTGGATATAAACAGTTCGTTGAACCCAGCAATTTATAGAAGCTTGTAGTTAATCTTGCAGTTTCTGTCAAATTGAATACGATGGGATCGAAAATGTGGAAGATCGGAAAATGACACCTTCGAAGGAGCGTGAACAAGGTTCCAAAAACATCTGTTTGAACATAAAATTGTCCCACAACAGCATTTTAGATCGAAAGTGCACACTTTTTTTTAATCAAGTGCTTGAGGTTAGTGGCTTTCATATCTGAAATCGAGGCACCGACAAACTCTTTCAAACTGTGCGATTTGTCATTTACTCAGACGATGTGTTCTGTCTTTCTGACTGAGTGTTGACCACGTGAGGCCGGGTACTGCTATGGACAATAACAAACAGGACGTCAGCGATGACGTGTACTTGTCATGAACATCCATGACGGTGGCATCGTATTCCTACCAGGATGCTCCAGTGTGACGTCACTGTTTCTGGGAGAGTAGCTATCAGCCTGTGCTTCGTTCGTCTGTAGTTCCAGTCTTTCCACTTCAGGTGATTCCGAACAGCTTGGTCCGGGGCACGTTTTCGTCTGTTTTGAGATTTTCTTTTAATACTGAAGTGCTGTGTACAGTCTCTGGACAGTGGCCCGTGCGGTCGGCTTGGCGATACAGACGATGTTGTGATTAGACGGGGCTGTGCTGATCGGTGTATGGTGCGGTGGTCGGTGTCTGTCTGACAGTGGGACCCCAGGGGCTGCTCCTCACTGCTACCAATGAATCACGTGATACGTTTCTCCGTGTCCAAGGCGTCGGCCGTGATGACGGTAAGAAAGGTCAACGTTAATACTCCCTGTTACCAGCAATGAACCCCCTTGTTAATGGCAACGATGCCTCTGGTGACAGCAATTATACTTATGTCAACAGCAATGACACTTATGTCAACAGCAATGATACTTATGTCAACAACGATGATACTCATGTCAGCAACACATAATGCCCATGTCAAAAACATCCATTTCTACAGCATTGATGCTTCTCCATCATAAGCATGGAACCCCCCCCCCCCCCGCCCCCCCCCCCACTCCTCCTCCCGTTCCTTTCAACATAAATCATGGCCCCTTTCAGAAACAGTTATGGTTTCCTTTCAACAGCAGTAATGACCTCTTTAAGTGACAGAAATGTCTCTTTTCAATATCATTAGTATCTCTGTTTTCAACGCTGATAATAACCCCCTTCCCTTTTCAGCAGAAACAATGTCCCCCCCCCCCCCCTTTCAACAGAAATAATTGCCCCTGTCTACAGCAGTAATACGTCCTCTCAAAAGCAATAATTGTTCCCTGTCAACAGCAATAATGCTCCCTACCTCTTCCCTCCCTTCAATAGACACCATGACTTCCTATGATCTTTGAATTTTTGAAAGAGATTAACATTCTAAGATTTTACAGAAGAAAAATTTTGAATGAAATTTTCGGCGTGTTGTTAGAAGGCGTCTTTTAAAGTGTTGGGTGAATGAGATTTTTTTTGGAATGATTTGTGAGTTGACTTCAACGCGGTGACAGCTCTGATATAGCCTTTTGCGGTCGGCTGGGCTATGACCAACATTACCTTACCTTCCTATCAACTTTTTTTTTTTTAATGACTTGTGAGTTAATTTTAACGTGGTGACAGCCCTGATGTGGTCCTTTGCGGTCGGCTGGGCTATAAGCAACATTATCTTATCTCCTATCAACATCAGTGATGGTCCTCTAAAACAAAAGTCCTCTTAAAACAGCAGCGCTGGCCTGACCAGTCATAATGGCCTGCTGTTATTAGAAATACATATTCTCTGTGAACACCAGTAATATTCTCCTTCCAGCAGCAGTAATGACCTTCTGTTATTAGCAATACATATTCTCTGTGAACACCAGTAATATTCTCCTTCCAACAGCAGTAATGACCTTCTGTTATTAGCAATACATATTCTCTGTGAACACCAGTAATATTCTCCTTCCAACAGCAGTAATGACCTTCTGTTATTAGCAATACATATTCTCTGTGAACACCGTAATATTCTCCTTCCAACAGCAATAATGGCATAGTTTCCATCGCAACAATGGCCCCTTTTGATAGCAATAATGCCCCATCCCTCACCCCCACCCCCACCCCTAATCAGCTATAACACTGGCCCCTTTCGACAAAAATAATGGTCCCTGTTCCACAGCAAAGATGGTCCCCTCGCAACAGCAGTAATCTCTTTTAAACAACAATGGCCACCCTTTCAACGGCAATATCGACAGTCTTTAAACGTAAGTAATGTCTCTGAACGGGAATAGTGGCCATTTTGAATAAAGTCGTGGTCTTCTAAACGGCAGCTATAGTCTTACTAAGCAGCAGTGACAGCCATTGTCAACAGCAATTCTGGCCTTTTAACGACAATAATGATAAGTCTCTTTTAGGAACAATAAGACCCCTCTTTCAAAAGCAAGATTGTTTTTAACAAAAATAACATATGAACAGTGAAAGTCAAAACTAATTTTGTCTCCTCCGCCTTAAACAACTATCTTTTTCTTTTTCCACAGCTATACTGAGTCTTTTTCCACAGCTATACTGAGTCTTGTTCCACAGCTATACTGAGTCTTTTTCCACAGCTATACTGAGTCTTTTTCTACAGCTATAATGAGTCTTTCTCCACAGGTAAAATAAGTCTTTTTCCACAGCAATACTAGTCTTTTTGGAATGTGACAACAGTACCTGTTTGGTCGCAGTACTTGCCTTTATTAACGGCAATACAGACCTTTTTCTATAGCTGTTCTGGCCTCTTTCCACAGCAATGGCTGTCCATATTCAATAGCTACGATGGTCCTTTTTTCAGCAGTAATACTGTTCTTTTATAACAATACCTGTCTTTCGCAACTGTGATAATGTTCCGTTTTCAACGGCAATGCTAACCTTTGTCATCAGCAATACAAACCTTCTGACCTCTTGCAACAGCAGTAAAATTAGACAATTATACGTTTCTTTAATAGCAGTAATGACCCTTCTCACGAGCAATCCCTCTAAAATTTTCTGACAGCAGTAATGGCCCTTTTCAGCAGCAGTAAAGGCCATCTTTCAAAAGCAATTTCAATGACAATACCCCATGCCCTCTTTTAACAACGGTAACAACCTTTTCTAAACAGCAATCACTTCGGCAGCAATAACGGTCTTTTTTTGTTTACAATCCACGATCTTGTTTACACGACGGGCTTGCCTGCCTGGGTAGAGCAGACTGAACAGCTGCCTGCCTGCTGGCGCTAATGATGACGTTTCATGTCGTTCAGTTAGATACCAGTCACTCAGCTTTGCATAGCTCCTCCTTTCTTTCAGAAAGATGCATGTCATGTGTATTCGTGTCCTCAACACCAAACGCCCACCTAGCTTTTTATTTCGGAATGGTGATGGAATCCCTAAACCGAACGTCGGTTAAATGTCTCTTTCGAAACACTATCAGCAGCCAGTTCTTGCAACAGCCAGCCAGCTTGTGAACAGGAGAAAGACAGACAGCCCACCAGATCGACAGAAGTGGTGAATACCGCTGATATGTGCCGTGGAATTTTCACTAGTGAAGAGTAACTTTTGAAAAGTATTGTCAGTGAGTGCACCAAACAATAATGACAAACAAAGTTACAAGACAAAACACGACGCATTTCGACCTCTTAGGCCG
>CM065715.1:93531524-93554024 GCA_033310375.1 Conus canariensis
AGATGCATGCCAAGTAACAAAGTATTGGAGATGCCAAGTAACAAAGTACTGGAGATGCCAAGTAACAACGTGTTGGAGATGCCAAGTAACAAAATATTGGAGATGCATGCCAAGTAACAAAGTATTGGAGATGCCAAGTAACGAAGTATTGGAGATGCCAAGTAACAAAGTATTGGTTAAACTACAATGAGAAGAACTAAACGGATTATATGTGTCTACACTGGGCCTGAATCCTAACGTCCACATGCAAACAGCCAAGTTACAATACCCGTAAGGTTTTTGTTTCAATGTTTTTTTTCCAATACAGATGAACTCGTTGTTTTTAGCTTCAGGCAACTGAAAGAAGTCCTATAAGGACACCATTTGGCAACAAAATCATTATGTATTATTTTTGCGCGCAATATACTCTTCAGTGTTGTGTCTGTTATTCAACGTATTAACAAAGGCTTGCAGAATAGACATATTTCAATTTAATTTACTGTGGTACAAGTATTCTTTAGTGACTATCGAAAGGAAACAAAAGATCTGGTCAATGCCTATGTCTTTATCAAAACCAAACATAGCCAGTGGTTCTGTAATACGTAAATCAGATACATTCTGACATTTTTCATTCATTGCATTCATCAAAGACTTCCAAACACCTTGGACAATACCAAAGCGCCAAAACATATGAATGATATGATACTGTCTTTTGCCTTCTGCCACTTTCAGTACACCAAATGTTTTTAAGAATTACACTTGCCCCTAGACACCTGTGTATTATTCTAAGCTGAAACCACTTCATTTTTACATCGGATGTCTTGTGAAGATATAAGAAGCAGTCGTTTTTGACATTCAGCCTTTGATCCCATCTTGAGCAACATTTTGGCCGAGTGTTGTTATCAGTAAGTGTATCATAGTGTAATTTTGACCATTGGAGTATAGACGTGAGCTTTTTAAAACAGATATTTCCATGCATCTATTGTTGGGAACAGTTATCTTTGCATTTTGGATATATTCAGCTATTGCTTTCTTGCATCCAGAAAAATAATAAGATCTACATCGACATAATATTTTATTTGAAATCTTCATTGTAATTTAACCCCACCGTCATTTGCTTCCTGTTTGATGTTACTGAATTGACCGGATGAAACCTCTTCATACAAAAAAGTAACAGAGAAATGGAGATGTCAAAGAACAAAGTATTAGAGATGCCAAAAGACGAAGTATCAGAGATGCCACGTGACGAAGTATTGCAGATGCCAAGTAACAAAGTACTGGCGATGCCAAGAAACAAAGAACTGGCGATGCCAAGCAACAAAGTGCTGGTAGTGCCAAGTAACAAAGTGTTGGAGATGCCAGGCAACAAAGTATTGGAGATGTCGAGTAACAATGTACTGGTAATGCCGGGTGACAAAATGTTAGAGATGCCCAGTAAACAAAGTACTGGACAAAGGATTTGATATGCCAATCAACAAAATGTTAGAGATGCCATAAACAAAGTACTGGACACAGGATTGATATGCCAATCAACAATGTTAGAGATGCCAGTAAACAGTACTGGACAAAGGATTTGATATGCCAATCAACAAAATGTTAGAGATGCCCAGTAAACAAAGTACTGGACAAAGGATTTGATATGCCAATCAACAAAATGTTAGAGATGCCCAGTAAACAAAGTACTGGACAAAGGATTTGATATGCCAATCAACAAAATGTTAGAGATGCCCAGTAAACAAAGTACTGGACAAAGGATTTGATATGCCAATCAACAAAATGTTAGAGATGCCCAGTAAACAAAGTACTGGACAAAGGATTTGATATGCCAATCAACAAAATGTTAGAGATGCCCAGTAAACAAAGTACTGGACAAAGGATTTGATATGCCAATCAACAAAATGTTAGAGATGCCCAGTAAACAAAGTACTGGACAAAGGATTTGATATGCCAATCAACAAAATGTTAGAGATGCCCAGTAAACAAAGTACTGGACAAAGGATTTGATATGCCAATCAACAAAATGTTAGAGATGCCCAGTAAACAAAGTACTGGACAAAGGATTTGATATGCCAATCAACAAAATGTTAGAGATGCCCAGTAAACAAAGTACTGGACAAAGGATTTGATATGCCAATCAACAAAATGTTAGAGATGCCCAGTAAACAAAGTACTGGACAAAGGATTTGATATGCCAATCAACAAAATGTTAGAGATGCCCAGTAAACAAAGTACTGGACAAAGGATTTGATATGCCAATCAACAAAATGTTAGAGATGCCCAGTAAACAAAGTACTGGACAAAGGATTTGATATGCCAATCAACAAAATGTTAGAGATGCCCAGTAAACAAAGTACTGGACAAAGGATTTGATATGCCAATCAACAAAATGTTAGAGATGCCCAGTAAACAAAGTACTGGACAAAGGATTTGATATGCCAATCAACAAAATGTTAGAGATGCCCAGTAAACAAAGTACTGGACAA
Organism: Conus canariensis; assembly: GCA_033310375.1. Taxonomy (NCBI): domain Eukaryota; kingdom Metazoa; phylum Mollusca; class Gastropoda; order Neogastropoda; family Conidae; genus Conus; species Conus canariensis. The sequence goes on from CM065715.1 coordinate 93,533,987, forward strand.
AGGATTTGATATGCCAATCAACAAAATGTTAGAGATGCCCAGTAAACAAAGTACTGGACAAAGGATTTGATATGCCAATCAACAAAATGTTAGAGATGCCCAGTAAACAAAGTACTGGACAAAGGATTTGATATGCCAATCAACAAAATGTTAGAGATGCCCAGTAAACAAAGTACTGGACAAAGGATTTGATATGCCAATCAACAAAATGTTAGAGATGCCCAGTAAACAAAGTACTGGACAAAGGATTTGATATGCCAATCAACAAAATGTTAGAGATGCCCAGTAAACAAAGTACTGGACAAAGGATTTGATATGCCAATCAACAAAATGTTAGAGATGCCCAGTAAACAAAGTACTGGACAAAGGATTTGATATGCCAATCAACAAAATGTTAGAGATGCCCAGTAAACAAAGTACTGGACAAAGGATTTGATATGCCAATCAACAAAATGTTAGAGATGCCCAGTAAACAAAGTACTGGACAAAGGATTTGATATGCCAATCAACAAAATGTTAGAGATGCCCAGTAAACAAAGTACTGGACAAAGGATTTGATATGCCAATCAACAAAATGTTAGAGATGCCCAGTAAACAAAGTACTGGACAAAGGATTTGATATGCCAATCAACAAAATGTTAGAGATGCCCAGTAAACAAAGTACTGGACAAAGGATTTGATATGCCAATCAACAAAATGTTAGAGATGCCCAGTAAACAAAGTACTGGACAAAGGATTTGATATGCCAATCAACAAAATGTTAGAGATGCCCAGTAAACAAAGTACTGGACAAAGGATTTGATATGCCAATCAACAAAATGTTAGAGATGCCCAGTAAACAAAGTACTGGACAAAGGATTTGATATGCCAATCAACAAAATGTTAGAGATGCCCAGTAAACAAAGTACTGGACAAAGGATTTGATATGCCAATCAACAAAATGTTAGAGATGCCCAGTAAACAAAGTACTGGACAAAGGATTTGATATGCCAATCAACAAAATGTTAGAGATGCCCAGTAAACAAAGTACTGGACAAAGGATTTGATATGCCAATCAACAAAATGTTAGAGATGCCCAGTAAACAAAGTACTGGACAAAGGATTTGATATGCCAATCAACAAAATGTTAGAGATGCCCAGTAAACAAAGTACTGGACAAAGGATTTGATATGCCAATCAACAAAATGTTAGAGATGCCCAGTAAACAAAGTACTGGACAAAGGATTTGATATGCCAATCAACAAAATGTTAGAGATGCCCAGTAAACAAAGTACTGGACAAAGGATTTGATATGCCAATCAACAAAATGTTAGAGATGCCCAGTAAACAAAGTACTGGACAAAGGATTTGATATGCCAATCAACAAAATGTTAGAGATGCCCAGTAAACAAAGTACTGGACAAAGGATTTGATATGCCAATCAACAAAATGTTAGAGATGCCCAGTAAACAAAGTACTGGACAAAGGATTTGATATGCCAATCAACAAAATGTTAGAGATGCCCAGTAAACAAAGTACTGGACAAAGGATTTGATATGCCAATCAACAAAATGTTAGAGATGCCCAGTAAACAAAGTACTGGACAAAGGATTTGATATGCCAATCAACAAAATGTTAGAGATGCCCAGTAAACAAAGTACTGGACAAAGGATTTGATATGCCAATCAACAAAATGTTAGAGATGCCCAGTAAACAAAGTACTGGACAAAGGATTTGATATGCCAATCAACAAAATGTTAGAGATGCCCAGTAAACAAAGTACTGGACAAAGGATTTGATATGCCAATCAACAAAATGTTAGAGATGCCCAGTAAACAAAGTACTGGACAAAGGATTTGATATGCCAATCAACAAAATGTTAGAGATGCCCAGTAAACAAAGTACTGGACAAAGGATTTGATATGCCAATCAACAAAATGTTAGAGATGCCCAGTAAACAAAGTACTGGACAAAGGATTTGATATGCCAATCAACAAAATGTTAGAGATGCCCAGTAAACAAAGTACTGGACAAAGGATTTGATATGCCAATCAACAAAATGTTAGAGATGCCCAGTAAACAAAGTACTGGACAAAGGATTTGATATGCCAATCAACAAAATGTTAGAGATGCCCAGTAAACAAAGTACTGGACAAAGGATTTGATATGCCAATCAACAAAATGTTAGAGATGCCCAGTAAACAAAGTACTGGACAAAGGATTTGATATGCCAATCAACAAAATGTTAGAGAAGCCCAGTAAACAAAGTACTGGACAAAGGATTTGATATGCCAATCAACAAAATGTTAGAGATGCCCAGTAAACAAAGTACTGGACAAAGGATTTGATATGCCAATCAACAAAATGTTAGAGATGCCCAGTAAACAAAGTACTGGACAAAGGATTTGATATGCCAATCAACAAAATGTTAGAGATGCCCAGTAAACAAAGTACTGGACAAAGGATTTGATATGCCAATCAACAAAATGTTAGAGATGCCCAGTAAACAAAGTACTGGACAAAGGATTTGATATGCCAATCAACAAAATGTTAGAGATGCCCAGTAAACAAAGTACTGGACAAAGGATTTGATATGCCAATCAACAAAATGTTAGAGATGCCCAGTAAACAAAGTACTGGACAAAGGATTTGATATGCCAATCAACAAAATGTTAGAGATGCCCAGTAAACAAAGTACTGGACAAAGGATTTGATATGCCAATCAACAAAATGTTAGAGATGCCCAGTAAACAAAGTACTGGACAAAGGATTTGATATGCCAATCAACAAAATGTTAGAGATGCCCAGTAAACAAAGTACTGGACAAAGGATTTGATATGCCAATCAACAAAATGTTAGAGATGCCCAGTAAACAAAGTACTGGACAAAGGATTTGATATGCCAATCAACAAAATGTTAGAGATGCCCAGTAAACAAAGTACTGGACAAAGGATTTGATATGCCAATCAACAAAATGTTAGAGATGCCCAGTAAACAAAGTACTGGACAAAGGATTTGATATGCCAATCAACAAAATGTTAGAGATGCCCAGTAAACAAAGTACTGGACAAAGGATTTGATATGCCAATCAACAAAATGTTAGAGATGCCCAGTAAACAAAGTACTGGACAAAGGATTTGATATGCCAATCAACAAAATGTTAGAGATGCCCAGTAAACAAAGTACTGGACAAAGGATTTGATATGCCAATCAACAAAATGTTAGAGATGCCCAGTAAACAAAGTACTGGACAAAGGATTTGATATGCCAATCAACAAAATGTTAGAGATGCCCAGTAAACAAAGTACTGGACAAAGGATTTGATATGCCAATCAACAAAATGTTAGAGATGCCCAGTAAACAAAGTACTGGACAAAGGATTTGATATGCCAATCAACAAAATGTTAGAGATGCCCAGTAAACAAAGTACTGGACAAAGGATTTGATATGCCAATCAACAAAATGTTAGAGATGCCCAGTAAACAAAGTACTGGACAAAGGATTTGATATGCCAATCAACAAAATGTTAGAGATGCCCAGTAAACAAAGTACTGGACAAAGGATTTGATATGCCAATCAACAAAATGTTAGAGATGCCCAGTAAACAAGTACTGGACAAAGGATTTGATATGCCAATCAACAAAATGTTAGAGATGCCCAGTAAACAAAGTACTGGACAAAGGATTTGATATGCCAATCAACAAAATGTTAGAGATGCCCAGTAAACAAAGTACTGGACAAAGGATTTGATATGCCAATCAACAAAATGTTAGAGATGCCCAGTAAACAAAGTACTGGACAAAGGATTTGATATGCCAATCAACAAAATGTTAGAGATGCCCAGTAAACAAAGTACTGGACAAAGGATTTGATATGCCAATCAACAAAATGTTAGAGATGCCCAGTAAACAAAGTACTGGACAAAGGATTTGATATGCCAATCAACAAAATGTTAGAGATGCCCAGTAAACAAAGTACTGGACAAAGGATTTGATATGCCAATCAACAAAATGTTAGAGATGCCCAGTAAACAAAGTACTGGACAAAGGATTTGATATGCCAATCAACAAAATGTTAGAGATGCCCAGTAAACAAAGTACTGGACAAAGGATTTGATATGCCAATCAACAAAATGTTAGAGATGCCCAGTAAACAAAGTACTGGACAAAGGATTTGATATGCCAATCAACAAAATGTTAGAGATGCCCAGTAAACAAAGTACTGGACAAAGGATTTGATATGCCAATCAACAAAATGTTAGAGATGCCCAGTAAACAAAGTACTGGACAAAGGATTTGATATGCCAATCAACAAAATGTTAGAGATGCCCAGTAAACAAAGTACTGGACAAAGGATTTGATATGCCAATCAACAAAATGTTAGAGATGCCCAGTAAACAAAGTACTGGACAAAGGATTTGATATGCCAATCAACAAAATGTTAGAGATGCCCAGTAAACAAAGTACTGGACAAAGGATTTGATATGCCAATCAACAAAATGTTAGAGATGCCCAGTAAACAAAGTACTGGACAAAGGATTTGATATGCCAATCAACAAAATGTTAGAGATGCCCAGTAAACAAAGTACTGGACAAAGGATTTGATATGCCAATCAACAAAATGTTAGAGATGCCCAGTAAACAAAGTACTGGACAAAGGATTTGATATGCCAATCAACAAAATGTTAGAGATGCCCAGTAAACAAAGTACTGGACAAAGGATTTGATATGCCAATCAACAAAATGTTAGAGATGCCCAGTAAACAAAGTACTGGACAAAGGATTTGATATGCCAATCAACAAAATGTTAGAGATGCCCAGTAAACAAAGTACTGGACAAAGGATTTGATATGCCAATCAACAAAATGTTAGAGATGCCCAGTAAACAAAGTACTGGACAAAGGATTTGATATGCCAATCAACAAAATGTTAGAGATGCCCAGTAAACAAAGTACTGGACAAAGGATTTGATATGCCAATCAACAAAATGTTAGAGATGCCCAGTAAACAAAGTACTGGACAAAGGATTTGATATGCCAATCAACAAAATGTTAGAGATGCCCAGTAAACAAAGTACTGGACAAAGGATTTGATATGCCAATCAACAAAATGTTAGAGATGCCCAGTAAACAAAGTACTGGACAAAGGATTTGATATGCCAATCAACAAAATGTTAGAGATGCCCAGTAAACAAAGTACTGGACAAAGGATTTGATATGCCAATCAACAAAATGTTAGAGATGCCCAGTAAACAAAGTACTGGACAAAGGATTTGATATGCCAATCAACAAAATGTTAGAGATGCCCAGTAAACAAAGTACTGGACAAAGGATTTGATATGCCAATCAACAAAATGTTAGAGATGCCCAGTAAACAAAGTACTGGACAAAGGATTTGATATGCCAATCAACAAAATGTTAGAGATGCCCAGTAAACAAAGTACTGGACAAAGGATTTGATATGCCAATCAACAAAATGTTAGAGATGCCCAGTAAACAAAGTACTGGACAAAGGATTTGATATGCCAATCAACAAAATGTTAGAGATGCCCAGTAAACAAAGTACTGGACAAAGGATTTGATATGCCAATCAACAAAATGTTAGAGATGCCCAGTAAACAAAGTACTGGACAAAGGATTTGATATGCCAATCAACAAAATGTTAGAGATGCCCAGTAAACAAAGTACTGGACAAAGGATTTGATATGCCAATCAACAAAATGTTAGAGATGCCCAGTAAACAAAGTACTGGACAAAGGATTTGATATGCCAATCAACAAAATGTTAGAGATGCCCAGTAAACAAAGTACTGGACAAAGGATTTGATATGCCAATCAACAAAATGTTAGAGATGCCCAGTAAACAAAGTACTGGACAAAGGATTTGATATGCCAATCAACAAAATGTTAGAGATGCCCAGTAAACAAAGTACTGGACAAAGGATTTGATATGCCAATCAACAAAATGTTAGAGATGCCCAGTAAACAAAGTACTGGACAAAGGATTTGATATGCCAATCAACAAAATGTCGGAAATGGTAACCACAATCTTCTTTTTTTTTTTTCTTCACAGTGTACACGTGTACAAGCACCAGCAAACTTGACAAAGTACATATCGTACAATTGCATAACACAGAGAACCGTATTACTTCTATGCGTACGACGTTCTATACGTTACTTATGTTATTTTGATTTCTTATTTAACCGATAGCTCTATTGATCAGTCATTCCTAAGTGTGCAAGGTGTTGAGCGATTGCTACGTTGAGTATAACGCTGTATACTTTTGAAACAAAAATAGTTCCAGTTTCATCAAGGAGGTGTCACTACGTGCGGACTAGTCCACAAACGCTACACCACATCCGTTAAGTTTTGAGACCACACTGCGCATGATTAAAAGCTGAGGATGAATTAATTAATAACTAAGATGAGATGATTTAAGAGGAGATTCGTAGCCACGAAACAAAATGAAAAGTAAGAAAGAAAGAAAGAAAGAAAGAAAGAAAAGAGAAAAACAGGAAGAAAAGAATGAAAACGCCCAGGATTTTTGTTACTATGCATCATAAATATAAACTACTTCTGATTGGTACTTGTAGGATCGCTTTCTTTTTCACTCTCTTGCTTTGGGAGGTGAGAATAGTGTTCCACCACAGCTTTGACAGACCGTGTCAGCGATCGAAATGCACAGAACTGCATTCATTAAAAACAAACAAACAAACTTAAACAACACCCCCGCAAAAAAGAAAAATACAGAAAACAAAAACAAAAACAGCTTGCGGCAAACTTCGCCGAAGGCACCAGAAGAAGAAGAAGAAGAGGAGGAGGAGTAGGAGGAAGAAGAAGCAGAAGAAGAAGAAGAAGAAGAAGGTGTGTGTGTGTGTGTGTGTGGAGGGGAGGCGGGGGGGGGGGGTCTTTTTAATTCCAGTAATGCTGCATTCTGTGTCTGTTTTCTGTTTGATTGACAAACTAAACACAACACTTGTTTCCTGAGCCTTACAACTGCTTCATAGTAACCGCCAGTTGTTTCCGGGGGAACTAACTTTTTTTTCAGATTTCTACTGTACTCTGTGGGTTTGCTGCTGTATATATTTCAATGACGAGCCTGAGCGTAGCTCCGCGTGCCTGCTAAGAAAAGGTCCGGTAGGAAAAATAATACTGCCTCGGAGATGGTCAACGCAGTGGCCTCCGATGGACCACTTCCACACCCTCGGCTGGTCGCCAGGCGGATCGGCAGAGTGATCGGCACACACCTTCCCCTCCGTGCTGTCCTTCCTCTGCCCCCTCCCCCCTCCCCCCATCCACCTCAGCCCGCCGATCCCAACCACCATTCCCCTGGCCTCTAGTCTCCATCTCCCCCCCATCCCCCCCCCACCCCCTCCGCCGTTCTACTATAACCGTATTCTCCTTATCCCTCCTCCGTTTCTTCATTTCTCATCTCTCAATTTCCACACAAGCTGGATCTTTGTTTTATTTTCTGCACCACACAACTCCACCAGGCTCTGTCTTAGTGGGTTTGTGATGCTGAGAGAGACACAGAGAGAGAGAGAGAGAGAGAGAGAGAGAGAGAGGGAGGGAGAGAGAGAGAGAGAGGGAGGGAGGGAGGGGGAGGTGGAACTGGGGAAATGAAAATGGGGGAAGGACTGGAAAGGAAGGGAGGGGGGAAGGGGGAGGAGAAAGACGAAAGGGGGCAGGAAGCAGAGGCATTGGGGGGGGGGGGGGAGGGCACTGGGGAGTGGGGTCCTTTGGGTGGGGGATGGTGAGGGAGGGGGAGGGTGTGGGAATGGGGGTGGTAGTGGTGGAGGGTGTCCCTGGCCAGAGTCGATAAATCAGAGGTCGATGGCTGTCGCGGAGCCTCCTCGCTTGGGACAAATCTGAAGCACCAGTCTTAATTAGAGCCTGACTTCCGCTCTCCCCAGCCCCTCCTCGCCCTCCTCCTCCCCCCTCCCCACCGCTCCCTCCTCCCCACCACCACCACCCCCTTCCCCCCGCCAATAATCACCATACCACCCCCACCCCCACCCCCTTACCCCTTCCCATAGCGAGGGAGCAGGAAATCCAGGAGATGGGTCAGGGGGTAGTGGGGGTGGGGACGGTGTTGTCGGGCGGGTGTCAAGGTGTGTGTGTGTGTGTGTGTGTGTGTGTGTGTTGTGGATGTGTGTGGTGGTGTGGTGTGCATGGGGATTGGCGGGGGGGTGGGGGGGGGGGGGGGAGGTGGAGGACAGAATGGCAGCAGATTGCAGGCTCCATCAATTCCGGCTGTCTATCGGGCCGAAGCATAAGGGAGAAATTAATCCTTGGTTTACCTCCACGCCAACCCCTACCCCCATCCCCACTACCCCCCCACTCCCCCTACCCCCGGTCTGCCAGCACCCTTCCTCGCTTCGGTCTTCTCATTCTTCTTCCCTCCACCCCTCTTCCCCCTCCCCTTCCTTTTCTTGTTCTTTCTTCCCGTCTTTCCCTTTTCTTCCCCTTTCTTCATTCCCTTTACCCTCCCTTTCTCACCCCCCCCCCCCCTTTCCCGCCCGCCACCGCACCCTTCCTTGTCTTTCACTGTCGTTTCTTTTCTTCCTCTCTTTTTGACTTTTCTTTTCCTTTCTTCCTTTCTCGCCTTTCTTTTGATGTTCTTCCTGTCTCTGCCCCCCCCCCCCCCATCCCTTCGCATCCGCCCCCTCTCCCCACTTACCATCACCTATCTTTTTTTCTTTCTTTTTCTTCTTCCCTGCTTTTTGCATTTCTTTTCCTTTCTTTGCCTCACTTTGTGTGTGTGTGTGTGTGTGTGTGTGTGTGTGTGTGTGTGTGTGTGTGTGTGTGTGTGTGTGTGTGTGTGTGTGTTCCTGTCGTTGCTTTTCATTTCCTTTTCTTTCTTTTTTTTTTTTTTTGCCTTTGTTTTTCCTTCCTCGTCTTCTTGTCTTTGTTCTTGTTTTCCTTTCTTTCTTTCTTTTTTGCCTTTCTTTCCCTTCCTTCCTGTGTTGGCTTTCTTTTCTTTTATCCTGTCTTTGCCTTTCTCCCCCCCCCCCCCCCCCCCCATGTTTATCTTTCAGTTCTTTTCTCAATACCTTTGCCTTTATCTTTCCTGTCTTTACCTTTCTTCCCCCTCCCCCCCCCCCCCCTATCTTTATGTTTTAGTTCTTTTCTCCATATCTTTGCCTTTATCTTTCCTGTCTTTACCTTTCTTTTCCTTTTTCCCCCTATGTTTATCTTTCAGTTCTTTTTTCTCCGTATCTTTGCCTTTATCTTTCCTGTCTTTGCCTTTCTTCCCCCCCATGTTTATCTTTCAGTTCTTTTCTCCATATCTTTGCCTTCATGTTTCCTGTCTTTGCCTTTCTTTTCCTTTTTTTTTTTTCTCGCTGTCGCTGCCGTCATTTTTTTTTTTTTTTTTCTTTTTTGCCCTTTTTTTCCCTGTCCCCCAGTCGCAGCCTTTCTTTTCCTTTCTTCTTCTCTTCTCTTTTCCCTTTTTCTCATTGCCTTTTTCTCTCTTTCCTCCTGTCTTTGTCTCTCTTTTTTTTTTTTTAACCCTTTCTTCCTCTCTTTGTTTTTGCTTTTTTGTTCGTTTTTCCTTTCGTCTTGCCTCCATTTTTCTTTTCTTTTTTGCTGTCTTCCCTCTTCTTCTTTTTTCATCCCCACCCCATGTCTTTGCCTTTCCTTTCTTCCCTCTTTCCTTTCTTCCGGCATTATCTTTCTTTTCTTTTCTTCCTGTGCTTTCGTTTTCTTTCTTCCTCTACTTATCTTTCTGTTCATGTCTTTATTTGCCTTTCTTTTTATTTCTTTCTGTCTTTGCCTATTTTTCTTTTCTGTCCTTTTGCTTTTCTTTTCCCCCTTTTTTTTTCCTTCTGTGTCATTCTTTCCCTTTTGTTTCTTTGCCTTTCTTTTTCTTTCTCTCTTTGCCTTTCCCCTCCTTCTTACCCTATCTTCCACTTTCTGCTCTGTTCTTCTTGTCTGTGCCTATCTTTTTCCTATATTCCTTTCTTTCTTTCTTTCTTTCCTTCTTTGCCTTCCTTTCCCTTCTTTCTTCCTGTGTAATTCTCCTGTCTTTAGCCTTCTTCTCCTCTCTTCCTGTCTGTGCCCTTTTTTCCCCCTCTTCCTTCCTTCCTTTTTCCTTCTTTCTTTCTTTCTTTACCTTCTTTTCCCTTCTTTCTTCCTGTGTAACTCTCCTGTCTTTAGCCTTCTTCTCCTCTCTTCCTGTCTGTGCCCTTTTTTTCTCCCTCTTCCTTCCTTCCTTTTTCCTTCTTTCTTTCTTTCTTTCTTTCTTTACCTTCTTTTCCCTTCTTTCTTTCTCTGTAATTCTCCTGTCTTTAGCCTTCTTCTCCTCTCTTCCTGTTTGTGCCCTCCTCCCCCTCTCCTTCCTTCCTTCCTTCCTTTCTTTTTTTTTTTTCTTTCTTTTCTTTGCCTTCTTTCCCTTCTTTCTTTCTGTGCAATTCTCCTGTCTTTAGCCTTCTTCTCCTCTCTTCCCGTCCGTATCTTTTTTCCCTTCCTTCCTTCCTTCCTTTTTTTTCTTCGCTTTTTGCCTTTCGTTTCCTTTCTCCCTGTCTATGTCTTTCTTTTCCTTTCTTCCTGTCTATGTCTTTCTTTTCCTTTCTTCCTGTCTATGTCTTTCTTTCCCTTTCTCCCTGTCTATGTCTTTTCTTTCCCTTTCTTCCTGTCTATGTCTTTCGTTTCCTTTCTCCCTGTCTATGTCTTTCGTTTCCTTTTTTCCTATGTCTTTCTTTTCCTTTCTTTTTGTCTATGTCTTTCTTTTTCTTTCTTCTATGCTATCCCTTTCTTTATCTTTGTTCTTCCTTCTCTCCGCTTGTTTGTTTGTTGTTTGTTTTTATCATGGCCTCTCTCTCTCTCTCTCTCTCTCTCTCTCTCTCTCTCTCCTCTCTCTCTCTCTCTCTCTCTCTCTTCCCTGCCTGTGCTTAACCTGTGTGTGTTTCCTGACTTCCATCATACTTTCTATTGCCCTTCTTTTCTTTCCTTTCTTCTCGACTTTGCCTCCTCCCCCCCCCCCCCCTCCCCCCCTCCCCCCCTCCACTTGCGCTTCTCTTTCTTTCTGTCTTTTTCTTTCTCTTCTTTGCCTTTCTCTTCCATTCTGTGTTAATCCTTTTCAGTCTTTCTCTCCTTCTTTCCTGTTTTTGCCTTTCTCTTCCATTCTGTGTTAGTCCTTTTCAGCCTTTCTCTCCTTCTTTGCTGTTTTTGCCTTTCTTCCATTCTGTGTTAGTCCTTTTCAGCCTTTCTCTCCTTCTTTGCTGTTTTTTGCCTTTCTCTTCCATTCTGTGTTAGTCCTTTTCAGTCTTTCTCTCCTTCTTTGCTGTTTTTGCCTTTCTCTTCCATTCTGTGTTAGTCCTTTTCAGCCTTTCTCTCCTTCTTTCCTGTTTTTTGCCTTTCTCTTCCATTCTGTGTTAGTCCTTTTCAGTCTTTCTCTCCTTCTTTCCTTGTTTTTTGCCTTTCTCTTCCATTCTGTATTAGTCCTTTTCAGCCTTTCTCTCCTTCTTTGCTGTTTTTGCCTTTCTCTTCCATTCTGTGTTAGTCCTTTTCAGCCTTTCTCTCCTTCTTTCCTGTTTTTTGCCTTTCTCTTCCATTCTGTATTAGTCCTTTTCAGCCTTTCTCTCCTTCTTTCCTGTTTTTGCCTTCTTCTCTTCCATTCTGTGTTAGTCCTTTTCAGTCTTTCTCTCCTTCTTTCCTGTTTTTTGCCTTTCTCTTCCATTCTGTGTTAGTCCTTTTCAGCTTTTCTCTCCTTCTTTCCTGTTTTTTTGCCTTTCTCTTCCATTCTGTGTTAGTCCTTTTCAGTCTTTTCTCTCCTTCTTTCCTGTTTTTGCCTTTCTCTTCCATTCTGTGTTAGTCCTTTTCAGTCTTTCTCTCCTTCTTTCCTGTTTTTTGCCTTTCTCTTCCATTCTGTGTTAGTCCTTTTCAGTCTTTCTCTCCTTCTTTCCTGTTTTTGCCTTTCTCTTCCATTCTGTATTAGTCCTTTTCAGCCTTTCTCTCCTTCTTTCTGTTTTTGTTTGCCTTTCTTCCATTCTGTTAGTCCTTTTCAGCCTTTCCTCCTTCTTTCCTGTTTTTTTTTGCCTTTCTCTTCCATTCTGTGTTAGTCCTTTTCAGTCTTTCTCTCCTTCTTTCCTGTTTTTTGCCTTTCTCTTCCATTCTGTATTAGTCCTTTTCAGTCTTTCTCTCCTTCTTTCCTGTTTTTGCCTTTCTCTTCCATTCTGTGTTAGTCCTTTTCAGTCTTTCTCTCTCTCTTTCTTTCCTGTTTTTTTTTGCCTTTCTCCTTCCATTCTGTGTTAGTCCTTTTCAGCCTTTCTCTCCTTCTTTCCTGTTTTTGCCTTTCTCTTCCATTCTGTGTTAGTCCTTTTCAGTCTTTCTCTCCTTCTTTCCTGTTTTTGCCTTTCTCTTCCATTCTGTGTTAGTCCTTTTCAGCTTTCTCTCCTTCTTTCTTGTCTTTGCCTTTCTCTTCCATTCTGTGTTAGTCCTTTTCAGTCTTTCTCTCCTTCTTTGCTGTTTTTGCCTTTCTCTTCCATTCTGTGTTAGTCCTTTTCAGTCTTTCTCTCCTTCTTTGCTGTTTTTGCCTTTCTCTTCCATTCTGTGTTAGTCCTTTTCAGCCTTTCTCTCTCTCCTTCTTTCCTGTTTTTTTTGCCTTTCTCTTTCCATTCTGTTTAGTCCTTTTTCAGCCGTTTCCTCCTTCTTTCCTGTTTTTTTTGCCTTTCTCTTCCATTCTGTGTTAGTCCTTTTCAGCCTTTCTCTCCTTCTTTGCTGTTTTTGCCTTTCTCTTCCATTCTGTGTTAGTCCTTTTCAGCCTTTCTCTCCTTCTTTCCTGTTTTTTTGCCTTTCTCTTCCATTCTGTGTTAGTCCTTTTCAGTCTTTCTCTCTCCTTCTTTCCTGTTTTTTGCCTTTCTCTTCCATTCTGTGTTAGTCCTTTTCAGTCTTTCTCTCCTTCTTTCCTGTCTTTTTCTTTCTCTTCCATTCTGTGTTAGTCCTTTTCAGCCTTTCTCTCCTTCTTTGCTGTTTTTGCCTTTCTCTTCCATTCTGTGTTAGTCCTTTTCAGCCTTTCTCTCCTTCTTTCCTGTTTTTGCCTTTCTCTTCCATTCTGTGTTAGTCCTTTTCAGTCTTTCTCTCCTTCTTTCCTGTTTTTGCCTTTCTCTTCCATTCTGTGTTAGTCCTTTTCAGCCTTTCTCTCCTCTTCTTTCCTGTTCTTTTCCTTCTTCTTTTTTTCCTTCTGTGTTTATCCTTTCATCTTATCTCTCCCTTCTTTCCTGTTTTTGCCTTTCTCTTCCATTCTGTGTTAGTCCTTTTCAGCCTTTCTCTCCTTCTTTCCTGTTTTTGCCTTTCTCTTCCTTCTGTTTTCCTTTTCCAGCCTTCTCTCTTCTTTCCTTTTGCCTTTCTCCCTCTTTCCTTTAGCTTCTCCTTCTTTCCTGTTTTTGCCTTTCTCTTCCATTCTGTGTTAGTCCTTTTCAGCCTTTCTCTCTTCTCTTCCGTTTTCCTTTCTTTCCTTCTGTTGCCTTTCAGCTTTCTCTCCTTCTTCTGTTTTTGCCTTCTCTTCCATTCTGTTTAGTCTTTTACCTTCTCTCCTTCTTTCCTGTGTTTTTGCCTTTCTCTTCCATTCTGTGTTAGTCCTTTTCAGCCTTTCTCTCCTTCTTTCCTGTTTTTGCCTTTCTCTTCCATTCTGTGTTAGTCCTTTTCAGCCTTTCTCTCCTTCTTTCCTTTTTTTTGCCTTTCTCTTCCATTCTGTGTTAGTCCTTTTCAGCCTTTCTCTCCTTCTTTCCTGTTTTTGCCTTTCTCTTCCATTCTGTGTTAGTCCTTTTCAGCCTTTCTCTCCTTCTTTTCTTTTTTGCCTTTCTCTTCCATTCTGTGTTAGTCCTTTTCAGCCTTTCTCTCCTCTTCTTTCCTGTTTTTTTTTTCCTTTTCTGGCCTTCTTCCATTCTGTGTTAGTCCTTTTCAGCCTTTCTCTCCTTCTTTCCTGTTTTTGCCTTTCTCTTCCATTCTGTGTTAGTCCTTTTCAGCCTTTCTCTCCTTCTTTCCTGTTTTTGCCTTTCTCTTCCATTCTGTGTTAGTCCTTTTCAGCCTTTCTCTCCTTCTTTGCTGTTTTTGCCTTTCTCTTCCATTCTGTGTTAGTCCTTTTCAGCCTTTCTCTCCTTCTTGCTGTTTTTTGCCTTTCTCTTCCATTCTGTGTTAGTCCTTTTCAGTCTTTCTCTCTCTTCTTTCCTGTTTTTGCCTTTCTCTTCCATTCTGTGTTAGTCCTTTTCAGTCCTTTCTCTCCTTCTTTCCTGTCTTTTTCCTTTCTCTTCCATTCTGTGTTAGTCCTTTTCAGCCTTTCTCTCCTTCTTTCTCTTTGTTTTTTGCCTTTTCTCTTCCATTCTGTGTTAGTCCTTTTCAGCCTTTCTCTCCTTCTTTCCTGTTTTTTGCCTTTCTCTTCCATTCTGTGTTAGTCCTTTTCAGCCTTTCTCTCCTTCTTTCCTGTTTTTTGCCTTTCTCTTCCATTCTGTTTAGTCCTTTTCAGCCTTTCTCTCCTTCTTTCCTGTTTTTTGCCTTTCTCTTCCATTCTGTGTTAGTCCTTTTCAGCCTTTCTCTCCTTCTTTCCTGTTTTTTTTGCCTTTCTCTTCCATTCTGTGTTAGTCCTTTTCAGCCTTTCTCTCTCTTCTTTTCTTTTCCTTTTTTTTTCCTTTCTCTTCCATTCTGTGTTAGTCCTTTTCAGCCTTTCTTCCTTCCTTCTTTCCTGTTTTTTTTGCCTTTCTCTTCCATTCTGTGTTAGTCCTTTTCAGCCTTTCTCTCCTTCTTTCCTGTTTTTTTGCCTTTCTCTTCCATTCTGTGTTAGTCCTTTTCAGCCTTTCTCTCCTTCTTTCCTGTTTTTTGCCTTTCTCTTCCATTCTGTGTTAGTCCTTTTCAGCCTTTCTCTCTCCTCCTTCTTTCCTGTTTTTTTTTTGCCTTTCTCTTCCATTCTGTGTTAGTCCTTTTCAGCCTTTCTCTCCTTCTTTCCTGTTTCTTGCCTTTCTCTTCCATTCTGTGTTATCCTTTTCAGCCTTTCTCTCCTTCTTTCTCTTTGTTTTCTTTTCTTCTCATTCTGATTAGTCCTTTTCAGCCTTTCTCTCCTTCTTTCCTGTTTTATGCCTTTCTCTTCCATTCTGTGTATCCTTTCAGTCTTTGTCTCTTCTTTCCTGTTTTTGCTTTCTCTCCATTCTGTGTTAGTCTTTCAGCCTTTCTCTCCTTCTTTCCTGTTTTTGCCTTTCTCTTCCTTCTGTTTAGTCCTTTTCAGCCTTTCTCTCCTTCTTCCTTTACTTGCCTTTCTTTCATTTGTCTTGCTTTCTTTTACTTTCTTCTTTTGCTTTCTTTTCAGTTCTCTCTATCTTCGCCTTCTCTTCCTTTCTTTTAATCTTTGCACTTCTCGTCCTGTTCTGTCTTGTCTTTATTTTTTTTTACTTTTATTTTATTTATTTATTTTTTTTTTTCATTCTTTCCTTTCTTCCTGTCTTGGCCTTTGCTTCCCTTCTTTATGTGTTTGACTTCTTTTCTTTTCTTTGGCTCTTCGACCTCCTGTTCCTTTCTTGTCGTCTTGCACATATTTTTTTCCTCATTTCTTCGTACATTCTTTCCTTTCTTTCTGTTTTGCTTTTTTTTTCTCCCCTTTTTGCTTGCCGTGGCTCCTCTTCCTTCCTTTCACTTCATTTCTTTCTGTGTGAGCCCTTCACCTCCTTACTTTCTGTCTTTGCCTTTCTTTCACTTCATTTCTTTCTGTGTTAGCCTTTCACCTCCTTCCTTTCTGTCTTTGCCTTACTTTCATTTCATTTCTTTCTGTGTGAGCCCTTCACCTCCTTACTTTCTGTCTTTGCCTTTCTTTCACTTTCATTTCTTTCTGTGTTAGCCTTTCACCTCCTTCCTTTCTGTCTTTGCCTTACTTTCATTTCATTTCTTTCTGTGTTAGCCTTCACCTCCTTACTTTCTGTCTTTGCCTTACTTTCATTTCATTTCTTTCTGTGTTAGCCTTTCACCTCCTTCCTTTCTGTCTTTGCCTTACTTTCATTTCATTTCTTTCTGTGTTAGCCTTTCACCTCCTTACTTTCTGTCTTTGCCTTCTTTCATTTCATTTCTTTCTGTTTAGCCTTTCACCTCCTTACTTTCTGTCTTTGCCTTACTTCATTTCATTTCTTTCTGTGTTAGCCTTTCACCTCCTTCCTTTCTGTCTTTGCCTTACTTTCATTTCATTTCTTTCTGTGTTAGCCTTTCACCTCCTTCCTTTCTGTCTTTGCCTTTCTTTCATTTCATTCTTTCTGTGTTAGCCTTTCACCTCCTTTCTCTCTGTCTTTTCTTTCTTTTCGCTTCTGT
Organism: Conus canariensis; assembly: GCA_033310375.1. NCBI lineage: Eukaryota > Metazoa > Mollusca > Gastropoda > Neogastropoda > Conidae > Conus > Conus canariensis. The sequence goes on from CM065715.1 coordinate 93,550,248, forward strand.
CTGTCTTTATTTTCTTCTGCGTTTTTTTTTTCTTTCTGTCGTTCCTTTTCTTTCTCTTCTTTTTCTGTCTTCGCCATTGTTTTCGTCCAGTTTTTCCCTATTTATTCTCCTGTTACCTGTCTCTGCCTTTCATTTGATTTCTTTCTAACTGTCTTTGCCTTTCATTTTATTTCTTTCTAACTGTCTCTGCCTTTCATTTTATTTCTTTCTAACTGTCTTTGCCTTTCTTTTTACATTTTCTTTTTCTTTCTTTACCTTTATGTTCCTGTCTCCCTGTCTTTGTTTCTCTTTTCCGTTCTTCCTGTCTTTTTCTTTCTTTCTTTCTTTTTTTCTTTCCTTTCTTTTCTTTCTGTTTTTGCCTTTCTCTTCCTTTTCTTCATTCTTTGCCTTTCTTTTCCTACCTTCCTGTCTTTTCCTTTCTTTTCATGTTTTAGTTACCTTTCTTTGGGTTTCTCTCTTTTCCTTTTATTTGCTTTCTCCCTGTCTGTACCTTTCTTTTCTTTCCTTCCGTTTTTTGTCCTTTTTTTTTCCCCCTTTCTTCCTATCTGTGTCTTTCTTTAATTTTCTTTCTTTCTTCACCTTTTTTTTTTTGGTCATAACTGAGCAAATCGATTCTTTCTGAAAACTGTGCCTTTTTTTTTTTTCCTTTCCCCATGTCTTGAACTTTGCTTTTCGGTCTGTCTTTGCCTTTCTTTCATTTTCTTTCTGCGTTTTTGTTTTTCCTTCTTCCCGTCTTCATCATTCTCTAACGTTCTTTCTGTCTCTGTCTTTCTGTTTCTTTTCTCCTCTTCCTTTTTGTCCCCCCTTTCCCCCTTCTTTTCCTATCTTCCTCTTCCCCTTTCTTGAACTGTCTTCGCCTTTCTGGAACTGTCTTCCCCTTTCTTGAACTGTCTTCGCCCTTTCTGAACTGTCTTCGCCTTTCTGGAACTGTCTTCCCCTTTCTGGAACTGTCTTCGCCTTTCTGGAACTGTCTTCGCCTTTCTTGAACTGTCTTCGCCTTTCTGGAACTGTCTTCCCCTTTCTGGAACTGTCTTCGCCTTTCTTGAACTGTCTTCGCCTTTCTGAACTGTCTTCGCCTTTCTGGAACTGTCTTCGCCTTTCTTGAACTGTCTTCGCCTTTCTTGAACTGTCTTCGCCTTTCTGGAACTGTCTCGCCTTTCTTGAACTGTCTTCCCCTTTCTTGAACTGTCTTCCCCTTTCTGGAACTGTCTTCGCCTTTCTGGAACTGTCTTCGCCTTTCTTGAACTGTCTTCGCCTTTCTTGAACTGTCTTCGCCTTTCTGAACTGTCTTCGCCTTTCTGAACTGTCTTTGTCTGCCATTTGTTTCCTTTCCCTATCTTTTCAGTCGTTTCCTGACGTCCTTTTCTCCTTTATTTACCGCTCTTCCTATTTTTGTTTTTGTGTTCCTTTCTACTTTCGTTCCTAGTCTTTCATTTTAGTTTTTATTTTCGTCTATTCCTTTTTGTACTCGCAGTTCTTATAGAACAGGGAGTACTTTAAAATGGAACGAAAAATGTTGTCTGTCAGTTTGTCTGTCTGTCCGTGGTCAAAGTGTGTTCCACTCGCTCCAGACAAAACTTCTGGGCCGATCTTTCAGAAAATTTGTAGCCGATCTTTCTGCAAATTTGTAGGTATGTTGATTATGGGTCACGGATGATGCCCGATGAATTATTTTACCAGAATAGCCGTTACTAACGGCTAATAACGGCCCAAAACGGTTTTTCTTTTTTTAAATTTTTTATGAAATATCTCTAAAAGTACTTCGCCTATTTCCTATCTCAGTGACGAAATACATTAAGACGCATGTTTGATTGTGACGTTTCTTTTTTAATTATGACGCAAGTTTGATTGTGACGGGTTTTTTTTAACACACGTATTCAAGATAGATCTAAACTCAGAGTACGTTTATATGCTTTGTTTACATCTTGTTTATTTCTTTGCCTTTCTTTTCCATGCTTTTCTATTTTTACCTTTACCTTTTTCTTTTCTTTTTTCGTTGACTTCATTTGTGTTCCTCCCTTTGTTTCTTGCCTTTCTTTCCCTTCATTTCTCTCCTGTCCCCCGCCTCTCTTTCCCTTTCCTCCTTTCAGTCTTTGCCCTTTCTTCCTGTTTGTTTTCCCCCCCCCCTTTCTGTCATCGCTTTTGCCACGAGTACTGGCTTTCTTCCTTTCTCTTTCAGTCTTCCTTTCTTTCTTGCCTCTCTTTCAGTTTATGTCTTCGCTTCTTTGTCTCTTCTTTGTTTCCTTCTTCTTTTAGGTTTCTTTTCCAGTTGCTTTCATTGCTTTTTTTCCCCCCTTTCTCCCCTGTTCTTTCTTTGCCTCCCTGTATGCTCCTTCCTTTCTTTTCCTATTTTCTTTTTCGTTTATTCTGTTCTTTTATACTTCCGACTTTTTTTTTTTTTTTTTGTTTGTTTCCCTCTTTTTCTTTTCTCTTGTTTTTCACTTTTTTTGTTTTTTCTCTGTCTAATTTTTAGTCTTCTTCTTTCTTTTTTTTTTTTCTGTCTTTTTTTGTTTTTCCCTTTTTTTCTTCGCCTTTTTTTTTTTGGGTATCATTTCTTCCTTTTCTGTCTTTGTCTTTGTTTTTTTATGCTGCCTCCCCCCCCCCCCCCCCCCCCCCCCCCCCCCTCTTTATTCGTCTTTCCTATATACGTTTCTTTCTTAATTTTCCTTTGGCTCTCTTGCTTTTCGTTTCTTCATTCTGTTTTCCCTCTTTCTTTTCGTTTCTTCATTCTGTTTTCCCTCTTTCTTTCGTTTCTTCATTCTGTTTTCCCTCTTTCTTTTCGTTTCTTCATTCTGTTTTCCCTCTTTCTCTTCGTTTCTTCATTCTGTTTTCCCTCTTTCTTTTCGTTTCTTCATTCTGTTTTCCCTCTTTCTTTCGTTTCTTCATTCTGTTTTCCCTCTTTCTTTTCGTTTCTTCATTCTGTTTTCCCTCTTTCTTTTCGTTTCTTCTTCTGTTTTCCCTCTTTCTCTTTCGTTTCTTCATTCTGTTTTCCTCTTTCTTTCGTTTCTTCATTCTTTTTCTCCCTTTCTTTTGTTCTTTTTTCCTTTCCTTTTATCCTCTTTCCGTTCTTCATTTGTTTTTTGTTTTGTTTTTTTTGTTTTCGTTGTTGTTGTTTCCTTTTTCATTCTTTTTCACCTTTCTTCTTTTGTTTTGTTTCTCTTTTTCTTCGTTGCGAACTTTGACGTTTTACCTCCACTTTGTTTATTGTTTTCCCTTCGATAATCGTTTCTTCATTCCTTTTTCCCCGTTTTGTTTGTTTTTTTTGTTTTTCTTTTCCTCTCCTGAAAGTACCATTAGTCTTTCTTTTACGTTTTATTACATTTTTTGCAACCATCTCTTTCGTTGTTGTCCCTTCCTGCCACTCTTCCTTTTGTTTCTTTCTTTTGTTCCTCTTTTCGTCTGTTAACTTCCTTTTGTTTCTGTTTCTCTTCGTTTTTATTCTTTTCCGCACTCCACTCGTTCTACACACACAATCACACACTCTCACACTCGTACTTCATCGCACCACTTCACGCACGACCCCTTCTCGCACTCACATCCCACCCCTCTTTTTTGTTTTATTATTTTCCTTTTCACTTCGTCGTCATTCTTTCCTTTCTTTCTTTTTCATTCTGTTTTCCCCTTTCTTTTCGTTTCTTCTTCTGTTTCCCTCTTTCTTTTCGTTTCTTCTTCTGTTTCCCTCTTTCTTTTCGTTTCTTCATTCTTTTTCTCTCTTTCTTTTCGTTTCTTCATTCTGTTTTCTTTCTTTCTTCTTCGTTTCTTCTTCTGTTTTCCCTC
>CM065715.1:93561524-93571524 GCA_033310375.1 Conus canariensis
ACATTGTATCTCACCATATTCCAGGCTTGACTCGATGAACTTACAGCTTCTTGAAGATTTTGCCGTCTGCGCGCTTGCCTGTGGCGGCCAGATTCTTAGCGATGTCAGGCATACTTTGGTCGTCGCTGCCCTTTCCTCTGCTCTGTTCTGGATGAGAGGTAAAAAAAAAAATGTTCTTTTTGTGTGGGTTTGCTTAGGACACACACGTTCTTTGAAATTTTCCTTTATTGTTATTACTGTAATTATTATCGCATTTGAGAGAGAGAGAGAGAGAGAGAGAGAGAGAGAGAGAGAGAGAGAGAGAGAGAGAGAGAGAGAGAGAGCTTTTTTTCTGCTTCTTTAGTCTTTCATTGAAACCGCCCTACTACAGCAACAACAAAAACATAAAGTGCACGCGCGCGCGCGCGCGCGCGCGCGCGTGTGTGTGTGTGTGTGTGTGTGGCTGGAACAGCTGGAACCGGAAGTACGTTCAGCTGTCAGTGACCGACAGGTGGTAGTTTGCAGTCTGACTCGATCACTTTGAAGCCGGCCTTTATCTTGCAAACAACATGCTGGACACTAGCGCTGCACTGGGATTAACTGGCAGGGGGGAGGGGGTGGGGGGTAGGATCGAACGGCGCAAAGGCTGAAGCACTTATGGGTGCTGCTGCTCAGTGGTCTTGTGACTGGACTAACGTCAGGACTGCGGGTTTGATCCCCAACATAGTACTTGGGTGTAGTGCGGGAGGTTTCCGTGTCCCAGATCAACACTGCTGGTAGCTGAATCTTATACCCTCTCCAAACACTGGCGGTGACACTACCAAACTGGCTGAGGACCGTGCACAGTGGAGCGCCTTGACTGCCTCATGCGTCGCAAGACGCAGGAGCATCTAAGTCTAAGTCTAAACACTAGGTGTGCACGTTAAATATCCTGACTGCCATGTCAGCATCTGGTAGGTAACAGGGAAAAAAAAGCAAAGCAGTATGTACAAGAAAGAAAAAGGCAGTCAAGGACTAAGTTTGATTTTCCAGCAATTCCCGCCAAAAAAATGCGCACAAAAAAGAGTAAAGACTTCAACATGGAAAAAACTGACACTCAACTCCTACCCACGCGGACACACGTGAATCATTTGTCTCCTCTCTGCTTTCCCGACTGCAGTGACACCCGAGGTCTTGTACACGTGGATCATTCTTCTCCTGCCTGCCCTTCAGACTACAATGACACTTGAGATCTTGTTCACGTGCATCATTCTCCTTCTCTCTTCTGATCAGACTACAGTGACGTATGAGATGTCATACGCGTAAATCAACCTTCTACACTCGGCTTATCTGATCTGAAAGCTGTTTAGACCTGGGGACGAAGTGCTGGAACACCAGGGGATTCTGACTCCTTTCCACATCAGTCCAGCTAACCAGTCACTGCGGCGACACTGTTAATACATGATGCACGTGCAAGGGGTGTCCGACGTTCACAGTGTCCACCCTGTGTTTGGCATGATGCTGCACATAACAGACAAAAGTCTGTAGCCGGCCGTTTTGTCCGACCCGGCCGTTTTGTCCAACCTCGGACAAAACAGCAAAAACCCGGCTGTTTTGTCCGACTTTCAATCTTTAGTCGGACAAAACGGCCTTGGTTGGACAAAACGGCCGGCTCAAAGTAAGCGGCCGTTTTGTCCGATATTTCACTGGCAAAGAAGTATAAATTCGTCGCATTCTGGTTTGTTTTTCTTTTTTTTTGTTTTGTTTGGTTTTTTGTTTGTTTGTGTTGTTTTTCTGTCTGTCTACCCTCAAGTAAAGAAATCACGTAGAAAAAAACCCCATTCGGCCGTCATGCCCCCAGGTGGCCAATTTGGCATCTTAAGCTGGCCATTGGCCGTCAGGGGCCATGACTATCGAGTGGGTCTCATTCTCGTGATTTCTTTACTTGGCTGTAGGAGAGAGAGAGAGAGAGAGAGAGAGAGAGAGAGAGAGAGAGAGAGAGAGAGAGAGACAGACAGACAGACAGACAGACAGACAGACAGACAGAGAGAGACAGGTGGCACATCACGATACAAAGTTTGAGGTGACTGTGTCAAACAGTTGGGGTCTTGGGACAAACAATTACGCACCCCCAATTTTGAGAGTCTGGCATTGTCTGTGACCTTTACCTTGACCTTAATTGCTTTGACATATTTGGAGAGCAATAAACCAAACAACCTTCATACCAAGTTTCAGCTTCCTATGTCGACCGCTGCCCGAGATATGGCTAAAAATAGATTTTCGGTTTTGAAGGTCACACGTCAAGGTCATAACCTGTCCTTAAAAATTTGTAAAGTGGTAAAGGTGTATTTAAGCCACCCCCTCCTGTTTTCTTGCCTCTTTGTGTATTTGCAGTATTGCCTTTTTCAGTGGAGATAGGGCTGTCTTTCATCTACCTTTTGAGCTAAAAGTTGTTCTTGAATGATAATTCAAAACTTCGATTTATTTGACATAACACCCCCCCCCCCCCCCACACACACACACACACACACACACACACACCAATATAGAGCTGACCCACTTCACTGACAGTCATGATAATAGCACTGTGTAATGGTCGATTTCCGCCTAAGAAACATGTTGGGAGTTATCCTTCCTGATCGACAAAATGTGGTGACGTCACCCTTTACTTGAATGTAGGTGGGATAAAACATTACGCTAAGTGCAACATCAGCAAGCCTAAGTACAAATTGTAGCATGAACTAGGCACAGCAATAACAAGCGCATCGCCGAGCGGCTGCAACGCCGCACGGCAGATATGTTCTTTGCCCGTTCCGCCCCCCCCCCCCCCCCCCCCCCCCTGCCTTCCTTTACCCTCACATCTTAGCCCCACCTTTCTCTCTGTCTATCTCCACACCGAGTAGTTGACACGCACTGACATTCATTCAATAATTGTCTTTGTCTTTCACACTGCTACATCACTACTGAAAGTACTTTCCTCACTTTTGGACACACACACACACACACACACACACACACACACACACACTGAGTAGTTGACACACACTGACATTCATAAGTCACATGAAGTTATAGATTCTCTCTCTCTCTCTCTCTCTCTCTCTCTCTCTCTCTCTCTCTCTTCTGTCTCTCTCTGTCTCTCACTCTCTCTTTCTCACTCTTTCTCTGTGTCTCTCTGTCTCTGTCTGTCTGTCTGTCTGTCTGTCTGCCTCTCTCTCTCTCTCTCACACACACACACACACACACACACACACAACACACCACGCACACACACACCACACACACACACACACACACACACACACACACACACACACACACACACACACATACATCTTGTTCGAATCTCTTGCCATTCATGTGGCACACCACCACACAAAGTTTGACGCAACTCCGACTTTCCGTTCGGAAGATATCCTTGGGACAGACAGTAAAAAAAGAGAGAAAAAAAAAGGTCATGACCTTGACCTTGAATATTGCTGTTCGGATCTCTTGCCATTCATGTGGCACACCACCACACAAAATTTGAAGAGACTACGACCTTGATCGGTTTACAATATTTGGATGCACCATAAGCCAAATCACCTCCATGCTAAGTTTCAACAGCGTTTGTTTTCCAGTGCTCGAGATATGGCTAAAAATAGGTTTTCAGTTTTCAAAGTCATTCGCCAAGGTCATGACCTTGACCTTGAAATATTTTTTTTGGAATATCTTCCAACTAAGGTGGCACAATATCACATAAAATTTGACTTGCTACCAGCCGCCGTGGCGAAGTGGTTAGCGTCGCGGACTCCCGGCTGGGAGGTCGTGGGTTCGAATCCCATCAGAGTCATGTGGGTTTTTCTGTCCCGACCGGCTCCTACCCAGAGTTGAGTTTGCCGCGGACTCAGTTGGGAAGACTGGGACCACACAGTCGAGTTTCATCCACTTAATGGATGCACTTCTGAGAGTGTTGCTCCAATTTCCGGACCAACACTGCAGGTGCCTGTATCTCTCGGGCCTGGTTGACGCCGGGATATATTATGAAAGGAAGCATAGAGTACAGCCCTGTCATGTAGTCTCAGACCGAAATGGAAATCCGTAGCATCATCTTAATCATCCTCATTCTCATCGACCAGCATTAAAAAAAGAATGTCTCAACTTCTGTGGCCCTTCACGCCCTGCTCTCATGGTGACCTCAATTTCGATGTCCTCTCCACGTCTGTGGTCTATGTTTGGTTCCGCCGGGTTCACCGGTATCGGCGAGTCCATGGGGGCTGTCGTTGGACGGACGTGGTGGCGCCATCCGGAGGGAGAGCTCACTCACGCCAGCTCCGCAACTAAGCAATTATTGTCGTCTGTGGGGAGCTTAGTAGGTGGTGTCCTGCGTATGTTAGATCAGAACAGGCGCCACTGAACACCACCGAAGTGACTCGGCAGCAGTGCAGTGTCTACTCCAGTGGATTGCCTCTTGACGACTTGACATTGACTGCTCCCTGTGGATTGCCGGTGCGGGGGCTGCGGCGGGGCTGACCGGGCTGTGGCTGTGGACGGGGTGTCGGAATGAGCGGCGTGGGTGCACTGCCTCTGAGGTCGCGCAGAGGTTGGGACAGAAAAAAAAAATTGAATTGCTTTTGTCTACCCGTTCAGAATACATGATTGCAACAAAAATTTCCCCACCCTCAAATTTTTAGGGTCCAGCTATCTCCTCGACCTTGACCTTGACCCTGATTGGCCTACAATGGTCGTACGTCAAGGTCATGACCTTCTTGTTCGGATCTCTTGCCATTCTTGTGCCACACCACCACACAAAGTTTGACGCGACTCCGACTTTCTGTTCGGAAGATATCCTTGGGACAGACAGAAGAAAAAAAAAAAGAAAAAAAAAGGAAAAAAAACAAAACAAAACAGAACGCGACGAATTTATACTTCTTTGCCAGTGGAGCTGAGCAAAGAACAATCAAAGAAAATATCGGACAAAACGGCCGCTTACTTAGAGCCGACCGTTTTGTCCAACCAGGCCGTTTTGTCCGACTAAAGATTGAAAGTCGGACAAAACAGCCGGGTTTTAGCCGTTTTGTCCGAGGTTGGACAAAACGGCCGGGTCGGACAAAACGGCCGGCTACAAAGTCAGGGCGGACACAGACATGACCCTAAACAGACAACCAGAACACTCTGTCGAAAGCTGAAACAGAATCACTGGGCCGTCAAACAAAAGAACAAACGAATTACAAACGCAACGCGTTTCGACCTATGGGGTCTTCTTCAGGCAGGACAAGCGACATGCAAAACAATGAAAAACGAAGGACGGACAGACAGTCACTTATCTCTTCGCTCTGGGTTGGAAATTTGGCTTAAGATGAGCAGCTGACATTACGGAATGGAAGTAAAGGGGAAATAAGGTGAATGGGAGAAGACGGAGATAATGATAATAATAACAACAACAACAACAACAACGACGACGACGGCAATAATATTAATGATGATAATGTTAATGATAATCATAATTATAACAATGGTGTTATCATCATCATTATCATCATCACTATCATCATTCTGTTTTTCGCTCTAGTTTTAATTTTCGCCGGCAGTCTCCCCTTCTTTGAAACCAACGAGAGCATCTGCGTTTGTGTCCCTTGATTTTTATCAGTAGTCTAGTTGGACAGGACGTTGTTACCGCCAACAATTCTCCGTTTGGCCAGTAAAAGGCCGAATGAATACTTCGCCTATCAACAACAGAAATGTTCTCTCTTGGTCGATCTCCTCCGCACGTCTGTGTCCCTGGTGAATTCGTGTCAAAGTCACTGGCGCAGCAGGCTCAAGGGGACTGTCGTGAGATGGACGTGATGGCGCCCCCCCCCCCCTCCTCCCCCGAAGGGAACGTTCACTCACTGTGGTCCCATCCCTGATGATCGTTGTCAAATCGCGGGCTGGCTTTCTTTCTTACCCGGTGTGCCACCTCAGTGACATCGCCCCACACCTTTCATTCCAGCTCTCCGTCCACAGCCACACCCCAGCTTGTCCCATCCAAGCCCCGGCACCGGCAATCCACAGAGAGTAATCACTATTAAGTCATCATGAGGCAACCCACCAGAGGGGGCACTGCACTGCTGTCGAATCACTTCGGCAGTATTCAGTGATGCATGTTCCGATCCAGCATACGCTAGACACTCCCTACTGACGACAGTAGCTGCAAAGTCATGGAGCGAGTGTCAGTGAGCGTCCCCCTCCTATCCTCAGGGCACAACCACGTCCGTCCAACCACAGTTCCCACGAACTCGCCGATACCGGCGATGTCGACACGACCTCACCAAGGCCATAGTGGCGGAGAGGACATCAAAACCGAGATGACCATGAGAGCAGGGCATGAAGTGTCACAGACTTTGAGATCCTTCTTCAATGCTGATAGATGTATCAGGGCTATCACTACGCTTAATGTCATAATGTATCCAAGCGTCAACCCAGGATCGAAAGATGCAGACCTGCCGAATTCTGAGTAACTCTTAGAGATGCATCCATGAAATGGATGATTTCCGATTGTGTTGTTCCAGTTTTCCCAGCTGAACCTGTAACAAACTCAACTCTGAGTAGGAGCCGGACATGGCCCAAAAAAAATCCTGCAAAGAAAGAGGTATGTTGGGAATCGAACCCAAGACCTCCCAGCTCGGAATCCGCGATGTTACTGCTGCGCTATTGCAGTTGATTGGAAGAGGGCTTAGCAGATGGTGTTGTGCATAGGATGGATCAGAACACGCACCACTGGTCACCACCAAAGTGATTCAGCAGCACTGCAGTGTCTCCTCTGGTGGGTTGCCTCATACTGATTGCTACCTGAGGACTACTTGATATTAATTCCTGTGGATGTTGGTGCCGTGACTGCAACAGGACAAACCTACGTCTAGCTGTGATTGAGGAACCAGAATGGGCAGCATGGGATGAAGCTATTCAGGGGCCAAGAAAGAACGACAGCAAAGATGCTATTCAGGAGTCAAGAAAGAAACGACAGCAAAGATGCTATTCAGGAGTCAAGAAAGAAACGACAGCAAAGATGCTATTCAGGAGTCAAGAAAGAAACGACAGCAAAGATGCTATTCAGGGCCAAGAAAGAAACGACAGCAAAGATGCTATTCAGGAGTCAAGAAAGAAACGACAGCAAAGATGCTATTCAGGGGCCAAGAAAGAAACGACAGCAAAGATGCTATTCAGGAGTCAAGAAAGAAACGACAGCAAAGAAGTGTGTGTATTCGTTCCCGTGGAAGTACCCCTTACAATCCACAGGTCCTGGACAACTCGAGGAGGAATGATAAGAAACCATTTCAAAGGAGGTAACAGGACACTTTCCCAAACGTAAGCGTCGGCCACAGTACATGCTGAGGGCGCTATGAGCTGCACTGCAGACTAGCGATGGGCACGCGATGAGCTGTGAACGGTTTGTGGCCACACCAAAGAGTAACGCCGACGTTGAAGGCTGCGCGACGAAGAGGATGACATCACTTACTGCAGAGATGAACACAGCACAAGTGAGAAGATGCTAGCGGCGAGCATCGAAAAATATTGGGAACAACGATCACCGCTAGACAGACGGCCACACCATCCGCGCGGCCATCGCCCGTCGTATCGCAGCCTCTACAGTCACTGACGTCATCCTTTTCCATCGCGCAGCTCACCGCGCAGTTCACAGTCACAGTGGTAAGACCGACGGATAAACAAACTGTTGAAAATCTGTCCAAACCTGAAAGAGTTTTTACCATGTTCCCGAACGGCCGTAAAGAAGAAACAGTCTTGTGCCGTTTGCATACAGGCCACTCCTTTTACACCCTTTCTTATCTTTTAAAAGGTGAAGAAGTTCCGTGGTGCATTCCATGTCATGTACCACTTACAGTGAAACATATTCTTTTAGAGTGTTAGGGCTTGCATGATGAGACATAAACATTTCACAGCAGACTCCATGAAAACCTTGTTCAGAGATGTCTCACATGATGCGATCTTTGAATTTCTCAAAGAGTTAAACATTTTTTAATCTAATCCAAGATTTTACAGAAGAAAGATTTTTAACATTTCTGGTGTGTTTTAGGTGTATTTTAAAGGGGTGTGTGAATACGTTGCTTTTTGTTTAGTTGGTTTGTTTGTTTCTTTATTTTAAAGATGACTTTTGAGTTGACTTCAACGCGGTGCCAGCTCTGACATGGCCCGTTGCGGTCGGCTGGGCTATAAGCAACATTAGCTTACCTGCCTCCTGTAGATCACCAAACGAGAGTTATGACCGTTTCCACCAGACCGCTTCAAACTTCTCTCCAGACGTCGTAGCTCAGCTGACCGGGCCGGGACACGCAGACACGGGACAGGCAGACACGGGACAGGCAGACAAGGCCAAGACACCGACAAAGACAGAAGAAGACGAACAAGACGAAGGCGGCAGTCTGGCAGTGACGGACCAGACAACAACAGGGTCATCCAGGCGAGGGCAGAGGTGCGAGAGGGACATCCTTCCCCGCTCCTACCCCCACCCCCACCCCACCCCACCCTCACCCCTCTTCTCCCCGGGGAGACGGCGCATTGTAGGGCATGGTGGGGCACGGCAGACGGTATGTGATGGAGTAGCCGTCGTTTCAGGACCAGGGACTGGGGTAGGAGTTGGGGAAGGGGTGGGAGGGAAGGCGTGGGAGGCGGTTAGATGGGGAGGGGGAGGGGGGGGGGTGGAGGGCGGAGGGGGGGGTGGAGGGCGGAGGGGGGGGGGGGGGGCGGGTTGTCACGGGGCAGTGATCAGTCTTGAGAACAGCTGAGGTGAGAGGCCCAGAGGGCGATGTAATGCCACTCACCCACCGTCTCCTTTCATCGTTTCTCTCTCTCTCTCTCTCTCTCTCTCTCTCTCTCTCTCTCTCTTGTGTGTGTGTGTGTGTGTGTGTGTGTGTGTGTGTGTGTGTGTGTGTGTGTGTGTGTGCTCGCGCGCGTGTGCATGCACTCGTGCTCGTCAACACATGTTTACACACACACACACACACAGAGAGAGAGAGAGAGAGAGAGAGAGAGAGAGAGAGAGAAAAGAGAAGAGAGAGAGTATTTAGTACTGCAGTGCACTGCCTTTTAGTATGTCTTGCTTTTCTACTGTGTTCTGCTGAAAGACACACAAAAAGACTGTGACGACAACCACAATGAGAGTAATGATAATAGTAACAATAACAATAGTAATAATCATCATCATAATCATAATGATAATCATAATAGTTTTGAAATATGATAATGGTGATAACGTTAGTGATAATGATAATAATATAGCGATGACAATAGCAATAAGAACAAAACGAATAGAAATGATAAGAATGCTGATGAAGATGATGATGATGATGATGATAACCATGATGACAATAAGTAATTATACTATTGATGATGATTATGATAACGATAAAGAAGAAGAAGAGGACGATTAAATGATTTTTTTCATGCATGCTTCTTCTTTTGAAACCCTTTGAAATGGTTCAGAAGAACAGTTAAACGCAGTGCAACAGGATTATGAATGCAAACTGAACATGCATGACATCATGGACAACCACACACTGAAAGCAAAGAACAGATCACTGATACGGAAGGGGACCGTGATAAAAGTTGGAGCGACCACGCAGACAGACAGGCGAAGATGGAATCCTCAGTTCGGTACTGTCACAGACGAAGGCCCGCTGTACACTGGTTCCACGTGGTAAACGAATGAGAAAAACACGTGGGCAAGTCGGCACACGGCTTGCACATGTGACAAACACTCATGTTGTAAAGGGGGGGGGGGGGGGGGGACTCACTTGCACGTGATACACACAGACGTTTTGTGTTGCCCGCAATGTGATCAGAGTTCATCCCACTAAAGGGCCGCAAAAGGAGAACTGCACGCCCTTCCCTTTTCGTTGTTACAGTCTTACCACGTATGACAGGTCAGGAGAGAGAAAAGAGCAGCACGAAGGCTTGGTAAGGGTAAGGTAATGATGGTTATAGCCCAGCCGACCGCAAAGGACCATATCAGGGCTGTCACCGCGTTGAAGTCAACTCACAAGTCATTATAAAAAAAATTAACTCA
>CM065715.1:93576524-93579024 GCA_033310375.1 Conus canariensis
ATCCAGAGTTATCTCCCCTCCTTTTGTCTAATTAATTCTTCTTCTTCTTCTTCTTCTTGTCATTTTCCGATTCCTGACATTATATGGACCAATGCCTTCGTAGACTGCTATCAACTGCGCTGGCAGTTGTACACCGTAGACAGCTAGCTGCGTTTCTTCTTTCGTCAGGCTAGCCTTCGTTCCTGAACTGATGGCGAAAAGAGCGGGGTTAGGTCAGCGTTAGGGTCAGGCGTTCCGAATGGGCAGAATCCTCCTGTTTTCCTATCGACGTTCCCATCTATAATGTATAAACACGCTGCCCTTGTATGACAGTTCACACTGGTGGAGACGGGCATCCCTGGTGTCTAAACGTCTCTAGACCAGCGTCAAGGGAAGAAGGGATAACGAAATCCGACCCTTTCTCTCTCTCTGGAGAAGCGGGTTCAGCAACTACACCAATCAGATTCTGTCAGTCTGCGAGTTCGCCTCACCTACAACTGACCAATGGTCGAATTTCACCGTGAGCCATTCAAAACTAAGGTCTTTCACTCGTGTCAAAAGTGAACTGACCATACAAAACTAAAGTCTCTCTCTCGTGTCAAAAGTGAATTAACCATACAAATGCTATGGTCATTCCCTCGTGTCAAACGTGAACTGACTATACAAAACTATAGTTTCTCCCTCGTGTCAAAAGTACGCAGAAGAAAAGCACCGCGTAAACCGGATACCGTTGTTGTTCTGCACGAATAAAGATGAAGACGATATGTTGGTGATCTTCAGCTACTTCCCCGCGTCCTCTTCCGATGGTTCCATGAGAAGGAGAGGGTGTTCTTAATGGCCATGTATAGCTGAACGAAAAAGGATGATTCAGTTGCTCTGGTGTTAAGTTGTAGATTAAAATGAACAGGTCACGAAGATTATTATTATTATTATCATTATTATTATTATTATTATTATTATTATTATTATTATTATTATCATTATTATTATTATTATCATCATCATCATCATTATTATCATTATTATTATTTTTTATCATTATCATTATTACTATTATTGTCATCATCATTATTATTGTTACTATTATTATTGTTATTGTTGTAGTTGTTATGTAATTCATTCTTTTATTTATGTATTTTCATTTTATCTGTTTATTCATTGATTTATTTATTTAGCAAAAGTTAACAAGAAAATAAATGCACATATTATTACAGATAATATAATGGAAACACGAAGATCTTGAACGCAGGGTGATGTGGGCGCACATTTTTACAGAGAGAGAGCGAGAGAGAGAGAGAGAGAGAGAGAGAGAGAGAGAGAGAGAGAGAGAGAGAGAGAGAGAGATGACTGACACTTTACATCAGCTAAGCAGCTCACGAAAGCAAGGGAGCTGCACACATGATTTTACAAACTACGTCATTAAGGTATAAGAGCAGTCAGTAATGATGATAATTGCCATACGATTAAATGTACGAGATTGCCATATCGCTCACTCTAAAGCGTTGCCAACTATGCAGTCAGCATGCATAACGTACGCTCAAGTGCGGGTTAGTAAGAAACATATGTATAAAAGGGCCATTACTGCTGCCTCATCTCAGATAACTCCCCAGGGTTGTTTCCCCGTGTCTATTTTTAGACTTAATTTCTGGCGTGCTGAGATGTTATGGTGTTTGTTGACTGCCTAAAATTGGTTTCCTCCATTTTAAAATCCTTCAGGCCAAAATGGAAAATCTTCCAAAATCACAACTTAAAAATTACCATTGAAGCAAACAAAAAGGTAGTGAACTACTTAGACATAACACTGGATCTCAATAATCACATATATAAACCATACAAGAAACCCAACAACACACCTCTTTATGTACACATCCAAAGTAACCACCCACCATCTGTATTAAAGACCATACCCCACGGCATAAACAAAAGACTATCAAATCTGTCATGCAGTGAGAAAGTGTTCAACAATGCAGCAGTAGAATACCAGGAGGCACTACAAAGAAGTGGATACAATTACAAACTACAATACAACCCAGATAACAACACACATAAAAGCAAGAAAATTAGAAAAAGAAAAATCATATGGTACAACCCCCATACGACGGGAAACTCAAAACAAACATAGGGAAAGAATTCTTCAAATTCCTAACAACTTCATTTCCAAAAGAACACAAACTGTCCAAAATATTTAACAAAAACACTGTCAAACTATCGTACTCATGTATGCCCAACCTCAAAAACCTAATTGATGCATCCAACAAAATGAAAACCAACACAGCAAAGAAGGGTGAAGAAAGGAAATCCTGCAATTGCACCAAAAAAGAGCAGTGTCCACTAAGCAATAAATGTCTTCACAACAATATTGTATACCAGGCTACTGTGACATCAGAAAATGAAAAAGAAACATACATAGGGATAACTGAAAACCACTTCAAAACCAGATATGCAAACCACAAACAGTCATTCAACAAAGAAAAATACAAAAACCAAACTGAATTGAGCAAATACATTTGGAAACTTAAAG
>CM065715.1:93594024-93619024 GCA_033310375.1 Conus canariensis
TTCTGCAGAATGATCTTGTGCAGGGAAGCATAGAGAGATACATGTTCCCCCCACCCCTGCTCACCCATCTAGTGTATTCTGCAGAATGATCTTGTATAGGGGGGCATAGAGAGATACATGTCCCCTATCCACTGTGTCCTGAAGAAGGATCTTGGACAGGGAGTCACGGTGACATACATGCCCACAACTTCTAGACATTGCGAGAAGAGGTGCAGGTCCACCAGATTATACGTTAACTTCGCTCTGACATAGTCACATGTCCTATATTTCACTGTATCAGAGGCACAGAGACAGTATAAGATATTTGCATTCGAAGGCTTGGAACATTGCTTGCTGTATTTCAAGAGCCAGTGCCAGGTCCAATGTCTTGTACCCATGCAGAAGATAAACCCCATGACTTGCCTGTCTGTTAGCAACTGGCGATGGTAGGTTTTGAGGTGGCGCACATGATGGACACAGGCCAAGCATCGCTTCGACCTTTCTTTGTCGACCGGATGTCTTCGCCAAGAACGGACCTATGTTATAGGAAGTAGTGTACGTCTTCCAGTGGGGGAATTGTGAGCTAAGACTTTGAGTTCCTCTGAAAGGACTATGATTTTATGTCTCCTGGGTGCTTTGGGGTTGCTGGAAGGTCAAGGTCTGGGGCTTTAGATTTCGCTGGTTGGTGTGATCAGTGAGACCTTGACAAACACATATAGAAACTTTCACAGACACACAGGTGCATGGAGAGAGAGAGAGAGAGAGAGAGAGAGAGAGAGAGAGAGAGAGAGAGAGAGAGAGAGAGAGTCAGAGACAGACAGACAGAGAGAGAGAGAGAGAGAGAGAGTTTTAATTTCTGGCTTTTTATAAGATCAGAGTTTCGCCTGCTTCTCACAGAGAAAAAACGAAGTTGAAAGGAATCTAACACTGTGTCTACGTTCTAACAGATGACATCATGATTTGTACAAATGACTGAATGATGTGCTGAAGTTCTTGAACTCTTCCTCCATCGCATGGTGTAGATAGGTGGATAAAAGAGTGGGAGAGGGGAACAACTAAAAGACGTTGAATTTTTTAAAACGTCAGAGAGGGCTACCTTGATTTAAGTCGTCTTCTGTTGTTTGACAAGTTCTTATATATGTATGGCGCTTGATAATTTTACAGTGGAGTGTCCAAATGGTTTAGGTGTTGTTGTTTTTTTTACAATATCGTTTAATTATTTGTTTATTTATTCATTATTTATTTATCCATTTAATTGTTCATTTTATTCATTTATTTATCTACTTATCTATACATATATTTG
Source organism: Conus canariensis (assembly GCA_033310375.1). Classification (NCBI taxonomy): domain Eukaryota; kingdom Metazoa; phylum Mollusca; class Gastropoda; order Neogastropoda; family Conidae; genus Conus; species Conus canariensis. Next base: position 93,595,307 of record CM065715.1, read on the forward strand.
ATTATTTACTTGTTTGTGTATGTAATTATTTATCTATTTGTTTTTTTTATGTATTTATTCTTCTATATATTTATTTATTCATTTAATTCATCATTGCGAACGGTCCGCTCTGGCATTAATCTCATATCGCTCATTCCAAGTTACTCTCACACGGCCCGAGAGACTGCGCTGCTGGTTTATTTACTTGTTTATTCATTTTTCTTTTTATTCATATATATATATATATATATATATATATATGTTGATTTGTTGACTCATCATTACGTGTCGTCCTCTCTGACGTTGCTCTTTAAAAAAATCGCTCATTCCGAGTTTCTCTGACACAGCCCAAGACTGGGCAACAGGGACGTGCTTTTTTTTCATCTATAAATAAACCATCCTAACGTCGTGTAGACAGATAGACAGCGAGTAGACAGATAAAAAAAAAGTCTGTAGTGCTGATCGGGAAAGTGGAGGAACACTCTCAGAAACGCTTCTGCCAAGTGGGATGAAACTCAGTGTGTGTGTGGTTCCAGTCTTCTCACTTGAGCCCACACCACACGCATAGAAACTCTGGAACAAGAACCGAACCGGATCCTAAAAAGATCCACGGTGGCTTGATGGTCCTAATGGGATTTGAACCATTCATCTCGCCGCCGCAGTCTATGAAACTAACGCTTCGCCGCTGTGGTTAACTATTTTGTCATTGCTTTCGCTAGTGTTTGTTTTTGTACTCCCAGTTCTTATAGAACAGGGAGTACTTTACAATGGGAGCGAAGAAATGCTGAGTGTGTGTGTATGTGTGTGTGTGTGTGTGTGTGTGTGTGTGTGTGTGTGTGTGTGTGTGGTGTGTGTGTCCATGGTAAAAATGTGTTCCACTCGCTCAATACAAAACTGCTGGACCGATCTCTCTGAAAATTTGTAGATGTGTTCATTATGGGTCACAGATGATGCCCGATGTTTTATTTTACCAGAATAGCCGTTACTAGCGGCTATAAATGATAATTTTATTATGTACAGTTTAAGCAATAACGGTTTATAAACTTAAGTGTCACCAAAGTCTGTAAGCTCCTCGGTAGTATAGTGGTTAGTATCCCTGCCTGTAACGCGGGAGAATGGGGTTCATTTCCCCGCCGAGGAGAGCAGCGCTTTTTTTTGTTTGTTTGTTTTTTTTCTCTTATATACAAAATTTCTACCACCAAAAGGGGAGAAAGTGCTATAGTGACTGATATTTATATATATTTTTTCTTTTTTTTTGTACTACTGTACTGGAAGTACGTTTATATGCTTTGCATCTTGTTTTCCATAGTATTGTAGTGGTGAGAAGATGCCCCCAGGCACGAGTCACATCAGAGATATTTATTTGTGGGTTCATTCCATCCTGATCGGCTTCAATTTAGTGTGCTATGGTGGAAACAAGGGGGGGGGGGGGGGGCGCTTAGTAGATGGTATTCTGCGTATCCAAGCACTCCTGAACACAAAAATGTGACCCTGCGGCACCTCCTCTTGTGGGTGACCTGGTGGCGAGTGATACCAGTTGCTATATATATACGATAGCGGGACTGCGACAGGATAAGAATGGGTGTGACTGTGCCTCTGGAGTGGGAAGGGAATGAGCGATGTGGGAATAATGCCACTTAGGGGATGGAGAAGATAAGACAGCACAAAAAGGCACCACCACGCTAATAGCTACACAAAGAAAAATCCCCAGTGAGCAGATGAGATTAGAGTTCATGTTTTGAATCGAGAATGCCTGGGATCCTCTGTCTCTGTCTGTCTGTCTGTGTGTGTGTGTCTCTCTCTCTGCGAATGTGTGTGTGTGTGTGTGTGTGTGTGTGTGTGTGTGTGTGTGTGCGTGTGTGCGTGCGTGCGTGCGTGTGTGCGTGCGTGCGTGCGTGCGTGCGTGTGTGTGTGTGTGTGTGTGCGTGTGTGTGTGTGTGTGTGTGTGTGTGTGTGTGTGTGTGTGTGTGTGTGTGAAATGTAACTGAGAGGAAACGGTTAGGACTGTACTGTTAGGTGATAATCTTTCTGTTCATCTGTGCACACAGTATGTTCGCTGAAATGGAACTGGTTCACATCACCTCTGTGCTAGCCAAAGGGCTTTAAACAACCAAGATGAGCTCTGTGCCATAAGCCAAAACACCGCACTCCACTGTGCGCTTCACGTTCACAGTCTCTCTCAGCTGTGCTTCCCCTCCTAGCCAGAGACTGGACTTCTTAAAGGATTTCTTTGCATGTCTTCCATGTCGCGGAACTTCTTGCTGTATCCCATGTGTTCTGGCTTTGAGGAGATGGTTCCAGCGCTGTCTTTGAAATGCCTGCGATGCCAAGCCTGAAGGGCTGGGAAACTCTACCCTCTTCCTAGTAGTCACTGTGGTGTTTTTGGTTTGCACGGGCCTACAGCTGTTATGTGTGCATGATCAGTCTAGTCTGATTAACTGGATTCTGTGAAACCAAACAAAGTGATCTATGTCAATCTTGAACTGTCTAGGGGTACCAAAATTAACGGGGGGACTTTACCACAAGCTTCATGTCTAAACCCTGAAGAATGTTTTTATCGGATAAACAGCATGTGTATTCATTTTTCACTCACCGCAGAACAGAACTGAGTCGTTATATCATTGAAACGATCAGACAAAAACGTCATTTTGGGGCGATTCGTCAGAGACTGTTTGTGTTTGGCATGAATTACTCTGAACTTTTTTGTGAATCTCGTGCATGAAGATAAGTAAGCAACTGAACAAAAACAGTCTATGGGAAGTACACGAGAAGACAGACAAAAAAAAAATCCTTCACGATGAACAAGCAGACACAGCGTTGAACAAACTTCCTGAAGACACAAACACAAGACCAAACCAAACAAACAAAAACAAAACAACCTTTTCTACGTCATTACTGGCTCGTCTGTATCCCTGGTTGAAAAACAAACAAACAAACAAACAAAAACCAGAGAACATCATGACTTCTCAAACTCTCATCCAAGACCTGCTGGTCGTTCTTCTCAGAAACTTGCCAGAGTTCACCACCACCCTTTGGTATATTCACACTTAGCGTCAGGTAACCAAAGGGGATATCCTCAGTGACATTCATCAGCTTCCTTCCCCTCCCCTCCCTCGCCCCCGCCCCAGCCAAGACAAACAAACTAACAAGCCAAGCAGGCAAACAAGCAAACAAACAAGCAAAGCACGCCCCCTGTGATTGCGAGGGCGTAGAGAGAGGGAGGACCTCTGCCCTGGCTGCCTGCTATGATGTCGGTGCCGGGTCGCTTTCTGCGGGACATTCCGCTGCGCGCCCTGCAGCGCAAGGTGGGTGATGAGCACGTCAATCTGCTGCAGGCCTGCTACGACAACCCCCTCTTCCACGAGGACGACGACCGCGACTACAAGGGCACCGCCGCCACTACCCAGGGGCGTGGAGGGGGAGGAGGAGGAGGAGGAGGAGTCCAGGGTGCCCAGGCTGACGGGCACGTGTCCAAGGACTATATGCATGCCCTGCCCCCGGGCCCTCAGCCAGTGCCTGACATCACCTACGGCCAGAAGACGCGGCGCCGGTGCCTGTTCAAGCTGCTGCTGGCCGTCCTTGTGGTGGTGCTGGTGGCGGTCCTCATCGGACTCATCGTTCACTTCACGCGTGAGTGTTTTTGTCTGTGTCCTGTTGGAGGATGGGGGTGGGGGTGGGGTATGAGGGGGCTTGGGTTGAGGGTGGTGGAAGGAAGGTGGTGGTGGTGAAGTGGTGGTGGTGGTAGTCGTCGTCATCGTACTCATCTTTCACTTAACTCGTGAGCCTTGTCTATGTCCCCTGGGGGGAGGGTGGGGGTGGGGAGCTTGGCTTGAGGCTGGTGCTGGTGGTGGAGCTGGTGGAGATGGTGGTGGTGGTGGTGGTGGCGATGGTGGTGGTGTGGTGGTAGTAGTAGTGGTGGTGAGCGTGTGGTGGTGGAGGTGTGGTGGTGATGGTGGTGGTGGCGGTCGTCATCGGACTCACCGTTCACTTCTCGCGTGAGTCTTATCTGTGTCCCGTCGGGGGAGGAGGGGTGGCGGGGGGCTTGGGTTGAGGCTGGTGGTGGTGGTGGTGGTGATGGTGGTGGTGGTGGTGGAGGTGGTAGTGAAGTGGTGGTGGTGATGGTGATGGCAGTCGTCATCGGACTCATCGTTCACTTCACGCGCGTGAGTTTTGTCTGTGTGCTGGAGGGGGGGGGGAGGCTTTGGTTGAGGCTGGTGGTGGTGGTGGTGGTGATTGTGGTGGTGGTGGTGGTATGGTAGTGGTAGTGATGTGGTGGTGGTGGTGGTGGCGGTGCTGTCTCTGTGTGTGTCTCTCTCTCTCTTTCTGTCTCTCTCTGTTTCTTTGTCTCTGTCTCTCTGTTTCTGTCTCTCTGTCTCTGTCTCTCTGTCTCTGTCTTTATATCTCTGTCTCTCTGTCTTTGTCTCTGTCTGTCTGTCTGTCTGTCTGTCTGTCTGCTCTCTCTCTCTCTCTCTCTCTCTCTCTCTCTCTCTCTCTCTCTCTCTCTGTCTCCATATGTGTCTGCGTGGGACTGCGACTGTCTCTGTGTGTATTTGAACACAAAATAAAAAGAGATTCCACGGTGTTCTGTTGACGCTCAATGCCTGATCAAAAGGGACAGAACAAAAAGAGGAGGAGCTGGCCCCCAAGACGTCCCTGCGTCCAGTGTTTTCTCTTGTTCTAATGCAGTTTAATTCAATTCAATTTTATCTTTTTTTTCTCCCTTTTGTTTTGTTTGCTTCGAGGTGTTTTTGCTTTGCGTGTGTATTTATTTGTTGGCTTTTTTTTTTTTTTTTTATAAATGTAGTTGAGAATAAAGGTCTTGGAACCTGAACATTAGCACTCTTTTCTACAACCGGGCCCTTTTTCTGGAACTAGCTCTGCACAATGCCATGCGGCTGGATGATTTTCTGCATATCTCGAGTGTTTCTTTCCTGTGTGTTTATCCATGTATCTATCTATACATGTCTCTACTGTTCGCTGTTGCTCCTTCCACCATATATCTGTCTTATTTGTCTATTACCTCTCTGCTGATAGATTTGTTGATATACGGTTTCATTAGATCGTCTAAATTGCTATCAGAAATAAGGTACAGGAATATTGAAATGTTTGAAAGAAGAAAAGGCGGTTGCACGCACTAGAGCATGCCAAATTTCAGAGGCCTTGTGCTTTAACTCCAGAAACAAAAGGGGTGTTATTTCACACATGTCCGTGTTTGACTGTTCAACAATTCATGGATAGATTCTCCCTGATTCCATGTTTGTACATGTGTGTATGCGTGTTTTCGTGTATGTGTGTATGTATATGTGTACGTGTATGCGTGTGTATGAGTGAGAGAGAGAGACAGAGACAGACAGACCGACAGACAGACAGAGAGAGAGAGAGTGAGCGGACAAGAAAAGACTTGGGGGATGGGGGATGGAGAAAGGGATGGGATGAGCAGGGGGGCGGGGGGCTAATCTGTTAAAAGAAAACACATTGACCTTTGTCTAAGAAAAAAGAAAAGGACGCGCTGAGCAAGCCGTCTGCGTTGCGCTGAGAGATTGGATGCAATTGATGAAGAAATAGGCACAGACGGGACCGGCACTACAGTGGGTCTCAGAGTCTCGGGGAAAATGAAGGCGGTTCTCTGTGGACCACGTGTGAATAGGGGAAGGAGGAGGGGGGGGGGGGAGGGACACACCGGGCGGTGGAATGGGTCATCAAACAAGCGAGGAGCAAGCAGGCAGACACAACCACCCCTCCTTCACCTCCCAGCCCCCACCCCACCCCTCAAAATGCAATCCCATTTGGCCAGTCCCGATATATAGCTCTAAGATAGAGGGCGGATTAAAGTGGGCCTCACCTTCACTGAGGGGGAAACAGTGAGGAACAGAGAGTGAAGGGGAAGGGATTGAAGGCGGACGATAGGGGAAAGAAGAGAGAAAGGGAAGGAGTGTGTGTGTGTGTGTGGGGGGGGGGGGGGGGGGGGGCGGAAGAAAAGAGAGGAATTTAAATGCCTCTGTCTCTTTTCCCTCTCTCTCTCTCTCTCTCTCTCTCTCTCTCTCTCTCTCTCTCTCTCTCTCTCTCTCTCTTCTCTCTATAACCACTTTCTAAACGGACATAGTCATCATCAATATGCATCTCTTTCTCTGTCTCTGTCTCTGTCTCTCTCTCTCTCTCTCTCTCTGTCTTTCTCTCTCTCTCACTTTGTCTCCCCCCCCCCCTTCTCTCTGTGGCCTTTTCCATTCTACCCTTCTCCAACCTTCTCTCCTTATTTTGTGGTATGAGGACACAGGTGTGTTGTTCAACAAACGAACAAACAAGACAGTTTTAACCAGTAATCATGGCACAATAGTCAGTATCATGGTTTTAGCTGACTGGCTCAAATCTTATCATATCCATGATGAAAATAGGATTTGCTGGCCCTGGTCCCGTTTACGTAGACTGGTTGAGTGTTCCATGGATCCAGGTAGCCTAGTGGATTAAGAATTGTTGATCTCTTGATCTAAGGATCCTAGATTTAATCCTCGAAGAAGGCAGTCATGTTAGAGAACGTTTCGTCTTCAGAGTCGATGTCTGTGCCAACTCCGCTTCCTCCGAGAGACCTTGAACCAAAGTTCTGTGTATGAGTGAATGCATGACATTAAACAACACACACGTACACACACACACACACAACACACACACACACACACACACACACACACACACACACACACACAACAACACACAACACACATACACACTCATATACACACACGTGCGCGCACGCGCGCACATGCACATGCGTGCATGCAGACACGAACGTAGCCATGCTCACGCCCACATGCACATTTGAATTTCAATTTAGCCAATGTTGTTTATAGCCTGGCCGACTGCAAAAGGCCATGGCAGGATTGCCACTTTATCACAGTGACTCTCCACATGTATTTGGAAAGAAATCCACACACAACAGTCATTAGAGAAGGTTGTCTTTGAAAACAAACAAACAAACGCCAGAGCACAAGCCTAAATGAGGATGGAAGAGGAAGATATGTGGAATATGGACGTGCGTGCTTGCTTAGCTGGCAAGATAAGGCTACCAAGTCTTATATTATCCTATGACAGATAGCTGCTCAAATTGTGGGTTTTTTACTTCTTAATCAGCATTGCAGTTGTCTTATCCTGATAATCATAAAAAGATTTACAAGCAAGCACAGGGTACAGCGTTGCCATCAAGTCTTTGACGAAAAGGAACCTGCAGACATTAATGATCACTGTTATTATTAAAAAGGTTTCAAAGTGGGATGACTGCACATGGAAATCAAAACATAAAGCAAAAATAGCAACGCTGAGCGAGCCACCAAATGAAGGAGTAAACAAATTATAAAACAGACACAACGCGTTTTGATCTATTGGCTCTTCGTCAGGCGGAACAAACAATATTCAAAACAAAAGAAATAGGTGATAAGCAAATGGTCACCTACCTGTTTGTTCTATGCAAACTATGCGTGAGTGAAAAAACGAAAAACTATGGAATGGAACTAACAGAAGAGGTCGGTGGTTGGAGTGCAGAAGATGAAGGGAAACGTGAGGTGACTGTTTGTTCATCCTTCCTTTCCATTGTTATGAATGGTGTTTGTCCTGCCTGAAAACACTTCAAAGGTCAACACGCGTAATGTGTGTTTTAGAATGTGTTTGTTCCTTCGTTTGGCAGCTCAATAATTCTGCTTTTGCTTCTATCATTATTAAGAAGGTAAATGCTTCCAATTTAACATCTTTTCTCGTATGGTAATCTTAGTATGATATTGGAAATGAAATGAGGCAGGGAACAGTAAAACGTGTTTACTGTTTAGTATGATATGCTAGAATATTTCAAATGAAACACAATTGTCTTAAGATATTTTTGTTTAACAAATAAATATATCTCGAATTGAACACCTTTCGCTTCAAGTAATCTTGGTTTGAGAGGTTAAAATGTCTCAAATCAAACCCCTCTTCCTAATGATAATCTTAGTTTGGGTTTACTGTTCCACCCATTCCAATTGTATGAGAATGCTGTCACCTGCGTTTTTCTAGAGTCTCATCAGAAGTAAGAAAGTAGAAAGTGGCCACTAAAGCAAAATATATGTGAAGAAACTAGAAACATTACAACATCTTTTCTTTGTCAAAGTATAACTTTCCCCGAAATAAAAACTTCACCAAACCAAGCCTCTGATTTCTTTGTACAGAAAATAGTCTCGACTGGCTGCAAAGACTGGAAGCAATCGAGAAAAGACAGAGATAAATGTTGTCGGAATGGGTTGTAGGGTCAGAGTCTGAGTGAAATGAGCGTGGTCCTCTAGCCGACGTGTGAATACAGGGAAGAACGGCACAACGGGCGGGGGGAATGGGTCATCAAACAAGCGGGAGGCGAGCAGGCAGACCAATGCAATCCCGATTGGCCGGGCTTGATCTACAGCTGTAAGACAGAGGGCAGATTAAAGTGGAGCCCCGCCTTCACACAGAGGAAAACAGTCGGGAGGGAGTGGGGGGGGGGGGGGGGGGGGGGTGAAACGGAAGGAAATGGAGACGCATGGGAGAAAAAAATCTATACGACTCCCACCCTTATCTACACCCCCACCCCTCTCTCTCTCTCTCTCTCTCTCTCTCTCTCTCTCTCTCTCTCTCTCTCTCTCTCTCTATTTTTCCCTTCTGTCAATTTCGTGTTCTAGTATCACGAACAGTGGGATGAAATTTAGAAAAAAAAAAAAAAAGAAAGAAAAGAAACAGACAACACATGTGTGACCAACTCCACACTATGACACAATGATGGAGAAACAACAACACGTGTGTGACCAACTCCACACTATGACACAATGATGGAGAAACAGACAACACGTGTGTGACCAACTCCCCATTATGACACAATGATGGAGAAACAGACAACACTGTGTGACCAACTCCCCACTTGACACAATGATGGAGAAACAGACAACACATGTGTGACCAACTCCCCACTATGACACAATGATGGAGAAACAGACAACACATGTTGTGACCAACTCCACACTATGACACAATGATGGAGAAACAGACAACACGTGTGTGACCAACTCCCCACTATGACACAATGATGGAGAAACAGACAACACATGTTTGACCAACTCCACACTATGACACAATGATGGAGAAACAGACAAACTGTGTGACAACTCACACTATGACACAATGATGGAGAAACAGACAACACATGTGTGACCAACTCCACACTATGACACAATGATGGAGAAACAGACAACACATGTGTGACCAACTCCACACTATGACACAATGATGGAGAAACAGACAACACATGTGTGACCAACTCCACACTATGACACAATGATGGAGAAACAGACAACACATGTTGACCAACTCCACACTATGAACAATGATGAGAAACAGACAACACATGTTGACCAACTCCACACTATGACACAATGATGGAGAAACAGACAACACATGTGTGACCAACTCCACACTATGACACAATGATGGAGAAACAGACAACACATGTTTGACCAACTCCACACTATGACACAATGATGGAGAAACACACAACACGTGTGTGACCAACTCCACACTATGACACAATGATGGAGAAACAGACAACACGTGTGTGACCAACTCCACACTATGACACAATGATGGAGAAACAGACAACACGTGTGTGACCAACTCCACACTATGACACAATGATGGAGAAACAGACAACACATGTGTGACCAACTCCACACTATGACACAATGATGGAGAAACAGACAACACATGTTTGACCAACTCCACACTATGACACAATGATGGAGAGTCTCTGGGAGGCAACAGGCTCATCCTCAATGAGAACCATGATTTTTTTTTTCAGCTTGGCTGCTCCTACTGAGATATGTTCTGTGATTGCTGGGGTCAAATCTTAGTTCTTGGAGGCGAAATGTTATCCACTCAATGGATGCACCTCTGAGATTGTCACTCAGATTTTTAGACCAATATTACAGATGTCACAGACTCCAGGTCCTGGTCTGTGTCAGGATATAGTTTGAAAGTGAACACCGAGTACAGAACTACCACGTGGTCAGAGACTAAAAGAAAACTGTATTCAATCACGAAGATCGTCATCAGTACCCTGTCCTACCCTGATGGTAGCTCAGTTTTGAATATTCTGCCTTATCTGTTTCTGTTGTATGGGCATATTGTCATCATAGCCATCACTATCATCACATCATCATCATCATCATCATCATCACCATCATCATCATCATCATTGTCATCGTCATCATCATCACCGTCATCATCGTCATTATCGTACATGTTATCACCATCATCATGATTGTGGTAAGCATCATAAATAAAAAAAAATAAAGTACAGTGTCTCAATTCGAGTACCCCTCTCTCACTGTCGTCGTCTTGAATTTGAATTGCCCTTTTTATCTGTGCCTGCAGTAAAGTGCACATTGTCATCATCATCACATCATCATTGTTAAACAAGGTAAATGTATCAAATTACATAATTTTTTTGTAGTTATATGGTTTTTTTCTTATCATATCCATGCCTATAGTAGGGCATGTTATTATTCTTGTAGGTAACCAACACGTTTATTTGACTGTTTGCATTGTTGCGTATAACTATCATTTCTAGCATGTCGCCTGCATTTTCATTTGTAACTCTCATTTCTATCTTGTTATCTGAATTCTTGTCAGTAACTATCATCACTATGGGGATTTCATTGTTTTAAAAGCAGAATATGGTCATGAAACAAAATTATCGACAACAGAAATAAAAAGTAATAGTAGCAGCACAACAACAACAACAACTTTAATAATGATAACAACAATAATAATAATAATGATAACAATAATTACAATAACAAAATAATTAAAATGATTATGATTATGATAATGATGATAATGATAACAATGACAATGATAACAATGATGGTGATCATGATAATAATAATGATGATGATAATGATAATAAGAAGATGAGATGATGATGATGATGATGATGATGATGATGATGATGATGATGATAGAAGAACAACTATAATCTCATCATCATCATCATCATCATCATCGTCATCCTCATATGACACCTGTCTATTCCAAACCCAAACCAATCCACCAAAACAAACCCTCTGACTAGGAGAGAGAGAGAGAAAAAAAAAGAGAGAGAGAGAGAGAGAAGACAGAGAGACAGAGACAGAGAGAGAGAGAAAGCTAAGTTGATCTTCTTTCCATTCTGTAAAATAACGAACTGAAAGCAGTTGAGAACAGACCGAAATAGATGCGGTCAGAAGCGTTGTGGGATCAGAAATGTGAGGGAAATGAGTGTGGTCCTCTGGTCGACGTGTGACTACAGGGAGGAGTGGCACAACGAGGAAGGGGAAGGAAGGTGTGGGGTGGGGGGAAGGGGGGTTGAGGATATGTGTGGAATGGGTCATTCGACAAGCGGCAAGTAGCCAGGCAGAGCAAGGTCATCTCATTTGGCCAGTCCAGATCAGGCAGAGCAAGGTGATTTGGCCAGTCTAGATACACAAGTCCAAGACAGCCAGCGGATTAAAATGGGTCTCACGTCTGTACCGAGGGGGGGGGGGGGGGGGGGGGGGGAAGGGGTGGAAGAGAGGGGTGGGTAGGTGGAATTGACAAGATTTAACTTCGCTGTTTCTCTGTCTTGTGTCTTTGTCTCCATTTCTGTCTCTCTGTCTGTCTCTGTCTCTGTCTGTCTCTCTCTCTCTGTCTGTCTGTCTCTCTCTCTGTCTCTCTGTCTCTCTCTGTGTCTGTCTCTCTTTCTCTGTCTGTCTGTCTGTCTGTCTGTCAACATGTCTACATAATGGTTCGTAGACTGCCTGATAGGTGTGCTGACTTTGTTGCTTCTGACATCCTGATTACAGGAGGTCCAGAATACATCAGTATTCTGCTCATTTACTTTCTGCTGTGGTCAGATGATTGTTTATCCATGTATTCATTAATCATGTACCTAGAAATTGTCATTTTTGTAATTGATTTTTTATTTGTCTGCCAGCTGGCATTTTAACTGTTGGTGTCTTGTATATTTCAGAGCGTGATATAAGTTGCAAGTTTCTTGTTGCTCTATCGATGGATATAATCTTATCTTATTATTTTGAAAATAATGCTCTGTTTTAAACTAAACATAATCAGTATCATCACTGACACTGGTTTTCAGAAAATAATAGAAAATTGTTTCCCATCTCTGAATAAGCTGCTCTGATGATAAACTCAGCTTCGATATCCTTTGAATTCTGTGACCAGTATTTGAATGAATGTCTTCAAAGACATTCAGCATCACTGGTCTTTTTCAGAAAAGACATCGAAGAAGCAGAAACGGTCTGCATCTTACGAAAACATGTCTAAAGTGATGAATAAAGATAAGCCATCTGTCTGTCAAACAAAATAAAAAGTTTCTAACAGGGAATAAAAAAGTTTAGGATCCAGACGTGCCAGACTGAAGAGATTGGAAGCAATAGATACAACACAATTGCTGGCCCGACAGTGCAGAGAGTTTGGAAGCGACTGATGAACAAATAGGGAGAGTCTGTCCGTACTGTGGAAATGAGTGTGGTGTTCTAAACAGCCAATCAACGCACAGAGGAGCGACACAACGGGCTGTGGAATGGGTCATCAAACAAGTGGGGGGATGGGGGGAGGGGGATGGGGAGGGGGAGGGGGGAGGGGGGGGCAAGCAGGCAGACCAAGGCAATGGCAAAGTAGACAGAAGAGATAGATTACTCAGCAAGCGAGAGGAGTTTAAAGTGGGTCGCACATCCACAAAAAGGACAACAGCAGGTGCTCTCTCTCTCTCTCTCTCTCTCTGTAGTGTGTGTGTGTGTGGGGGGGGGGGGGGGGGGACGCGCGCGCGCACGCGCGCGAGCACGCGCACGTGCTTTTCTCTCTCTCTCTCTCTCTCTCTCTCTCTCTCTCTCTCTCTCTGCGTGTGTGTGTGCGCGGGCGTGTCCGCGTGCGCGTACGCATGTATATTCCTCCCACGACCCTCTTGACCATTTTTGCATGGTAATTTTTTGAGATTAAGGAAGATTTTCATCAAGAAATTGGAATGCTTTAGCCTTTTACTGTGGTCCAGCAGTTTGTACCAGTGACTGAAGCTGGAAAGAGGCAGGTTCAAGCCTTACTAGAGGCACGATTCATTTAGCACTATCTCCAGCCGATTCTGCCCACATTTGTTGAGTGTGTCGTCTCAGATTGTCAGAGCAGAACCAGACACCCAATTTTCACTCAGTGGGTAGCTGACTCAGATCGTAATACCAAAATTGGATAGTCCAGCTTCGTCCAGTTAATCATGATCTCATATTGAGACCAGGACCATGCAGTATAATTTTACGCTTTTTTATTTATTTATTTATTTCATTTTATTTATTATATTTTATTATTTATTATTTTATTTATTTATTTATTATATTTCTTTTTTCTTTTTGGGGGGGTGGGGGGTGGGGGTGGGGGTGGTGGTTCTTAGGTTGTCAGATCAAAATCAGGTAGTCCAGTTTCGCCCAATTTTCATCCAGTTTTTCACCTAGTTTCTTGAGGTCTCAGATCGTCAGACCAGGATCAGATAGTCAAGTTTTGCCCTCTTAATAGAGATGTCTCTGAAAGTATTGGTCGGATTTAATCACCAACAATGAATTGGTTTCTTTTTACTGATCCTGGTTGTTGCCAACATCTATTATAAAAGGAAGCATAGGAATAAACGGATGTCCTGTCGTTAAACATCAGTATGGAACTACGTATTATCATTATTGATATCACCACTATCATTATCATTATTGATATCACCACTATCATTATCATTATTGATATCACCACTATCATTATTGATATCACCACTGTCATTATCATTATTAATATCACCACTATCATTATCATTATTAATATCATCATTATCATTATTGATATCACCACTATCATTATCATTATTGATATCACCACTATCATTATCATTATTGATATCACCACTATCATTATCATTATTGATATCACCACTATCATCTCCATCCTCTTCTATTCAATGACTCAAATTCTGTGGTACGTCATGTCTTGTTCTCGTGATGACCTTACTGTCGATTTTCCAATTATGTCCACGCCTGTAGTATTTACATCATTGTATCCACCTGTGTTGCTATTCTTTACCGTGCACGTCTTAGAGAAGACGACAGCAGAGAAACAGAAAGTGTCCACACAAAAAAACCGAAAAGGTTTGTCTCAGTAACACACCAGGCTGTCAGCATTAAACGAAAAAGAAACACAAGTTTTTAGAAGACTTTCTACCAATGTGACAAGAATAGAAAGCAATCGAGGAAAGATACAGATAGATCTTGTCAGAACTGTTGCTGATCCCGAAGTCTGAGTGAACTATGATCCTCCGGACAGCGTGCGAATACAGGGAGGAGCGGCACAACGGGCTTTAGAATGGGTCATCAAACAAGCGAGGGGCAAGCAGGCAGACGAAGGCAATCCCATTTGGCCGACCAAATGTATCGTTGTACAACAGGGACCGGATTAAATGGATCGCATGCTTACAGCGAGGAGAGATGGACGCTATAAATAAAGGGAGTCCTTCTCCGCGCTGTTCCCATTCCCCCATTTTGTCCTCCTCTCCCTCCTCTTTCTTTTCTCCCCCCTCCCTCCCCCCCTCCCCCCCCCCCCCCCCCATCTCACCCACTCATTTGCCACTCCTCATTCTCCCTTTCTTTCTTTTCTGACCTTTTTGTTCACGTCTCTCTGTTTTCCTTTTACCATCCACGTCTTCACCGTGTGGAGCCCGAAGCAGGATTTCATTTACGAATGAAGGCTTTGGCAAAGGATCAGAAACTGACAGAGCTGTGAATACATGCATCGCCTTTTTATGGCGTGCGATCACACGGGATGCTTCAAACCTCTGGTTAAAAAAAAAGGTGGAGCATTTAAACAGATATCAAATCAAACTTTGTCCAAACTTTGATGACAAGTTTTCTGTCTTTTAATACTTAGAAGATGTCACTGCGTTCACCAGATTACACGTGGATTATTCGTCTCGCCTGTCATTTTCATTTTCTTTGAAACTTTCGAATTGTCCAATCTAAAACATGCCAATGATCTTTTACATAGTCCAGTTGGTGATTTCTTGTACATTTTTATTCATCCCTGCAAGCTGCTTCCTTCTTCTCTTTTTGTGTGTTTGTTTCTTGTTGTTTAGTTTTGTTTGTTCCGTTGCCGGTATTTGATTTAGAGACTAAAATAATCAGACCTAAAATATATCAGTCAACTACTCCAACTTTCTGTGCGAAAGGCATATGCATGTGCAATTTTCTGCGTATGAAAGCGCACCAGATGAACAGCCTTTGCTACCTTACAAAAATAAAGGGGAAGAAGACCACAGCCAAAGATAAAAGTGACGGGAAAAACAGCGACAACTAGTGAAATGACACGAGAACATTTAGCCAGGGAAGAAACAAGATTCATGACTCTGAGAAAGAAGAGAATGAAATGGGTTATATGACCCGGCGGATGGCAGACAGCATTAAAAAAAAAAAAAAAAAAAAAAAAGAACGTTTTGTTCCTTGAAGATAAAACACAGGTAGCTGGCTGCGCTAAAAAAAAGAAAAAGCCACGAAACAATTTAATACAGCATCTAAAAATGATTTAAAATCCACATTAATTAAAGACATAAATAATTTGCTTTACTCTGAGCCTTATAAGACATGATAAGACTAAACTGTGTTGAAAAGCTACCGAAACTGATCTGGCTCTTTAAAATGTAACTGGAGCAGTTTATAACGGTACCATGAAGAGTTATAGGATTGAAATCATTGATTGTTTTATTTTTAACAATATGTGTGATTAATCTTACGAAACACATCAGATCAATTCATGAAAAATCTGCAGACATGCTTTTTGATTGTTCCTTGTTTAACAGTGAATATGACAGGATTAGTGACAGGTCTACACTGAAAGTTAAGTGTAGAGTGTGACGTTGTATTCCAGACTTTTAAGATAATACGTGTCTGTTTTAAAAGCAAGCCAGGTCAGCAAAAGAAATGCGAACTACTATGACATGTGGTGGCTTAGAAATGATTAGATAAAAAAATGTTGTCCAGTCTGCAAATAAGAATCAACAAAATAGAACAAACAATCCCTTCAGGCATGTCTTCGGGCTACAATAACAACAACAACAATAACAATAACAACAACAACAACAGTAACCACAACTGCAACAACAACAACAACAACAACAACAACAACGGCAACAGCAAAAACTATTGGCCTATATTGAAAGCTGAACCAGGCAACTTAACCGAACTCCTAGCACAGCCAACATCGCAGAGTGCAAAACAAATGCCGATGAATAGGTGATTCGTTATGAGTATTGGACATGAACTATATATACACACTTCTTTATACTGCAGATAGGCCGTTTCTGAAACGTAAAGAATTTAAAACAAAGTATGGACATTGCACAGACTTTGTATCTTACTCTGGATGCATGTCTACAATGAAAGCATCTACAAAGATGAATAAGAACATAGTTAACAGACTCCCTCTAATTTAGTAGGGGAGCGACCACCCCCTATCCAGCGAGTGTGGACAGCAGCAACACAGCCTGCAGATATAGGGGTCAGTTGTGAAACACGTTAGGCATGATGGGACGAATAAGCAATTCTGGATCCAGTGACAGAGTTCCTGTGAAGGCCGGGCAGGGCAACAGCCTCCAAGGGAGAGGCAGTGCCAGCTAACTTGGGCCTTAACAACAGTTGCTCATTCCCGTATTCTTGAGCAAGAGGAACGGAGGGGACAGAAATAAGATATGTACTACTACGACCGAATGTTCAACATTCTTCCCATTCCCCCCTTCCAGTCCTGGCCCGCTAATATACCGTGGTGTGTTTTCTTCCAAGGACGGACGTTGGACCACCAAAGGAGTCACATTGAAGATGTCAGTGATGATAATGACAAAGAAAGAAAAGAATGAAAGACGGATACAGAAGATCTTCGAAGGACAGAAGATGCACACACACACACACACACACACACACACACACACACACACACACACACACACACACACACACGCACGCACACACACACGCACACACACACACGCACGCACGCACGCACACACGCATTCACGCGCGCGCGCGCGCGCACACACACACACACACACACACGCAGGCATGCAGACACGCAAGCACGCACGCACGCACGCACGCGCACACACAGACACACACAGACACACACACACACACACACACACACACACACACACACACACACACACACACACACACACACACCG
Organism: Conus canariensis; assembly: GCA_033310375.1. Classification (NCBI taxonomy): domain Eukaryota; kingdom Metazoa; phylum Mollusca; class Gastropoda; order Neogastropoda; family Conidae; genus Conus; species Conus canariensis. Next base: position 93,612,561 of record CM065715.1, read on the forward strand.
CTGGCCTCATGCTGTCTTGCTCGCTTTCACTGTTGTTGCTCTCTTATTATCACGTCCACCCCTCACTTCCCTCCTGTGCATCTTCAGATCGAGGTGATCGAGCTAGTCCAGTCGTCATTCTGGTGACCAGTGGCTCACAGGGCTACCCTGGATGTTACAGGTATAGAGCAGTCTCTCAGTACAACAGGGCTACCCTGGATGTTACAGGTATAGAGCAGTCTCTCAGTACAGCGGTTGACCAGTGGGTTACAGGGCTACCCTGGATGTTACAGGCATAGAGCAGTCTCTCAGTACAGCAGGCGATCAGTGGATCACAGGGCTACCCTGGGTGTTACAAGTATAGAGCAGTCTCTCAGTACAGCAGGTGACCAGTGGATCACAGGGCTACCCTGGGTGTTACAGGTATAGAGCAGTCTCTCAGTACAGCAGGCGATCAGTGGATCACAGGGTTACCCTGGGTGTTACAGGTATAGAGCAGTCTCTCAGTACAGCGAGTGACCAGTGGATCACAGCGCTACCCTGGATGTTACAGGTATAGAGCAGTCTCTCAGTACAGCAGGCGACCAGTGGATCACAGCGCTACCCTGGATGTTATAGAGCAGTCGCTCAGTACAGCAGGCGAAGAGTGCCTTGGGACCTCAGAGGAGAGTCCCACAGATGGAGGGTTGAGACATACATCGCAATGGTGTGATCCTCTGCGTCCAGCTGAGGCTCATGACAAAGGTCGGGGAAGTCCAGAAAGAAAAAAACGGCACGAAGAGAATTATACACATCAATACACCACTCTCCCCGGCATTCACAAACAACAACTATGAAACGTGTTTTAAAAATGATTCTTAGTGAGTCCGCCCAAAACAAGGACAAACAAATAACAAGACAAAATACGACGCGTTTCGACCTCTCAGGTCTTCTTCAGGCAAGGTAAACAACATTCATGGCAATTTTTAAAAAAATGAAGAACGAGCAATCACTGATCTTCTCATATTCGGCGGAAGATGGGCGTTGAATGAAAACGAGGCCGTCGGGAAAGGGACAAAGGGAGTGAATAAGGATGATCACAATAATAATGATAGCAATGACAGTAATAATAATGATAATGAAAATATTAAAACAATAATGAGAGGACCACTACCACTTACAATAATGATATGATGATAGTAGTTGTGGTATCAACATTGGCTGTACATACAGACGGGGATAATGGAGAAGAGTAAGGGGATTATCGAACGGTTGCAGGAAACATGATTATGAAGACCTCCACAACCATCATCTGAAGGCTGTGTTTCCACGAAAGAGTCACAAATGATTGGTGTACGTGTTCTAGATGTTTGGAGTGGGGTCTGTTCTTGCCCTTAGAAGATCAGGCCAGGTTCATTAAAAAGAGGACGATGATGATTCAATATGCAAGAAGATCTCACAGCAAGACAGATAAGGACTAAAATTAAAAAGGAGAAAGGAGAGAGAGAGAGAGAGAGAGAGAGAGAGAGAAGACAGACAGACAGACAGACAGACAGACAGACAGACAGACAGAGTGCATGCAATTAATTTGAGTGCGCCTTGCCACACAACAATCTACTGCGTCACCACGGTGGGATTGGAGGAGGAGGCAGGAGATGTGGGGGTGGGGGAGGGGGATCAAAGGGAAGAGGGGAGGGGACAATCAAGTCTCTTACGCCGCATCTACAACACGCTTCCCTCCCTTGTCTATCGACTGTGAGAACTTTGTTCAAGGTTTCGACAAGAATTGTATGTTTATGTTCCATTCAAAAAGACGTCTCCTGCGACTTGAATCGTAACTACAGTCTACCCTTCCTACTTTGCAATACATTCCCCCAAACTAAATAACGCGCAGAAAATGCGGAATGAATACAAATAATCGGCGTGGCGCTGATAAAATCAAATCATTTGGTGATTCGTTTTTATCATGGTATGAGGTAAAACAAAAACAAAACGAAAGAACAACAACAACACAAAAAAAAGGAAAAAAGAAAGAGAAAAAAGCTATCGTACGCGTAGTTTGTGAATTAATCTCTTAGGCTTCCATAGTTTGTCACATTCACTGTTTTGTTCAGTTTTACAGTCACGCCTTGTCAGTTTTCATGCTGATCTGAAACGATGGATTTCCAAGTGACTGAAACAGAACGTGGAGGGGGGGGGGACGCTTTCTATTCATGGTTTCAGCTTTTGGGCTCACCGGTTTAAAAAAAAAGCCAATCAAACAACCAGAAAAACCCAAAGGAAGTGTGTCAAGAGCTGACGTTCATCAAGATTCCACATAGAAATTGATGTATCCTGCATTATCCCTCTGTCTCTGTCCCTGTCTGTCTGTGTGTCTGTCTGTGTGTCTGTCTGTCTCTTTGTGGAGTTCACGAGTTCACGAGTTCTCTCTCTCTCCTCTCTCTCTCTCTCTCTCTCTCTTCTCTCCTCTCTCCTCTCTCTCTCTCTCTCTCTCCAGCGTGTCTTTTCATTTGTCTGCGTATCAGTTGCGAGCACAGTATTTGTGTGCGTGTGTGTCTGTCTGTGTGTGCATTATGCACATATAAGAATGTGTGTGTGTGTGTGTGTGTGTGTGTGTGTGTGTGTGTGTGTGTGTGTGTGTAAACGCGCCCTATGTGCCTGACTGCGTACCCTGAGGCGGCGCACAATGAGAGTAATGACATTCCGTCACAAAACAGCAAGCTGCGTTAGTTCTTCGGAGTGCCTAACTTCAAGGTGAAATAACACCAGGGTGACATGAGAAAGAGAAGACATGAAAACTGATGAACAGGTATGTCCCCATCCAAAGCAGTGAGCTGATCTATAGCTGAGCAGCGGACAGGAAGCAGCCTGCAAACTTCGTGTAACCTGAGAGGGTAGCCCCAATCCAGCTGAACGATTCCCTCACGGCGTGCGGTGACTTGTGCTGCCAGAGAGTTGGTAGTGAGTGATCTTCACAGGTCTCCCTCCAACAAGGCAAAATAGTGAGCGATCTCACTCACGTCTCCCTCCAACAATCAACATGCTGAGTGTTCTCACTCACGTCTCCCTCCAACAAGGCAAAATAGTGAGTGATCTCACTCAGGTCTCCCTCCAACAAGGCAAAATAGTGAGTGATCTCACTCAGGTCTCCCTCCAACAAGGCAAAATAGTGGGTGATCTCACTCAGGTCTCCCTCCAACAAGGCAAAATAGTGAGTGATCTCACTCAGGTCTCCCTCCAACAAGGCAAAATAGTGAGTGATCTCACTGAGGTCTCCCTCCAACAAGGCAAATAATGTAGCTGGACAGTCAGGTTTGACACTTTGCCTTCCTGCCCAAGACATGTAGCACAGATGATCAATAAACTTAGGTTAAACACCTGGAACACCACATTCTCTCTTGGTGTTAGGTGTATATGGGAGGGGAAAATGTGTGTCCATCAAATACTACTAGACTGCTCAATGTTCACAGGGCGATACAAATTAAAAGGTACGAATACTGCATATTTTGAAAGCATTGGCCATGTTTTATATGACACATGTATTACGGACATCGCACACGTTATTGCCCAGTCAGAGTAAAAAGTATCTTCAGAAGTATTCTTAGTGAAGTGTCTAGATTCTAACATGTGAAGGACAGAGGTCAGAGAAAATGACCAAAGACAGTAGGTGTGACACTCGCAGTGATCTCTGTTGCCTTTCAGGTTTTTTTTTTTTTTTTTTTTTTTTTTTTGCTGTCCCAACCTCTGCGCCACCTCAGAGGCAATGCACCCACGCCGCTCATTCCGACACTCCGTCAACAGCCACAGCCCGGTTAGCCCCGCCGCAGCCTCGGCACCGGCAATCCACAGGGAGCAGTCAATGTAAAGTCGTCAAGAGGCAACCCACCGGAGGAAACACTGCACTGCTGCCGAGTCACTTCGGTGGTGTTCAGTGGTGCCTGTTCTGATCTAACATACGCAGGACACTACCTACTAAGCTCCCCACAGACGACAATAATTGCTTAGTCGCGGAGCCGGCGCGAGTGAGCTCTCCCTCCGGAGGGCGCCACCACGTCCGTCCAACGACAGCCCCCATGGACTCGCCGATACCGGTGACCCCGACGGAACCAAACCAAGGCCACAGACATGGAGAGGACATCGAAACCGAGGTCACCATGAGAGCAGGGCATGAAGGACCACAGAATTAGAAATGTTTTTTATGCTGATCGATGAGAATGAGGATGATTAAGATGATGCTACGGATTTCCATTTCGGTCTGAGACTACATGACAGGGCTGTACTCTATGCTTCCTTTCATAATGTATCCCGGCGTCAACCAGGTTCAAGAGATATAGGCGCCGGCAGTGTTGGTCAGGGACTTTGAGCAACACTCTCAGAAACGCATCCATTAAGTGGATGAAACTCGACTGTGTGGTCCCAGTCTTCCCAACAGAGTCCGCAGCGAACTCAACTCTGGGTAGGAGCCGGTCGGGGCAGAAAAATCCCACATGACTCTGATGGGAATCGAACCCACGACCTCCCAGTTGGGAGTCCGCGACGCTAACCACTTCGCCGCGGCGGCTGGTTGCCTTTTAGTATTGTCTAATATCATCGATGATGAACATTCGTTACAATAACCACTGAACTGGACTGTTCGATACCCCCCCCCCCCCCTCTCCCTGTGGTCCATGGACAGGAAAAAGGCTGATAACTCTCTCTATGAACCAGGGGACATCACTGTGCGCATGAGGACAAAGGCAATGGTTGAACATACTAGTAACAGATTTATTCCGGAAAACCTTAATGGTGTGGTTGGGGGAGGGGGCGGGGGGGGGGGGGGGGGGGGCAAGCAAACTGCTGTTTCTGATCTTTGTAGCATTGTAGCTTTGTAACATTGCTCAAGCACATGCAGAGTGACTTTTTCCTGTTCTGGCTTGGCTCTTTATGGCGTTACTAGGTACGGTGCATCAACTGAGAACTAGAGAGAGAGAGAGATGACGTCACTGAACCACAGATAGCGCAGTGGTCTATGCTTGGCGACCCTCTAAGCCCCCGTAAAAGGTTGGGTAACCCCAATAAGACTGTGGCAAACATCCCATAAACCATGAACAGCATTCACTCCGGTCGTTCGTGTAGTTCGTGCAATACTCACAACAGGGCATCACCCTGTCACACAGTATTTCTCAACATCGTCTTTTGGAAAAGTTTTCCTGTTGTCCCTCCTCCTTCAGGGCAATATTGTTGTTGTTCATGTCAACATGAAGTGGATGCTTGACGGAGGATTGCTTTAAATTAATTTTGTCTCTTTTATCTATCATTCATAGATAGGTAGATAGATAGATAGATATGGATAGGTAGACAGACTGATGGATATAGGTAGATAGATAGATAATTAGATAGATAGATAGATGTTCTTTACGATTCGTCTGTTCTGTTGGCTATCTTGTGATGGGATGGAAACATACACCGACGTAGAAAAGGGGAAGGAAAGGGAAGGACTGGGGAAAAGAATAGATCAAGGAAGCAGACGGACAGGGGAAGGACGGGGAAGGACTGGGGGAAGAATAGGGCAAGGAAGCGGACAGACAGATCAAGGAAGCGGACAGACAAAGTGAGGAAGCGGAAGGGCAAGGGGAAGGAAGAGGAAGTGAATACTGTAGCGTTTTTCACCAGGGGAGTTCACTCTGCCAGCAATCTGTCACGTCACCACGAAATGCACGTGAAAAACGCAGCACCCTGAGAGTCAAGGGTTCTCCGTCCCCCCCCCCCCCCCCCCCCCCCTCCTGCTACTCATCGACAGTCTTCTTCTTCTGTGCGAAAGCCTTGGTCTACACGGTCAGTCCGGCCCTTGTGATGAATAGTGCCGTTTTCTCCAGCTCTTGTTCGTTGCCGTAGAGCTTGTTCATTAAAGCTGTCTCTGTTGGCCACACCTCTCTCCTTGGCCGTTCATGTAAAAGGCATTTTTGGAGCACATGCTCCGCAGACTGTTCTTCCTGCCCACAAGGACAGACTGGAGAAGGCACCACCTTGAGCTTTCGGCAGAAGTGACTGCAAAGTCTGTTGTGCCCGGTGCGGGCCTCACCAGGACACTTTGTTGCTCTCGGGACAACAGATGATAATCATCCTTGAGTGTCGGAGGCGTTGTAATAGTCCGGATGATGCTTCGCATTTCGCTGTAGGTGATGCTGTTATCATACTGCTCTGCTTGAGCACCCTCCCTCGCCAGGTGGTCAGCCAACTCGTTGCCCATCAAGAGTAACAATACTGACCGCTTCGTCTAACATTAAAGGAACGTTAGTAGTTCCGGTGCTGAACGTCACCAGAGAGAGGATTTCCTTTTGATACCTGGCCTTCAAAAGTTATGTTTCCCTTGGTTGTATTGAAGTTGAGGCGGATTTTAAGTGGAGAGAAATTGGATCAACGATAAGGTTGCTGATTAAACGTTATCTGTCTTCCATCTCGGTCTCTTTCGTTGATCTCTATTACTGTATGTGTCGCGTTACGTGATTCGCTAAATTCTGTTAACT